>CM060364.1:114567410-115767410 GCA_030545235.1 Helianthus tuberosus | reverse complement strand
GTTAGCACATCTGCCAACTGATCCTTAGTTGGAACATGATGCAAAGAAATCAAACATTTTTCATAGCAATCCCTCACAAAGTGATGTCTGATGTCAATGTGCTTGGTGGTTGAGTGTGAAACTGGATTTTTGATGATATTTTCAGCTGCTTGACTATCCAACATGAGGGGTGTCTTTAAAGCAGTTATACCAAAATCCAGTAGTTGATTTTGAAGCCACAACATTTAGGTTGTGCAGCTTGCAGCAGCAATGTATTATGCCTCAGTAGTGGATGTTGAAACAGCTGCTTGCTTTTTGCTTTGCCAAGATACTAAGCAATCACCTAGAAATTGGCACCCTCCTGATGTGGACTTCCTAGTTGTGTTGCATCCTGCAAAGTCACTGTCTGAAAAACCGGAAATCTTGACATTCCCATTAGCAGGGTACCAGATACCAAGTGTGGGAGCACTTTTTATGTATCTGAATATCCTTTTCATAGCAATGAGGTTAGGCTTTCTAGGGGCTGATTGGGATCTTGCACAAACACATGTTGCAAACATGATGTCTGGCCTAGATGCAGTTAGGTACAATAAAGACCCAATCATGCTTCTATATAAGGTTTGATCAACCAAATCATCCTTTTCATCAGTCATGACTATCTTGTTAGTTGCCATGGGTGTACTACATGGTTTGCAATCATTCATCTCAAATTTTGTTAAAAGTTCTTTTGCATACTTGCTTTGATGGATGAAAGTACCATTTTACAGTTGCTTAACTTGGAGACCAAGAAAGCATTGTAGTTCACCCATTGTACTCATCTCAAACTCAGCTGTCATGAGTCTTCTGAACTCTTCACACATTTTATTACATGTGCTTCCAAAAATGATGTCATCCACATAAATCTGGACAATTATCAAATCTTTTCCTCTCCATTTTAAAAACAATGTTTTGTCAATTTTGCCTCTCATGAAGCCAATAGAGATTAGAAAAGTGGAAAGAGTTTCATACCAGGCTCTTGGTGCTTGTTTCAGGCCATACAAAGCTTTGTTTAGCTTGTAGACATGATTTGGATTAAATGGATCCTCAAAACCAGGAGGTTGACAAACATATACCTCTTCTTGAATCTTACCATAGAGGCATGCACATTTGATATCCATCTGAAACACCTTGATGTGTGGTTGACAGCAAAGGCCAAGAACAGTCTGATAGCTTCCAATCTTGCTACAGGGGCAAAAAGTTTCATCATAGTCAATGCCCTCTTCCTGTCTAAAACCTTGAACCACAAGCCTAGCTTTATTCTTGACAACAATGCCCCTTCCATCAGTTTTGTTTTTGAAGACACACTTTGTGCCAATGGGACTCACACCCTCTGGCAGTGGTACAAGTTCCCATACTTGTTGTCTTTTAAACTGTTGGAGCTCTTCTTGCATTGCTTCTACCCAACTGTTGTCTTTCAGTGCCTCTTGGTACTTGACTGGTTGATGGAGTGATAGGAAGCCAGCAAAAAGACAAATGTTTTGGGATTGACTTCTAGTGAGAACCCCTTCATTGATGTTGCCAATGATTTGATCTGGTGGATGAGACTTCAGGAAGATTAGATCTCCCTTGTATGGAACAATGGCATTAAAGGGTGAAGGCTGCAGATGTGAATCATCTGAGCTAACAACTGTTGGTGACTTTGATGATCCAACAACTGTTTGAAATGGAGGTGGAGGGATAGGAGGAATGGGTGTGACAAAATGTTGATTTTCATCCACTGTTGGCAGATTTTTATCGACAGTGGTTGAAGATGTGGTGGCAAAGGTTGAAGGGCTACTTTAGTCAACGACTGTTGATGTAGTAGTGGTTGAGCTTTGACAGCTGTTTTGAACATCTGCTTTGGTGGTGTATGTGAATTTTTGTTGTGGAATTACAACTTCATATCTATTGTCTTGTGGTGGAGATTGTGGTGTACCTGCATGGTTAGTCTTGACAGACACATCTTCAAAAGTAAATTTATCAAGAGCAAACAATTCAGCAGGGTTTACTGGGATTTTCAGTGATGAAAGTTCATTGAACTTTACATTCAAAGTCTCTTCCACACACCTAGTACTAGTGTTAAACACTTTGTAGGCCTTGGCAGTGGTTGAGTATCCTAGGTGATAACCACAATCTACTTTGGCTGCAAATTTTGAAATTGAGTCTTTTAGGTTTAAAATGAAACAAGGGCAGCCAAAGATTTTAAAGTATGAGATCAGTGGTTTGATCTTGAACAGAGTTTCATAGGCAGTGTTTTGATGCCTAGGGTTGATCAAAACTCTGTTCTGCACATAGCAAGCAGTGTTTACAGCTTCAGCCCAAAAAGTTAAGGGTAAACCTGAATCTGCAAGCATTGTTCTGGCATCTTCAATTAATGTTCTGTTTTTTCCTTTCAACCACCCCATTTTGCTCTAGTGTTCTTGGGATGTTGTACTGCCTTACAATCCCTTTTGACACACATAACTCATCCAACTCCCTATTCCTAAACTCTGTTCCATTGTCACTCCTAAATACTTTGACTGGAAAGTTAAATTGCTTTTCAACCTGTTTGAAAAAGTCTTGCAAAATGCCTGCAGTCTCATCTTTAGAATGTAAGAAGTAAGTCCATGTAAACCTAGAAAAATCATCTACAATTACCAAACAATATCTTTTCTTTTTCAAGCTCATGATTTTTACTGGGCCAAACAAATCCATGTGCAGCATTTGCAAACACTTGGTTGTTTTGGACTCCTCAATAGACTTGTATGAGCTTTTATGTTGTTTTCCTTTTAAACAGGAAACACAATGCTCAGAACAAGTGAACATTTTTTTTGTGGAAGACCTCTTGCAAGGCCTTGTTTTGACAAAGCAGTGATTGTCTTGAGATTTGTGTGCCCCAATCTTCTATGCCATAATTATGTCTCTTTATTAGAGGCAGCTGAGAACAGACATGCATCAGTCATGGGGCTCTCTTTTGACAAATCAACTACATAAACATTGCCACTCCTTTGAGCAACAATTTGGTTTTTCCATTGGCAATTATTTCTTCAATCTTTTTTACCATTTCTGGTCCAACAATTTTGCAACACTCCTTAGTAAAGAATGACCTATAGCCTTTGTCACTCATTTGTGAGACACTAAGGAGGTTGAACTTTAGATTGTCAATGAGATTGACATTTTCAAACTTGACTTTTCCAGACTGAACTGTTCCAGACCCCAACACCTTTCCCTTAGAATTGTTACCAAAAGATATATCACCCCTCCATGATTTCTGAATTCTTTGAGTAGGGCTCTACATCCAGTCATGTGCCTAAAGCCTCCACTATCTACATACCAAAGACTATCTAAGCATGTAGAAGCTCCCTTCATATCAAGTAAATAATTAGTTCAGGAGGGTCTCCAAAGCCAATAAGGCTTTGGATGGGGTCACAACAGTGTCAGAATCAAGTCCAAGAACATGGACAGTGGTTAGCTCAGGGGTCTAAACAGCTTTTGAAGCATTTCTCTCTAACCACTGTTGTGGGTCATTTTCTATCAGATGTTGAAATCCAAAGGGATGCCTATTCACTTTTGGTTTAGAAGGCCTTTTGCAAGCCTCATAAACATTGGGACCCTTTGGTATGGTGGTTGACCTTTTTCTCTTTGGAATTGGTTGGCATGTGGTGCATCTATCACTTGAACAACTCTTGGAGCATAGTTTTTGTTCAACTGTTTTGTAACAGCTGTTTGGACAGACACAAATGGTTGTTGTTTTATGATGGGTTGTTTTGATGAACTCATGGGTGCTTTTGAAGTGTACTCTTTTCTTTTAACGTAAAAAAGTTTTGAGGTACGCACACTCATGAGTGAGATGATTGGTTTTTCCACAGATGGTGCAGTGTTCTGCAGGCTCAATTATGCTTGTTTTGTTAATGTCATATGCTTTTAAGTGAAAACAGTCTTTTGTAGAATGATTTTTCTTTTCACAAAAGTCACAAAACAAATTTTTAACTTTTTCTCTCTTTTTCCTCTTTTCAACCTCCTTTGCAACAGAGTTTTGAACCACTGTTGGGATGTCTTTGAGAGGAATTACTTTGGCCTTAGGTGCTTTCACACCTTCAACTGTGGAAAAATCCATAGGTTTGAAATTCTCAAGGATGTCACACTCATCTGACCAGGTGGGTTTGAATTGATATTTTTCAATCTCCTCAAAGGTTGATGACCCCTCTGGTCTTTCCAAAGTGATTTTGTTACCATTTTTATCAGTTATTTTGATTTCTTCACCATCCTTGTTTGTTGGAATAATCTCAACAGACCCAGACTCATTTACAGCAGTGTTTTTAACTTGGTCATTTTTCCTGAAACCTATGCCAAATTTTACATTGCTTTTGATCTGTTTCTCTAATATCAGCTCATAATCTTTGCAGGATTCCACCCATTTTTCACATGTGATTTGAGTGGATTCCAACTCCTTTTTGCAGGCATGATATTTCTCTATCATGGCTTGAAGTTGGTCCTTGGTTATGCTGTGTTCATGTTTAAGATTGCAAATCTCATTATTTTTTTCAAACAATTTGTTTTTAAGTTCTTTAACAGACTTTTCAAATTGTATTTCATCTTTTAAGATTTTGTCTCTAAGGTTTTCATTCACCTCTTTAACATTAGCAAATGCTATGATGCATTTGTCTGAACATAGGTTTTTCAAGACCTGAGGTGATACCTTAGCTGCAGCCATCATGGCACAGTCACAAACATTTTCACAAGCACTGGTGTCCTTCTCAGCTTCATCTTTGCACCGTGGGTCAGCAAGAGGTTCTAACAGTGGTTTGGTTTCCTTTTCCAACAGTTGTTCACCAACAACAACAGTAACCACTGCTTCAGGTATTTCATCCACTATTTCAGCACTGGATTCTCCCTCTTCAGTTTCCAGCCCTTCTAGAATTGACTCTAAAGCTGCAAAACAAAATTCATCAACAGGAGCATCATTCTTAGCAAATAGAGCAAAGTTTTCATCAGATAACTCATCAGGCATGCTACTCCAATCAACAAAGCCTTGGGTAAAGAAGCTTTGCTGACTAGCCTCTGCTGGAGTAGATGTTTGTGCAGCATGTTGTGGTGCAGGTTGTTGCACCTGGACCTGAGAGACTAGGGCTTGGACATACTGGATTTGGGGAACAGTGGTTTGAACATATTGCACTGGAACAGGTGTTACAGGGTGTGCATAATGAGCAGTGTTTACATGAGTAGCAGGGGTATTTTGGTAATAGTGCACAGTGTTTTGGTTGTTTTGAGGTCTAGGGCTAGGATGTGTTATGATTGGTCCACTATTTTGGCTTCTACATTCTCTAGCAAAATGTCCTAGCCTGTTACACTTATAGCCCTTTAACTTTGATTTATCCAACCCCACTTTTAAGTTCCCATGTAACCCTTGAAATTTTCTCCCTATTCTCTTATAAAACTTGCTGGTTCTTACACTTAGCAGTGCTAATTGATGCAATATGTCCATTTCCTCCAGATCAGTGGGATCAAAGCTACTACCAGATTCTTCTTGACCCAGAAGTGTTGTGTTACCAAAGGTGTAATCATCAACAACTTTCCTAGACTCTTGTAATGTCACACCCCTTTCTTAGGCGGAAGCACGAGGTGTGATCATGAAAGGTTCTCATTGCATACGAAAGGTAAACATACTACATGCTCGTAAAAATAACTTCAAATGTTGAACATTACAAAACTGAAATCGAAGTTTAAGTGTTTACATTACGAGACAACATATTGTCTGAAAGTTTACAACTTTATTTAAGGATAAAACATAAGCAACATCCATGAGCAAGAGTATGACCGCGTGCACATCCACTTTAGTTACCTGAAATACATGTAAGTTTTTGGAAAAACGTCAACATAATGTTGGTGTGAATTCATGCAATTTTTGTATTTCACGCTAGTATACTTTGTATGAAAACGTGATATGTGTCTTGTAAAAATAAAGTATTCTTGTGTAAATAAAGTATTCTTGTATAAATAAAGTATTCTTGTGGTATGAACCAAATAAAGTATTCTTGTGTACGAACCTCGTACAAATAAAGTATTCTTGTGTAAATAAAGTATTCTTGTGGTATGAACCAAATAAAGTATTCTTATGTACGAACCTCGTACAAATAAAGTATTCTTGTGTAAATAAAGTATTCTTGTACAAATAAAGTATTCTTGTGGTATGAACCAAATAAAGTATTCTTGTGTACGAACCTCATACAAATAAAGTATTCTTGTGGTATGAACCATAAAGTATTCTTGTATGTATCAGGGTTGTTAATGGGTTGCAAGGCCATTAACATGTGACACGACATAGGAAGTCACCAAACCATAGGCATTTTTCTAGTTGTCGATTCACGACGGAGACACAAAAGCACTACTCAGTACTAGTTTTCACCAAGAGTGTGGCTGCTCGGTCACCCGTTAGATCTAACCTTTTGTTCTGCGGTCTAAGTATGTACACGATTAATGGTGCTTATGGTACCCTATTCGTGACACGATTTCTCGTATCATTCCTCAAAACGCATCATACTTGGTACTAGTTATCACCAAGAGTGCTTCTTGTTTTTGTATCCATCATACCATTTATAAACATTGTAATATTTGTAACATGTATTTCACCCCCGAAGTTATAAAACTGAAAACAGTTAAAAGAAAAGGGGGAGCATGAACTCACAACTTTGCATTCCTGCGTCGTAAACTTCACCGGATTTGCTTATTTAGCGTCGTGACCTAAACGTGTTTTATTAACGTTAGTCACTAGACTTGTATCGCACAAGTACAAGTCACTATCTTTTGTATATGTTTTCTTGTGTTAAAAATAATTTATATTTTTAACTATGTATCTTACTTATTTTATTTTCTCAAAAATAAATATAAGTATCTTGTATTTTTCACCCGAATTATGTATTTTGTCCAAAACTTCATTTCATGTTCATAACTTGTCCAAGTTATTTATTCTATCCAGTAATATATTTTCATAAATATATTCTCTTGTATTTGTCTAAGTATGTTGTATTTTGTATCTTCACTCCTTAAGAGTATTTAGTGTATTTTCAAGTCCTAATACACTATCACGTATAATACATACTACATACACTTGGCACAAAATTTGGTGATCAATAAATATATATATTTTTCTCAAAAATATACATACTTAATATCAATTTTAATCTTGAAGAAATCATCATTTCTTACCACAAAAATTAGGGAAACCTTGGTAAATGTTTTTGGATACATTTTTAGGGAATAAGTTTCTCAAAGACTTATATTTTTCTAATTGTCAAAATTTATAGAAATTTTGACAGAGTTTCCCCTAAAAATGGAGGTTTCCCATGTTTTCAAAACATGTGTTTATTTTCTTTTAAATCATCATCAAACATCAACAACTTATTCTACACTTATCAAGTGCCAAAATCAAGTAATTCACACTACATCATGAACTTGAAGTTTTGTAAAAACTTGTAGTAACTTACCATGTTATTTAGTAGGTTTAGTTACTCTTAAAAACATGGTTGTTTGCACAGATATACAAGAGAATATATTTATGTAAATCTCATTCTTGGAGAATTTAGTCATTTACAACTTGTAGGATGATTTTTCTAAAAATACTTCTCTTGTATTTTTCTTGTTACAAACATGTTTCTATTCTTGTTTAAACACTAAAAATAATATTAGCTTACTTAGAAACCATGACTTTTTAAGTCTTGTAAATAATCTTGGTTTTTTGAGAAAATTATTTTTGTAATCACCCATTTACAAGAATTGTATTTTGTTTAAACCATCTTTACATAAGAAAACCCATTTCATTATTCAAGTTCATGAAGACATAAAGTATGAAGATCTTGGTCTTTCACAAGATCACCACTTTAACTCACTAGATCATGTGTTTAATCACAATCTAGTAGGCTCCATATGATGTCTAACATCACCAACACTAATAGTAAATCAACAAGAAGCAAATCAACATATTCAACATATATTCTTATGTATTTAAGCTTATGTGAAAGATTCATGTTCATATTCTTTAGTGTTCTTGTAATTTTCACCATAATATATCTTTTAACCAATCAATATATGAAGTAATAAGAGATTATGAGGGCTCACCACTAGCAACAAGGCTAGGGAAGATTACTGGAACTTGAAGATGACAAAAGTGTTGGATAAAAGCAAATGAAGAAGGTCCTTCAAGATCCAAGACCACCAAGCTTCACTATAGACCTTCTTACACCTTGTATGCACTTGAGTTTGTATGAAAATGAGATGATGTTGGTGGTGAAGGGGGTGGTTGGTTTCGGCCGAAAGTTTAGAGGGGAGAAGGGAGTGTTGTGGTGTGTTGAAGTGATGAAGGAGAATGGTTATATTTGTAGTTCATACAAAATCTAGGTCAAATCTTCAAGATCACACCATATCTCACAATATCTAAATAATATCACAATGAATCTAAGGAGATCTAAGAAAGATCATATGATATCTTGGCAATATTTGGTGGGGCCACCCTATTTGCAACCGTGAATGATATGGGGGGGGGAGAAGTGTAACTTCCAACCTCTAATTTTAATAACAAGTTAGTTTACAAGTGTAGTTTTTTTAGGGACTTGTGTGTTATTATGTTATAAGAGGTGTTATGGTGTTCGGGGACCATAACTAGTTCAGAAACATTAAAAAAAATGCTTCTAGTAATATTTTGATGTTCCGGGTAATGTCCGGTTGTTCGGTTAAATACCGGTTCGTTAAAGTGCTAAATTTCACCGTTTAGTGTCCTTTTGTAACCCTTTTAATTCCCAACACTTAGGAGGGTATTCTGGATAATAAAACATGAATTCTGCATAATATTTATATGTTAAAAAGCTGATTATAGCTGAATTCTGTAAAATTCTGCACTTAAAGTGCGTTTCGGGGTGCTTTTTAGTGCGTATTTTAGCTTCCGGAAAGTCTATATGATAACCCTTGTATGTACTCTTGGGTTTTAATGTATTCTTGTCGTTGGACCTACACCTAGGCTCCAACTCTATTGTCTAACTGCTTTCTACATATTTGTTGACACAATATGTCTTACCGGTGAGTTTACTAGTATTTCTGACGCAACGCTATCATAAAGTAATGCTTGTAGTATAAAACGTGCATGAATTCACTTGTATAATATGTAATCAGGCAATGTTGACATTTAAGCACATAATTGCAGTCATTAAATAATAATTAAAGTGTACGGAAATTACCGGTTTGGTGCCAGTTGTCACAGTCTCCCCCCGTTAAAAGAATTTCGTCCCGAAATTCAGGCTGAGCTTACTCTTGCAGGAGTTTTCTTGAACAGGTGGGGACACTTTTCTTTAAACTGGTCTTCACGTTCCCACGTGTACTCGGGTCCGTGCTTAGAGTTCCAACGTACTTTGACAAGTTTCACACTGCTCCTCCTGGTCTTGTTGGCTTTCCAGTCGGTAACCTCAACGGGTTGTTCTGTAAATCGGAGGGCGTCATCAATATGCACTTCACCCGCAGGGATGATTACGTTTTCTTGTGTTGGACTCTTCTTGAGGTTGGATACATGGAACGTATCATGTACTCCATTAAGTTCTTCCGGTAATTCCAATTTGTATACCACGGTACCAATTCTTTCTAAAATCTTGAATGGTCCGATGTATCATGGATTCAGCTTTCCACGTTTTCCAAATCTGACTACGCCCTTCGAAGGTGAGACCTTCAACAATACTTTGTCTCCAACCTCGAACTGTAATGGTTTTCGTCTTCGATCAGCGTAACTCTTTTGTCGATCTCGAGCCGCCTTAATGCGCTCTCGGATCTGTATAATCTTGTCGGTTGTCTCTTGTACAAGTTCAGGACCAACCATACGTTTGTCTCCAGCGTCTGCCCAACATAAGGGCGACCGGCACTTGCGGCCATACAGAGCTTCGAACGGTGCGGCTTTTATGCTTGTATGATAACTGTTATTGTAGGAAAACTCAACTAAAGGTAGATGAGTATCCCAGCTGCCACCTAAGTCCATAACACATGCGCGAAGCATATCTTCCAGCGTTTGTATGGTCCGTTCACTGAGTGGATGGAATGTCGTGCTTAGATCTAGCTGTGATCCAAAGGCTTCTTGAAAGGATTGCCAGATTCTTGAGACAAAGCGTCCATCTCTGTCTGAAATGATTGAGATAGGCACTCCATGACGTGCCACAATTTCTTTTAAGTATATCTCAGCAAGCTTTCTAGTGCTATCCTTTTCTCGGATCGGTAGGAAATGCGCAGATTTCGTCAATCGATCAACTATCACCCATATCATATCGTGCCCTCTCGGGGTCCTGGGTAATTTCGTCATGAAGTCCATCGAGATTTGCTCCCACTTCCACATGGGTATCTCTGGTTGTTGCAGTAGCCCAGATGGTTTCTGATATTCAGCCTTAACGTTAGCACAGGTTAGGCATTTTCCAACATAAACAGCAACATCGATCTTGAGTCTCAGCCACCAATAGTATTCTTTTAAGTCTTGATACATCTTGTCCGATCCTGGATGGATCGAGTATCTCGATTTATGTGCTTCATCAAGGATGACTTCTCGAATACCGCCATAGAGCGGAACCCAAATACGCTTCTCAAAGTATAAGGTTCCCTCTTCATTTGGCACCATGTGTTTCAACATACCTCGGAGGTATTCAGCTTTACGATTTTCCATCTTAAGGGCTTCTTGTTGTGCGTCACGTATACGTGCAGTGAGGTTCGTTTGAATAGTCATTTCCAATGCTCGAACCCTTAGGGTCTTAACCCTTTCTTTTCGACTTAGCGCATCTGCTACAACGTTTGCTTTTCCAGGATGGTACTTAATTTCACAGTTATAATCGTTCAGTAACTCGACCCATCGTCGCTGGCGCATGTTTAATTCTTTCTGATCAAATATGTGTTGTAGGCTTTTGTGATCTGTGAAGATTGTACATCGAGTACCATATAAATAATGTCGCCAGATCTTCAAGGCGAATACCACCGCACCTAGTTCCAAGTCGTGCGTGGTGTAATTTCTTTCATGTACCTTCAATTGTCTTGAAGCGTAAGCGATGACTTTTTGGCGTTGCATGAGCACACAACCCAAACCTTGGCGCGAAGCGTCGTAGTATACCACGAAGTCTTCAGTGCCTTCGGGTAAGGATAGTATTGGTGCATCGCATAGCTTATTCTTAAGTAGCTGGAAGGCTTCTTCCTGCTTGTTACCTCAGTCGTATTTCTTGTCTTTCTGTGTAAGGGTCGTTAGCGGTTGAGCTATCTTTGAGAAATTCTCAATGAATCGTCGATAATAGCCCGCTAAGCCCAAAAATTGTCGAACTTCAGTTGGGGTTTTGGGGGGCTTCCCAATTCTTTATGGCTTCTATCTTGGATGGGTCTACATGGATGCCCTTCTCGTTCACAACGTGGCCAAGAAATTGTACTTCGCGAATCCAGAACTCGCATTTCGAGAACTTTGCATAAAGTTTCTCTTTCTTCAGTAGTTCCAGAATGGTTCTGAGGTGTTGTTCGTGCTCTTCTTTTGTTCGCGAGTAAATCAGGATATCATCGATAAATACAATCACGAATTTATCGAGATATGGTTTGCATACGCGGTTCATCAGATCCATAAACACCGCTAGCGCGTTCGTCAGTCCGAATGGCATCACAAGAAACTCGTAATGCCCATAACGCGTTCTGAATGCAGTCTTTGGTAAGCTTTCCTCTTGGATTCTTAACTGATGGTATCCAAATCGAAAATCGATCTTGGAATAGTAGCTTGATCCTTGCAACTGATCAAATAAGTCATCAATCCTCGGTAGCGGGTACCGATTCTTGATTGTGAGCTTGTTCAGTTCTCTGTAGTCGATACACATCCGCAGGGTTCCATCCTTTTTCTTCACGAACAATACTGGAGCTCCCCAAGGCGAGAAGCTTGGCCTTATAAATCCTTTATCCAACAACTCCTGGAGTTGTGTAGATAATTCTTGCATCTCGGATGGTGCAAGCCGATAGGGTGCCTTGGCTACAGGAACGGCTCCTGGAACCAAGTCTATACGGAATTCGACTTGTCGTTGCGGAGGTAGTCCTGGCAGATCTTCGGGAAAAACATCAGGGAATTCCATCACCACATGAATGTCTTCGAGTTTCGGCTCCTCAGCCTTCTTGTTTACAACGTGCGCTAGGAAGGCAACACATCCTTTCCTTAAGCACTTCTGTGCCTTCATACAACTGATGATTCGTAGTGGCACGTCTCATTTTTCTCCATGTACTATGAGGGTTTCATCATTCGCCAGAGGGATGCGAATGATTTTCTCGTGACAAATAACTTCAGCTTTGTTCTTGGACAACCACTCCATTCCGACCACTACATCGAAGCTACCCAATTGAATAGGTAAGAGATCGATGCTAAATCTTTGTTCACCAAGTTCTAATGAGCAACCTCTAACAACTTCGCCTGATTCAATAAGTTTACCATTAGCTAGCTCTACGGAATAAGGAATATCTAATCTACTAGATTCTATTCCAAGCATACGTTTAAATTCCACAGACATGAAACTATAATTGGCACCAGTGTCAAAGCTTCATCGAAAAACAATCCAGTAGCAAAAGTGACTTGTTGATCCGCGGTACACTTGCTCATACGGATAGTAGCATCAGTCTTCTCCGTCCAGCATACGAACGCCACTGCACCTCCAGTGCCGTCGTAGTTCAGCGGTTTGCAGTTGAGAGACTGCTTGAAAGTGCAGCCCTGAGCTGCGTTTCCTCCAGATGAATCTCCATTCCCATTTTGTCTTGCATTGCTTGGTCCTCCACTTTGTTCAGTACGGTTCACCTCGTACTGGGCGATAGCTGCGGAGATTATTTCCTCTAGTAGGGCGTTTAGCTCCTCAGCAGTTCTTGGCAGTGGGGGAGGAGGAGGTTGATCATGAGCGTTCACAGCTCTCTTTGGTACCATGTTTCGACAGAACACGACACAATAGGGTTAGACATTTGTTTGATATCGTCTTACTAGACAGTAGTAGTATATATATACACAGGCATATACCACATAAGTGACATCAAACAATTATTACTCCAGCAGAGTACTTAGTAGGCTGGAGGAGGGGTGTTCACGTTTGACCTTTTCTTACACTGAGGGAATCTATACTTGACAAGACTTGCTGTGGTTTCTGTGCACTGAATTCCATAATTATGTATGCATCCATAATTACGTAACTCCTTGCACAGTCCGCACAGTTCGTTTCGTCCTCGTATCTCTTCCTTCAGATAGGCCATTGTTTTCAGGTAAAGTCACATATACTTGTGACATTCTACTTCTAGTATATATATCAATTATCACACATAATTGCAAGTAATTCTTATTCACAGACAAGTGCTACTCCATTGCACCCTAAGTCTCATAGTGTCTTTTCTTGACTCTTTGTAAACAGTTTCAGGTAGTGAATGTCGCGGAAAGTTTTTATGCAATGAAAACTTTTTGAAAAATTGTTTTCTTGAAAGGATCCTAGAGATTGTAGTCTAGACCCGAGAAGGAATCCTGTGTGACACCTGTGTCACTTCAACCATCAAACAAATACCAAACCAATGAAATATTGTATTTCATACTTGGGATTTGTAAAAATCTGTGTATCGTTTGCACATATCAATTCTTGTTCGATTTAAAGCTTGCTTTCTGGAAGGTTATACACGCACTGATGCGTAAGTATAACCAGTTTAATGCAACGAACACTCCAGAATAGTGAAATAGGCTTAACATACCTTAAATAACCTTTACATAACTTAGAAATAAGTTTTGAATGGTTTGGTATGCCGAAATCAAGTTTATTCGCTTACAGGGACTAAATTCGACAAACTATGAAACTATACCGATTTGTGTAGTAACGAACATTCTGGAACTTGATCATAAGTTAAACATACCCTAAATATCCTTCACATAGCTTAGAAATAGGCTTTGAGGGGTTTGGTGTGCTAAAATAAACTTTATGCTCATTCAGGGACTAAAAGCGTCAAAAAGTGCATAAGTTTGCATTTTCGCGCATATCTTACGTTCTAAATACATCCAGACATCCAAAAATTTATGTAAGCATTAAAATATTTTATTTTAGTGTTTGGCATGATAAAATTCCATTCGTCGCGTAATTTGGATCGTTTTTGCGTTCGTTACGACTTCCGTCGTAATTAACCGAACAATGCGACCGTACGACCAAACGACCCGACCTCCGGCATATTTTTGAGCATGTTTCATGTCCACAATGTTTAAGCATCATTTTAGGGCCTTAAAGTTGGCTTAACGGGCCTTAGAAGTGTCGGAAATGAGCCAAAACACTAACAGGGACTGAAACTGTAATTCTGCAAAGTTGTTGCTGATCTGTGACCCCCAGGCGGGCCGCGTAAGCCCTGCCTATCCCCTTACGCGGGCCGTGTAAGCACATCAGATGTGCAGAATGTTGTTTCCAGCTGCTTCCAACTCATTCCAGCCATATTTTCCACTTGCAAATGGTATTTTGAAGTCTATGCGCCATACCAGGGACTCCAATGGTATTAGGAAACAATGGGCCCAAGTGGACGGAAGTGATCGAAGCACGTTATTTGATAAACGATCCTAATGGCTCTAGATTTCCTATATATACCCACCCCCATTTCACTCCCAAAGCACAAATGATCTGATTTCTGCTCTCTAAGTTGAAGTTTATGCTTCATACCTGAGAGTAAATCGGATCATAGCTTGCGGGGACCTTTTATAAGTATTCTTTCGTTCTTTTATCGCTTTTCGAGTCTGAAAGTCAAACTGCGTTTGACTTTCTGCATTGACCAGTTTATGGTCAATGCGAAGTTCGTTTGAACTTCATAACGTGAGCGTAATCACGATGGTTATAGTCCCTAGTGACTATACATACTGATTACCACGTTATCTAGGTGTAGTGACGAGTCGTAGTTTCGGACAAAATGCGCATTCTTGCGTATTTTGTAACCAAACTACTTATAGGTATCAAAACCGTTTGTTTTGATACCAAACCTGTTTTCTAACTTAACTAAACATGTTTTAGCATGTTTAGCTCGTCACTTTAGGTTTAGTGCTTATGTAGAATCGTAAGTCAAGCGGTCTAAACAACCACTTAGACTTTTGAACTAGACCCGTTTGGTCGATCATTAGGATCCGACCAAACATGTTTAGTGACCATAGTTGTATAGGGAATAACCTTCAGAGGTTATACCTTATGGTCACTTCGTTTAAGTAGTTGTATGATAGGTAGTTTATATGCCTTAGGAAAATTACCAAAATACCCTTTTTATGCATAATAGATATTTAAGCATATGTAACCCAAACGTTTTTTCACTTAACTAATTATGCAACATAATTAAACATGTTTAGGCATATGATACTTGTCATAAGACTAGTTAGGCGTTCCGAACACGTTTTACGCGAACGACGTGTTAAATTAGCGTAAGCTACCTAAACGGGTCGTAATGGGTCATAAGCACTTAGGTTAGGTTTCATTTTAGTATGTAGGCCTTGTTAAACCATATAATATGAGATCCCACACTCATTTGGTTTACGAGGCCTCATCCTATCCGATCTTCCGATTTAGGTCAGCTTTATTTATGTAGTTATCAATATTAGGTGCCGTTTGATTCCGTGCTCCCTCTAGTTTGCTTGGTAGTTGTTCAAGACACCTAAGCACCCTCAAGTGAGTACATAGTCCCCTCTTTTACTGTTTTCAAATGTTTTGGGGTGAAATATGTGTACCTATTTGTTATGTTCTTGTTTTCAAAAAGTATAATTGATTATACATATTAGTACTTATCTTTTTACAAACTGAATGATTATTTATGGTCTAAACACTGATTTTTCAAAGATTATAAAGTTAATTGTTGGAATAGTACTTATTTTTGTTCACCAGACCGGTTGGTAGTATGATATAGCGCTATAGGATTTGACACCCCATTCCTGTTGTCATGGAATGTCTGAAACCAATTTGTTTCTCCATCCAAATAGGGATTGCCTTTGTGGTATTTCTATAGTCTCAAAGGTGTATTTTGATGCACTAGGTCTGAATGAATTCTTAAGTCACATTATTTTTGTATATTAAGTTATACTCCCAAAAGTATAGTTTGATGTGCTCTCATATGTGATATCGTACAAAACCAACATATATTTTGTTAAAAATCTAAAACATAGTTTAATATGTTATTTGTAATCTAAAGCATAGTTTAATATGTTATTTATAAATCCAAAGTATACTTTTGATATACTACTGAAAATTTATTTACTTTAACAACTAAAGTATATTTAATATACTATTTACTTAACGACTGGTTTTTGGTTAGTGTTTAGATAACGGGACGGGGGTAATGTGATGAAAACATGGTAGATACGCCGCTGGTACTTCTTATATAAAAGTGTTTTCATCGCATTACATACTGTGGTGTTATTTAGTACACTTGGGTTAACGGTTTTGGAACTGAAATATATTTTAATATATTGCTTATACGACTTTCTTAAAACCAAAGTATATTTTTATATATACTATGAATCTTTTTATAAAAATATTGTTTTTCAAACAATATATTTTTATACAAACTTATTCTACTTACTTATTTAATTTCCTATGTATTATTATTTTATATCATCTAATTTCTTATGAATGATTTATAAAAGAAAACCTTTTTTTCAAGGATCATGACTACTTTTCTTAAAACATTTTTCTTTAAACTCATAAGTCATGAATCCTAATATCAATAAAACCTATGTATCTCACAGGCATTTTTATGCTGACGTACCTATTTTTACACATGTTTCAGGTGTTACTTTGTGATGATTGTTGATACATGCTACACTTAGGATGGACTCGTGCCTTAGCGACTTTAAAATTTGAAAGATAATAGCTGTACTTATTCGATTATATTAAAACAAGGAGTTCAATAAAACGAAATTATTTATTCCATGGTTGTGACACAATGATTCTGTTACAACACTCCCCGACGCTTCCACCACGTCTTGTTGTTTTACGTGGTCGGGGTGTGACAGAAAAGTTGGTATCAGAGCCAATGGTTATAGGGAATTAGATTATTAGTAATGCTTTGACCTAGACTATAACTTTCCTAGGACCTTAACACAATTTTTCTTGTGTTTAGTTTTAAAACAATATCGTCACTTATTCTTAGGTGACAACCACAATAAGAACACAAATTTAAATCCTGCTTTGAAAATTAATCATCTGTTCTAGGATGATTGATTGTAAGGTTTTGAACCCTCTAAGTTTTTGAAATCCCGTCAAAGTTTGGTCTAAATAATGTGAACACGTGCAAACTGGAAGGGTGGGTGCCTGTACCCTGAGCTTTCTGTCTAAGGCTAGAGTGTTCGTACAAATCCGCAATATCGGACCAGTCACTCTTACCTGGGAACTCTTGGGGTGAGTGTCCACTTATAGGCGAGCATGTCTTCGCGATACATTATTTTTTACCCATTTACTTTAATTAATCGTTGTGTGTCGTTTGTTGCTTCGTAGTAACAAACAAATGACCACCATCTTTGCTTTCATCAATTTTGTCTCATCTCATTCTTTTCGTCTAATCCTTTCACTTGTTTTCCTTCCTGTTTCCCCTTTTAGAATGCCTCCTCGACGCGAAAATCTGCTCCCAAATGCCGAAATGGCACATATTATGTCACAGCATATGGCTGTTGTACTCCCAGATATTATTGCTCAAGTGAATCAAGCCAACAATAACCAGAATGCTCCATGCAATTTCAAAAGCTTCAATTCAGCTAACCCACTCAAGTTTAGTGGTTCTGAAGGAGCAACTGGGCTCCTACAGTGGTTCGAGGGCATTGAGAGTACGTTTCGTCACGTTCAATGTCCTGAAAATTGGAAAGTCGAGTTTGCCTCCAGTGTATTTCAGAAGAGGGCTATTACGTGGTGGAATAAAGTTATGAGAGACCGTGGTGCTGAGGTTGCATTAGCACAGACTTGGGCTGAGCTTAGGGCTCTTATGATGAAGGAGTTTTGTCCTCGTCATGAATTGAGAGCTTTAGAAAGGGAATTCGATGACCTAAAGCAAGACAGTGGTGAACATCGAGCCTATACTGACCGTTATGAAGAATTGAGCATGTTATGTCCTGCTATGGTTACTCCTGTGGATAAGGCGATCGAGAAATATATTTATGGTCTTCCTGACCTAGTTCAGGATATTGTTACTGGCAGTAACCCTACTACTATCAGACAAGCCATTGAACTGTCTGCCACCCTAACTGAATCCCACATCAGGAAGGGTAAGCTTTTTCGAAAAGGCGACCCAAGACCATCTGACAAGGCTGCTCAAGCTGAGCCAAAGGAAAAACAGGCTGAGGAATCTAAGAAGAAGAAGCGCAAAGCCTCTCAAAACTGCGCCATAACTGCTCAAGACAAACAGATTGCACCAAACCAGCCAGCACAACCTCGCAAAAGGCAAAACTATGTTGGTACCGCACCTTTGTGCAATAAATGCAACCGTCATCATCTAGAGCAAGAGCAATGTCACAAATGTACCCACTGTGGGCGGTTGGGACATTTGATCAATGTTTGCCGTTATGCAAATCAAGCTGCTGCAAACCCTGCTGTTGTTCAAGCACGGTTCCCACCGGGGTCATGTTATAACTGTGGTGACCTTACTCACTACAGAAACAATTGCCCAAGACTTGTTAACATACCTCCAGCTCGTGAATGGGCGTTTAACATCAATGAGGCAAACGTGAACAATGATGCAGCTGTGAACAATTAGTGTTTTGTTATTTTCTCTGGTTGTTATCTTTTGACATTTAAAGGCAAGTCAGTTGTTATATAAATAAAAAATTCGTCGTTTTTATTTTTGCAAAACTGATACGATTGTGTGAATGTTTGATACAACCTTATGATAACAACACAAAGACAAACTACTCGTGTGGTTCTGTCATTATTATGATCATTTGTAATCTCCCCAAGAACCTTAAACGCTCGTTTCTTTTAAACAAAGCCAAACCCCTATCGAAGATCCTTCTATCTCTATAGATAGATTCTTGAATATGATTAAAGTGCCAAATGAAATCCACGGATTGGATTCCTGATGTGCTTTAATTATCCGTGCCCAAAGATAACAAATCAAAGATCAAGTTAACTAACTATGTGAATATGTGCTTATGTTTTCTCTTATATGTTTTGTGTTTGTATGTGATCCATCCAAATCCTCGTAGAATCTTCCATATCTCATATGAGGGATTCATAGTAGGATATCCAAAGGTACTATCTTAAATCCTTAATGGACTTTTACGTTGTAGTTAAGTCCCTTGGGTTATGAAGTACTATCCTAAAATTGGACCTCTTGAATGGTCTAGATAAACAGATTGATTTTGAAAATCTGGCTAGGAATATCATGTGGTGATCTAATTGAAAAGATCCCTTAAGTGGTCTATTTACGAATATCGTACAATGGTCTAGTTAAAAAGATCATGTGTTGATCTAGTTAAAAAGATCGTTTGTTGATTTAGTTAAAAAGATCCTTTGGTGATCTAGTCAAGTCGCTTCATGTTTATTCAATTGATTTTTTCCCCTACGCATTATGAAATGAACTGTACGGACTGTTCAAGGAATTACATAATTATGGAGGCCTACATAATTATGGAATTCAGTGCACAGAAACCACAGGAAGTTTTGTCATGTGTTAAGACCTATAGTGACAAGAGTAATGATACGGGAAAAGTCTTGGACCTTGACCGATGTCATTTTCCTATGATAAGTCTTCACGGGAAACGTTCTCCCGCCCATAGTTTGAAACTCCACGTTTTGCTACTACAAGGACTTCACTTTGAGGGTTGACAACTTCGATAAGAACCCTATCATGGCCCAGAGTTCTACTTAGGGTTCAAGGGATTCATTCGAAAGCGAAAACATCACAGTTGTCCTCACAAGTTTCTCCTAAAATTAAATTTCGGGACGAAATTTCCTAAAGTAGGGGAGACTGTGACACCTGTGTCACTTCAACCATCAAACAAATACCAAACCAATGAAATATTGTATTTCATACTTGGGATTTGTAAAAATCTGTGTATCGTTTGCACATATCAATTCTTGTTCGATTTAAAGCTTTAAATTGCTTTCTGGAAGGTTATACGCGCACTGATGCGTAAGTATAACCAGTTTAATGCAACGAACACTCCGGAATAGTGAACTAGGCTTAAAATACCTTAAATAACCTTTACATAACTTAGAAATAAGTTTTGAATGGTTTGGTATGCCAAAATCAAGTTTATTCGCTTACAGGGACTAAATTCGACAAACTATGAAACTATACCGATTTGTATAGTAACGAACATTCCGAAACTTGATCATAAGTTAAACATACCCTAAATATCCTTTACATAGCTTAGAAATAGGCTTTGAGGGGTTTGGTGTGCTAAAATAAACTTTATGCTCATTCAGGGACTAAAAGCGTCAAAAAGTGCATAAGTTTGCATTTTCGCGCATATCTTACGTTCTGAATACATCCGAACATCCAAAAATTTATGTAAGCATTAAAATATTTTATTTTAGTGTTTGGCATGATAAAATTCCATTCGTCGCGTAATTTAGATCGTTTTTGCGTTCGTTACGACTTCCGTCGTAATTAACCGAACAATGCGACCGTACGACCAAACGAGCCGACCTCCGGCATATTTTTGAGCATGTTTCATATCCACAATATTTAAGCATCATTTTAGGGCTTTAAAGTTGGCTTAACGGGCCTTAGAAGTGTCGGAAATGAGCTAAAACACTAACAGGGACTGAAACTGTAATTCTGCAAAGTTGTTGCTGATCTGTGACCCCCAGGCGGGCCGCGTAAGCCCTGCCTGTCCCCTTACGCGGGCCGTGTAAGCACATCAGATGTGCAGAATGTTGCTTCCAGCTGCTCCCAGCTCATTCCAGCCATATTTTCCACTTGCAAATGGTATTTTGAAGTCTATGGGCCATACCAGGGACTCCAATGGTATTAGGAAACAATGGGCCCAAGTGGACGGACGAGATCGAAGCACGTTATTTGATAAACGATCCTAACGGCTCTAGATTTCCAATATATACCCACCCCCATTTCACTCCCAAAGCACAAATGATCTGATTTCTGCTCTCTAAGTTGAAGTTTATGCTTCATACCTGAGAGTAAATCGGATCATAGCTTGCGGGGACCTTTTGTAAGTATTCTTTCGTTCTTTTATCGCTTTTCGAGTCTGAAAGTCAAACTGCGTTTGACTTTCTGCATTGACCAGTTTATGGTCAATGCGAAGTTCGTTTGAACTTCATAACGTGAGCGTAATCACGATGGTTATAGTCCCTAGTGACTATACCTACTGATTACCACGTTATCTAGGTGTAGTGACGAGTCGTAGTTTCGGCCAAAATGCGCATTCTTGCGTATTTTGTAACCAAACTACTTATAGGTATCAAAACCGTTTGTTTTGATACCAAACCTGTTTTCTAACTTAACTAAACATGTTTTAGCATGTTTAGCTCGTCACTTTAGGTTTAGTGCTTATGTAGAATCGTAAGTCAAGCGGTCTAAACAACCGCTTAGACTTTCGAACTAGACCGGTTTGGTCGATCATTAGGATCCGACCAAACATGTTTAGTGACCATAGTTGTATAGGGAATAACCTTCAGAGTTTATACCATATGGTCACTTCGTTTAAGTAGTTGTATGATAGGTAGTTTATATGCCTTCGAAAAATTACCAAAATACCCTTTTTATGCATAATTGATATTTAAGCATGTGTAACCCAAACTTTTTTTCACTTAACTGATTATGCAACATAATTAAACATGTTTAGGCATATGATACTTGTCATAGGGTCCGAAAGCGTTTTACGCGAACGACGCGTTAAATTAGCGTAAGCTACCTAAACGGGTCGTAATGGATCATAAGCACTTAGGTTAGGTTTCATTTTAGTATGTAGGCCTTGTTAAACCATATAATATGAGATTCCACACTCATTTGGTTTACGTGACCTCATCCTATCCGATCTTTCGATTTAGGTCCGGTTTATTTATGTAGTTATCAATATTAGGTGCCGTTTGATTCCGTGCTCCCTCTAGCTTGCTTGGTAGTTGTTCAAGACTCCTAAGCACCCTCAAGTGAGTACATAGTCCCCTCTTTTACTGTTTTCAAATGTTTTGGGGTGAAATATGTGTACCTATTTGTTATGTTCTTGTTTTCAAAAGTATAATTGATTATACATATTAGTACTTATCGTTTTACAAACAGAATGATTATTTATGGTCTAAACACTGATTTTTCAAAGATTATAAAATTAATTGTTGGAATAGTACTTATTTTTGTTCACCAGACCGGTTGGTAGTATGATATAGCGCTATAGGATTTGACACCCCATTCCTGTTGTCATGGAATGTCTGAAACCAATTTGTTTCTCCATCCAAATCGGGATTGCCTTTGTGGTATTTCTATAGTCTTAATAGTGTATTTTGATGCACTAGGTCTGAATGAATTCTTAAGTCACATTATTTTTGTATATTAAGTTATACTCCTAAAAGTATAGTTTGATGTGCTCTCATATGTGATATCGTACAAAACCAACATATATTTTGTTAAAAATCTAAAACATAGTTTAATATGTTATTTGTAATCTAAAGCATAGTTTAATATGTTATTTATAAATCCAAAGTATACTTTTGATATACTACTGAAAATTTATTTACTTTAACAACTAAAGTATATTTAATATACTATTTACATAACGACTGGTTTTTTGTTAGTGTTTAGATAACGGGACGGGGGTAATGTGATGAAAACATTGTAGATGCGCCGCTGGTACTTCTTATATATAAGTGTTTTCATCGCATTACATACCGTGGCGTTATTTAGTACACTTAGGTTAACGGTTTTGGAACTGAAATATATTTTAATATATTGCTTATTCGACTTTCTTAAAACCAAAGTATATTTTTATATATACTATGAATCTTTTTATAAAAATATTGTTTTTCAAACAATATATTTTTATATAAACTTATTCTACTTACTTATTTAATTTCCTATGTATTATTATTTTATATCATCTGATTTCTTATGAATAATTTATAAAAGAAAACCTTTTTTTTCAAGGATCATGACTACTTTTCTTAAAACATTTTTCTTTAAACTCATAAGTCATGAATCCTAAAATCAATAAAACCTATGTATCTCACAGGCATTTTTATGCTGACGTACCTATTTTTACACATGTTTCAGGTGTTGCTTTGTGATGATTGTTGATACATGCTACACTTAGGATGGACTCGTGCCTTAGCGACTTAAAAATTTGAAAGATAATAGTTGTACTTATTTGATTGTATTAAAACAATGAGTTCAATAAAATGAAATTATTTATTCCATGGTTGTGAAATAATGATTCTGTTACAACATTCCCCGACGCTTCCGCCACGTCTTGTTGTTTTACGTGGTCGGATTGTGACATCCTGGTTCACTACAATCGCTGCTCTGATACCAATCTGTCACACCCCTTTCTTAGGCGGAAGCACAAGGGGTGATCATTAAAGGTTCTCATTGCATACGAAAGGTAAACATACTACATGCTCGTAAAAATAACTTCAAATTCTGAACATTACATAACTGAAATCGAAGTTTAAGTGTTTACATTACGAGACAACATATTGTCTGAAAGTTTACAACTTTATTTAAGGATAAAACATAAGCAACATCCATGAGCAAGAGTATGACCGCGCGCACATCCACTTTACTTACCTGAAATACATGTGAGTTTTTGGAAAAACGTCAACATAATGTTGGTGTGAATTCATGCAATTTTTGTATTTCACGCTAGTATACTTTGTATGAAAACGTGATATGTGTCTTGTAAAAATAAAGTATTCTTGTGTAAATAAAGTATTCTTGTATAAATAAAGTATTCTTGTGGTATGAACCAAATAAAGTATTCTTGTGTACGAACCTTGTACAAATAAAGTATTCTTGTGTAAATAAAGTATTCTTGTGGTATGAACCAAATAAAGTATTCTTGTGTACGAACCTCATACAAATAAAGTATTCTTGTGTAAATAAAGTATTCTTGTATAAATAAAGTATTCTTGTGGTATGAACCAAATAAAGTATTCTTGTGTACGAACCTCGTACAAATAAAGTATTCTAGTGGTATGAACCATAAAGTACTCTTGTATGTATCAGGGTTATTAATGGGTTGCAAGGCCATTAACATGTGACACGACATAGGAAGTCACCAAACCATAGGCATTTTTCTAGTTGTCGATTCACGACGGAGACACAAAAGCACTACTCGGTACTAGTTTTCACCAAGAGTGTGGCTGCCCGGTCACCCGTTAGATCTAACCTTTTGTTCTGCGGTCTAAGTATGTACACGATTAATGGTGCTTATGGTACCCTATTCATGATACGATTTCTCGTATCATTCCTCAAAACGCATCATACTTGGTACTAGTTATCACCAAGAGTGCTTCTTGTTTTTGTATCCATTATACCATTTATAAACATTGTAATATTTGTAACATGTATTTCACCCCCGAAGTTATAAAACTGAAAACGGTTAAAAGAAAAGGGGGAGCATGAACTCACAACTTTGCATTCCTGCGTTGTAAACTTCACCGGATTTGCTTATTTAGCGTCGTGACCAAAACGTGTTTTATTAACGTTAGTCACTAGACTTGTATCGCACAAGTACAAGTCACTATCTTTTGTATATGTTTTCTTGTGTTAAAAATAATTTATATTTTTAACTATGTATCTTACTTATTTTATTTTCTCAAAAATAAATATAAGTATCTTGTATTTTTCACCCGAATTATGTATTTTGTCCAAAACTTCATTTCATGTTCATAACTTGTCCAAGTTATTTACTCTATCCAGTAATATATTTTCATAAATATATTCTCTTGTATTTGTCTAAGTATGTTGTATTTTGTATCTTCACTCCTTAAGAGTATTTAGTGTATTTTCTAGTCCTAATACACTATCACGTATAATACATACTACATACACTTAGCACAAAATTTGGTGATCAATAAATATATATATTTTTTTCAAAAATATACATACTTAATATCAATTTTAATCTTGAAGAAATCATCATTTCTTACCACAAAAATTAGGGAAACCTTGGTAAATGTTTTTGGATACATTTTTAGGGTATAAGTTTCTCAAAGACTTATATTTTTCTAAGTGTCAAAATTTATAGAAATTTTGACAGAGTTTCCCCTAAAAATGGAGGTTTCCCATGTTTTCAAAACATGTGTTTATTTTCTTTTAAATCATCATCAAACATCAACAACTTATTCTACACTTATCAAGTGCCAAAATCAAGTAATTCACACTACATCATGAACTTGAAGTTTTGTAAAAACTTGTAGTAACTTACCATGTTATTTAGTAGGTTTAGTTACTCTTAAAAACATGGTTGTTTGCACAGATATACAAGAGAATATATTTATGTAAATCTCATTCTTGGAGAATTTAGTCATTTACAACTTGTAGGATGATTTTTCTAAAAATACTTCTCTTGTATTTTTCTTGTTACAAACATGTTTCTATTCTTGTTTAAACACTAAAACTATTATTAGCTTACTTAGAAACCATGACTTTGTAAGTCTTGTAAATAATCTTGGTTTCTTGAGAAAATTATTTTTGTAATCACCCATTTACAAGAATTGTATTTTGTTTAAACCATCTTTACATAAGAAAACCCATTTCATTATTCAAGTTCATGAAGACATAAAGTATGAAGATCTTGGTCTTTCACAAGATCACCACTTTAACTCACTAGATCATGTGTTTAATCACAATCTAGTAGGCTCCATATGATGTCTAACATCACCAACACTAATAGTAAATCAACAAGAAGCAAATCAACATATTCAACATATATTCTTATGTATTTAAGCTTATGTGAAAGATTCATGTTCATATTCTTTAGTGTTCTTGTAATTTTCACCATAATATATCTTTTAACCAATCAATATATGAAGTAATAAGAGATTATGAGGGCTCACCACTAGCAACAAGGCTAGGGAAGATTACTAGAACTTGAAGATGACAAAAGTGTTGGATAAAAGCAAATGAAGAAGGTCCTTCAAGATCCAAGACCACCAAGCTTCACTATAGACCTTCTTACACCTTGTATGCACTTGAGTTTGTATGAAAATGAGATGATGTTGGTGGTGAAGGGGGTGGTTGGTTTCGGCCGAAAGTTTAGAGGGGAGAAGGGAGTGTTGTGGTGTGTTGAAGTGATGAAGGAGAATGGTTATATTTGTAGTTCATACAAAATCTAGATCAAATCTTCAAGATCACACCATATCTCACAATATCTAAATAATATCACAATGAATCTAAGGAGATCTAAGAAAGATCATATGATATCTTGGCAATATTTGGTGGGGCCACCCTATTTGCAACCGTGAATGATATGGGGGGGGGGGGGCAAAGTGTAACTTCCAACCTCTAATTTTAATAACAAGTTAGTTTACAAGTGTAGTTATTTTTAGGGACTTGTGTGTTATTATGTTATAAGAGTTGTTATGGTGTTCGGGGACCATAACTAGTTCAGAAATATTAAAAAAATGCTTCTAGTAATATTTTGATGTTCCGGGTAATGTCCGGTTGTTCGGTTAAATACCGGTTCGTTAAAGTGCTAAATTGCACCGTTTAGTGTCCTTTTGTAACCCTTTTAATTCCCAACATTTAGGAGGGTATTCTGGATAATAAAACATGAATTCTGCATAATATTTATATGTTAAAAAGCTGATTGTAGCTGAATTCTGTAAAATTCTGCACTTAAAGTGTGTTTCGGGTGTTTTTTAGTGCGTATTTTAGCTTCCGGAAAGTCTATATGATAACCCTTGTATGTACTCTTGGGTTTTAATGTATTCTTGTCGTTGGACCTACACCTAGGCTCCAACTCTATTGTCTAACTGCTTTCTGCAGATTTGTTGACACAATGTGTCTTACCGGTGAGTTTACTAGTATTTCTGACGCAACGCTATCATAAAGTAATTCTTGTAGTATAAAACGTGCATGAATTCACTTGTATAATATGTAATCAGGCAATGTTGACATTTAAGCACATAATTGCAGTCATTAAATAATAATTAAAGTGTACGGAAATTACCGGTTTGGTGCCAGTTGTCACATGTAACTTCTTTTTCTGGTTCAACTCTCTCTCATAAGTGAGGAGTCGACCATGAAGTTGGGTCAGACTTAACTCTTTGAATCCAATGAAATTTCTAGTCAAAAAAGCAATTGTGTCCCATTTGTCAGGTAGTGATCTTAGAAACCTACTATGTAGAGTTGATTTAGAAAATTCAACATTAACAAGTTTAAGTTCACTAATGAGACAACTAAAACGTTCAAATTGTAGTGTTAGATTCTCCTTTCACATGGCAAAACGGTTCATACTGATGATTCAAAACCTCCGTGTTATTTTCTATCACCTCTTCTGTTCCACCGAACTGCTCTTTGAGAGCATCCCACAGCTCTTTGGCACTGTTACAATGTAACAGTCTAGCATAAATGTCATTTGGAAGAGCTGAGGCTACTATGCTAAAAGCCTTTGCATCTAATTCAATTTTCTGAAAAATCTTGTTCTGAATAATTTTCAAGGCTTTTAGGCACAAAGCATTTGGGATCTTCAGTACTAGGCACCATTGGAACGTGTGGTCCAAAGTTGACTGACTTCCAGCATCCGGTGTTTTACTGAGCTAATACATGGCCCATCCTACGTTGCCAGATATTGTACTCAGATCTGACAAGCATAGGTGGCTTAAATAGTGTTCCAGTGTTGTGAGGGTCGTGTGATTGTGATGTCATCTTGGTTGATTTTACAAAAGTTTTCATAATAATCAACTTTGTACGTGATTACCTTTTACTCTGTTTTTTCAACTGATAAGAACAATTTTGAGTATCAATAAATTTGAGCTGAACTTTTATGTCAAATTGATTGTTAGATCGAATTTGACTGTCCTATGCTCTGATACCAATTGTTAGGATCTGAGTTTCTTTAGATGGTGTTGTTTAATAGAAATGGAAGATGAAACAGAGATTAATGTGCAGTGGAAATGGAAATAAACTTTAACACACAATCAAAGAAGAATAGTTTTAAGCAAACATGATTTCCATTAGTCAAAAGATTGTATCTATTATAAAATTCAACAATGCATGCATGCAACTAAACTCCCCCTCAGCCTGAGCTCACTGATTTGTTCGTACAAGATGACTTGGTGAAAAAGAGCTAATAGAACAGTACAGGTACTATTCTATTTATAGTACAAACTAAACCACTGAGCATCTTTGCTGACGTCACCTAGAGAGTGACATCTAACAACCTAACAAACTCTAAACACTGATAATACAAAACACTGATTACAACAAACAACTGAATACATAAACACTGCTGCAACTTTCCACTGTATTTGCCAAAGCACTGATGTTGAGTATCAGTGCTTTCTTCAAAGGATGATCAGACCTTGAATAGTAGTGCTTTAGTCTTCATCAGTACTTGAGAGACATCAGTAGTTAGGGCTTCAGTCTTTATACTTCATCAGGTTTTTGACTATCAGTTGTTGTGAAGATCAGCACTTAGAGTTCATAAGTTGATAGATAACCACTATCATGGGGAGAATCTAGAACAAGCTCTACTTATGATGATCAACTGTTGAGAACCAGTTTTGGCTTTCCTCATCATCTGTTCTTCTAGGCTTGAATGCATGGGCCAACAACCATTCTTCCTATTCACAATAAACATGCCTTTTTCATCATTATAAGCCCAGCTGTGGATACCAGACCTGTTTCCATGCTTAGCCTATTCAGTAGTGACCACATATCTACCTGGTTTGCCACCAAACTGAAGATTCCTCTCAGCACCCATGTTTCGCATAACTACCATCTTTTTCCTTGGTCTCTGATTCGCTGTACGAGGAGGATTTGCAATGTAACGATCTATAGCCTCCTCGTATTCTCTCCGTTCTTTCTCTCTCTCCTCAGCAGTAGCTTCCTTAGTAGGATCAGCAAACTCCTTTGGAAATTTTCCTTCAAGTTTCTGCTTCATATCCATCACAACAGCACTAAGAGCTTCCAGATTCGTTTCCGGTTCATTTATCTTCTGATTCTTAACTACAAGCTCTTCCATCAAACTGGCAATCTCAGCGTCTTTAAAAATCTTATCTTCTTCAAGAACGGTAATTTTGCGCATCAGAATGGTAGTTTCATTCTCCTGAAACAGATCATCACTATCAGAGCTATCAGCAGCTTCATGAGTTTCTTCTTGAGTTGATTTAGTTGCAGCTTCAACTTCTCTTGAAGAAGCTTATAACAACTCAGCTGCTCAAATCACATCCGCATCAGAAGGACCACTGCTAGATCCTTCACCAGGCCTTGGAGCTGGCATATACATCGCAGCTCTTTCATTCTAAATGAAATCAATGATTCTAGGGTTAAGCTCTGAAGGTGTATAGTGAATTGGTGGTCGTGTAGTAGTAACAGGCATGGTTAATTCTGTTGTTGTTCTCACTTCAGCATTATCCTCACTGCTGATCCTAGGATCTCTTCTACTTCGTTTCCTAGGAGGAAGATCAGCAGTAGGATCTTCTTGAGCATCTTTAGCATCAGCATTAGCAGTAGCAGTAGCAACCAGTTCAGCATTGTAACAACCCAACTTTTTGAAGTCAAAGTACAAGTCAAAGTCAAAGGAAGAAAAGATTGTTAATTGCGATCTGTCACTTCTGGCTTAATTATTGATTGTACTTTTTGACTTGTAATCGAATTCTAGTATTTGTTTGCTTTAGCTGTATTATGTGGAGTATCTATGATAAATAGAGGTTTAATCGCAGTTAATCGCTAATCGCATCGCTATCGCATTCGCAACTTGGATTATGTGTCCTGGATATTGTTTTACGTGTGTGTGTGTGTTATTATGTGTTACTTGTGCATGTTATGTTTATGTTGAGGTGATTAATCGAAATCGCAATTCTATCACAACTCAATCAAATCGCAAATGACAAAACGCAAGTTATTTATAGTGATTGTATGTTAGATATGGTAGCTAGGTTATTGTGTAACTAATGGGTAATACTATCGCATCGCTCACTCGAAACGCATCGCACCGCTCACCACGCAAAACGAAACATCGAAACGCAACTCGTCGGAGCCAATCGATCGAATGGTCATTCGAACGGATGAACATCTGATCGGATGGCCATCCGATTGAGGTGCCATCCGATTCGTCACCTGTGCTCCTCTTTCCTATTTTGGAAACCTATAAATACCCCCTGTCACATCACCAAAGTGATGTGACAGCTCCCTCATTCGACCAGCGTGCTCCAGCCCATTTTTCCTTCGATTTCTCACGATTCTTGTAAGTTTCTTCCTCAAACCTTGTACTTCTATGATCTAAACGCACTTCTACATCATTTTCACCTTTGAATCCTAACTTTTAACTGTGAAATCAGCGGATTTGAGGTGTTCTAGGATGATGTCATCATGGGGTTCTTATGAACTTCAAGTTTTGGCCTTATTCCACCAAGAACAACTCAGATCTACATGATTTCCACATGTTTTAACACTATTTTCGCATAGATCTAAACCTTTTCATAAGAAGAATGATTGAAATATGGTTTTGTGACTTTCTTTCAACTCTTTTACACTCAATGCACTCAAAACCGATAGAATCGGAGCTCGTTCAGGCCTTCCACTCTTCGCTAGTGATGTGTCCGTTTGAGACCTGATTCTTATCAACGAGACAACCGATTTCGGTTGAGCATGAGCATCCGTCACAAACAGTTAACTGGTCGGATTGGGGTGATTTCCGTTCGATCGGACAACCTGGCTCTGATGGGGTTCCTGTTGTTCAATACGTAGTCATACCGTCTCGATCAAACCACAAAACTTTCAAAACTTAACAAGTTTCAAAAAGATCAAATTGTGGGACGGATTGTCATCCGATCGGATTGCCATACAATCGAACGACAATCCGATCAGATTGAACTTGGTTTCCACACTTAACATTTGTCATAATTATCAAAAATCATCAGTTCTAACGGATTGCCATCCGATCGGAAGACCATTCGATCAAATGAACATCCTGCTGTGAACTTGTTCTCACTAGAAATGTCTCGCCGATCGGATCGCCATCCGATCGAACGACCGTTCGATCGAATGATCTGAAAGGTAGAGATACTTCTCTGATTTTGAAATGCTACAACGAAAACTTCAAAGTCACATCATACACAAACACATCCATCCCAAACGAATGTCAATCCGACCGAATGGCCATCCGAACGGATAACCATCCGAACGGATTGACATCTGATCGAATGACCATCAGTTCGGAATGCCATCCGATCGGATGACCATTCGTCACTTTGTTCACTCGTCACCGTTTAACGCGCCCTTCATTCGCTTATGCTATCGTTAACTGTTCAGGCTAATCCCTCAGCGCTCCCTTCAATCCAAGAGAGTGTTTATTTACTAAACACGATCTGTGAGTATACTTGATCCCTTTTTGCTTTACGCACTTTTTGGGTGTTACATACGTTACTTATTCTAAATCACATCGATCACACAATGCAAACACTTTTATACGCTGACCGTTACTACATGTTATACGTGTTACTCGATGAATGCTTGTATGTTATGTTTACACAGTGATTGTTGCCTGACGCCTTAGCAACGATAGTACTATAGTTTGGACTCAGCACCTATCGTGGACAGGGGCTGTGATGCGTGTGAGTGTTAATATAGTTTTTAATGTATATTTTAAGCCCTTTTTAACACTTTAGTCAAGTTTTAAATTTATAAAACACGATATTTACTAACACTAAACATACATATGGGCAAGTGCACCCTTCGTGAGCGTAGTATAGTGTTGGTAAGATACCGAGGTCGTCCAAGGACACAAGAGCTTTTAGTACCGGTTTATCCTCAACGTCTAATCAAATCAAAATTTAGAAAAAGAGTTTTTAAACAAGAAAATAAAACTAACTAAAAATGCTGGAAAAAAAACATATAGACAAGATGAATCACTTGGATCCGACTCGCCTGTAGTGTAACCTTTGATTATTTTCGCACTTTTGCACTTTTTAAGAGATTATCTTAGTTATAGTAGTAGGCCCCTCTTTTGAAGGTGATGTTGCCCTCAACCCAGTAGTTTGAGTCAGCAAGGATACAAGCCTAAAGGGTTGGATTATTGAAAGATATTTAATTAAGTTATTAATGCGTAATGTGGTAGGCCCCTCTTTTGAAGGTGACGTTACCATCAAACAAATGCCAAACCAATGAAATATTGTATTTCATACTTTGGACTTGTATAAATATGTGTATCTTTTGCACATATCAACTCTTGTTCGATTTCAAGCTCTAAATCGCTTTCTGGAAGGTTATACGTGCACTAATGCGTAAATATAACCAGTTTAATGCAACGAACACTCTGGAATAGTGAAATAGGCTTAACATACCTTAAATAACCTTTACATAACTTAGAAATAAGTTTTAAAGGCTTTGGTATGGCAAAAACAAGTTAATTCGCTTACAGGGACTAAATTTGACAAACTGCGAAAGTATGCCAATTTGAACTGTAACAGACATTCCGGAACATGACCATAAGTTAAACATACCATAAATATCCTTTACATAGCTTAGAAATAGGCTTTAAGGGGTTCCGTGTGCTAAAATAAACTTTTGGGTCATTCAGGGACTAAAAGCGTCAAAAAGTGCACAACTTTGCACTTTCGCGCATAACTTACGTTCTGAATACATCCGGACATCCAAAAATTTATGTAAGCACTAAAATACTTTATTTTAGTGTTTGGCATAAGAAAAATCCATTCTTCACGCAATTTAGATCGTTTTTCGCGCTTATGCGCATTCCGGTCGTAATTAAGCGAACATCGCGATTGTACGACCAAACGAACTGACATCCGGCATATTTTTGAGCATGTTTCATGTCCACAATGTTTAGGCATCCTTTTGGAGTCTTGAAAATGATTTAACGAGCCTTAAACATGTCAGAAATGGCCTTAATACGCAACGGGGACTGAAAGGGGAACATTGGAAAGTGTTTGCTGATCAGGGGGACCCTAGCGTGACACCTAGCCCCCTGGGCGTCACGCTAGGCCTCTTCTGATCAGCAAAAGCCATTTTAAACACATATTAAACAACCCTTGACCCCTCCAAAGGCCAAGTGCCACATGTTAATCTCCTATGGTGGCCAAAATCAGTTACCACAACATTCCAACAAGTGTAGGGATGTGATCATTCCCCCTTCTCCAAAAAACGATCCTAACGGTGAACCGGAAACTATAAATACCCACCTCCACCCTTCACTTTTCCTCACAAGAATCTGATCTAATGTGCTCTAAGTTGAAACCTTTGTTTCATACCTGAGCTATTTTGATCTCGATTAGCATTCGGGGACCCTTTGTAAGTGTTCCTTCGTTCTTTTATTGCTTTTCGAGTCCGAAAGTCAAACTTTGTTTGACTTTCTGCATTGACCAGTTTATGGTCGATGCGAAGTTCGTTTGAACTTCATAACGTGAGCGTGATCACGATGGTTATAGTCCCTAGTGACTATACCTACTGATTACCACGTTATATAGGCTCAGTGACGAGCCGTAGTTTCGGTCAGAATACGTATTCTTGCGTATTTCTAACCAAACTACTTATGGGTATCAAAACCGTATGTTTTGATACCAAACCTGTGTTCTAAACTTAGTTAAGCATGTTTTAGCATGCTTAGCTCGTCACTTTTAGTTTAGTGCTTATATAGGGTCGTAGGGTAAGCGATCTAAACAATCGCTTATACTTTCGAACCCGACCCGTTTGGTCGATCATTAGGATCCGACCAAACACATTAGGTGACCATAGCGTATAGGGAATAACCTTCCGAGGTTATACCTTATGGTCGCTTCGTTTAAGTAGTTGTATGATAGGTAGTTGATATGCCTTAGGTAAATTACCAAAATACCCCTTTGATGCCAAAATTCATTTTAAACATATGTAACATAAATTTTGACATCTAAACTGATTTGACAACAATATTAGACATGCTAAGGCATATGTTACTTGTCATAGGACTAGTTAGGCGGTCCAAACGCGTTTCACGCGAACGACGCGTTAAAATAGCATAAGCTACCTAAACGGGTCGTAATGGGTCGTAAGCACTTAGGCTAGGTTTCTTTTAGCATGTAGGCTTTGTTAAACCATACTACATGAGTTCCCATACTCATTTGGTTTACGAGCCCTCATTCTATCCGATCCTCCGATTTAGGTCCGGTTTATTAACATAGTTACCTATATTAGGTACCGTTTGATTCCGTGAACTTCTAGCATTGCTTGGTGGTTATCCTAGGACTATTGAGCAATCTCATGTGAGTACATAGACCCCTCTTTTACTGTTTTCCAAACGTTTTGGGTTGAAACACATGTGCCTACTTGTTACTTTCGTGCTTTCCTGCTTTCACATCACATACTTGTTATGTTCATTAGTACACTATTAGTACATGATTTACATTACATTTCTGCTATGTATGTTGACTGATAACATGCTAGCACATTGATTTACATGACTTTTCTGCTTTGTATGTTAACTTAGCATACTTAGTATATTTCATTACATTTTATGCTATGTATGCCCATTGTGTGCGTACTTAGTACATTGCCTTACATTACATGCTATGTATGCCCATTGTGTGCGTACTTAGTACATTGCCTTACATTACATGCTATGTATGCCCATTGTGTGCGTACTTAGTACATTGCCTTACATTACATGCTATGTATGCCCATTGTTTGCGTACTTAGTACATTGCCTTACATTACATGCTATGTATGCCCATTGTGTGCGTACTTAGTACATTGCCTTACATTACATGCTATGTATGCCCATTGTGTGCGTACTTAGTACATTGCCTTACATTACATGCTATGTATGCCCATTGTGTGCGTACTTAGTACATTGCCTTACATCACATGCTATGTATGCCCATTGTGTGCGTACTTAGTACATTGCCTTACATCACATGCTATGTATGCCCATTGTGTGCGTACTTAGTACATTGCCTTACATTACATACTATATATGCCCATTGTGTGCGTACTTAGTACATTGTTATACATTACACTATATGCTATGTATGTCCTTTGTTGCATACTTAGTACATTACCATTCATCACATGCTTACATTTTGGATACACATTACATGATTCACATTAGAGATGAACATTTTACTTTGGTAGTTTGGTTTGAGTAAGTGATTAAGTAACGAGGCGTGTGTAATATGATACTAGCATGGTGGATACGCCGCTGGTACTTCCTATATATAAGTGGTTGTATGGTATTACATATCGTAGCGTTATTTTAATCGTTTCAGTTTGAGACATATAACATTTTATACAAATAACATACTTTTCACAAGACATTGATTTACAAACAAACTCATTTTTACATGGTTATTCATTTAACCATACGTTATCCTCTTATTTATACATATCATCTGATCTTATCGTTTTTCAAAAGATTTACAAGACAAAGCAAATTACAAGGTTCATGACTAAACATTTTCTCAAACATAAGTCATGAATCCTATTTTCACAAAACCTATGTATCTCACAGGCATTTTTATGCTGACGTACCTATTTTCACATGTGTTTTCAGGAGATAATGCATAGGACTTATCAAGACATACTTAGGCGGACCTGTGCCTTAGTGACTTAAAACGAGACAAGAACTAGTTAATTTATGTCATGTACTCTTTGGTTCTTGTTTAAAACAATGTAAACTGTCATGTTTGATTAATAAAACGAAACTTTAATTGCCATGGATTTGAAACGATTAATTCTGTTACAACACTCCCCGACGTTTCCGCCACGTTACGTTGTCTCACGTGGTCAGGGTGTGACAGAAAAGATGGTATCAGAGCCAATGGTTATAGGGAATTAGGTTATTAGTAATGCTTTGACCTAGTCTATAACCTTCCTAGGACCCTAACGCGAGTTTACTTGCGTTTAGTCATAAAACAATACCGCCACCTATCCTTAGGCGACGACCACAACAAGAACATAAATTTCAAAACCGCTTTGAAAACTAATCATCTGTTCTAGGATGATTGATTACTAGGTTTTGAACCCTCTATTGTAAGGTTTTGAACCCTCTGTTATAAGGTTTTGAACCCTTTGAATTTTCAAAAAATTCTCGTCAAGGTTTTGGGTTTTAAATAATGTGAACACGTGTAAACTGGAAGGGTGAATGCCTGTACCCTGAGTTTTCTGTCTAAGGCTAGAGTGTTCGTATAAATCCACATAATCGGACCAGTCACTCTTACCTGGGAACTCTCGGGGTGAGTGTTCACTTATAGGCGAGCATGTCTTCGCGAAGCATTATTTTTGACCCATTTACTTTAATTTAGTCACTGTGTGTCGTTTGTTTACCTTGTGGTAACAAACAAATGACCACTATCCTTGCTTTCATCAGATTTGTTTCATCTCATTCTTTTCGTCTAAATCTCTCACTCGTTTCCTTTCATGTTTCCTCTTTTAGAATGCCTCCTCGACGCGAAAACCAGATAGCGACTGCCGAACTGGCAGAAATCATTGCGCAGCAAATGGCTGCTCAATTCCCAAACCTCTTTGCTCAATGGAACCAAGCCAACAACAACAACAATGGTCCATGCAATTTCAAGAGTTTTAACTCGGCTAAACCACTCATGTTTAGTGGTTCTGAGGGAGCGACTTTCGAGAGCATTGAGAATACTTTCCGCCACGTGCAGTGTCCTGACAATCGCAAGGTCGAGTTTGCTTCGAGTGTATTCCAGAAGAGGGCCCTTACGTGGTGGAACGGGGTTATGAGAGATCATGGTGCAGAAGTTGCTCTAGCACAGACATGGGCTGAACTTAGGGCCCTTATGATGAAGGAATTCTGTCCTCGTCACGAGATCAGGGCCTTGGAAAGGGAATTCGACAATCTTGAGCAAGACAGCGGTGAGCATCGAGCCTACACGGACCGTTATGAGGAGTTAAGTCTGTTATGCCCAAACATGGTCACACCTTTGGATAAGGCAATCGAAAAGTACATTGATGGCCTCCCTGACTCAATACAAGACATTGTGACTGGTAGCAACCCTACTACAGTTAGACAGGCCATTGAGCTATCTGCAACCTTGACTGAATCAAAGATCAGGAAAGGTAAACTTTTCCGAAAAGGTGACAAGAAACCGGTCGAGGAATCGAAACCAATCGAGGAATCAAAGACCATGGATGAACAGACTGGATCCCCTAAGAAGTCAAAGAAGCGAAAGGCTTCTCAGAACTTCGCCATGGTTACTCACAATGATCAAGCCGTCCCCAACCAACCGGCTCAACCCCCTGCTAGGAAGCCATACAATGGAACTTCACCCTTGTGCAACCAATGTAACCTTCATCATCATGCTAATGTGAAGTGCCGCGAATGCCAAATTTGTGGACTTAAAGGTCATACAGCAAAAGTTTGCCGAGCTGCGGTTGCACCAAATCAAGTTGGCACCGCACCAAATCAAGTTGGCAACAATCCTGCTCAAGCTCCCTTTCCACCAGGTTCTTGCTACAATTGTGGCGAGATGGGTCATTTCCGAAGAAATTGCCCAAAGCTTGCTAATGCTAATCCAGCACAGGGATGAGCATCTGACCGACTAGAAGACAACACCCTTTAGAAATAATCATGTCTTGTGTATTATTTTCTTTTGTTGTCAAGGTCCATGAAACAGTTGTTATCATTGTTTATAAATAAATCTTTTATTTACATTGCAATGTATTTATGAGGTTGTATGTATAAACAACATATCCATTTCAATACCGAAAATCAAGGAATCGTATTCCTTGTAAAGCAAACTACCCCCAAAATTTTTTCATCTTATGATCTCTTGCGTTTTCCACGAAATTCCTAAGTACCCGTTTCTTCTAAGGAAAACGAAGTACAAGGCGCAAGTTACAACACTGGACAAATACCCAAAGTACCGCTATAAATCCTTAATAGGGTACCTAAGGGTATTTCCGTAAATCCTAAAATTGTTATGTTCCTTAATTCGAATATTACGTTTCTTTGAGAACGAAATCGAATTTTTGGGAGATCTTCCTATCTTTTCAGATAGATCCCGGAGAACTTTGAAATCCATCGACTGTTTTCCATATCCATTCTCAATCGATAACAAATTAATAACCAAATTAAACAACTATGTGATTATGTGCTTATGTGTTCCTTTTTATGGTTTTGGTGTAATCCAAGTTTTTGTTATCCAAATCCTCGTAGAACCTTTCGTATCTTCATATGAGGGATTCGTAGTAGGATTCCCGAAGGGTACTATCTAAAATCCTTAATGGACTTCTACGTTGTAGTTAAGTCCCTTGGATTATAAAGTACTACTCCATAATTAGACCCCTTGAGTGGTCTAGTTAAACAGATTGATCCAAAAATCTGGTTAGGAACATCATGTGATGAAATAGCTGAAAGGACTCCTTTGTGGCCTAATTAATAAGATCATCTATCGATCTAATTAAAAGGGCCCTATGGTAGTCTAGTCACCCTCATCACAGATTTGATTTTCCTCCCCTAAACATTACAAGACAAACTGTGCGGAATGTGCAAGGAAATACGTAATTATGGATGCATACATAATTATGGAATTCAGTGCACAGAAACCACAGCGAGTTTTATCATGTGTCTAGAGTTGATTCCGTTCATTTTCGTTTCTGAAGAAATTGTGAAAAATGACTCATTCCGTTCATTTTTGTTTCTGAAGAGGTTGTGAAAAATGACTCATTCCGTTCATTTTTGTTTCTGAAGAGGTTGTGGAAAATGACTCATTCCGTTCATTTTCGTTCCTGAAGAAATTATGGAAAATGACTCATTCCGTTCATTTTCGTTTCTGAAGAAATTGTGGAAAATGACTCATTCTGTTCATTTTCATTCCTGAAGAAATTGTGGAAAATGACTCATTCCGTTCATTTTCGTTCCTGAAGAAATTATGGAAAATGACTCATTCCGTTCATTTTCGTTTCTGAAGAAATCGTGGAAAATGACTCATTCCGTTCATTTTCATTCCTAAAGAAATCATGGAAAATGACTCATTCCGTTCATTTTCGTTCCTGAAGATATTGTGGAAAATGACTCATTCCGTTCATTTTCATTCCTGAAGAAATCATGGAAAATGACTCATTCCGTTCATTTTTGTTCCTGAAGAAATTGTGGAAAATGACTCAATCCGTTCATTTTCGTTTCTGGAGGAATTGTGGAAAATGACTCGTTCCGTTCATTTTCGTTTCTGAAGGATACCCATTAAGGAAAATAACTCATCCCGTGTATTTTTCGTTTCTTAAAATTTTCCATCGAAGGAAAATGAATATTCCTGATTCTCCATTCATTTCCATTTCTAAAAATGTTCGTTAAAGAGGAATATCAGGATATGCCTTATCCTTGATGGTTATTTAACACAAAGTCACAGACATGCTCCTACAAATAAATTTCGGGACGAAATTTCCTAAAGTAGGGGAGACTGTGACACCTGTGTCACTTCAACCATCAAACAAATTCCAAACCAATGAAATATTGTATTTCATACTTTGGACTTGTATAAATATGTGTATCTTTTGCACATATCAACTCTTGTTCGATTTCAAGCTCTAAATCGCTTTCTGGAAGGTTATACGTGCACTAATGCGTAAATATAACCAGTTTAATGCAACGAACACTCTGTAATAGTGAAATAGGCTTAACATACCTTAAATAACCTTTACATAACTTAGAAATAAGTTTTAAAGGCTTTGGTATGGCAAAAACAAGTTAATTCGCTTACAGGGACTAAATTTGACAAACTGCGAAAGTATGCCAATTTGAACTGTAACAGACATTCCGGAACACGACCATAAGTTAAACATACCATAAATATCCTTTACATAGCTTAGAAATAGGCTTTAAGGGGTTCCGTGTGCTAAAATAAACTTTTGGGTCATTCAGGGACTAAAAGCGTCAAAAAGTGCACAAGTTTGCACTTTCGCGCATAACTTACGTTCTGAATACATCCGGACATCCAAAAATTTATGTAAGCACTAAAATACTTTATTTTAGTGTTTGGCATAAGAAAAATCCATTCTTCACGCAATTTAGATCGTTTTTCGCGCTTATGCGCATTCCGGTCGTAATTAAGCGAACATCGCGATTGTACGACCAAACGAACTGACATCCGGCATATTTTTGAGCATGTTTCATGTCCACAATGTTTAGGCATCCTTTTGGAGTCTTGAAAATGATTTAACGAGCCTTAAACATGTCAGAAATGGCCTTAATACGCAACGGGGACTGAAAGGGGAACATTGGAAAGTGTTTGCTGATCAGGGGGACCCTAGCGTGACACCTAGCCCCCTGGGCGTCACGCTAGGCCTCTTCTGATCAGCAAAAGCCATTTTAAACACATATTAAACAACCCTTGACCCCTCCAAAGGCCAAGTGCCACATGTTAATCTCCTATGGTGGCCAAAATCAGTTACCACAACATTCCAACAAGTATAGGGATGTGATCATTCCCCCTTCTCCAAGAAACGATCCTAACGGTGAACCGAAAACTATAAATACCCACCTCCACCCTTCACTTTTCCTCACAAGAATCTGATCTAATGTGCTCTAAGTTGAAACCTTTATTTCATACCTGAGCTATTTTGATCTAGATTAGCATTCGGGGACCCTTTGTAAGTGTTCCTTCGTTCTTTTATTGCTTTTCGAGTCCGAAAGTCAAACTTTGTTTGACTTTCTGCATTGACCAGTTTATGGTCGATGCGAAGTTCGTTTGAACTTCATAACGTGAGCGTGATCACGATGGTTATAGTCCCTAGTGACTATACCTACTGATTACCACGTTATATAGGCTCAGTGACGAGCCGTAGTTTCGGTCAGAATACGTATTCTTGCGTATTTCTAACCAAACTACTTATGGGTATCAAAACCGTTTGTTTTGATACCAAACCTGTGTTCTAAACTTATTTAAGCATGTTTTAGCATGCTTAGCTCGTCACTTTTAGTTTAGTGCTTATATAGGGTCGTAGGGTAAGCGATCTAAACAATCGCTTATACTTTCGAACCCGACCCGTTTGGTCGATCATTAGGATCCGACCAAACACATTAGGTGACCATAGCGTATAGGGAATAACCTTCCGAGGTTATACCTTATGGTCGCTTCGTTTAAGTAGTTGTATGATAGGTAGTTGATATGCCTTAGGTAAATTACCAAAATACCCCTTTGATGCCAAAATTCATTTTAAACATATGCAACATAACTTTTGACATCTAAACTGATTTGACAACAATATTAGACATGCTAAGGCATATGTTACTTGTCATAGGACTAGTTAGGCGGTCCAAACGCGTTTCACGCGAACGACGCGTTAAAATAGCATAAGCTACCTAAACGGGTCGTAATGGGTCGTAAGCACTTAGGCTAGGTTTCTTTTAGCATGTAGGCTTTGTTAAACCATACTACATGAGTTCCCATACTCATTTGGTTTACGAGCCCTCATTCTATCCGATCCTCCGATTTAGGTCCGGTTTATTAACATAGTTACCTATATTAGGTACCGTTTGATTCCGTGAACTTCTAGCATTGCTTGGTGGTTATCCTAGGACTATTGAGCAATCTCATGTGAGTACATAGACCCCTCTTTTACTGTTTTCCAAACGTTTTGGGTTGAAACACATGTGCCTACTTATTACTTTCGTGCTTTCCTGCTTTCACATCACATACTTGTTATGTTCATTAGTACACTATTAGTACATGATTTACATTACATTTCTGCTATGTATGTTGACTGATAACATGCTAGCACATTGATTTACATGACTTTTCTGCTTTGTATGTTAACTTAGCATACTTAGTATATTTCATTACATTTTATGCTATGTATGCCCATTGTGTGCGTACTTAGTACATTGCCTTACATTACATGCTATGTATGCCCATTGTGTGCGTACTTAGTACATTGCCTTACATTACATGCTATGTATGCCCATTGTGTGCGTACTTAGTACATTGCCTTACATTACATGCTATGTATGCCCATTGTTTGCGTACTTAGTACATTGCCTTACATTACATGCTATGTATGCCCATTGTGTGCGTACTTAGTACATTGCCTTACATTACATGCTATGTATGCCCATTGTGTGCGTACTTAGTACATTGCCTTACATTACATGCTATGTATGCCCATTGTGTGCGTACTTAGTACATTGCCTTACATCACATGCTATGTATGCCCATTGTGTGCGTACTTAGTACATTGCCTTACATTACATGCTATGTATGCCCATTGTGTGCGTACTTAGTACATTGCCTTACATTACATACTATATATGCCCATTGTGTGCGTACTTAGTACATTGTTATACATTACACTATATGCTATGTATGTCCTTTGTTGCATACTTAGTACATTACCATTCATCACATGCTTACATTTTGGATACACATTACATGATTCACATTAGACATGAACATTTTACTTTGGTAGTTTGGTTTGAGTAAGTGATTAAGTAACGAGGCGTGTGTAATATGATACAAGCATGGTGGATACGCCGCTGGTACTTCCCTTATATAAGTGGTTGTATGGTATTACATATCGTAGCGTTATTTTAATCGTTTCAGTTTGAGACATATAACATTTTATACAAATAACATACTTTTCACAAGACATTGATTTACAAACAAACTCATTTTTACATGGTTATTCATTTAACCATACGTTATCCTCTTATTTATACATATCATCTGATCTTATCGTTTTTCAAAAGATTTACAAGACAAAGAAAATTACAAGGTTCATGACTAAACATTTTCTCAAACATAAGTCATGAATCCTATTTTCACAAAACCTATGTATCTCACAGGCATTTTTATGCTGACGTACCTATTTTCACATGTGTTTTCAGGAGATGATGCATAGGACTTATCAAGACATACTTAGGCGGACCTGTGCCTTAGTGACTTAAAACGAGACAAGAACTAGTTAATTTATGTCATGTACTCTTTGGTTCTTGTTTAAAACAATGTAAACTCTCATGTTTGATTAATAAAACGAAACTTTAATTGCCATGGATTTGAAACGATTAATTCTGTTACAACACTCCCCGACGTTTCCGCCACGTTACGTTGTCTCACGTGGTCGGGGTGTGACACACGACCCCGTGCGGAGCTCTGCAGAAACTGAAAATTTACAAAAAAAACCCAAAAAAATTAGAAAAATAAGAAAAACGATTAGGCCGTTGACTCCTAACTTTCTTAAAATCCTTGTGTCCCCAGCAGCAGCGCCAAAAACTTGATGCGTGTGAGTGTTATATAGTTTTTAATGCATATTTTAAGCCCTTTTTAACACTTTAGTCAAGTTTTAAATTTATAAAACACGATATTTACTAACACTAAACACACATATGGGCAAGTGCACCCATCGTGAGCGTAGTATAGTGTTGGTAAGATACCGAGGTCGTCCAAGGACACAAGAGCTTTTAGTACCGGTTTATCCTTAGCGTCTAATCAAATCAAAATTTAGAAAAAGTGTTTTTAAACAAGAAAATAAAGCTAACTAAAAATGCTGAAAATAAAAATAAAAATAAAAATAAAAACAGATAGACAAGATGAATCACTTGGATCGGACTCGCCTTTAGTGTAACCTTTGATTATTTCCGCACTTTTGCACTTTTTAAGAGATTATCTTAGTTATAGTAGTAGGCCCCTCTTTTGAAGGTGACGTTACCCTCAACCCAGTAGTTTGAGTCAACAAGGATACAAGCCTAAAGGGTTGGATTATTGAACGATAATTAATTAAGTTATTAATGCGTAATGTGGTAGGCCCCTCTTTTGAAGGTGATGTTACCCTCGGCTAAGTAGTTTGAGTCAGCAGGGATACAATCCTAGGTAGCCGGGTTAATGTATTAATAGTAGTTTACATATGAGGGGATCAAGGAGTTCGGACCCCCGCCATCCAATACCAGTGGGTATTGAAGGAGGTCCTACTAAACTTGACCCAGGTCCTTGCAGGATCTATACACTGAACAAGGCATGACGCTTACTAAACCATTCCCTTAACCCCCGACCAGGTAGCCAACATATCTCCATATAGACCGTGAAGATATGAATGGTGTAAATCTTTTATTTTATATAAACAGTAAAATAACGCCAAGACACCACGGACAAATGATAAGGAAGTTTCACCTTCAACATAAGAAACTAGTTATTAAAGTCATTAATACATAACCAAATAAAAAGTGCGAAAAGATTAAAAATAAAAAGTATTACACTAAATGCTTGTCTTCACCAAGTGATGTAAGAGACTTAGGCAAACATGGCCTTTAATTGTCAAGAACTCTTACTATCAATCTTGGATCCCGAGACTACTACACACACTCTATGATGGATGATGGTGGTGGATGTGGGTTGTGATGGTGGTGGTGGGTGGGTGAAGTGTGAGAGAGGTGGTTTGCTAAGGGATGATTTGCAAGTGAGCCAAGAACCCCTATTTATAGCCTGCACAAAATCCCGAACACGGCCCCGTGTCCACCCATCTTCTCTTTCTTCATTAATTGCAGTTTGTCTGCATTAGTTTACCACGCCCCCGTGTCCGCTGGGCATGGCCCCATGTGTAGAAGTGTATCTGTACTATCAAGATTTGCCTAGATTCTACGGATATTAGCATTGACCACGGCCCCGTGTCCGCTGGCCATGCCCCCATGTTGGGAAATAGAAGCTTCTACAGCTTTGTCTTTTCTGCAGACACTTGGGCACGCCCCCGTTGTCACACCCCGACCGCGTAAAACAACAAACCGCGGCGGAAACGTCGGGGAGTCGTGTGGCAGAATTATTGTTTCAAAACACATGATAATTAAAGTTAAGTTTTACAAGTTTAAATTATTACATTGTCTTAGTTCAAACAAAACACATAACATAAAAGACGATAACTTTCTTGATTTTAGATTGCTAAGGCCCAAGTCGCCCTAAGTGTAGCTCGCAGACATCAAACATTCGCTCCTGAAACATATGTGAAAGTAAATATGTCAGCATAAAAATGCCTGTGAGTAACATAGGTTTAGAGCATAAAAATGCCTGTGAGTAACATAGGTTTAGTGTTGAAGATTCATGACTTTGAATGTTAAAAGAAATGTTTAATGAAAAGTAGTCATGAACCTTATAAAATATTTTCTTTTATAAAATCATATGAAAATCAAATGATATAAAAGAATGATGTATGGTTAAGTAAATAACCAAATGAAAATGATATGTATAAAATATGTCATGTCTTGTCTTTGTTGAAGTGGTTTAGATAACGCCATGATATGCAATATAATAAAAGCACTTATATATAGGAAGTACCAGCGGCGTATCCACCATGCTTTTATCATTTTTTACACGTCTCGTAATTTAAATCACTTAATTTATAACCATGAAAAAATGTCTAGTTTAAATGTCAATGTCATGTGTAACCAATGTTCAATGTCAAATGTCCAGTATAAACCATGTCTTGTATGGCGAATAAGTAGTATTTACTCAAGTCAAATGCATAATGTCATGTATAAACAAATGTCTTATGTAATCAAGTGTCATGTACAAAACAAAGTCTTTGAATAAACAAAAGTTTAAAACGAAAGTTATGTTTTGAAAACCATTGCTTTTATCGATATGAACATTTATGTGGTTTGTCTATCGCATACACTCAAGCCTTGAGACTGTCGGATAAACCCTTATCAGGATCAAGGTTTATCAAAAAAAATTATTCGGATTCTGTCATTCCCCTTCCGAAATTCCTAGAAAGCGGGAACGGGATTTGTCAAGTCCTATAGCGCTATTACATACTACCGAGCGGCGTGATCAATGTTAATGAATGTACTACTCCGTTAAACATACCAAATGTCTTTTTCAATGTAAGCATGTCATGAAAATGTCTTTGTAAAACCATGTAATAGGCATACTAAGTCAATATGCTAATAAAATGTCTTTGAAACCAAATGTTAGGTATACTAAGTCAATATACCATAAAAATGTCTCTGAAATAATGTATTTTATGTAATATGTAATAAAACATGTATAATGTCATGAAAACGAAAAGTAAAGTTATGCACATATGCTTCACCCCAAAACATTTGAAAACGTAAAATAGGGGAACTATGTACTCACCTTTGGGTGCGTTTTTATATGTTTACCACAATCCCTCAAATTGTTTATTCGTCCTAAATTAAATAAGAACGATTTAATAATCAAAAACTCACAAAAATACCTAAGTTTCTCCGATACTTATAATTTTCACATAACTTTGAGATTTTCTTGAAAAGCTATTATTTTTTATTATATTGGTGTATTTATATATATATGAGTTCATATATATATTTTAAAAACTTTGCGACTTGAACGATTTTATTGGTGACCCTCATCATGTTATAAGCAATATATCTACGATTTGCGCGTCGTAATATATATACTCAAATGTAACATACTAATAATAGCGTAATACACATAATCTTGTCAAGTATTAACATGTCATCATACAAAAATTATAAAACACATAACACATTGTAACACATAAAATTTACCCATGAACAACCCATTATAGTGTATGTTGAAAAACACGTATTTTAGCGATTCGGTAACGTTTTTGGGCGCCGGAAGTCACGTATGACTAACCAAACACCAAGTAAACTTAATATAAGTTAAAATACTTATTTTTATATCAAAAATATCAGTTTACTTACTGATCTAAAACAGTTTTATAAAAATCCTCCGAAAAGCCGATTTTTAACCGTTTTACCGCATAGTTTTGCATCAAACGTTACCCTAACCATCCCAAATCGTAACGACTTGATATTTTAACATAACCCATGTTATTTACTGAATAAAATAGTGGTTATACTCATGATAGTGCAGGTCTCACATAAAGCACATAAATCATGCAAATTTCACATATTTTACCACTTTCTAAGCTATATGTACAACATGCTAAGCTATCAAACCTATGACAAAGTTTCATGCCATTATAATATACCAAATAATGTTATTTTTAGTGTTTATAATCTGTTCTAAAACATTTTTGTCATACAATCATTTTTTATCATTTCTTGAGCTTTAAATCAACATGTATTCTTATGTACAAGTGTCTAAAGCACACTATCATATCATCATCATTTCATATGAATTTAAATGCATCAAACATGTAATTTATTCATGTTTACTTACTGATTTAATTGAACATTCATCATATCATACACAAATCATCAAACACTTGCATTTTAACTATCATTCAAGAACAAGCAACAACCTAAAAATTCTCAAATATGTCTAATAAATTTTTGGCCATTTACATGTCAAAATACTAACATTATTTCAAATTATAACTCATGATTCAATCACTCCTTTATATCTCTAACATATTTGCACATAATCTTGTTCATGCAAGCAAACATCCTAAACAAGTATTTATAAAAAAAAATCAAACTCAAATTTCATACACACACACACATATATATATATACGGTTATATACACACACATATATACTACCATTTTTATTTTGTATCAAGACCCATTTCTTTTTAGATTTCAAGTTTGTGAAAAATTCCAAGATTCAAGAGAAACTTCCAATCATCAAGAACAACCAAGAATCAAGTGTATGATTTAAACATAAACTTTATACCTTCAAGATTCAAGTGAGTTTTTTTATGAGATTTTGATGATATGGAGCTTGAAATCACTTGAAAACACCTTGGAAACTCCTTTGGATCTTCACACCAACTTGAAACTAGCTTGGAATGGGGTTTAATCTTGAAGAACAAAGTTGAAAAGTTGGAAATGGAAGTGGTGGTGGTGGTGTTTACGGTTTGGGAGAGAGAGAGAGGAAGAGAGTGGAGTGTGAATGAGAATGGGGATGGTGATATAAATAAAGCTTGCAAGATCTTCCAAATCATAAAGGATCCAAGAAAGATCATAGAATATATTTTGGCAAGATCTTAGAGGATTTAACAAGATTTCACAAAATCAAGAGTGGGGCCACTCCTTGTAACCGTCCACTATAAGGGGGGGGGGGCAAAGTGTAAATTTTTGAATGGTAAATTTGATAATAGTTGGAGGTTAAGTGTAATGTCTAGTGTTTTAATCCCGGTTTATGGCGTTTTATATTATTTTTATTATTCTATAAAAATAAACTCGCCAAAATATTACTGAAATAAATATCAGTTGCCGAGACTGGCTGCGTTGTCTGCGTTTTGCAGTAGAAACACTGTGTTACGCAGTAACACGCGGTACGCGCTTAAACTTTGAAAAATAACGTTTTTAAGCGTTTCAATTTATTTTTCAACACGAACATGATTAAAAATAAAATTTTAATCATAACAGAATATTTTGGGGATTTAAATATTAACCGGGCGGTCACCAACGTTCGTTTCGCAGTTTTGTCGCAATTAGTTCTAAAGTTCAAATAAACATGTTTTTGCCATACCGAATCCTTCGGAACTTATTTCTATGTTATGTAAAGGGTATTTAGGGTATGTTTGGCTTATGTCACAGTTCCAGAGCGTACGTCGTGTTAAACTGATTATGTTTACATAACGGTTTATGATTTCACTTCCAGAACAGGTTTGAGAGTTCGGAATTGAACAATGATTGAAAACGTACTAATGTCACAAATAATTAACAACTATTGGAATTAAAACACCATATTTTTATTAAATACAAAATTGTTCAGAACAGTACAAGGATTAAAATACATAGATGTCATAGTATCCCCTACTTTTGGAAATTTCGTCTCGAAATTTAATTATAGGAAACTTGTGGGAAAAGGTGTGGATATTTCGCCTTCATTTGATCCTCCCATTCCCAAGTAAACTTTGGGCCACGTTTGGATTCCCAGCGAACTTTGACTATCCGTATGCGCTTGCGCTTGAGCTTCTTGACTTGATGGTCCAATATTTCCACAGGTTTCTCAACGAAGTGCATCGTGTTGTCGACACGAATTTCATCAAGGGGGATGTGGAGGTTTTCATCAGCCAAACACTTTTTCAGATTGGACACGTGGAAAGTTGGATGAACATTTCCAAGTTCAGGAGGCAGTTCAAGTCTATAGGCTACTTTTCCGATTCTTTCAACGATCTTGAATGGTCCAACATATCGTGGTGCAAGTTTTCCTTTCTTCCCAAATCTGATTACACCTTTCCAAGGAGATACCTTGAGTAGGACGAGATCACCGACTTGGAATTCCAAAGGCTTGCGTCGTCTATCCGCGTAACTCTTTTGACGGCTTCTAGCTGTTAAGAGGTTGTCGCGAATTTTCTTGACTTTGTCTGTAGTCTCTAGAATGAGTTCAGGTCCAGTGAGCTGAGCTTCACCAATCTCATTCCAGCAGACCGGCGAATGACATTTTCGACCGTATAAAGCTTCGAAAGGAGCCATGTTGATGCTGGAGTGATAATTATTATTGTAGGAGAATTCGATCAATGGAAGATGCGAATCCCAACTACCACCAAAATTGATCACACAATCTCTAAGCATATCCTCCAATGTCTGGATTGTTCTTTCAGATTGTCCATCCATTTGAGGATGATAAGTTGTGCTCAGATTGAGTTGGGTTCCCATAGCAGATTTCATGGTTCTCCAAAAGTGAGATGAGAATCGAGCATCTCGGTCAGATATGATGTTCAAATGAACACCATGTCGGGATACAATTTCACCCACATAGATCTTGGCAAGCTTGTTAGCAGAGAGATCCTCACGGATTGGCAAGAAGTGAGCAGATTTTGTCAAACGATCAACTACTACCCAAATGGCATCATGACCTCTATTAGTGCGCGGTAGTTTGGTAATGAGATCCATGGCAATGTTTTCCCATTTCCAAACTGGTATCTCTGGTTGTTCCAATAATCCAGAGGGATGTTGATGTTCTGCCTTAACCTTCAGACAAGTAAGGCATTTTGATACGTATAAGGCAATGTCTTTCTTCATTCCCGGCCACCAAAACTGGGTCGAAGATCCTTATACATTTTGTCTGCACCAGGATGAATTGAATAACGAGACTTGTGAGCTTCGTCCATCAACAAGGTGCGGAGATTGTCTTGAATTGGAACCCACAAACGGTCCATGAAATAATATAATCCATCGTTCTTTAGTTCAAGGTGAGGCGTATGATGATATGGTAATTCCTTACCCATCAAGTTCTGTGAAACACAAGTACGTTGAGCTTGAAAGATGCGGGTTTGAATATCAGATCGAACTCGAACACAATGAAGCTTGACTCTTTCTTTTCGACTCAACGCATCAGCTACGACATTCGCCTTACCAGGATGGTAGCGAATCTCGCAGTCGTAGTCGTTTAGAAGTTCTACCCAACGTCGTTGCCTCATGTTTAGTTCTTTCTGATTGAAGATGTGTTGAAGACTTTTGTGGTCTGTGAAAACCACACATTTTGTTCCGTAAAGGTAGTGTCTCCAAATCTTGAGAGCAAAAACCACGGCGCCTAACTCAAGATCATGAGTCGTGTAGTTTTTCTCATGGATTTTCAATTGTCTTGACGCTTAGGCTATGACTTTGTTCCTTTGCATGAGAACACAACCAAGGCCTAGATTCGATGCGTCACAATATAAGACAAAGTCGTCGTTTCCCTAAGGTAAAGAGAACACAGGAGCGTCGCAGAGTTTATGTTTCAAGGTCTGAAAAGCTTCTTCTTGTTTGGGTCCCCACTCAAAAGGTTTATTCTTTTGAGTTAAGGCTGTGAGAGGAACCGCAATCTCAGAGAAGTTTGAAATAAAGCGGCGGTAATAACCCGCGAGACCCAGAAATGAACAAACCTTGGTAGGAGTAGTTGGTGTATTCCAATCCTTAATCGCACTGATTTTGGCGGGATCTACATGTATACCTTGTTCGTTAACAATATGTCCCAAAAATTGAACTTCCCTAAGCCAAAATTCACACTTGGAGAATTTAGCGAAAAGTTGTTCCTTCTTTAGGAGTTCCATTGTTAGACGGAGATGTTGTTCGTGGTCAGCTCGTGTCTTGGAATAAATCAAGATGTCATCAATGAAGACGATGATGAACTTATCTAAATAAGGCTTACAAACCCTATTCATTAAGTCCATGAAGACGGCAGGAGCATTCGTTAAACCGAAAGGCATAACAGTAAACTCATAGTGGCCGTATCGTGTGCGGAAAGCAGTCTTGGGAATATCTTCTTCGGATACGCGAAGCTGATGATACCCAGAACGTAGATCAATCTTCGAAAAGCAGGTAGCACCCTGAAGCTGATCAAAGAGATCATCAATGCGAGGTAAGGGATATCGATTTTTGATGGTGAGTTTGTTAAGCTCACGGTAATCGATACACATTCGGAATGATCCATCCTTCTTCTTTACAAATAGGACAGGTGCGCCCCAAGGGGAAAAGCTCGGACGAATAAATCCTTTGTCTGATAACTCCTGCAGCTGCTTCGACAACTCTTGCATCTCAAACGGTGCAAGACGGTATGGAGATTTAGCAATCGGGTTAGCACCAGGTACAAGGTCAATACAGAACTCGATTTGACGCACTAGGGGTAAACCAGGTAAGTCTTCAGGAAAAACCTCAGGATAATCCCGAACGACAGGGATGTCTTGAATAGTTTTACCCTTGTCTTTCTCCTCAACGATACGTGCCAAGAAAGCCACATAATTCTTTCGTAGATATCTATGGGCTTGGGTGCTTGTCATCAGTTTAAGGCTACTAGCGGGTTTCGCTCCACGAACCTCTAAGGTTTCTCCAGACAAAAGAGGCACACGAACAATCTTGTCAAAACAAACCACCTCTGCATAGTATTTGGTCAACCAATCCATCCCTACTATAACGTCGAAACTCCCAAGTTGCATTGGCGTGAGATCAATGGGAAAAAGATGATCGTTGAGGTTCAACTGGCAATTTCGAATGACAGAATCGAGTACAAAGGATTCACCACTGGCTAACTCTAATGTCAAGGGTTTTCCTAGTTTTGTTCTAGGCTTTGCAAGCAAAGGTTCAAAAGCTAGGGATACAAAAATCTTGTCGGCACCCGAATAAAAAAGAATAGAAGCAAGTTGGTTGTTAACATAGAACGTACCGTTGACCACCTCGTTGTCGGCACGCGCTTCATTGGCATTGATGTTGTATGCTCGTCCACGAGCCGGGTTCGCATTAGCCAACTTCGGGCACTTGTTCCTGTAGTGGGTCAAATCTCCACAATTGTAGCAAGACCCAGGCGGAAAAGGAGGTCGTGCAGGATTTGCTGGCTGTTGGGCAGGGTTTTGTGCCACTTGATTCGGAGCAGGAGGAGAGCGACATGTGTTAGCCAAATGGCCATATTTTCCACAGTTGTTGCAAAGACGACACTGAAGATGTGGTTGATGATGACAATTGCACTTGTTACAAAGAGGTGCAGTACCAACATATTGTTTCTTGGCAGGTGGTTGTGCTGGCTGGGCTGGAGCAGCTTGATTGGTCTGTGCAACAACGGCAAAGTTCTTGGAAGCCTGATGCTTCCTAGATTTCTTCGAGGTTTCAGCTTTCTTTCCCTTCTTCTTCTCTGTCTTGTCAGATGGTTTCTTGTCACCCTTGCGGTGGAGTTTACCCTTCTTGACTTGAGACTCAGTCAAAGTTGCAGCTAGCTCAATAGCTTGTCTAACCGTGGTAGGGTTGCTGCCGGTGACAATATCCTGAACGGGATCAGGAAGACCATCTATGTACTTCTCAATCGCCTTGTCCAAAGGTGTGACCATGGTGGGACACAGCAGGCTCAGTTCTTCGTATCGGTCTGTGTAGGCACGGTGCTCTCCACTATCTTGCTTGAGATCATGGAATTCGTTTTCCAGTGCCCTCAGTTCATGACGAGGACAAAACTCCTTCATCATAAGTGCGCGAAGCTCTTCCCATGTTTGATCCATTGCCACGTTGGCACCTCTGTCCCTCATCACACCATTCCACCAAGTAAGTGCCCTTTTCTGAAACACACTTGACGCAAACTCAACCTTTCGCTCATTCGGGCATTGAACGTGACGAAACGTACTCTCGAGACTCTCGAACCACTGTAGGAGCCCAGTTGCTCCTTCTGACCCAGAAAACTGAAGCGGTTTAGCCGAATTGAAAGTCTTAAAGTTACACAGAACAGGTGCGTTGTTATTGTTGTTTGCTTGGTTTAACTGAGTTACTTGGTTCGGGAGTACAGCAGCAATTTGTTGAGCGATCAAGGCTGCCATTGCGGCGTCTTGAGTTTGATCACGTCGAGGAGGCATCTAAAAGAAAAGGAACACAAGGAAATGTGTGAGATTGACATAAGACAATCAAAAGGAGTATTGAAAACATTGACAGCACAAAGGAATGTGGTCATTTGTCCATTACTTAAAACAAACAAACAACACATAGTGACTAGTCAAAGTAAATAGGTCTATATAATGCATAATGAAGACATGCTTTAGCCTATAAGTGGACACTCACCCCAAGAGTTCCCAGGTAAGAGTGACTGGTTCGATTATGTGGATTTGTACGAACACTCTAGCCTTAGACATAAAACTCAGGGTACAGGCAACCACCCTTCCAGATTGCACGTGTTCACATTATTAAGACCGGAACTTTGACGAGATTTGAAAACTTTAAAGGCGTAAAGCCTAAAAATAAATCATCTAAGGATAGATGATTGATTTTCAAGTGGTATTGAGATTTATGTACTTGTTTTGGTAATCACCTAAGGATAGGTGATGGTATTGTTTTAAGATCTAAACACAAGGTAACTTGTGTTAGGGTCCTAGAAAGGTTATAGTCTAGGTCAAAATTTTACTAATAACCTAATTCCCTATAACCATGAGCTCTGATACCAACTCTTCTGTCACACCCCGACCGCGTAAAACAACAAACCGCGACGGAAACGTCGGGGAGTCGTGTGGCAGAATTATTGTTTCAAAACACATGATAATTAAAGTTAAGTTTTACAAGTTTAAATTATTACATTGTCTTAGTTCAAACAAAACACATAACATAAAAGACGATAACTTTCTTGATTTTAGATTGCTAAGGCCCAAGTCGCCCTAAGTGTAGCTCGATGACATCAAACATTCGCTCCTGAAACATATGTGAAAGTAAATACGTCAGCATAAAAATGCCTGTGAGTAACATAGGTTTAGTGTTGAAGATTCATGACTTTGAATGTTAAAAGAAATGTTTAATGAAAAGTAGTCATGAACCTTATAAAATATTTTCTTTTATAAAATCATATGAAAATCAAATGATATAAAAGAATGATGTATGGTTAAGTAAATAACCAAATGAAAATAATATGTATAAAATATGTCATGTCTTGTCTTTGTTGAAGTGGTTTAGATAACGCCACAATATGCAATATAATAAAAGCACTTATATATAGGAAGTACCAGCGGCGTATCCACCATGCTTTTATCATTTTGTACACGTCTCGTAATTTAAATCACTTAATTTATAACCATGAAAAAATGTCTAGTTTAAATGTCAATGTCATGTGTAACCAATGTCAAATGTCCAGTATAAACCATGTCTTATATGGCGAATAAATAGTATTTACTCAAGCCAAATGCATAATGTCATGTATAAACAAATGTCTTATGTAATCAAGTGTCATGTGCAAAACAAAGTCTTTGAATAAACAAAAGTTTAAAATGAAAGTTATGTTTTGAAAACCATTGCTTTTATCGATATGAACATTTATGTGGTTTTTCTATCGCATACACTCAAGCCTTGAGACTGTCGGATAAACCCTTATCAGGATCAAGGTTTATCAAAAAAAATGTATTCGGATTCTGTCATTCCCCTTCCGAAATTCCTAGAAAGCGGGAACGGGATTTGTCAACTCCTATAGCGCTATTACATACTACCGAGCGGCGTGATCAATGTTAATGAATGTACTACTCCGTTAAACATACCAAATGTCTTTTTCAATGTAATCATGTCATGAAAATGTCTTTGTAAAACCATGTAATAGGCATACTAAGTCAATATGCTAATAAAATGTTATGCACATATGCTTCACCCTAAAACATTTGAAAACGTAAAATAGGGGAACTATGTACTCACCTTTGGGTGCGTTTTTATATGTTTAACACAATCTCTCAAATTGTTTATTCATCCTAAATTAAATAAGAACGATTTAATAATCAAAAACTCACAAAAATACCTAAGTTTCTTCGATACTTAGAATTTTCACATAACTTTGAGATTTTCTTGAAAAGCTATTATTTTTTATTATATTGGTGTATTTATATATATATATATATGAGTTCATATATATTTTTTAAAAACTTTGCGACTTGAACGATTTTATTGGTGACCCTCATCATGTTATAAGCAATATATCTACGATTTGCGCGTCGTAATATATATACTCAAATGTAACATACTAATAATAGCGTAATACACATAATCTTGTCAAGTATTAACATGTCATCATACAAAAATTATAAAACACATAACACATTGTAACACATAAAATTTACCCATGAACAACCCATTATAGTGTATGTTGAAAAACACGTATTTTAGCGATTCGGTAACGTTTTTGGGCGCCGGAAGTCACGTATGACTAACCAAACACCAAGTAAACTTAATATAAGTTAAAATACTTATTTTTATATCAAAAATATCAGTTTACTTACTGATCTAAAACAGTTTTATAAAAATCCTCCGAAAAGCCGATTTTTAACCGTTTTACCGCATAGTTTTGCATCAAACGTTACCCTAACCATCCCAAATCGTAACGACTTGATATTTTAACATAACCCATGTTATTTACTGAATAAAATAGTGGTTATACTCATGATAGTGCAGGTCTCACATAAAGCACATAAATCATGCAAATTTCACATATTTTACCACTTTCTAAGCTATATGTACAACATGCTAAGCTATCAAACCTATGACAAAGTTTCATGCCATTATAATATACCAAATAATGTTATTTTTAGTGTTTATAATCTGTTCTAAAACATTTTTGTCATACAATCATTTTTTATCATTTCTTGAGCTTTAAATCAACATGTATTCTTATGTACAAGTGTCTAAAGCACACTATCATATCATCATCATTTCATATGAATTTAAATGCATCAAACATGTAATTTATTCATGTTTACTTACTGATTTAATTGAACATTCATCATATCATACACAAATCATCAAACACTTGCATTTTAACTATCATTCAAGAACAAGCAACAACCTAAAAATTCTCAAATATGTCTAATAAATTTTTGGCCATTTACATGTCAAAATACTTACATTATTTCAAATTATAACTCATGATTCAATCACTCCTTTATATCTCTAACATATTTGCACATAATCTTGTTCATGCAAGCAAACATCCTAAACAAGTATTTATCAAAAAAAAATCAAACTCAAATTTCATACACACACACACACACATATATATATATACGGTTATATACACACACATATATACTACCATTTTTATTTTGTATCAAGACCCATTTCTTTTTAGATTTCAAGTTTGTGAAAAAGTCCAAGATTCAAGAGAAACTTCCAATCATCAAGAACAACCAAGAATCAAGTGTATGATTTAAACATAAACTTTATACCTTCAAGATTCAAATGAGTTTTTTTTATGAGATTTTGATGATATGCAGCTTGAAATCACTTGAAAACACCTTGGAAACTGCTTTGGATCTTCACACCAACTTGAAACTAGCTTGGAATGGGGTTAATCTTGAAGAACAAAGTTGAAAAGTTGGAAATGGAGGTGGTGGTGGTGTTTACGGTTTGGGAGAGAGAGAGAGGGGAAGAGAGTGGAGTTTGAATGAGAAGGGGATGGTGATATAAATAAAGCTTGCAAGATCTTCCAAATCATAAAGGATCCAAGAAAGATCATAGAATATATTTTGGCAAGATCTTAGAGGATTTAACAAGATTTCACAAAATCAAGAGTGGGGCCACTCCTTGTAACCGTCCACTATAAGGGGGGGGGGGGGGCAAAGTGTAAATTTTTGAATGGTAAATTTGATAATAGTTGGAGGTTAAGTGTAATGTCTAGTGTTTTAATCCCGGTTTATGGCGTTTTATATTATTTTTATTATTCTATAAAAATAAACTCGCCAAAATATTACTGAAATAAATACCAGTTGCCGAGACTGGCTGCGTTGTCTGCGTTTTGCAGTAGAAACACTGTGTTACGCAGTAACACGCGGTGCGCGCTTAAAATTTGAAAAATAACGTTTTTAAGTGTTTCAATTTATTTTTCAACACGAACATGATTAAAAATAAAATTTTAATCATAACAGAATATTTTTGGGATTTCTATATTTTTGGTTTTACAAAACTCTCACCAAAGTCTCGATGAGTTCCAACGACTAAGGTCACGTAATGGCCAAATGGATGCGTGCCGATCACCCGGACTGAGGCGAGATCACAGTCTACTAAGCCGGAATGTGAACCCAAGGTCCTTGAGAACAGTCGAATCACTTTGGGTAGTCAACGTCTATAAAGCCGAGACAATCTCTCTTCGAATTTATGTGTTTTGATTCTGGAACCCAACGCCGCCAACTCTGTGATCTATCGATTTTATGTGAAGTTTTATGTGTTTTTATGTGATTTCATGTGTTTATGTGTTTTGATTTTTTGTTGATTTACTCGCTTTTCACTGTTCCCTTTGATCAACATGCACAACTCGCACTGCACATTTACCTCAAAACGCAAACAAATCGCTTGTATTTATTCGCAATCGCTACTCCCTAATCGTACTCGCAACTCTCAATCGAGACTGATGCTGTGAAGGATAGGTGAAAATGTGCAATATTTGTAGGTCAATACTTGCAAAATATAGTTGAATATATGTTTTGGTGCTTATGTGGACTACGTGCTTATGTGCTTATGTGATTCTGTGAATTTTGTGCCTTGATGTGTTCCTGCTCTTTATAAAGTAGTTTTAGGCGAAATAGTACGCTATACTCGACTTAATCAAAACCGTGTTTGAATCCTGCGACGATGTCTGTTTGTAGACAATGTCATCATTTGGATCACACACCGCTGGCTCCGTTCGACGTAACCATGATGATAAACGAATCGCTCCTCTCGTCGCTAAGCAAATGGCGAAAGTCATCCCACAAATTGTTAGTGAGCTGAACGAAAACACTAGCAAGTCCTCGGAGGAGTCCATGACTGATACTCCCAAGACTACTTTTAGCTTCAAGCAGTTCAAAGCCTGCGGTCCGAAAGAATTTACCGGCGAAGATGGGCCTACGGCCATGTTCCAATGGTTTGATTCAATCGAAGTCACCCTGCGCCAGAGTGGCTGTCCGGAAGACCTTCACACTGTTAACGCCACCGGCGTCTTCCAATCCCTAGCTCTAGATTGGTGGATGGCCAAGAGAAACAAACGAGGGAACGATGCAGATTTTGGGCTGATGTGGGACGAGTTGAAGGAAATCATGATACAAGAGGTATGCCCTCCCCATGAACTCCAAAAGCTAGAGGACGAATTCTGGCATATCAAGCAGGATGGCGGAGATAACGCTGGTCTAACTTCTCGCTTCAAGCAGCTAAGTATCATCTGCCCTGGTTAGGTTTCTACCCCCAAGATTTTTATCAAGAAGTATATCCGTACTCTGCCGGATTGCGTTGCAGACTTTGTTCAGGCTGCAAAGACGACAACAATCGAGGAAACCTACCTGCTCGCCGCTGAGATCAACGATAAGCGAGTCAGGGTTGGTTATTTCAATAAAGCCTCCAAGAATCTGCATCAAGTCACCGCTGAAACCGTCGCATCGCAATCTTCAAAGTCCTCCCACCGCAAGAGAAAGAACAACAGCTCCAGCAACAAGAACTGTGCAGTTACTGCCGCTCCGCTACAAGTTGTGCCTGCCCAACCGCAACCTCAACACCACCAAGTAGCGGCGCCCGTGGTCAATGCACCACCTGCTAAGCGTGCATACACTGGACCACACCCGCTCTGCCCTACTTGTACCTATCATCACCCGGTTGGAATCGCATGCCGGTTTTATGTTCACTGCAACATGTACGGCCATTTCACCGCTAACTGTCGTACCGGTCCACGCCAAACTCCAGCACCAGTTCAAGCTCAAGCTCCTGCTCTACCAGCTCCTGCACCCGTTGCTCACGCAAGAGCTTGCTTTGCGTGTGGTGATCCTAACCACTTCGCAAACGCCTACCCCAACAGAGTGGTTAAGCAAGAGCCACAGCAGCAGCAGCAGCCAGCACCGCAACAGCACCAACAGCAGCAGCAGCCAGCTCAGCAAGTAGCCTGTGGGCGCGTCTTCAACATCAACGCCCGCCTGGATCAGGCAGACAACAACGTGGTTAATGGTACGTTTCTCGTAAATGGTATATATGCTTCGTGTTTATTTGATACTGGAGCCGATAACTGTTTTGTATCGTTCGAATTCGAAAGGCTCCTAAATCGAAAGTGCGTTAACCTCCCATCAACGTTCAACGTAGAAGTTGCCACCGGAAGAACCGTAACAGTTAGTTCCGTTCTTCATGACTGTACTCTCGATCTCAACGGTCACGTTTTCCCGATCAACCTTATCCCGATGCAACTTGGTAGTTTTGATGTCATAGTAGGTACGGATTTCCTTCGGGAGAGTCATGCTGAAATTGTTTGCTTCAATAAAATGATTCGATTCTCTCTCACGAACGGTGATCAATTGTGTGTTTATGGCGAAGTCGCTCCGAAGAAGTTGCAACTCATGTTGTGTGTCCAAGCTAGCAAGTATCTCCGCAAGGAATACCAAGCTTTCCTGGCGCATATCATAGTAGCGGAGGAAAAGGAAGTTAAGGCAATAGACAAGGTACCTGTAGTTCGTGATTTTCCTAAAGTTTTTCCTGATGAATTTCCCGGTTTATCTCCCACTTGTGATATCGATTTCCGAATCGACCTCATTCCTGGAGCAAACCCTGTTACTAGAGCACCTTATCGTCTCGCTCCTTCCGAAATGCGCGAACTCTCGAGCCAGCTCCAGGAACTATTTAATAAAGGCTTCATTCGCCCTAGCACTTCTCCTTGGAGCGCGCCTGTCCTTTTCGTCAAAAAGAAGGATGGATCATTCCGGATGTGCATCGACTACAGGGAATTGAATAAGCTGACTATCAAGAATCGCTATCCCTTACCTCGAATCGATGATTTGTTTGACCAGATACAAGGTGCTACGTGTTTCTCGAAGATCGATCTACGCTCAGGCTATCACCAGTTACGAATTCAGGAGGAAGATATACCCAAAACCGCTTTTCGAACCCGCCATGGTCACTACGAGTTTGTTGTCATGCCTTTTGGTTTGACTAATGCTCCCGCAGTCTTTATGGATCTAATGAATCACGTGTGTAAACCCTTTCTCGACCGCTTCATCATCGTGTTCATCGATGATATCCTGATCTATTCCAAGTCAAAAACCGAACACTCGCAACATCTACGTTTGGTTCTTGAGTTACTCCAGGGAAACCGTCTCTATGCCAAGTTCTCCAAGTGTGAATTTTGGCTTGAGGAGGTTCAATTCCTCGGTCACGTCATCAATAGTCAAGGAATCCATGTCGATCCTGCGAAGATCGAAGCTGTTAAGAGTTGGGTTACACCAAGGAACTCGTCCGAAGTTCGTTCCTTCCTCGGATTGGTAGGTTACTATCGCCGATTCATCGCTGACTTTTCGAAAATCTTTGTGCCGCTTACCTCGCTTACGCATAAGGACAAACCTTTTGTTTGGGAAATTGAACAAGAGGAAGCCTTTCAAACTCTGAAAGCTTTGCTTTGCAATGCTCCCGTGCTCTCACTGCCCGACAGAAACGACGATTTCGTAGTCTACTGAGATGCCTCTAACCTTGGTATTGGTTGTGTTCTCATGCAACGAGACAAGGTTATCGCGTACGCCTCTCGACATCTCAAGATCCACGAGAAGAATTATACAACCCATGACCTCGAGCTAGGTGTAGTTATTTTTGCATTAAAGATTTGGCGACACTACCTTTACGGTACCAAGTGTACGATCTTCACTGATCACAGGAGCCTACAACACATCTTTGACCAGAAGGAACTGAATATGCACCAACGCCGATGGGTTGAACTCCTCAACGATTACGACTGTGAGATCCGTTACCATCCAGGAAAAGCAAATGTTGTTGCCGATGCACTCAGTCGACGAAGCTATTTGCATAGCGTTCGTAATTCTCAAGCCCAGCATAATCTCGAAGCTCTTATCCGCGACACCCAACATGCTTGTTTTACCGAACGCACTTTGAAGAAGGAAAGGATCATCAATAATGGCGAACAACTTGAGAATAAATCGAATGGTATATTCCACTATCTAGACCGAATCTGGATCCCCAAGCGTACCAATTTGCGACAAATTCTGCTCGACGGAACCCACAAATCTCGGTATTCTATTCATCCCGGTGCCGACAAGATGTACCAGGACATGCGCTACAAGTACTGGTGGCCGGGCATGAAGAAGGATATAGCTATCTATGTTTCGAAGTGCCTGGTTTGTTCGAAAGTCAAGGCTGAGCAGCAAAGACCCTCTAGCTTACTCGTACAACCCGAGATACCTATGTGGAAATGGGAGAGTATAGCTATGGACTTCAAAACGAAACTCCCGCGCACACCATCAGGTCACGACAGTATTTGGGTTGTCGTTGATCGTCTTACTAAATCTGCCCATTTTCTGCCAATAAGAGAAGACTTTAAGGTAGAAAAATTAGCCCGAATCTACACCGATGAAATCATCTGTCGACACGGGATGCCTCGTGATATCATCTCTGACCGCGCTTGTCACACCCTGACTTTTGCGGAAGCGTGGTTATTTTGGTGTGACTTCTTAATACCATAGCAACAATCACAACAATGCTATATGATAAAAACACGAGATGTTTATCCATTAAAAGAGTTTAGAAAATACCATAACAACATTGTCTGAAAACATCGACACTTAAAATGAGTTACAAACCATGACATGTTCAACTGAGTTCACAAGGACTCAACGAAAGTACTTAAACAGAACCTGAGTTTAGAATTATGTATCCCGTCCAGGAAAGGAATACACCCTCTAAACTCAGCAACCCTGGATAACATCTTTTATTCAAACGCAGCTTGACACATGCATACCCCGCCAGATCCACTAGTTCCCTTAAATACATGTAGTTTGAAAAATCAACAAAAGTTGAGCGAGTTCATGTGTAAGTGAGTATGTATAAACCTTTAAAGTATGTCTGTATGTATGAAAGTCCATGGTATGTATGTATGCCCCGGTATGATTGCAAACAAGGAAAATATCACCAATGGTTTGCAAGGCCACTGATATGTGTGACGGTGTAGGAAGACTTAAACCTAGCAAAGTTGTACCGGGCTCCCGGCTGGAAGACATAGTCACCACTATGGGCCGCCCCGGCCTCATGGGTGTGGGCTCGCTACACCCAAATAGATCTATCACTCATGCCCCTCGGTCCTTATACGAGGATTAATGGTCCCAAGTATCCGCCTACCCTATCACATGATCTAGGGTTCTTTCCTAGGCTAATCATACCAATAGTATTGTAAGTATTCCATTTGTAACATGTATTTCACCCCCGAAGTAAGTAAACAAAACAGTTTAAGGAAAAGGGGGACATGAACTCACCTGAATTGCCTTGTGCGAAGCTAGCTAATTACAACTTCGTGATGTCGTTTCCAAGACATGACTTGCTAGCGTGCATTCTACAATATTCCTAACACGGAATATTTTATAAGTTTCTAAATAAACACGGTAACTAAACTACATGTCATCGAGCTCTACCGAATCGTTAATCGAACGATTCGACGGTTAAGTTGTTAAGTCAATGGAAACGATTATGTCATATTTGATAAGTATTACTTATCGTTGACAATAACTAACAAGTCTTGAAAAGACTTGATTCTCGAGATATTTGAAAGTAAATAAATATTTATATCAAAATATATAAATATATCGTTAAGATCGCTTGTCGTCCCGAGAAGTCGTACGTGTATAAAAGAATATTTACACGAAAATAATATATAACAAACTCGTATTATATGTCGCGTTTCGTATGATCTTCGTCAAAATATTCGTATATGTCGTTTAGGCGTATAAAATAAATATGAAAAGTTATATTTATTTTATAAAAGAATCGTCGAGTTGTCGTGTTTGAAAATAAATATGACTATATTTATTTTATAAAAGAATTCGACTTGTTTGTGTCGGAAATAAATATATAGCTATATTTATTTATAAAAAGATTCGTTTTGTAGGATACTAGAAATAAATATATAAACTATATTTATTTTTATAAAACGAATCCGTGTCGTTTGGTATTTGAAATAATATGTAAACTATATTCAAGTTTACAAAAGAGCCTTCGTTTTGTTTGATGTTCGAAATAAATGTATAAACTATATTTGTTTGTAACAACGAATTCAAGTCATCGTCGTTTAAAACAATATAAGTAATTAGATTGATTTTTATAAAAGATTTGTGGAATTTTCAAGCTTTAAAATAAATATAACAACGATATTTATTTGCTTTAAAATGATTTCCGAATAGAATAGTCGTTTTCGTAAGTTGTCGTATAAAATAAATATAATAACTCTATTTATTTTAATAAAAGAATTTGTATTGTTTGGTACTTGAAATAAATATACAAACTATATTTATTTTTATAAAAAGGAAGTCGTCGAAATTAATTGTATGTGTATCTTGCTTTCCAAATGCCGTTTGAATAAAACGTGTTTTAGTTTTACGGATTTTCTCGAAAAACGGGCAGAGTTTCCTCTATTTTTTGGACGGCCCCGACAACTAGAGTTGTCGTTATATTCAAAATTCACTAACATATTCGACAATATTTATGTAAAATCAATTTGTAAGAATCAGGACAATAAGTAACACAAGTAATCTTTAACTAATAATCCATTTGTTTGATCGGTTCGGGAGCTCGATATCACGTAAGTAAAACGATCTTTAAGTATATAATCAAGATAAACTATAAACGCGTCATTATTATTTACCAAATCTTTTGCGTCACGACGTTTGGCTAAGTTGACCGAGTCGACCGAACCCGAAATCTGACCCGAACACTCCTCAAATCTGATCCGAACAAACCCGTTGACCAGTTCTGACCCGAACCAAAATTGTTGACCCGAACCCAGCTGACCTAAATCTGACCCGAACCGAAACAACCTGTCATTGACCGTCTTTGACCGAACCGAACATGAATCTGTGACGAGTGACCTGCTGACTTGTTGACCGAACCGAACCTGACCCGAAGCTATCCCTCAATTCTGGCTTGTAACAGAACCCGAACCAAAACTTGAACAATTAAACATGGCCACCCCCACTGTTGCCGTCGACCACCCAACAGCCAACATTTATGCCTGAAACAATCAGCAACGACTGAAAAATAATGTGGTTTTAAGAAGATCTTGACGGGAGAGATAAGGGGTTTGTTGCTTACCGAAAGAGAAACATCGCAGCCGTGAAAATCTATAATGAAACCATCTCCGCCGCCACCGTGAACGGCGGCGTCGACCCTCGTTCTTCCTCCGTTTCTCTCTCTTCCTCCTGAACTATCTCTCTCTCTCTCTTCGCTTGAAGTATCGACCGGTATCACCCACCACAGCGCCACCGCCTGTGGTGGTGGTGGTGTTGCTGCTGTAGTCCGCCACCACCAAAAGATGGTGGTGGTTGGCCGATTAACAGAAAGGGGGGGGGGGTAAAACAGGTGGGTGTCGCCTTCTTCACCATTGCCGCCGCCATCGTTGTTCCGTCGCCGGTCGGATTAAACTCCGGTCACCGGAGTTCAGTCGGAGAGGGAGAGGAGATCGAGAGGTGGGGGTTGTTGTTGTCGGATTATAGGTGAACCGAGACGGGGAGGGGGCGGTCGGCTGGGTTTGAGAGGGGAATGAGGGAGTGGTTCTTCTCTGTGTGTTGATTATGTGGAGAGAGTAGTGAATTTAGGGTTTTGCAAAGAGATGAAGCTCTGATTAACTTTTGTGTGTGTCTGCATTATATAGAGGATAAGGATCTTTTATATAGAGGATATGGATCTTATAGGGATCTTGTGTGTTTCAAATCTTGAGACATAATCTTTTGTATAGATCTTACTGTGATTTTCTAGAGATTTTGCAGATTTGAAAAGATTTTGATGAGATCTTATAAGATCTTGGTAAGATTTTCAAGGAAGAGATCTACTATATTATGTGTAGGTTTAGGCTTGAGGGTTTTGGGCTTGGGCCCAGGGCCCACAAGCTCAATCCCCGTGTTTAAGCGGCCCGTAATTCCTACGAGACACGTTGTCAAAACCCGAACTCTGTTTAACGTCAAAAGATAAAATTTTAGTATTAGAATACATAAAATACGGTCGGTAATCGTTATTTGAGCGTTTGATCATCGGTTATGGTATGAATAGCGTAAATTCACGTCATTTGTCGCTTTAAAACCGTTTTTCGATCCGGTTTCGACTGCAGTTACTAAAATTTTATTACGGAGCTAAATATAGCGTAAAATGTAAGTTTCGAAGGTGACAGGCATCTCCATCGCTTCCGTTTCTTCGCCGATGCGTTTCCTACCATCGCGTTTTTAGCCCACGTTTGCATTTATGTCGCACGGAAGCCCCATAAATTCACAAAATTAATTTCATAAGAATAAAGTTTTCCTGTAACATTCATACTTGTCGGAGTTGTCAGTATTTTGTACGATATCAGTTCGTTATCGCGTAATATTCCGCAGATTTTTCCGTAAACCACCGTTCGCGCACTGTAAAGTCGTATAGACGTTCCTAGGCACTTCAAAGGCCTAATTAAGTTAATTTGCGTTGTAAACACTTTTTATTATCGCGTTAATGATCTGTTAATCACGTAATTAGGTGCCGTAAATCACCGGTTGTCACATTCTGCCCCTGTTACAGAAATTTCGTCCTCGAAATTTAGACTATGTTATCTCCTCAGAATTGTGTTGTTCGCAGGTAAGTCCGAATAATAACAAAGTGAATGACCGCGTAATCGAAACAAGACTTATTCAAATCATGTGAATTTAATGACATTCCTCAACAATAAGAACCCAACGGTTTAAAAGAAATGTGTTTCAAAAATTGATGTCAAAGGAAATAAGACGTATAGGTACAGTCACTAATGTGACTAAGTTAACAGGGATCCAACAATGAACAGGAACTTCGACCAATTGAATTCAATATGAACGTTCACAATAAGTAAATGAGCTCTAGAAGCAATAACATCCACTGGATGAACTTAGAATCAACAATCTCAAATGTACTAGTTTGCATGAAACGCTCGATCGTGATCAGCACAAGCTGCAAGTTATACCGACGCCACAAGGTGTCGCAATGAATGAAACAATTCAATAATAGGGGTGATCGAACAAGTATCACCTGTGTTTTGCAGTCAATTGAAAGCGCAATGAAGTAAATATGAAAATTTGTTTCTAACAACATCATAGGATTTTTCGATTGAAAAATGAAACATCAATGAAATAATGTTTTCGATCGAAGATGAAGAAGCAATGGATATCGCAAAACATTCGATCGATAATGAAAGAACCGTTAGTAGGTACACCAGAATATAGAATGAATTTGTGTACCATTGCCTTATCACGCGATCGTGTTAAGACTGCTGTAATATGATAAATCAAAGCGGACTTAAAGCAATTCAATAAATAAATGATTAAATCTGTGCATGAGATGCGTAAACGAGACTAGCGCAAGCTTCAAATTAGTGAAAGCACCACCACATGGTGTCGAAATCAACAAACAATTTAATGGAGTCGAATACCAAACAAGTTTACCACGACTCGGAAAAAATGAAGTGCTCGTTAAAAATTGATTTGAATATGATGCTCCCAACACATCATATGATGCTTTGAATTGAACATGTGGAATGGACAAGTTCAAACAATTGAATTTGATTTCGGTGCAAGCCGACAATAGGTACATGTATCGACAAAAAAACTTTTGACATGGTCACAACGAGAAACCATGTATGTAACTTGAAAAGAAGAGAAATTTCAAGAAAATGTGTTGACTTGATAACAAAGGAGCCAACAGTTACAATAATGCGGGTCATTCGAATCACAATTCGATAATTAGATTTAGCGAAATAATATTTGAACTTTGATGAAACGCTTATTCGCAACGAAACCACATGCGTAACAAACGATGCATGCGTAACATATAAATTTTCAAGAAATGAAGCAATTAGTGTTCGCTATAATGAAAGTAATGATCGTGATGTAATGACCATTAAGAGGAGTAGAGATGTGAAAATCTACTCACTAGATGCAAAAGTCGGAATTTCAATAAAAGAAATTTAAGGACTTTACCTGGGGTTTCATGTGATGACCGGTTGTTAGTTAACATTACCATGGAATGTCGAACATAGCGTATTTGTTCTTAATTGAAATAGGGGGATGCGGAGACATACGTCTTCTCCTTGGAGTGATTCGTGTCGTTGCAGGACCGCGTGCCAAACTACCGCTTCCTGATTGATAGTTCTCCTGCTGACAGGAATCTAGCGTCATCGAATAGCGCCATCGTTTCTTTTCAAAGGCCTCGCCTCGGTCATCATATCAGGATCACTCTCAGTGTCTGACGCAAATATCCCCAGCGCAGGTGCAGTCTCATTATATGTGGCGGTGGCCATAGGGTCGTCAAACATCTAACAACTTGCCCTCTGAGGAGGGCGACATGTGTGTCGATACATAATAGTCATAGCATGTATATCCATAGTAATCACTAACACTTAGTGTATGTAAACAAAGGTAATTTATCATGTAATCATGTATTCACATTATTCTTCATGAAACTTTCTATCCTTCCTAGTCTCCCAGACTAAACCACCTGGTCTCCCAGACTAAACCAACCAGTCTCCCAGACTAAACACCCAGCCTCTCAGACTAAAACACCCAGTCTCTCAGACTAAAACACCCAGTCTCTCAGACTAAAACACCCAGTCTCTCAGACTAAACACCCAGTCTCCCAGACTAAACACCCAGTCTCTCAGACTAAAACACCCAGTCTCTCAGACTAAACACCAGTCTCCAAGACTAGACACCCAGTCTCTCAGACTAAACACCAGTCTCTCAGACTAAACACCCAGTCTCTCAGACTAAACACCCAGTCTCTCAGACTAAATCCCTAGTCTCTAAGACCAAACTTTCCCAGTCTCTAAGACTAACTCCCTGGTCTCTAAGACCAAATCCCTAGTCTCTAAGACCAACTTCCCCAGTCTATAAGACTAAATCCCTGGTCTCTAAGACCAAACTCCCAAGTCTCTGAGACTAACTCCCTGGTCTCTAAGACCAAATCCCTGGTCTCTAAGACCAACTTCCCCAGTCTCTAAGATTGAACCCCTCAGTCTCTAAGACTGAACCTCCCTCAGTCTCTAAGCCTGAATTATAAATATAAGTTTTGAAATGTGAATTTGTGCCTTTTGTTTGTAAAAATGTTTGTTCCCTGGATCTGGACATTTTGTGTATGCAATGTAAAAATGTTTGAAAACATTTTCGTGAGAGCCCTGATGATCATAGTCTTGACTCGAGAAAGAATCCTAGTTCGCTATAATCGAGGCTCTGATACCAAGCTGTCACACCCTGACTTTTGCGAAAGCGTGGTTATTTTGGTGTGACTTCTTAATACCATAGAAACAATCACAACAATGCTATATGATAAAAACACGAGATGTTTATCCATTAAAAGAGTTTAGAGAATACCATAACAACATTGTCTGAAAACATCGACACTTAAAATGAGTTACAAACCATGACATGTTCAACTGAGTTCACAAGGACTCAACGAAAGTACTTAAATAGAACCTGAGTTTAGAATTATGTATCCCGTCCAGGAAAGGAATACACCCTCTAAACTCAGCGACCCTGGATAACATCTTTTATTCAAACGCAGCTTGACACATGCATACCCCGCCAGATCCACTACTTCCCTGAAATACATGTAGTTTGAAAAATCAACAAAAGTTGAGCGAGTTCATGTGTAAGTGAGTATGTATAAACCTTTAAAGTATGTCTGTATGTATGAAAGTCCCTGGTATGTATGTATGCCCCGGTATGATTGCAAACAAGGAAAAGATCACCAATGGTTTGCAATGCCACTAATATGTGTGACGGTGTAGGAAGACTCAAACCTAGCAAAGTTGTACCGGGCTCCCGGCTGGAAGACATAGTCACCACTATGGGCCGCCCCGGCCTCATGGGTGTGGGCTCGCTACACCCAAATAGATCTATCACTCATGCCCCTCAGTCCTTATACGAGGATTAATGGTCCCAAGTATCCGCCTACCCTATCACATGATCTATGGTTCTTTCCTAGGCTAATCATACCAATAGTATTGTAAGTATTCCATTTGTAACATGTATTTCATCCCTGAAGTAAGTAAACAAAACAGTTTAAGGAAAAGGGGGACATGAACTCACCCGAATTGCCTTGTGCGAAGCTAGCTAATTACGACTTCGTGATGTCGTTTCCAAGACATGACTTGCTAGCGTGCATTCTACAATATTCCTAACACGGAATATTTTATAAGTTTCTAAATAAACACGGTAACTAAACTACGTGTCATCGAGCTCTACCGAATCGTTAATCGAACGATTCGACGGTTAAGTTGTTAAGTCAATGGAAACGATTATGTCATATTTGATAAGTATCGCTTATCGTTGACAATAACTAACAAGTCTTGAAAAGACTTGATTCTCGAGATATTTGAAAGTAATAAATATTTATATCAAAATATATAAATATATCGTTAAGATCGCTTGTCGTCCCGAGAAGTCGTACGTGTATAAAAGAATATTTACACGAAAATAATATATAACAAACTCGTATTATATGTCGCGTTTCGTATGATCTTCGTCAAAATATTCGTATATGTCGTTTAGGCGTATAAAATAAATATGAAAAGTTATATTTATTTTATAAAAGAATCGTCGAGTTGTCGTGTTTGAAAATAAATATGAGTATATTTATTTTATAAAAGAATTCGACTTGTTTGTGTCGGAAATAAATATATAGCTATATTTATTTATAAAAAGATTCATTTTATAGGATACTAGAAATAAATATATAAACTATATTTATTTTTATAAAACGAATCCGTGTCGTTTGGTATTTGAAATAATATGTAAACTATATTCAAGTTTACAAAAGAGCCTTCGTTTTGTTTGATGTTCGAAATAAATGTATAAACTATATTTGTTTGTAACAACGAATTCAAGTCATCGTCGTTTAAAACAATATAAGTAATTAGATTGATTTTTATAAAAGATTTGTGGAATTTTCAAGCTTTAAAATAAATATAACAACGATATTTATTTGCTTTAAAATGATCTCCGAATAGAATAGTCGTTTTCGTAAGTTGTCGTATAAAATAAATATAATAACTCTATTTATTTTAATAAAAGAATTTGTATTGTTTGGTACTTGAAATAAATATACAAACTATATTTATTTTTATAAAAAGGAAGTCGTCGAAATTAATTGTATGTGTATCTTGCTTTCTAAATGCCGTTTGAATAAAACGTGTTTTAGTTTTACGGATTTTCTCGAAAAACGGGCATAGTTTCCTCTGTTTTTGGACGGCCCCGATAACTAGAGTTGTCGTTATATTCAAAATTCACCAACATATTCGACAATATTTATGTAAAATCAATTTGTAAGAATCAGGACATTAAGTAACACAAGTAATCTTTAACTAATAATCCATTTGTTTGATCGGTTCGGGAGCTCGATATCGCGTAAGTAAAACGATCTTTAAGTATATAATCAAGATAAACTATAAACGCGTCATTATTATTTACCAAATCTTTTGCGTCACGACGTTTGGCAAAGTTGACCGAGTCAACTGAGTTGACTCGGGTTGATCGAGTCGACCGAACCCGAAATCTGACCCGAACACTCCTCAAATCTGATCCGAACAAACCCGTTGACCAGTTCTGACCCGAACCAAAATTGTTGACCCGAACCTAGCTGACCAGATTTGACCCGAACCGAAACAACCTGACGTTGACCGTCTTTGACCGAACCGAACATGAATCTGTGACGAGTGACCTGCTGACTTGTTGACCGAACCAAACCAGACCCGAAGCTATCCCTTAATTCTGGCTTGTAACAGAACCCGAACCAAAACTTGAACAATTAAACATGGCCACACCCATTGTCGCCGTCGACCACCCAACAGCCAACATTTCTGCCTGAAACAATCAGCAACGACCGAAAAATAATTTGGTTTTAAGAAGATCTTGACGGGAGAGATAAGGGGTTTGGTGCTTATCGAAAGAGATAAGGGGTTTGGTGAAAATCTATAATGAAACCATCTCCGCCGCCACCGTGAACGGCGGCGTCGACCCTCGGTCTTCCTCCGTTTCTCTCTCTTCCTCCTGAACTCTCTCTCTCTCTCTCTTCGCTTGAAGTATCGACCGGTACCACCCACCACAGCGCCGCCGCCTGTGGTGGTGGTGGTGTTGCTGCTGTAGTCCGCCACCACCAAAAGACTGTGGTGGTTGGCCGATTAATAGAGCGGGGGTAAAACAGGTGGGTGTCGCCTTGGTCACCATTGCCGCCGCCATCGATGTTCCGTCGCCGGTCGAATTAAACTCCGGTCACCGGAGTTCAGTCGGAGAGGGAGAGGAGATCGAGAGGTGGGGGTGTTGTTGTCGGATTACAGGTGAACCGAGAGGGGGAGGGGGCGGTCGGATGCGCTTGAGAGGGGAATGAGGGAGTGGTTCTTCTCTGTGTGTTGATTATGTGGAGAGAGTAGTGAATTTAGGGTTTTGCAAAGAGATGAAGCTCTGATTAACTTTTGTGTGTGTCTGCATTATATAGAGGATAAGGATCTTTTATATAGAGGATAAGGATCTTATAGGGATCTTGTGTGTTTCAAATCTTGAGACATAATCTTTTGTATAGATCTTACTGTGATTTTCTAGAGATTTTGCAGATTTGAAAAGATTTTGATGAGATCTTATAAGATCTTGGTAAGATTTTCAAGGAAGAGATCAAGTATATTATGTGTAGGTTTAGGCTTGTGGGTTTTGGGCTTGGGCCCAGGGCCCACAAGCTCAATCCCCGTGTTTAAGCGGCCCGTAATTCCTATGAGACACGTTGTCAAAACCCGAACTCTGTTTAACGTCAAAAGATAAAATTTTAGTATTAGAATACATAAAATACGGTCGGTAATCGTTATTTGAGCGTTTGATCATCGGTTATGGTATGAATAGCGTAAATTCACGTCATTTGTCGCTTTAAAACCGTTTTTCGATCCGGTTTCGACTGCAGTTACTAAAATTTTATTACGGAGCTAAATATAGCGCAAAATGTAAGTTTCGAAGGTGACAGGCATCTCCATCGCTTCCGTTTCTTCGCCGATGCGTTTCCTACCATCGCGTTTTTAGTCCACGTTTGCATTTATGTCGCACGGAAGCCCCATAAATTCACAAAATTAATTTCAGAAGAATAAAGTTTTCCTGTAACATTCATACTTGTCGGAGTTGTCAGTATTTTGTACGATATCAGTTCGTTATCGCGTAATATTCCGCAGATTTTTCCGTAAACCACCGTTCGCGCACTGTAAAGTCGTATAGACGTTCCTAGGCACTTCAAAGGCCTAATTAAGTTAATTTGCGTTGTAAACACTTTTTATTATCGCGTTAATCATCTGTTAATCACGTAATTAGGTGCCGTAAATCACCGGTTGTCACAGCGCTGGTCGGTTTACCTCGTGTCTTTGGGAAACGTTTCAATCTGCTCTCGGTACTACTCTTAATCTAAGTACTGCTTTCCATCCCCAAACCGAAGGTCAGACGGAAAGAACGATTCGTACCCTTGAAGACATACTTCGCTCGTGTGTCATAGATTTCGGTGGTAATTGGGACGTGCACTTACCTTTAGTCGAATTCTCGTACAATAACAGTTATCACTCTAGCATCCAAATGGCACCGTTTGAGGCATTATACGGAAGAAAATGTTGATCGCCTATTGTATGGCACGAGATCGGAGACGGTCAAATTACCGGTCCTGAGCTGTTACACGAAACGACTGACAAAATCCTCCAAATTCGAGACAATCTGCTGAAAGATCGGAGTCGTCAGAAAAGTTACGTCGATAGACGCTGCAAGCCCCTTGAATTTGACGTTGGCGATCACGTACTCCTAAAGGTTGCACCTTGGAAAGGGGTGATCAGATTCAGCAAGAAAGGAAAGCTCGCGCCTCGATATGTTGGACCCTTTAAGATTCTGGAAAGAATTGGTAAAGTGGCCTACAGACTCGAACTACCGGAGGAACTTAGTAATGTCCACCCGACTTTCCACGTTTCGAACCTCAGAAAGTGTCTAGCCGACCAGGAATTACATGTCCCTCTTGAGGAATTACAAGTGGACAAAACATTACACTTCGTGGAGAAGCCTGTCGAGATCATGTCCCGAGAAACCAAGGTACTCAGACGCTCACGCATTCCCATTATGAAGGTTCGCTAGGAAGGAAAACGCGGCACCGAGTTTACCTGGGAACTCGAAAGTGACATGAAGGCGAAGTACCCGCAACTGTTTGTTACGCCTACTTCTTAAATTTCGGGAATAAATTTCCTAAATTAGGGGAGGCTGTAACAACCCAACTTTTTGAAGTCAAAGTCAAAGGAAGAAAAGATTGCTAATTGCGATCTGTCACTCTGTAACACCTCGAAAAATCACGTCCAATGAAGTATTGACACGTGTAATAAACCCTAATGAAGTCAAACGTTGAATTTAAGGGACTAATTTTTCGAAAAATCGAAAAACTTGATTATGAAAGAACTGGAAGTATTATCATACCTAAAATAAGTTTCTAAATAACCTTTTATGGTTTTATATTCACAAATGAGCCACTTGTTAATCAAGTGTAGCCGTTTATGTAATTAACTGAAAGTTTGCGCAGAAAAAGGGTTAAAAGCGTCAACATGTTAATTCTTACCTCTGAGTGACCTTTTAACAAACCAGGAGCTTCATAATATTTAATTATACTCTCGGGAATGCCAAATATTGGCCGACTAAAGTTTTTATGCCTATAAGTAAAATTACGCGCAACTATGCAAGTTAGAGGGGCTAAAAGTGTCAATATGTTTAATTATACATCTAAATGACCTTTTAGCGAACCCGAAGTATCGTGATGTTTAATAATACTTTCAAGAATGCCTAATATGGATTAGATGAGGCTTCAATGCTATTAAATGATGAGATGCGCAAGTTTGCGCAATAGAGGGACCTAAAGCGTCAACTTTTCAAACTCTTTTTCCAAAATGAGTCAGTTAATTGTATTTACCAGTGTAAACTGACGTATTTTCCAAAAAGGTTAAGTGACAGGTACTAAACGTAATTGGCTGGAAGCTCAGGGCGTTAATAAGGAATCTTGCAAGCTCTAGGCGTCTAAAGTCTGTTGAACGATGTTTATGTTTTAAGATCCGCCTGTGGATCCATTACTTTCCGTTGTAATACTTTGACATTACTTTATATTCGGAATGTAATATATTTATCTTTTGCTTCCGCTGTGCATTTATATATTGTGTTGTTTGACTATGATGATATCAACTACTTCACGATACTCCCCACCGGGCCCACCGGTAATACGTGGAAATATCGGGGTGTGACAGGTTGGTATCAGAGCCAACACTGAGTGAATTAAACGCTAGCCTTTTTGTGTTTAATCTCAGTTACACAGTTGCACATTCTTGAGTCTAGACAAGAACATAGGACTAATCCTAATTCGTTTTATTTTGCCCTTATTTGGTTCCTTTGTTATTTTCCGATTAGCCCTTGCATGGGCAAGTCATTTTCTGTTAGATGTCCCGTTTAAGGCAACCATATACTTGTTTAAATTTTAAAGGAACGATTATATTTAAAATATCATTCCTATATTATAAAATCTAAAAAGGACAAGACCTAGCCACGTGTTACTTTAAGACATGGCCAAGATGGTAAGACCTATTCAAGAGAATCAAATCCTTGTTAACACCTAAGAACGTGTTAGCACTCTTGACCAATGTGATTCGAGAAAATCACAACAGTCATCCTTATATTGGATTCTTCCAATTTTCTTGTCTAGCCGATTGATTTAGAAATCATGGCTCAAATCATCAAATAAAGATGATCATATTGTTAACGCCGAAGAACGTGTTAGCACTCTTGACAAAAGTGATCTGAGAAAATCACAATAGACATCCCTATATTGGAATTTTTTTTTAATTTCCTGATTTGGCCTAATGATCTAGAAATCATGGCTTATATCATCCTATAAGATGATCATATTATAAACATCCAATAGTGATGAAGTGCCTACGGGCTAAACTTGTTGTCCGATAAGACAACGACAGTGGTGGTCTTTGACCTCCTGTCTAAAAATGTTGGACCATGTCCAAGCATAATAGTCGGTATGATCCAAACGATCTCGACTAATAGCATCTGAAAAGATGATCATATCATAAACATCCCTCAGAAGGGAAATGCCCACGGGCTATATCTATTGTCCTAAAAGACAAAAGGCAGTTGTAGCTTTCGACTCTCTGTCAAGAAAAGTAACCGACTATGCTCAAACCTTAAATGCCTCGATCCCAAACGATCATGGCTTATAAATTCAAAACTGTCCTCGTGACCAGGCTGCTTTGCCACTTTAATATCCTTGGTGTTTTTATATACTAGGATAAAATTATAATGAAAATACTAATAAAATTAACAAATTAACCCATATGGTTTATATTACCATGGTTAATAAATTATCAAAAATGATAATTTCATAATAACCTCTGAATAAATCATTGTCAATGTTTATGAAGCAATCAAGCTACATGGCTGGATTAGATGAAGTTAACAGCCACTTGAAGGAGAACAATGATACTACCAGAATTAATGTAACTGCAGCGGAACTGCAGGCAATAATAGATTATGCAGTTACTCGAGCTCTTGACAGACAGTATGATGAATCAAATGATACCCACTCTAAGACTCTATCTGTGGCTCGTAGTAAGCCCCCTCCCAAAACACATGAGTCAAGGGAGAACGATGTTCATCACTCATCAAATCAAAGGAGTGTTCCGCCTAGACAGGTTGTGCTTCATCAAGAGGCACCAATTAAGACCTGCTCATATAAATATTTTGTCTCCTGCAAGCCCAAAGACTTTACAGGGGAAAAAGGGGCCATCGATTGCATGACATGGCTCGATGAGATGGACACTGTTGTTGACATCAGCGGTTGTGCAGAACAAGATGTTGTGAAATTTGTTTCACAATCATTCAAAGGAGAAGCGTTGGCATGGTGGAGATCATTGCTCCAAGCCACGGGAAAGGTTCTACTCTACAACTTATCTTGGGATCAATTTGTTGCATTAATCAAGGAAAACTATTGCCCTCAGCATGAGGTAGAAGAGATAGAATCAGACTTCTTGACTCTGGTCATGGAGAATTTGGATTGCCAGGCATATGTGACAAGTTTCAACACTATGTCTCGCCTAGTTCCTTACTTAGTCACCCCTGAACCTAAACGCATAGCGCGTTTTATTGGAGGCCTAGCACCAGAGATAAAGGGAAATGTTAAAGCATCTAGGCCTACCACATATAGGTCCGCGGTGGACTTATCCTTATCTCTCACCTTAGATGCAATCAGAAATAAGTCTGTTAAGGCTTCTGGCGAGGGAAAAAGGGAAAGAGAGGAGGAGAACTCTCATCGGTCTGACAAGAAGAAAAAGGGAAGTTTTAGGAACAAGGAAGACTCCGAATTTAGGAAAAACTCGAGTCAGTCTAATAACAGACCCAAATGCAGTAACTGCAGAAAGCAACATTCTGGAAAATGTACTATCGACCCACGTGCTAAATTGTGTGGAATTTGCAAGACCAAGGGTCACAAAACCTTAGATTGCAAGGAGTTGAAGAGCGCGACATGTTACAATTGTAACGAGGAAGGGCACATCAAAACCAACTGCCCAAAGCTTATAAAGAAGCCTGGAGAGGCCAGGAACACAAACGCATGAGTCTTCCAGAGGAACGCCCAGGAGATGGTGCAGAATGACGACTATATAGCAGGTACTTTTCCCTTATCAAGAAGTTATGCAGAAATTTATTTGATGCTGGCACATATGATTCTATAATTAACGATAAATATTGAGAACTGTTGTCTCCGCCTGATTAGGACTCCGGTTATTTACTGCGAAGTAGAAATTGGCCGATGATACTCTAGAGAGTGCTCCAACAAACCTTAGATGGATATTTTATATCTAATAGGAATCACTCTTTTCTGATATCCCTATGGCAAGCTTTCAAGCTACCTAAACTCTTCAATATAATAAAGACAAATGTGACGTTTTGATCCTCTGTCAGAAAAGTGATGGACTAGGTCCAAACCTTAAATGCCATTGATGGTCTTTTGCGACCTAGGCTAAGTAATATTAATATACATTTTAAATAACGTTCATTTAGAATGTTAGTGCTATATTAGCCTGTATGGGTTATTGATACCATGGTTAGTATATATTAAGGCCATCGGGATGAGGAATAGCAGTTGTTGGATTGCAACTAAGAAATTGTTTTATTGGTGTTAGGAAGCAATATCGAGTATGGCAAACTCAGATAAGACAGCCGTTGGTCGTGTTATTGATGATGTGACACATGCCAATGATGCTACAATTGTGAACCTTAGAATTTCCAGTGATGTTCTTCAAACTATGATAGACGCAGCTGTTGGTAAAGCTGTGAAGAAGGCCGTGAAAAAGTTCAAGGAGCCCGATGCTACTTGCTCCAAGTCTCATCCAAGACCACACGTCCTTACTCACAAGAAGGATCTCGTTCATACCTCTAATGCAAGGGATGAACTAAAAAGGAAAAGGGAGGAAGATAACTCCCAGAGTTCTACGAAAAAGAACAAACAAAATTCCAACCAGAAACCTGTATGCAAGACCTGCAAGAAGCGCCATTATGGGAAGTGCAGGTTCGAACCAAAATCCCAATCACAGCCGAGGGCTTGTGGTATCTGCAAATCAAGGGAACATAAGACGTTGGACTGCAAGGACATGAAGAATGCAGTCTGCTTCGGCTGTAATGAGAAAGGCCACATCAAGACCACGTGCCCTAAATCTGTCAAAGGAAATGCGGCTAAGGAAGGAAAGCCTAAGAATGAAAGCGCCTAAAATGCCTGAGCTAGTTCATAAATAATGGCATCAGGTACATTCCTTAACACTTATCAGTGAATAAACGCTAAGAATTCTGCTTTGATTCGGATACCAATCAATCCTTCATAAACTATAAGTATAGCAAACTTTTAAAATCTTTTATAAGAACCCTAGATGTTAAGTGTAAGGTAAAACTTACCAACAAAATCATAGGAACCATTTCTTCTGTTCCTGCTAGAAATCTTCAGTCATATAATTCGAGTACCCCCTCCCCAGATGAAGTACGTCAGAATATGAAGTTGATATCTCTTGATCTCTATCGATTAAGAATACCATATGGTATGATAAAAGCACCATATGAGGATTAGTGTATCTCAATAAGTTCCATAGATTGCTTCCATGCCTGATCAGTATGGAGGTTTAATGCATGGAACCACAAAGATATTCCAATGGTCATACGGTATTAAAGTCAACTAATGGTATTCAAAGATGATATCCATAATGGAATTGTCTAAGTAAGTGTCTCTGATTAAGAATTCCGTGGACTCGTAACATAAATGTGTCACTCATTTGACACCAGCAAGGATGGATGAACTGGAGCCTGAGATTTGGAAAATCTCTGTAACCTCCTTGTATCTTGATTATCTTCTCCTAAGACTACCATGTTTACCTCCCGAGAGGCAAGTAGAGTTAAGATTTATATCCCATTTAGGGCTGTATCATTATGAAATCTCCAAGACAGCTAGTACCATTAATGGAATAATCGAAACCCTGATTAAGTAAATTTTAAGATAGGAGATTCATATAGCCTAACTCAATATTCTGAGAGTTTGATATTGTTAAATAAGAAAGACGGTTCATTTTGCTTATGCATTGATTACCGCAACCCTATTTAGGCAACAATTAAGAATCGCCATCAGCTGCCCAGGATCGTCGATTTGTTCGACTAACTGTAAGGATTAGCTACTCCTTAAGATTAGTTTTGAGCAATGGTTGGAATAACCATCTCACCTTAAGATAAGATTTTCTACAATAGTTCTTATATAAGTATCAAGGTGGCTCCTTTGGAGACCTTGTATGGATGAAATATCAAAACATCCGTAGGATGGATGAGACTTTGGGAAGTCCACCTATCAGGATCTGAAAATTGCATTGGAAACAACAAATAAGATCATACAAATCCATAATCGATTGTAAGTTGCCAGTATACGGCAGGAAATCAAGGATTTATGAAAATAGCAACCCTCCTAAGTTCTGGTTAAAAGATAAGGTTCAACAAAAGATAACACCCTGGAAGGGTGTGCCGAGTTGTAATTTTCAGGTTAGTTAAGCTCGGAATCTACAAAGTCATTCGAAGGATTCGAATGTATCAAGACTAAATAGCTTACGAGCTAAGACCTAATATAGGAGCTTGGTGGAACGCGCAATGTGACCCACACTAATGATTTAGCGACGTGTCACCAATAAGTCGAAAAGCACTATCACATAATGATATGCAGATCTATGATAGTAGGAGCAACCTTTGCCGATTGAGAATCGACAGATTAAGGAGCTCCAAAAGAAAGTATGCACCTATGGTATAGGTCAACTGGGATACCCTTGGAGGCCCAAATATACTATGGAAGTTAAATCCATGATACGACAGAAAATACTTCATTTACTTTAAGCAAATCTCGAGGTCGATATTTCTTTTAAGGGGGTGAGGATGTAACACCTCGAAAAATCACGTCCAATGAAGTATTGACACGTGTAATAAACCCTAATGAAGTCAAACGTTGAATTTAAGGGACTAATTTTTCGAAAAATCGAAAAACTTGATTATGAAAGAACTGGAAGTATTATCATACCTAAAATAAGTTTCTAAATAACCTTTTATGGTTTTATATTCAAAAATGAGCCACTTGTTAATCAAGTGTAGCCGTTTATGTAATTAACTGAAAGTTTGCGCAGAAAAAGGGTTAAAAGCGTCAACATGTTAATTCTTACCTCTGAGTGACCTTTTAACAAACCAGGAGCTTCATAATATTTAATTATACTCTCGGGAATGCCAAATATTGGCCGACTAAAGTTTTTATGCCTATAAGTAAAATTACGCGCAACTATGCAAGTTAGAGGGGCTAAAAGTGTCAATATGTTTAATTATACATCTAAATGACCTTTTAGCGAACCCGAAGTATCGTGATGTTTAATAATACTTTCAAGAATGCCTAATATGGATTAGATGAGGCTTCAATGCTATTAAATGATGAGATGCGCAAGTTTGCGCAATAGAGGGACCTAAAGCGTCAACTTTTGAATCTATGCCTTTCGGTGACCATCTAAGCGAACGAGAGCGTATTAATATTTAAGTATATGATTGGTAAGGATAAATATGGGCCATGGAAGGCTTGTATAACATTAAACGGCATTTCGCGCTACTTTGCGCACTTTAAGGACTATTTGCGTCAAACTGCAAAAGTATGTCGATTCGTATGGTAACGGACCTTCCGGAAATTGTCCATGAGTTAAAAATGCCCTAATTTTCATTTCTATAGCTTAGATATAGGCTTAGAGGTGTTTGGTGCGCAAAAATAAACTTTCAAGTCCACCAGGGACTAAAAGTGTCAAAAAGTGCACAAGTTTGCATTTTCGCGCATATCTCACAATCTGAATATCTCCGGACACCCAAAAATTTATGTAAGAACTAAAATATTTTATTTTAGTGATCGCCTTGATAAAATTTCATTCGTCACGTAATTTGGACCGTTTTTCGCGTCCGTTCGTGTTTCGTCGTAATTAGACGAACAACGTGACCGTACGGCCAAACGGACCGACATCCGACATGTTTTTGAGAATGTTTCATGTCCCTCATGTTTAGGCATCATTATAGAGGCTTAAAAATGGTTTAACGGGCCTCAAACGCATCAGAAAGGGGCTAGAAGCATGCAGGGACCAAAACTGTCATTTCAGAAACTTGATTTCCAGCTGTTACCAGCTGTTCCAGCTGTTTTGATCAATTGAAAATGGTATTCCTTCAATCTAGGGGCTGCCCATAGGATTATAAAACCACCTTACACTTGTAATGATCTGAATATAGCTCCCCGACACTTGTCGCGATCCTACGAGGTCCCGAAAAGTATATAAGGAGGTGGGTTTTCACTTTCACCTCACACCTTCATTCCATTCTGCTTATTCTCTGATTTCTGTGAGGATCTCGAGCTTCTTGAGAACCTCCTTCAGTCCATTGGACCCTTGTAAGTGTCCCCTTTCGTGCTTAGTTAATTATTTAGCGGTTATAGCCGAAAAGTCAAGCGTTTCGATAAACGCTTTGACTTTTAAACGGTTAAGCCATTGTTCGTAACGAACATGGCTACGTGACCGTAATTAGGTAGGTGTTTAACCCTCAAAAGGGCACCTCCTAATTGCCACGTTTGCTTAGTTAATTGTCGGGTCGAAATAATCAGTTTTTAATTAAAATTTATAACTAATGATATAAGGGCAATAAAATTAGTTTTATCACTTTAATAACTTGGTAAATATTAGTTGAACATGTCTAAACATGTTCAACCCGACAATTCTAAGTATAGGCTCGGTTCGGAGCCGAAAGTCGCAAAAGTTGACTTTTGCTTTGACTTTCAGTTCTGACCCGATTTAGCTTAGTTTAGATATGCCTTAGGATTCCATTAGGACCATATTATAAGTTAGTATAACCCTCCGAGGTTATACAACTTGGTTCCATAGAAATCCTAGTTCATGCTTGTTTCCGTTAAATGCCTAAATGTTGACCGTTATGCCCTTTTGACCCTAAAACGAGAATTTTGAAAATGTGAGAGGACAATAATCTTTATTACTGATTTATAAACTTGTCCCTAAAATTTGACATCAGTTTGAGGTCTAGATTAGGAGTTATGCTTAATAGCGTAATTAGAAAGCCTTTTATTAATTAAAAGGCGTAATTAGCGTATATCCTATCTAAACCCAATTTTTGATACCAAACTTTTTACCTACTGATATAAAATAATATTTTGGGATTTTTAAAGATTTTATTTATTTTTAGGCTGAGCATAACATAGGGTTCTAGCTATAATTCGGTAATTGCCAGTTTTTGCCCTTTTGGGCTATAAAATGAGTTTTACAAATCCTTTTGATGCCAAACCTTTTTCTACTGATATAATATGATAAATAAAATATTTTGAGCCTTCTGGAATAATAAAAACATCAGCTTTCCTTTGAAAACCCGGAAATGGCTCCAAATCGCCTTTCTAAGCGTTTTTAACGCATAGTATGTATCAAAACTATTTTAAACATATAAGGGTTGATGCCTACTGATATATTCAGTAAATTTTTATATTTTAACAGTAAGCAAAAGTTTTAAACTCAGATTTCCAGTTTTGGCCTTTTAAGCCTATGTGAAATTACCAAAATGCCCCTATGGTGCATAATATGGTTATAATTAATAAATTTCACATATGTATGATACCCCACTGTTATAACTTATCAAGTTAAGTATATTTACTAATTTAATCAGACCTGTAACTCAGATTAATATTTAATCTCTTTTATAACCGTTAAAAAAGACCGAAATACCCCTACGGGGCATAAATTGGTCCTTAATTCGGTTTGGGCATAATGGAAGGTATCTTACTGATATCACAACATATATAAGGCATATTAACTTAGGAAACCTGTATATGACTCTTATGGTTACCCGTTACGCTTCTTACGCGTTCGGTTCGGTTCGGTTTATGTAACTAGTTTGCATAAATTAGCCAAAACGGGTCAAACCTTATCATTTTCATCTCAAAATCCAGAATGTGTTTAGTTTACCCATATTATACAAGTCTTCAAACTTTTCGGGTCTAAATCACATTCTATTCCGGTCTTCGCTTAATCGTGCGTAAGAACCGTGAACCGTTCCTTAAAAAACTAACCGGTCTAAGTTACGACTTAAATAAGACCCGTTAGGAATCTAATAGGTTAATAAAACCTCCGTTCCAGATTAAGAGCCCCAGTAGAAGTACTTGTGCTTGCTGATTTGAATATACGGCTGAGTATAAATTGCATTGCTAGCTCAGGTAAATACTTTTAACTTATTTTCCCTTATACGGGCTTGGGATACGGTATTATAAAAATACCGCTTGGTCGGGTGTAGAAACCTTTTAATCGGAGATGATTAAATTGCATAATCCCGTTTTAATCTGTATTGATTGATAACAAATAACATTAGGGGTTAATGACCGTGTCCTGGATATCCTTGGCTCATTTAAAAAGTGAATGGCCATAACGTAAGCACAAGGTGTAGGCATAACACCTCCTGTTGCGTATGTAAAAGATATACTCACTCGTAAGGTGTCTTCTTGTGAGTTATATTTATGGTGTGTCGATTAATCTTGACCGGCTTGTATTATAGAATCACCGGCCCTAAATGTTGGACAAACATGTAAATCGGATACAAGATTTTTATTAATAAAATTGTCCCAAGTTATAAAAGATATTTTGTGCCTCGTGCATTCAAATCAATTTTCAAACTCTTTTTCCAAAATGAGTCAGTTAATTGTATTTACCAGTGTAAACTGACGTATTTTCCAAAAAGGTTAAGTGACAGGTACTAAACGTAATTGGCTGGAAGCTCAGGGCGTTAATAAGGAATCTTGCAAGCTCTAGGCGTCTAAAGTCTGTTGAACGATGTTTATGTTTTAAGATCCGCCTGTGGATCCATTACTTTCCGTTGTAATACTTTGACATTACTTTATATTCGGAATGTAATATATTTATCTTTTGCTTCCGCTGTGCATTTATATGTTGTGTTGTTTGACTATGATGATATCAACTACTTCACGATACTCCCCACCGGGCCCACCGGTAATACGTGGAAATATCGGGGTGTGACACACTCCTTGCTTAATTATTGATTGTACTTTTTAACTTGTAATCGAATTCTATTATTTGTTTGCTTTAGTTATATTATGTGGAGTACCTATGACAAATCGAGGTTTAATCGCAGTTAATCGCTAATCGATTATTCGCAACTTGGATTATGTGTCCTGGATATTGTTTTACGTGTGTGTGTGCTATTATGTGTTACTTGTGCATGTTATGTTTATGTTGAGGTGATTAATCGAAATCACAATTCTATCGCAACTCAATCAAATCGCAAACGACTAAACGCAAGTTATTTATAGTGATTGTATGTTAGATATGGTAGCTAGGTTATTGTTTAACTAATGGGTAATACTATCGCATCGCTCACTCGAAACGCATCGCACCGCTCACCACGCAAAATGAAACATCGGAACGCAACTCGCCGAAGCCAATCGATCGAATGACCATTCGATCGAATGGTCATCCGTTCGGATGACCATCCGTTCGGATGGCCATCCGATCGGATGGCCATCCGATCGAGATGCCATCCGATCTGTCACCTGTGCTCCTCTTTCCTCTTTTGGAAACCTATAAATACCCCCCTGTCACATCACCAAAGTGATGTGACAGCTCCCTCATTCGACCAGTGTGCTCCAGCCCACTTTTCCTTCGATTTCTCGTGATTCTTGTAAGTTTCTTCCTCAAACCTTGTACTTCTATGATCTAAACGCACTTCTTCATCATTTTCACATTTGAATCTTCACTTTTAACCGTAAAATCAGTGGATTTGAGGTGTTCTAGGATGATGTCATCATGGGGTTCTTATGAACTTCAAGTTTTGGCCTTATTCCACCAAGAACAACTCAGATCTACATGATTTCCACATGTTTTAACACTATTTTCGCATAGATCTAAACCTTTTCCTAAGAAGAATGATTGAAATATGGTTTTGTAACTTTCTTTCAACTCTTTTACACTCAATGCACTCAAAACTGATAGAATCGAAGCTCGTTTAGGCCTTCCACTATTCTCTAGTGATGTGTCGGTTTGAGACCTGATTCCTATCTATGAGACAACCAATTTCGGTTGAGCATGAGCATCCGTCACGAAGAGTTAACTGATCGGATTGGGATGATTTCTGTTCGATCGGACAACCTGGGTCTGATGGGGTTCCTTTTGTTCAATACGTAGTCACACCGTCTCGATCAAACCACAAAACCTTCAAAACTTAACAAGTTTCAAAAAGATCAGATTGTGGGACGGCTTTCCGTCCGAATTTCCGTCCGATCGGATTGCCATCCTATCGAACGACAATCCGATCAGATTGAACTTGGTTTCCACACTTAACATTTTCATAATTATCAAAGATCATCAGTTCTAACGGATTGCCATCCGATCGGAAGACCATCCGATCGAATGACCATCCTGCTGTGAACTTGTTCTCACTAGAAATGTCTCGCCGATCGGATCGCCATCCGATCGAACGACCGTTCGATCGAACGACCTAAAAGGTAGAGATACTTCTCTGATTTTGAAATGCTACAACGAAAATTTCAAAGTCACATCATACACAAACACATCCATCCCAAACGAATGTCAATCCGACCGAATGGCCATCCGAACGGATGACCATCCAAACGGATTGACATTCGATCGAATGACCATCCGTTCGGATTGCCATCCGATCGGATGACCATTCGTCACTTTGTTCACTCGTCACCGTTTAACGCGCCCTTCATTCGCTTATGCTATCGTTAATTGTTCAGGCTAATCCCTTAGCGCTCCTTTCAATCCAAGAGAGTGTTTATTTACTAAACACGATCTGTGAGTATACTCGATCCCTTTTTGCTTTACGCACTTTTTGGGTGTTACATACGTTACTTATTCTAAATCACATCGATCACACAACGCAAACACTTTTATACGCTGACCGTTACTGCATGTTATATGTGTTACTCGATGAATGCTTGTATGTTATGTTTACACAGTGATTGTTGCCTGACGCCTTAGCAACGATAGTATTATAGTTTGGACTCAACACCTGTCGTGGACAGGGGTTGTTAAGGTTATTTCTTCACGTATCGCAGTGGTGATATGTGTCGCGCATTCTACAACTCGCAGTCATGTCTGTGCATATTTCATTGTCGATAACATACTAGCTTCACATTATACATGTTACATGCTGGTTATGCGTAAACGCTTTCACACTCTATTGGTACTATTAAACTTGTTTGCTCACCATTACACTATGTGTATTGACCTCTATTTTAACGTATGTGACAGGTGTTTGAGATGCTAGGATGTTGCTTGCTTTCATGGAATCGAGTAGGAGAGTCTAGAAACAAAGACATTTTATTTATTTGAGTTGTCGGAACAATGATTTGCCTAGAGACATCTATGTCTGTAATAATTGAATTATTTGATGGGTTATGGTATGGGACATAATATTAACTATCCGGTAATTTAGTTGTTATGGAATTTCTCTTGGACAATCTGTTTCGCTCAGTGCCGCGCCCCGATGTTTCCGCCATCGGTTGGGGTGTGACAAGCATGAAGATGGCTCACATTAACTGGTTCTTCAACATTTTGAGTCTTTGCTATGAGGCTTTCAGTATTAACCTCTGTTTCTGTTTCATCTTCACTTACGTTCTCACTTATTTCATCATCATCTGCCATTCTATCATCTGCTACGTCTTCTTCACTTTCAATTCTTGTCAGATCAACATTCTCAACAGGTTCAATCGTTCCAGCAGGGGCTTCTATTATTTCAACATCATGTTCATCAGCCACTATAGCATTAACCTGTGAAGGTGCTTCTTCTGGAATCTTGGAAAACACACCAAACTTCTCTAGTGGCTTCTTGTTCTGATACTTTACTCCAACATTTTCTCTCGACTTTTGATTCAGCATAGAGAACACCATGTGATTCATTATTTTAACATCATAGGTCTTCACAGTAACTGGCAGCTTCGGATACTTGGTTTCCAGAATCATTTGAAGGAATCTGGGAAGCTTGTACCAATATTTATCATTCAGCGTCTTCATATTCACCAGCATATCGTCAAACACACATCTTGAGTAGTTGAACTTCCACCCCTGAACCAGTGACACCACCCCCGAAGTTTATCTCATTGTCAACTTGTCTATGCCACTCTTGTTCCCACTTATGCACACTAAGTAGATATGAGCGAGAAATCTCCAGTAAGGGTGCAACAGCTTCTTAATCGTCGGAGGACAAGATCCCTCGTAACTCATCTTGCTTAAAATTTCCATAACCTTCTCCTTTGTGTACTCAACTGGATCACTAGCATCATCCCCAAACAGCAACATGTCCCGAATAAATTATGAAATTTCCAAAACTTTGGTAATCATTTCGTTAAATTATGAAATTGCAATTGTTGTTATTGATGTTTGTAAGATTATAAATGTTTGGTGATTTTAGCTTGATAATGTTTGTTAAATTGGAATCTTAAGTGTTTGCAAGTGTAGGTTGGGTGGAGGATGAGGCTAAGTAGGTGATGGTTGTGTGGAGAAGGAGGAGGATGGTTGGGTAGTGGTGGGGGTGGGCCCCACTTAAATCAAATAATATATATATATATATATATATATATATATATATATATATATATATATATATATATATATATAGGGCCAGGATCATTTCAGAACCATAAATATTTACAAAACTCGCAGAACTTCTAATAAACAATCTTTTTATTTATATATTTTTATGTTTAGGATAATTTTATCATTTATTATGTGTATTTTTACGATTACATACATGTTAAGAGTAATTTTATCCTTTTTTATATGTAACTTTATAATTACACATATGTAAACTAGTTTTTTTACATATATGTAATTATTTATGACACATATATATAATTTTGGCAATTAAACATATGTAAACTACTTTTAACATGTATGTAATCAAAGAAATACATATAATAGATGATAAAAAGAACCTAAATACAAAAACTTATATATAAAATAATTGTTTATTAAGAGTTCTGAAAGTTCTGTAGTTATTTAGAGTTCTGAAATGAACTCAACCCTATATCTATACTTATACTTATACTTACTACTTTATAAAGCATATTAGAAGGACTTCTTAAAGTCCATAAAAATTCCCTTAAAACACCCCTAAAGCATAATGTACAAGTCTTTTAAGCACCATAAAACATCACTTTCCACTTATACCCTTTTACTCAAATAAACACGGATTGAGATCTACGCCGTCCATTTTCAAAGAAACACATCACACGGATTGGGATCTGCACCGTCCATTCAACTTTCAATTCCCGCTCATCCTAATTCCCCATACACCCCTGTCTTCTTTTCATTTTCACTAGGGTTTCTGCTACTAATCTCCCTCCATGAAAGAGCACCTCGATATGTCCGATCTCACCGCCTCCTTACCGGCCGCCGCCGCAGGTACCTTCTTCTTCTTCTATAAACCACCACCGCTCTTCATTACCTATAATATTATCCTCTGTATACCGTATCGTTTTTCGTGAAATTCACAGCTCTTAGTGCCGAAGATCGTGCCGGACTCGTAAACGCCCTAAAGGTTTCATATTATTCCATCAGTTTCTATGTGTTTTCATCTGTAGATTCGTTCTCACTTTGTTTTATGGATGATTTTACAGGATAAGCTTCAGAATCTGGCTGGACAACACTCCGATGTTCTCGAGAACTTGTCTCCGGCTGTTCGGAAGAGAGTTGAGGTTCTCAGAGACATTCAGGTACTTATTTTTGCATATGTTAATTACCTCTTATTGTTTTTTATTATGCTTAATTAGATGATTTAGATCTGTCTTTTGATGTGTTTAGCTGTAGATATTAATTATGAGTCATGTGAAATTTGATTTGAAAAAGCCTAAAGATGTGTGATTGCCTTTTCTTTTTGTTACAGGTAACAATTTGCAGATAGGGGGAGAGAGAGCGTATGAGAAAATAAAAGAGAGAATTTTAGAAAGAAAGAGAAAAAGAAGGATCCAGGGTTTGTTATGGTTCAATCAACCAGATCTCCACAAACACACATACGGAATCAACCAGATCTCCAAAACTACACATACGGAACCCTAGATTTTCTTGATCTGGAACCCTAGCCTCCCTCCTCCACATCTCCAATACGCTATCTTCCCTTACACGCACAAAGATGATGTTGGACGACGAAGAACCGGAGATGAAGGAAGAACGACTATGATGGTATGTAATGTAACTCATAGAATGTCTAGAAGTTGAAACTTGAAAGTAGGTTGAAAAGTGGGTCGGTAACTTCCTTCGATTTTGGGAATTGTGGGTAATGGTTTTATGAATGAAGTCCTTGGTGGTGATGTGTAGTTGATGGATTATCTGGGCATTGTTGACTTATTTTTTAAGATTGATTATGATTTGTGTTAAAAAAATGGTTACTTTGTAGTTGAATGGTTGAAGGTGTTGTTGAGAGGTTATATCTTAATGATATGATTTGGTGATCTGAAAGGATCTTTCATGTTTGTTTTGATTTTGGTTAAGTGATAAATCTGTCTTCATTAAACTATTGTGACGCGTTTCAATGTATGAAAGTTCACAACTTTTGATGGATGATGATGATATCTAACTCGTAGAGTATCTAGAAGTTGAAACTTGAAAGTGGGTTGAAAACCGGTTACCGCTTTTGTTACTGAAGTTGATTTTGTGAAGGATTTGCTGCACAGAAAGTGTTTTGGGACAACCCTGCTACCTATACGAAAAAAAAATACTTGTTTTGACTTAACACACGTGTTTCACTTGTTACCTACCCACTGGTTTTGCCAAATTTACATTTTATGGTTTTACCCATGTGCCGAAGGCCTCTTAGTAGCTAAAAGTTAATTTATATTTCAGTTGCATCTCCTATCAGATGTATGACTTCTTGTTGAATACTTTTTGAGTAATTAGTTGCTCTAAATCTATAATATTTATCCCCTTCTAAAATACCTAACTCTGTTTCCATTTATTGCTGTTTTGTAGATTGGAGATGAGAGTACAGTGGTCCAAATCGATTAGGTACAACGCTCCAATTCGATCAAGTACGGCGAATTTGATTAAAAATCTTGGCGTACCAGGTTCAATTTGGTACGTATCTGGTTCAATTTGCTCATTGATCTTGGTCTGTAATTCGAATATGTTTGATTGTTGTTTGTGTCTGATTGAAACAAAGAAGAAGAGGTGTAGTGGGCTGGTAATGTAAAAAAGGAGCGGCTGGTAGAAATATTAAGGTTTTTGGGTTGTTTAGTGAAGAAAAAGAAATAAAAAGAGAAATCGGTTGTGTGTGCAGCTGCAAAAGCATTTCTAGGGTTTTAGGTTTTGTTTTTTCTTATTGGTGGAAAAAATGATAAGGTTGGGGTTATATTGTTTGATAGCCAAGGGGTTTTCAATAAATTAGATAAAAAAATTAATGTGTGTTTTTAGAACTTTTTGTTTATGTTTTCTATTGGTAATATGAATTTGGATTTTGGTTATTTGGATCTGTAATTTCTGTTTTAATTTGTGTATACCGAACCGGACTCAATAGTTCACCGTACCGGATCGTACCGAAATAAACCTACCCCTTTCGTATCCTATCTTGCAAATCGCGAACCCGAACCGCGTTCTCAAACCGGAGCGAACCGCGAATTAGGTGACTACATGAGACTTTTATAATAGCAGCTCTTATGGCAATGCGTCATCAAAAGTCAATTGTTTTATCTGGCGCCCTCAGTGCACTGTTTGTGATGACGGTACATAGAAAAACAAATCCAAGTTGTTTTTGTTTTGAATTTCGAATGCATGATGAATTATGATCTTTCGTATTAAGCTTGATTTTGGTTTACTTGGTATGTAGATACTGTCTACAGGGCTTGGTAGGATTGTTCCAAATTTGCTATCTAGGAAGCACACTAACAATGCTGCTACAGGCATGTAGTTGACCCTTTCTTCTTAGATGATTACATATATATCTATTAAGTACATATTATTTTCATATTAATCTTACATGTGAACCTTATTCTGCCATATTCAAATTACATATAATATACGAAGATTGGCAGACATCCAAGTTGTTGTTCGAAAATGCAGTTCTTTATGCCTTTTTTTGGGCTGTGTTTGCTCTGTATAGCTTGGAGATCAGATTCAAAAGCATCTCAGAAGAAGGGGATGGAAGAGGTATGTTTTAATTTTTATTTTTTGAAAACATACTTGTAGATTTGAAAAAAAATTACTGATGGATAACGAGTAACTTATGAAGGGTTGTGGTTGGGTTGACAGCAAAACCATTTGTACAAAATTATATTGTCTCCAATGTTTAAAAAACCGGTTCAAACCGGCTGGTTGTACCGGTTGAACCGTCCGGTAGAACCAATTAGACCGCCTGGTACACCCGGTTGAACCGCTTGATACACCTGGTTAAACCGTTTCTGAGGCAAATCTGGTACGGTATAAAAACCGGATTTTAAAAATATGATTGTTTCCGTAATAATTTTATTTTATCAAAAAAATTTGGGAGTTTTTATGCATTTGAAATGCACATTAGAGCGACTTTTGACATGTATGATTAAGCTAATATTTTTTTACTTTAGCTAATATACTTGAGTTTATTATTTACTAGCTTTTCTTGTTTTTACTTAATATAACAGGCAAGGGTTGAGATGAACTTAAAAAGTCTTGGAGAATCTTGAAATCGGTTTTCAGTTTTAAAAGATGGATAAGGATTTCGATACAATGTATGTGAAAGAATGCCTTATATGTTTCTATGATCTAGACATGTCTGCAACCTCCTATGTATATAAACATATGCATGTTTTAAGCATTGAGTTCATGGGAACACCCTTTCATGGGTCTTGCGGGTTTGAGTCATATGGTTCTAACCAGGCTGAGTTTGGCTGAAACAGACTGTTATAGTAAGTGGTCGATTGGTTTGGGTTAGAACGAGTTCGGGCCTGAGTGGGTTTCGACCAAACTAAATATGGGTCAAATCAAAATATTTTAAAAAGTGGTCATTTTGGTTTTGGCAGAATGAGTTCAGAGCGTTGGGCAGGGTAACAAGTCGTAGGAGGTTTGGGTCTCAATGGGTTCCAACCAAATTTGGATACGGGTCAAAACGAGCTATTTTAAATAGGGGCCATTTAGTATCTCTGTTATTGTTATCTCATTTAATAACACTTGATTCATGAAAGGTGTATAGTGTATGATTATCCCCTTGAATTCCTTCTGCTTTCATTTTATACTTGAGCCTCATAGCCTCCTACAAAGCCACACTTTCACTTTGATACATAATAATCAAAGCACTTCCCACAAACCCATTACAACGCAGACGATTTGATAATATCATGTATTAACCGAAAGTTTTAATATTTGAAATGGTTCTGGATTTATTAGTAGTTTGTACAATCAACTTTTTTACATTCTAAAATAAATTAAAAAGGTGAAAATGGACTATTTAAATCAGCATGATGAAAATGATTATTAATTCTATAGAATATATACAAGTGTTTTTATATTGGATAAGTTCTTGAAATCAATCTAATTTAATTTATGAATCGTTGAAAATAAACTAGATGTAAATGAATTATAAAAAGAAATAGTTATGAAATGATATTAAATAAACGTAAAAACACACGTTTTTTGAAATAAACTTAATTTAAACCAATACGAAACAAGGCTCGATATGATAATAAAGTTTATTGGAGGAACTAATAAACTGTCCAAAAAGCTACTCTCGAATTAACTTATATAAAGTTACAAATAGGCACATATCATAAGCAACCATGAACAATCTTAAGGTGTTTTGTGTGTTGATGAAACACATGATTGAGTGTCAAATAAGTAGCACCAATGTAACGAACTGAAACACTACGGACCAAACTTTTTTTTCAAAGTTTCTGATGCCGGGTCTAACTTCCGCAGCCTTTGAATTTGATTGATTGTTGATGATACTTGTAAATGAATGCTAAAATGATACTTCTGTTGTATTTTAGTATCATGAAATAAATTGCCATTTAGATTGAATTATATCATTGCAAAGTTTTTATTTATTAATAATCTATGGCCTAAAAATACCCTTTATTTGTAGTCTTTCTAAGTGATATGTTTCCCGCCGCATCGCGCGGGTAAGCAACTAGTATATATATATATATATATATATATATATATATATATATATATATATATATATTTCTTTTAAATAATAAATCAGCATTTTATGTTTAGTAAGGACAATTTAGTAATTTCACACCAACTTAACTGACTAAACTAACTGACATTCACTCAGGGGACTATCCGAGTAACAAAATAACAAACCATATGAAACATACCTGCTATTTCCAAAAGGTGGGGACTAAACGTGAAACCACAGGAACCATCAGGGTAATTAACTCGTATGTCAATTGTTTAAGGGTGTACCTATTCACACACCTATTTTGCCTATTGGCACACCAAAAAGGTGTTTTTTGTCCTATATGCACACCCTGCAGTGTCGAGCTGTGGCCAAAGCGCGGCGTTTTGGTCAAAGCGCGGCGTTTTGGTCCGGTCAACCAGACAAAGACTGACGGGTCTGTTGACCGGACCAAAACGCCGAGCTTTGGCCGCGTTTTGGTCCTGTCAACCAGACAAAAGGCTGAGTCAGCCTTTTGTCTGGTTGACAGGACCAAAACGCGGCCAAAGCTCGGCGTTTTGGTCCGGTCAACAGACCCGTCAGTCTTTGTCTGGTTGACCGGACCAAAACGCCGCGCTTTGGCCACAGCTCGACACTGCAGGGTGTGCATATAGGACAAAAACACATTTTTTTGGGTGTGGCTATCTACATCTACACACTTGGTGTGTAGATAGTTTGGGCCTTGTTTAATAAGCTTGTTACTCTATCGTACAAGTATGCCTCTTTCTTAGGGGAGGGGGGTGGTTACTAGTGATAGGATTCTATCACTCTCACTATCTAATCAGATCATGCCATGTCAGCACCCAATATTCTATCACTAGTGATAGAAATGTAGTGGGGGTGGTATCACTAGTGATGGGATTCAAATGTACAAGTATTAATGCACAATGTACAAGATACACATTCATCACCATTGATCTTCAACGCGTTATATATATAACGAGTTATACTCCATAACTCGTTATGGAAGTGGAGGCGGCGGTGTTCCACGAGTGATAGAATCCTATCACGGTAAATAACGTCCCGCCCCGTGTGCCCTTATGGCAAAAGATAATGTATTGATTTAACATGTACCTCATGTTCATTAATATTTCATGAGTGTTGAAAAGAGGGATTTTTTATTACAAGTAGAAGTGGTTGTTACTTGTTAAGAGAGGTTGTGAGCATATTGGCAGAGGGTAACTTGCCTTTAATGTTTGTCATTATTTCTTCCATTAATGTGCCTGCCTTATGTTCATCAATATATACCATTAATCAACATATGTAATAGTCCCATATATTTTTTTTAACGGCGAATTTCTTTAATTCCTTGTCGTCTGTGGGACTTGAACCCAAGACCTTTCCCTTCCCAACCTAGGTGTTTTAAAGGCTTTGCCTTTGCCAATGGACCACCACCCCATTGGTAATAGTCCCATATATAGTTGCATGCTCATCACTTACCTATAGTTGGCATGCTATTAATCAGAACCAAAGAACACGCTATCGGTACTTCCTAATCTAAGTATACAAATTCTTGTCATCATTAAATAAATCATTAAAAAGATTACCTAGCAATTTATTAGAAGGGATGTTCGTTTCTTAGTTGTAAGTCATCATCATGCAATTTATTAGGGGGACTTGTTAAGCGTATACAATGAATTGATCTTTCAACACCTAATATAGGACTCGTATACGTGTCTGGTTAAGATCAGGTTACTATGTGTACGGTAAGCCTGTCGTTTTTGCTACTAGCAACACCAAGACGCCACCACCGTCATAGCTGCCATGCGCCTTGACCATCGTCACCGCCGCTTCCCCATGGCCACTAGCTGCTACAAAAAAGTGGGTGAACTCATTTATATACGTTGTTCAATATAAAACAAAAAACAAAAAGAAAACCTCACTTTAACCCAAGTCTATTTATGTCAAAACTCGTTTTAACTGAATAATTTTGGTACTTTTTTAAAACGCATGTTTTGACTGAAGCCCATTTTGCTCAGTCAGAATCCTTTTTGCATGATTCTAGTTTGAGCTGTTGTCGGGCTCAATTAGTTTTATTTAACTAAATGTTGGATTAAAGTTGTAATTGCGTGTTTATATATATATATATATATATAGGGAAAAGATCAAATAGGAAGATTAATTTTGCTAGGAAGGATAGGAAGCAATAAGGGGATGACATGTGGCAACAATTAAAATAAAGAAAAAGGGTATTTTAGTCAATCCAACCCTTTCTTCTTCATTTTCAAAACCCAGTAACTTCAAAACCCACCATTTTCAAAACCCACCATCTTCAACCATTTCTTCACTTTCTATCTCAATAATCACTACATTATAGTGCGATTTTCATCACCAATCAATGATTCAAAACCCGATCAACGTGTTCTTCAGCTTTTTTGAAAAAAACCCAGTTTAAATTCATACAAAATCTCATTTTTTCCGGTGATTTTGAAGATAATTACTCGATTCGTTCGATTCGAGAGCTGATAAGTGTTTCAATCATTCAAAATTCGTCAATTGTTGAAGAAATCACTTCGATCCAGGTAACAAATTCTTTAATTTCATTTTTACGAACTGGGTTTTTGATTTAGTCATTGCGTTTTATAGGGCTGTAAACGAACCGAACGAACACGAACAAGGCCTTGTTCGTGTTCGTTCGTTAAGAAAATAAATGTGTTCACGAACGGTTCATGAACACTTACCGAACGAGATTTTATGTTCGTGTTCGTTCGTTAAGGAAATGAGCGTGTTCGCGAACTGTTCACGAACATAAACGAACACAAATAAATTTAGCGAACGCAATGAAGGATAAAAATAGATGGTCCAGAGAGTAGCACTCGAACTAGAATCCCTTATTATGGAACGGAGGTCGATCGTATTCGCCGATATAAATAATGAAAAATGAAAGGGAAATGATGCATAAACAAGGTGAAATTTGGTTTCCTAGTTTAATTTTTAGGGTAATAAAATAAATTCAAGTTTAATAATATAAAAAACACAAATAAAATATAAGAAAGTACAAAGATCTTCAATTAAAACACAAGCATACGAATATAAACGAATGCAAATCAACGAATGTTCACGAACATCTTACCGAACGTTCACGAACACAATCGAACGAACGAGACCTCGGTTCATGTTCGTTCATTTAACTAATCGAACGAAATTTCTTGTTCGTGTTCGTTCATTTATTAAACGAACGAACATAAACGAACTTCCCGCCGAACGGTTCACGAACTGTTCGTTGAACGTTCGGTTCGTTTACAACCCTAGCGTTTTACGATCTTGGCGGGGTCCCAGGGGCGGCAGCCCCTGGCGGGGTCCAAGGGGCAGAGCCCCTGGCTGGGGTTGACAATTCAGAAAAATTAATTTTCCAGAAATTGGCTCATTTCGAAGACAGTAATTCGTAGACAATTCAGACAGTTCACAGACAATTCACAGACAGTTCTCAGACAGTTTTATGTGTCCATTGCGTTTTAGAAATAAGAGAGTTTTATGTGTTTTCTAGCTATGGCGTTTTAGAAAAAACACATTTTTAAGTGTTTTTAGTTATTGCGTTTTAGGTAAAACACATTTTTGAAGTGTTTTTAGTCATTGCGTTTTAGGTAGAACATATTTTTAGGTGTTTTCAGTCCATTGCGTTTTAGAATGAGTAATTTTTAAGTTTTTCTGGCCATTGCGTTTTACAAATAAGACATTTCTTTGTGTTTTTTGTGCATTGCGTTTTAGGTAAAACACATTTTTATGTGTTTTTGGTGCATTGCGTTTTAGGTAAAACACATTTTTATGGGTTTTTAGTCCATTGCGTTTTATAAAGTACATTTTCTTTTGAGTTTTTAGGCTATTGCGTTTTAGAAATAAAACATTTCTTTGTGTTTTCTGGCCATTGCGTTTTACAAATAAGTCATTTCTATGTGTTTTTGGTGCATTGCGTTTTAGAAAAATGTCATTTTTAAGGTTTTTTTTTTTCATTGCGTTTTACAATACTGGGGGTTTTTCTATTGCGTTTTACGCAACTGGGTTTAATTTTTTTTTTTTCAAAATATAGCAATAGTATACTCGTTTTAAAGATAAAAAAACGCTCGTTTTTTTGGTGCAATTTTTATAAAAAAATAATGTCGTATGAAAGAGTTATTAACGTTTAAAAAATGGGGGGAATTGAAGGAGAGAGAAACTATTGGCTTACTTGACTAGAATGCCCCTGAAAAAAGTCACGCGCCTCTTTTCTTACTTTCAATTTCCCTGATTTAATCTTAGCCCTTGATTAACTTAATGGATGGTCAAGATCACTTCCTAGCCTTCCTAGCCAAATTAACTTCCTATTGTATCTCCACCCTATATATATATATATATATATATATATATATTTGAATGGCTAACGTTACTCTCCCAAACTACTATATTTACAAATAACTCACCCTTGCTTGGGATTGAACCCAATACGTCCCACTAAGAGGCAAAAGCCTCTACCAAGTGAGCTAGCCCCACTTGGCTAATTGCGTGTTTATATGAGTTTGTAGATTAGGTGTCAAAATTCTAGGTAATTCAAGATTAAAAACATATATTTCTCAAACTTACAATTACTGTAGATTACAACTCTCATTAATATATATTCCTCTATTATAAACTATAATTATAAACTATAAATTAGCAACAAAATGTTGTTTTATAGAGTTGTACCCCATGTATGGGGAGATTTAAAAAAAAATGATTTTTCATTTCTAACCTAATGCTTTTCTTCTTTTGTAATTTAACACTAACACTTTTTAATTTTCTTCTTTGGCCTCTCATAAGTTTCATCTTTCACAAATTATTCATTTTACGTTTCGTTCTAAACTTTGTAAGTTAACACGTCGCAACATATGTGTGGGGTTCACCGTCTTTTGGTATATTTTCTTTCCATTTGACAGGTTCGTCGCAACACATTATTTCCCCCCGTTCGACTTAGTTATTCTTTTCTACGTTTTACATTTCGGTCTAATTTCTTCGCATTAACACACAACAATGGACGTGCGTGGTTCAACGATTTTACGCCTGCTTTTCGTTTGGTGTTATTTTTTTCTTTTTTATTTATTTTCTCTTTACGAACTTTTCCGATGTTGGTGTCATTGGCAATGGTGTGGCATTGGTGCTACTTGGCACGGTTTTACGAACCTTTTTAACCTATTAAGTTTTTTACCTATGATTTGTTTCAAGTTTATCCCTATGCTTCCTTTACTTAAAAAAAACTATTTTTACGTGCATATTATTATTTCCGTTTCGGTATAAATATGATTTGCTCTATGTTTCGACGTAAACTTTTTCTAGAAAACGAGTTAGGTCAAATATAATACTTTTTCATTCAAAAAAACCATTTTACGTGCATATTTTTATATAGTAAAAATTTGAGTTGGTCTACGTTTTGATTTAGGAGATGAGTCAGGACAGATATAATATGTATCCGTGCGTATTTTATGTATGTTTCGTAAATTTTGTTTCAAACCGTGTGGAGTCAAATTGTAGTTTCCTTTCTATGTATGATTCGTGTCATATAAATTCGATTTACTTTACGTTTTGATCCAATCGCAATGCTTATATAGGTTACTTCGTGTTCAATCCGATACATCAAAACTGATAGACATGATAATCAGATATGAAAGCTCAGTAATCTCATAACAGGTAAAACTATGTTCAGTACATGACATGTTAATCTATATATAAGACGGTAAGGGAAAGCTAATAACCAACTCACACATAGTGTAACTAACTCTCCTAACAAACTCAACTACCCAACATAATACACAATACAATATACACTAATATGCCCCCTCAAGCCGAGCGTGGCGCAGCAACGTGAAGCTTGGACCGAAGAGTGTCAAAACGAACACCTGACAATCCTTTGGTCAAAATATCTGCAATCTGAAGCGTAGTGGGAACATACCAAACGTGTAAAATACCTGCCAAAACCATGTCACGAATAAAATGCAAGTCAATCTCCAAGTGTTTGGTGCGCTGATGAAACACCGGGTTGACTGCAAGATATGTGGCTCCAATATTGTCACACCAAAGAGAAGGTGGACAAGTCAATGTAATATGTAACTCATGCAACAGACGTAATCCATCGTAACTCAGCAGCTGTATGAGCAAGAGCTCGGTACTCAGCCTCAGTACTCGACCTAGCAACTGTATGCTGTTTCTTGGAGCTCCAACTGATGAGGTTAGGCCCAAGAAAAACACAATAACCTGTGGTAGAACGTCGATCATCGGGACAACCAGCCCAGTCAGCATCACTATAAGCATGTAAATCAAGACAAGTAGACCGACGTATGCATAACCCATGGGAAACAGTACCCTTAAGGTACCGCAAAATACGCTTGACAGCGACCCAGTGTCGATCAGTAGGTGTCTGAAGAAACTGCGACACCTTACTGACCGCATAAGCAATCTCTGGTCGTGTCAGCACAAGATACTGTAATGCACCAACAGTGCTCCGATACATAGTTGGGTCAGACAAAGGATCACCAACATGTCGAGAAAGCTGTCTACCGGAAGAGACAGGAGTAGATAAGGGTCGACAATCAGCAAGGCCAGTGCGCTGTAGCAAATCAAGTAAGTAGCGCTGCTGAGATAAGTGTAAAACATCCTCAGAAAATGTGGCCTGAATACCCAGAAAATATGACAACTGCCCCAAATCCTTGAGCGCAAACTGAGAATGTAAGCACCCAATCAAGCCAGTAACAAAATCCGAAGAGCTCCCGGTAATAATGATGTCATCAACGTAGACCAAGACATAACAGAGTATCGAATCTCGACTGTAAACAAAGAGAGATACATCTGAAAGACACTGGGTAAAACCACCAGCAAGCAGAGCGGTGGATAGCTTGGAAAACCAAGCTCTAGGAGCCTGCTTTTGGCCATAAAGAGCCTTCTGCAGACGACAAACATAATGTGGTCTAGATGAATCAACAAAGCCTGGGGGCTGGGTTATATACACAGTCTCAGAAAGATCCCCATGTAAGAATGCATTGTTGACATCAACCTGACGAATGGACCACCCTCGAGAGAAAGCGACTGAAAGAACTAGACGAATAGTAGTAGGTTTGACCACAGGACTAAAAGTCTCAGTGTAGTCAATACCCTCAGTCTGATGAAAGCCCTTGGCAACAAGCCGGGCTTTATAACGACTCACAGATCCATCAGGATTATGTTTAATCCTGTAAACCCACTTACAACCAACAATGTTGGCGTCAGTGGGAGCCTGAACCAGACGCCATGTCTGGTTGGCATGAAGCGCATCAATCTCAGCACGCATCGCATCCCACCAAACAGAATACTGTTGAGCCTGTCGAAATGTGGAAGGCTCAGTGGTGGGAGCAGTAGAGACATGAAAAAGAACATGATCAGGAAAATGACGTGGCTGTCGTGTATGATCGCGAGATCGTGTAACCATCGGGTGAGTCGAAACAGGAGGAGGAGGAGGAGGAGGTGGATAAGGAGAAGAAGAAGAAGGAGGAGGAGGAGGAGGAGGAGGAGGAGGAGGAGAAAAAGTAGGTGAAGAAATATCAGGAGATGAAATAATAGGAGAAGATGAGGAAGGAATAATAGGAGTAGATGAAGAAGAAACAGAAGTCGGATGCGAAGGAGGAGGAATGGAAAAAAAAAACAGATTATAGGTCACCGGAGATCCATGAGCTCTGATACCATGATAGACATGATAATCAGATATGAAAGCTCAGTAATCTCATAACAGGTAAAACTATGTTCAGTACATGACATGCTAATCTATATATAAGACGGTAAGAGAAAGCTAATAACCAACTCACACACAGTGTAACTAACTCTCCTAACAAACTCAACTACCCAACATAATACACAATACAATATACACTAATAAAAACGCATGTTTCCGTACGATTAACACATCACACGACGTTTGAACTAATTCATTCGATGTTTGCGATGCTCTCGAGCCAAATTGCTTAAATATAACAATCCAATTGAAGAAATTACTCCACTAAACAAATTTGAGAACCATGAAGAGTTGTCGTCTTGGTAATTGAATAAAAAGAAAAATCAACTTTAGTCCTTCAACATTTTCTCTCTGACAGTTACAACCGTTCACGGTTCACCTTCCAAATTTAACTGCTACAACCCTACAGCTTTTGTCAACTTACCCACTTTACAACGTATTTTCCATATAACACGAACAACACCAATTAACCATTGAACTCAACAATGTTTGCAACTCGTGTCATACTATGTGTACTTAATATGATGAGTATGTGGTATGACTCGTGTCATACTATGTGTACCTAATTAGGCTAATATGAGTGGCAGAGATTATTTTGAACTTCATACTAGTCTTTTTTAACATTTATGCTAATCGACATATGAATTTAGGGTGATTTGTATGATATGCTACGGTTTGATACTAAGGATGGAAACAAAGATGTTGCATTTTGACGAAAACTAGTCATCACAAACCTAAAAGGGAATAAAAATATGTGAACACATATTTTATAACCTCAAATTGGAATAGTTTAGTATAACTAATTAAAATATAGTTAAGAGTAAACTTCTGTTTTGCTCTCTGTGGTTTGGTCGTTTTAATGGTTTTGCCTCAAACGACGTCCATTTCCATCGTTAAAACCTGGTCACGTGCGCCTCACATGAGGGGTAAATCCGTCTTTTCCAATCTAAAGCTTTTATCTTCTTCATTTAAAAACCCACACAACCATCAACCCAACCCAACCATACCACCTGCTTCCACCACCAACCACCACTCTCTCTCTCTTTCCCTCTCTCCACAAATATTCCTCTGCCCCTATAAATTCATACCACAAATCAAAATCAAAATATGACAACATACATTCAACCCCAAGTGGAAATCATGTCACATCCCCAAAATACCACATGCGGTAACCCCGCTAGGCGTGTGACGTTCCAGGATCCAGCCACCAATCACATTGAACTAACCATAAGATGTTTAACAAAATTCACATTCATTAAATAAAATATTCATAGAACATAATCCAAGTTAAATAGTGACAGCGGAAGCAAATAGTAAAATACTGTTCAGTGTTTCAAAAACCAATGTAAGCAAAATCGGTAAACAAGACTTGTAATCCAAGCAACACGACCCATGACCACTCCAGCCCTCCAGATAACAAGTTCCTCATCCAAAGTACCTAACGACCTGCGAGCATGCAACAAGTGTATCAGACAACGCTGGCGAGTTCACAGTTTTACGAAAACGTTGATTACCAAGTGTTTAATCCAGTTTGTTAACAAATCCGAAAGTAATGTTGCTAATATCTCGATACTGAACAAGACGGCTCCTGATGTATGTTTTGCCCGTTCCCTAGTGCTCCTATCAAAACACTGGGCATGACTGGGTCATTAGTTCACACCCGTCCTCTCCGGTACAGGGTGAGGTTGCCAAACCTAAGTAGCGCTACCAACTAATACCCCGTTACCTCTCCGGTAACAAAAAGATGGGACTTAAGAGTGATAGGGTGAGAGTATTATCCAACATCCCAGTTTTTACCCGAAAGACTTATCCCTCCCCGGGATACCCACTGACTGTCCCAACCACCGGGACGCATGCTCAAGAGTAGTGAACTCACCTTTAGTTTGCTCGGTAAGATTAATTACTTGTTTATAGTTGGACACCCAAATCCTAATATGGTTCCAATGCCAGTCAGTTTCGCATACACATAAATCACATATTCTTTATACACATTACACAAGTAACGAACAAGCATGACACACATTATCACCCATGTTACAACAAGTGTTCGAGCCGTAAGTATACTCACATCTCAAGTTCGTATCTCCCAATGGCACACATCAAACAGTTCGGTTTACACTCAAGTAACAAGCAAGTTCACATAATACACTATGAGCATTTGGATCACAAGTAATTTCGTATCGCAAGCAAGCCCATTACGCATTCAAATTAAGGTGCGGCCCAGCACAAATCAGAAAAGAGGTGCAACCCAACGCAAATCAGAAGGAGGTGCGGCCCAACCCAAGGGTCTGCTGATAGGTTATTGCGGCCCACTCGATTTCTAACCCAAGTTTTATTATAGTTTTTCAGCAACATTAACTCTAACCTATTTTGCACCTTAAAAGTATTATCTATCATTTTTTTTTCTTAACAACATCAATGTGCATGAATCATGGATTCCATTTATACAATTAACGCATATTATTCATTAACCAACAAATCTAGATTCACAACAAATAACCCGATTCCAAATAACACAACACTTTTCAATAATCATTCAATACAAACAATTACTATAACCGTCCCACATGTACATCGATTCCAACTTCACAAACCAAGCACCATCTCATTAATTAATTCACACACTATTACTATCCTTGACTATTCTGACAATATTAGGATATGCACATGGTTTGATTAGATCAAAACTACAAACACACACATGGGCCACCATTTTCTTATTCAATGTTATCCAACTTTATCAAACCATTACCTACAAGTCTATTGGACCGTTTAAAACTACTGTTACATCAAAATTGGTTATGAATCACATATCATTCATAATATAAATTCTAGATCAACACTTTCACACACGAACACATAGCACTTCTTATCATAGTCATCTAATCCAACATGATAACAAAGGTGAATCATTATAGGAAGAAGCATACTAACCGTACACAAGAAAACAATGAATAGGAAAGAAAGGCTCCGTCCAGCACAACGTTACCGTCGACCAAAGAGAGGGGGGTTTTAACGCTAGGGTTTGCGTATCTTGTTGTGCGTTTAGAGAATTATGGGGCAATATTAATCATGCAGTTCATATAATATAGGGTGTGCGTGAGCATATACGGACTCACAATGGCCGGCCCAACTTCTAGACCTTGTTTAGGCTTGTGCAGTTCGGGTCCAAGATAGCATGCGTGTGGGCCGAAGGGATTAAGAAACGAATGTTTTACAAATCTAAGGAGAGTGTGTGGCCCAATCGTATGCGCGGCCCAATTGTACGTTATGTGTGTGTGCGGCCCAAACATAGGTGGTCCAAACACACAATCAATCATTCTCATTTACGTTCAGGTTTAACCAGTTTATTATCACAACGCTTAACAATTAATATAACAGAAACGTGGCAAAAGGAATAACGAGGAAAGGAATCAGGATCACAAGACTGAAAGGCACAAACCTTGAAAGTTCGGGTTGTCACATCATCCCCAACTTGAAAGAAATTTTATCCTGAAATTTGATAAGTAAGCACAGAGAAATGAAGTGACAAATCAAGATTGCTGCAGATTTTCCTCAGGTGCCACATCATCCCCAACTTGAAGTGGAATTTCGTCCCGAAATTCACCAGTCACACCAGAGTTAGATTGGTCATAAGGAAAAAGTTGAGGATACTTGAGCTTAATCTGATCCTCGCGTTCCCACATGAACTCCGGTCCGCGTCTTGAGTTCCAACAAACTCTCACAATCGGGATTCGGCTATGCTTACGATCCTTGACTTCTCGATCCATGATTTTGATGGGTTCTTCAACAAACTGCAACTTGTCGTCAATCTTCAGCTCTTGAAACGGCACAATTAGTGTTTCATCAGACAAACACTTCTTCAATTGCGAAACATGAAAGACATCGTGAACATTACCCAACTTAGTAGGTAACTCGAGCCTGTAAGCCACCTTACCGATTCGTTCTAGAATTTTGAATGGCCCAACATAACGTGGATTAAGCTTGCCGCGCTTCCCAAAGCGTACTACGCCCTTCCACGGCGAGACTTTCAACATAACCCGATCACCTACAGCAAACTCCAACGGTTTCCTACGCTTGTCAGCGTAGCTTTTCTAATGGTCACGCGCTGCCGCCATACGGTTTCTGATCTGGACAATCTTTTCTGAAGTTTTAAGTACAAGCTCAGGACCCGTGATCTGGCTGTCACCCACCTCAGCCCAACAGAGAGGAGAACGACACTTTCGTCCGTACAGTGCTTCAAACGGAGCTGCCTGAATACTAGTGTGGTAACTGTTGTTGTAGGAGAACTCTATTAACGACAAATGTTTCTCCCACCCTTTCCCAAAATCGATCACACATGCACGCAGCATGTCTTCAAGTGTCTGGATGGTTCGCTCACTCTGACCATCCGTCTATGGGTGATAAGCAGTACTCATATCGAGACGTGAACCGAATGACTTATGCATCGACTGCCATAAATCGGAAATGAAACGCGGATCTCGATCTGAGATGATGGAAGTTGGCACCCCGTGCCTGGAAACCACTTCTTTAAGATAAACTGCTGCAAGCTGTGAGAACTTATCCGTTTCCTTGATTGCAAGAAAATGCGCCGACTTTGTGAGACGATCAATGATCACCCAAATGGTATCGTTTCCGCCCTGCGTTCTCGGTAAACCTGTGACGAAATCCATAGCAATCTGCTCCCATTTCCACAGGGGTATCTCTGGTTGCTGAAGTAGGCCTGAGGGTTTCTGATACTCCACTTTGACTTTAGCACAAGTCAAACACTTACTCACGTATGTCTCTATGTGAGCTTTCATTCTCGGCCACCAATACATGACTCTGAGATCCGGATACATTTTATCTGAACCCGGGTGAACTGAATACCGAGACTTGTGCGCTTCGTCCATCACAAGCTCTCTAAGATTACCATACAAAGGAACCCATACCCGCTCCATAAAATAATGAATGCCGTCAGATCTCTCCACAAGTCGTTTTTCCATGCCCCGCAAGTATTCAGCCTTGATGTTCTCTTCTTTCAATGGCTCGATCTGAGCGGAACGAATCTGATCAGGTAAACTAGAGTGAATAGTAAGTTGCAGAGGGCGAACACGCTTAGGCTTCGTCTCCTTTTGGCTAAGTGCATCAGCTACAACGTTAGCTTTACCCGGGTGATACTTGATGGCACACTCATAGTCATTCAAAAGTTCTATCCAACGACATTGTCGCATATTCAATTCCTTCTGGTCGAAGATATGCTGGAGACTCCTGTGATCGGTGTAGATAGTGCATTTGGTACCGTACAGATAATGCCTCCAAATCTTCAACGCGAAAATCACAGCCCCTAACTCCAAGTCGTGAGTCGTATAATTCTTCTCATGAACCTTCAACTGTCGAGAAGCATATGCTATCACCTTCTCGCGTTGCATTAACACGCAACCGAGACCCTGAATGGAAGCATCACAATATACCACAAAATCCTCAGTACCTTCAGGTAGAGACAAGATCGGTGCGCTGCAGAGTTTCTGCTTTAAAAGTTGGAACGCGTCTTCCTGCTTCGTTCCCCAAGAGTAAACAACGTTCTTCTGTGTTAAAGAGGTGAGAGGTTGAGCGATCTTCGAGAAATCCTGAATAAACCGATGATAGTACCCCGCAAGACCAAGAAATTATCGCACCTCCGAAGGATTCTTCGGTGTCGCCCAATTCCTAATAGCATCGATCTTAGCAGGATCCACGTGTATCCCCATTTCGTTAACAATGTGACCAAGAAAGTGTACTTCTCGTATCCAGAAGTCACACTTAGAAAACTTCGCGTAGAGTTGCTCCTTCCTCAGGAGCTCCAAAATAAGACGCAAGTTCCGCTCATGGTCTTCCTTGCTCTTAGAGTAGATCAAGATGTCATCGATAAACACAATAACGAAGTCGTCAAGATACGGTTTGCATACACGGTTTATGAAGTCCATGAAGACCGCCAGTGCATTAGTCAACCCGAACGGCATAACCAAAAACTCATAATGTCCATATCGCGTTCTAAAAGCCGTTTTAGGAACATCCTCCTCTCGGACCCTCATCTGATGATAGCCCGATCTTAAGTCGATCTTCGAGTAAAAATTTGACCCATGTAACTGGTCAAACAAGTCGTCGATGCGCGGCAAAGGATAGCGGTTCTTGACTGTTACCTTGTTGAGTTCTCGATAATCTATACACATACGGAAGGACCCGTGTTTCTTCTTCACAAACAAAACCGAGGCTCCCCAAGGCGAAGAACTAGATCGGATAAAACCTCTATCCAACAGTTCTTGAAGTTGGTTAGACAGCTCTTGCAACTCTCTTGGTGCAAGACGGTAAGGAGCACGAGTAATCGGGGCTGCTCCTGGCATAAGGTCAATCTGAAATTCCACCTGGCGATGCGGAGGTAAACCAGGTAACTCTTCAGGAAACACGTCAGAAAACTCACGAACAACTGGAAGGTCCTCGATCTTCCTTTCTTCAGATTGCGAATCGGTGACAAGAGCTAGAATAGCAGGGTAGCCCTTTCGTAGACACTTCTGGGCTTTCATGGTTGAGATGATGCCGACCATGGCACCACTACGATGACCTTGAACCGACAAAGATTCCCCACTAGGAGAGGGATACGGACGATTTTCTCTTTACAGAGAATTTCCGCTTGATGCTTAGACAACCAATCCATGCCAACGACCACCTCAAAACTTCCAAGAGTAACGGGGAGTAGGTCAATGTCGAACACTTAACCCATGAGATCAAGTTTACAACCAAAAAGGACATGAGAAGCTTCAGTCGATTTACCATCAGCTAATTCTACTACATGCTTATTTACAAGAGGTGTGGGAGTCAATCCTAACTGACGATTGAACCCCAAAGACACATAACTCCAATCAGCACCAGAGTCGAATAAAACAAAAGCAAATATGTTGTTTATGGAGAACGTACCAGTCACCATGTTGCCATCATTTCTGGCTTCTCCAGCTCCAATAGTGAACACCCTCCCGTGCGCACCATTTCCACCATTGTTGTTGTTTCTGTTGTTATTGTTCCCATTGTTGTTGCCACCCGCATTCTAATTTAGTTGAGGGCAGTCTCGCCTGATGTGACCCTCGGCTCCACATTGAAAGCATCCCTTACGATTTCCACGGTTTTGCTGGGGTTGTTGTCTTTCCTGCTGCTGTGGCTGTTGCTGTTGCGGGGTGTGCTGCTGCTGCTGGTTCAGAAGTGAAACCCTACAATCCCTGGCCATATGCCCCACTTTGTTGCACCTGTGACATACCTGGGTACACGGCCCCCGATGGGATAGTTGCACTTATTGCACTTCGGTTGTTTCCCTGCATAAGAACCCTAACCCGAACTGTTGCCCTGGATTTGATTAACGGAGGACGACTGACTGAAACTGCGATTATTGTTGTTGTCAGGCCTTTTCTGAGATTGACTTGCAGTGGTTGCTTTGTCAGCATTGTTCCATTTACGCTTGTTATCAATAGCAGGTGTGGTAGCGGTAGCAGCAGGGGTAGTAGCAGAAACACGAGGCGGTAGCGATCCACGCTCGACCTCTTGGTCGGTAATCTTGTGTGCTAAACGGATGATCTGAGGTAGATTGTTAAGGTTTGCAGCAGTGACATAACTCTTTACGGCTGGTGTTAGGCCCTTGATATACAACTCAATTCGTCGAGGTGGAGGTCGAGACAGGTTAGGGCACAAAATTGCTAGTTCATGAGATCGTTTCGTGTAAGCCTCGATCTCGGTCCCTTCCATCTTCAAATCGTAGCACTCGTTCTCAAGTTTCTGAATTTCGTCACGAGGACAGTATTCTTCACGCATCAGCTCCTTAAAATCGTCCCAAGTAGTGGCATTCGCCATCTCAATGCCCAGCATCTGAACTTGGGCATTCCACTAGGTCAAGGCACCATCCTCGAGTGTGTCTGTAGCATACTTCACACGGTCCCCCTCGGGACAATTACACATGGCGAACACTGACTCAGCCTTCTCAAACCAACGCAGTAACCCCACAGCCCCTTCAGTCCCACTGAACGTCTGTGGCTTACAATCCATGAGTGTCTTGAATGTGCAAGCAGGCAGATGGTTTTGATTCTGATTCGCTTGCTGACCAGCTACATAGGCTGCTAATGCCTCAGCCACACGGGTGTTAATCAGATTTGTCAACTCAGCCTGAGTCATCGCAATGTGCCCACGTCCATGACCTCGTCCGCTCATGATTCTATATAGGAGAAAGAGAAGGGTTAATAGTCGAGATAAGGTAGGAACCAAACTCACAACGATTTCTACAGATTACAAAGCACATCAGACAACAAAGCGGAACCCCTTTCACACTCGTTAGATCTCACTGTGACTCACATGCACCCCTCATTATTATTATTATGTGTGCACCCATAATAATAATGCGATTTGCACGTTTATCTCAGTTCGTCCCAACTCATGCTAAAAGGTTCCTCAAGTTCTCACCACAAGACAAAACACCACAAACATAAACCACGGAAATCTAACATAATATGGCACTGTGACTCTCTATCAATCATATAACTCAGGTAAATAACATGATTTCAGTCTGAAATGTTAAGTGTGTGCAATCGCATGCAACATTGTACAATAGTTTATACTAGGTATACTATGCAATAAGTAAACGAGAGACGAACCTTGCAATCTGGAGCTGAGTGTCATGGTCGATTTCTGAACTGTTCGGTTATAGTTTGGTTTTATAAAAACGTTTTAAAACCTAGTTCACTATAACCAGTGGCTCTAATACCAAACTGCCACACCCCCAAAATACCACATGCGGTAACCCCGCTAGGCGTGTGACGTTCCAGGATCCAGCCACCAATCACATTGAACTAACCATAAGATGTTTAACAAAATTCCCATTCATTAAATAAAATATTCATAGAACATAATCCAAGTTAAATAGTGACAGCGGAAGCAAATAGTAAAATACTATTCAATGTTTCAAAAACCAATGTATGCAAAATCGGTAAACAAGACTTGTAATCCAAGCAACACGACCCATGACCACTCCAGCCCTCCAGATAGCAAGTTCCTCATCCAAAGTACCTAACGACCTGCGAGCATGCAACAAGTGTATCAGACAACGCTGGCGAGTTCACAGTTTTACGAAAACGTTGATTACCAAGTGTTTAATCCAGTTTGTTAACAAATCCGAAAGTAATGTTGATAATATCTCGATACTGAACAAGACGGCTCCTGATGTATGTTTTTCCCGTTCCCTAGTGCTCCTATCAAAACGCTGGGCATGACTGGGTCATTAGTTCACACCCGTCCTCTCCGGTACGGGGTGAGGTTGCCAAACCTAAGTAGCGCTACCAACTAATACCCCGTTACCTCTCCGGTAACAAAAAGATGGGACTTAAGAGTGATAGGGTGAGAGTATTATCCAACATCCCAGTTTTTACCCGAAAGACTTATCCCTCCCCGGGATACCCACTGACTGTCCCAACCACCGGGACGCATGCTCAAGAGTAGTGAACTCACCTTTGGTTTGCTCGGTAAGATTAATTACTTGTTTATAGTTGGACACCCAAATCCTAATATGGTTCCAATGCCAGTCAGTTTCGCATACACATAAATCACATATTCTTTATACACATTACACAAGTAACGAACAAGCATGACACACATTCTCACCCATGTTACAACAAGTGTTCGAGCCGTAAGTATACTCACATCTCAAGTTCGTATCTCCCAATGGCACACATCAAACAGTTCGGTTTACACTCAAGTAACAAGCAAGTTCACATAATACACTATGAGCATTTGGATCACAAGTAATTTCGTATCGCAAGCAAGCCCATTACGCATTCAAATTAAGGTGCGGCCCAGCACAAATCAGAAAAGAGGTGCAGCCCAACGCAAATCAGAAGGAGGTGCGGCCCAACCCAAGGGTCCGCTGATAGGTTATTGCGGCCCACTCGATTTCTAACCCAAGTTTTATTATAGTTTTTCAGCAACATTAACTCTAACCTATTTTGCACCTTAAAAGTATTATCTATCATTTTTTTTCTTAACAACATCAATGTGCATGAATCATGGATTCCATTTATACAATTAACACATATTATTCATTAACCAACAAAGCTAGATTCAAAACAAATAACCCGATTCCAAATAACACAACCCTTTTCAATAATCATTCAATACAAACAATTACTATAACCGTCCCACATGTACATCGATTCCAACTTCACAAACCAAGCACCATCTCATTAATTAATTCACACACTATTACTATCCTTGACTATTCTGACAATATTATTAGGATATGCACATGTTTTGATTAGATCAAAACTACAAACACACACATGGGCCACCATTTTCTTATTCAATGTTATCCAACTTTATCAAACCATTACCTACAAATCTATTGGACCGTTTAAAACTACTGTTACATCAAAATTGGTTATGAATCACATATCATTCATAATATAAATTCTAGATCAACACTTTCACACACGAACACATAGCACTTTTTATCATAGTCATCTAATCCAACATGATAACAAAGGTGAATCATTATAGGAAAAAGCATACTAACCGTACACAAGAAAACAATGAACAGGAAAGAAAGGCTCCGTCCAGCACAACGTTACCGTCGACCAAAGAGAGGGGGGGGGGGGGTTTAACGCTAGGGTTTGCGTATCTTGTTGTGCGTTTAGAGAATTATGGGGCAATATTAATCAAGTTCATATAATATAGGGTGTGCGTGAGCATATACGGACTCACAATGGCTGGCCCAACTTCTAGACCTTGTTTGGGCTTGTGCAGTTCGGGTACAAGATAGCATGCATGTGGGCCGAAGGGATTAAGAAACGAATGTTTTACAAATCTAAGGAGAGTGTGTGGCCCAATCGTATGCGCGGCCCAATTGTACGTTATGTGTGTGTGTGGCCCAAACATAGGTGGTCCAAACACACAATCAATCATTCTCATTTACGTTCAGGTTTAACTAGTTTATTATCACAACGCTTAACAATTAATATAACAGGAACGTGGCAAAAGGAATAACGAGGAAAGGAATCAGGATCACAAGACTGAAAGGCACAAACCTTGAAAGTTCGGGTTGTCACAAATCACATTCAACTCTAAGTGGAAATCAAGAAAAGGTTTCCTGTAAAATCATACATTCAACCATGGAAGGCATCGGTAGTTGTAACCCACATTCATCGCCGTCAGATCTAGACATATACTTACCACTGCCACTTCTTGAAGCCGATCTTGTTCCCTTCAAACATCGTCGAAGTACCACCATCACCATCGTCCTCTGAACCTTCGCCGAAGAAACGGCTAGACAAGCAAACATCACCATCGACTGTTCAAACCACCACCACCATTAGCTTCACCATTTTCCGATTAGGGGTAGCAACTAGGTGTTAGGGTTTAATCAGCATTCTTGAAAGAAATGGGGCGGCGACAACTTTAGTGTGGTGTGACGATCAGTGGCGGACCTAGGAATTTTTCCATGGGGTGAAGGAACGGCTAGATAAGCAAACATCACCATCACCATCGACTGTTCAAACCACCACCACCATTAGCTTCACCATTTTCCGATTAGGGGTAGCAACTAGGTGTTAGGGTTTAATCAACATTCTTGAAAGAAATGGGGCGGCGACAACTTTAGTGTGGTGTGACGATCAGTGGCGGACTAGGAATTTTTCCATGGGGGTGCGGAACATTTTTAAAATTTTTAGGCCCCTAGGTATATAAGTAAAAAAATCGGTTCGTATCAGGTCGGTTCGGGTCGTGTCGTGTCGGGTTGGGTCATGTAAAACAAAAGCATCGCGCCATAACGTCCCTACTCATGGTTCCTATCACAAAAAAATTGATCCATAAGTTCATCGCTCCATAACATAATGTTTCAATTTTAATTTTCAACCCTAGAAATCGTGTGTAAGCACCCTAAAAATCATCTAAACAACATAATCACCCTAAAAATCATCTAAACAACCATAAACAACGTCAAAACACATGAAATTTCAAACCTATTTAAGAATTTTGTTATCCTTTGGCGTCGGACGGCGGTGGTTCGCGGCTGCTGATGACGTGTTGTTGTGTTCGATGATCGCTGGCAGGAGACGACCCAAGAGAGAGAGGGCGGTAGGAATTCTAAGGGACTATTGGGCTTATTTAATTTATTATAGTTTGAACTTAGGTTGAGTTTGGTTAATGGGCTAGTAATTAGTGGGCTAATTATGTTTAATGAAATAGTGGGTTAAGGTATTGGGTATTTGGGTATTTAGGTTAAGTTGGGTACTATAAGTTTATATAATTTAGGTAGTTTTTTTTAATTAGAGTTTACTAAAAAAATTTAAAATATATATCGGTAACATTTTTTATCCAAGGGGTGCGGACGAAAAAATCCAAGGGGTGCGGACGGCATTTTCAACGGAAAATAGCATTAAATTTTTTATTTCCCGGGGTGCGCCCGCCCACCTTGGGCTAGGGGTAAGTCCGCCCCTGGTGACGATTGAGTTTTTCAAACCCTAAATCCCTTGGTGTGGCGGTGGTCTGGCGGCGATGGTGCTAGTCTGGCAGTGATCCCGGTAATCTGAAAGGGAAAGCGGTGGTGGTCGGTAGGTTGATGGTGGTGGCTTGATGGAGGTGGCTGGTGGGGCTGAGAAGTCAGAGAGAGAGAGAGAGAGAGAGAGAGAGAGAGAGAGAGAGTATGTGTTATATAAATACCCTTTATTTTATACACAAAATTACCAAAATACTCTCATGTGAGGGGTACGTGACCAGGTTTTAATGGTGGAAATGGACATCGTTTGAGGCGGGAAGCAAAATGATGATAAGTTACTTAGATTAGTGAGTAAAATGGTTATTTTTAAACCACTAGGACAAAACCATTAAAACGACCAAACCACATAAAGTACAACGAAAGTTTACTCTATAGTTAAACATCTATAACAACATAATTACATAAACCCCTCTTCTAAGCCTCCTCATGCTGAATTTCAGTACTATTTTCTACCGCTGACATCACCTACGTGCCACGACACCTCAACCATCTTTGTCTAGCATACGTATAGCAGATGAACTTATCTTGACATTTCTTAAACGACTCAATTCAACTTCTTTTCCCCAGAACTTATCTTGTCCCATTTGTTAGTTTTTTAAAATCAACTTATTTTGCTTAAAATTATATCATTATCAATATTCAATATTTTGGGTTAGTTTAGTTATTTTAATATCGTTATTTCATTTTCAAATGTTCTGTTTACCATAATTCTTCAAGTTTAATGCATCCACTATAACATCCTGTTACAACAAAATTGCAGAAAATAATTTAAAACATGCACACAATTGTAACATGAAAAGCCAACTAAATTTGGTAAACAAAACCACACTTAAATCACTAACTAATCTAATCTTCGTTAGCCGGAGGTGGCACCTCAAGCTTCACACTTTCTTCCGCTCTTCTGCCACCGTCATCAACATCCAGCACATCATCCATCATGTCATCCTCACCAGCATTGATGTCTTCCACGTCATCATCGTCCTCGTTATCACCGCCACCTGGAATCTTACGTGTCTTGGGCCCGTGTTCAAGCCTATGGGTCTCGAGTTCTTTGTCCATTGTTTCTTGCAAGTTCAAAGTATCATTGTTTGTGTTTCTTTTTTGTCTACCGTTTTGCCACCTTTCAAGCTCTTTTTCAACATTGGCAACATATTGTTCACCAATCAGTTGTTGGTATTGCGATAATTCCTCTCTCCTTGCAGTCTTCCATTCTTGAAATGTCTAGTAACAAAATAAGTAGTCAAATTTACAACCAAAACTCAAAATCTAAAACACACACAATATATACATACATATATATACACATAACAAACACACACAAAGAGAGAGAGAGAATGATTTGCATAAATAATATGTACATAGACTCAGGTCAGTTTAATGGTGATATCAATGTTTTAAAAACCGGTAAATACCGGCCGGTTATACCGGTATTACCGTTTTCATATGTAAATCCGGTACGAAACACCCCGGTAAATAAGTGAAACGGCATAAGGTTTGTACCGGCGGTAAATTCCTGTATACCGGTTTGAAATGTAATACCGGTACCGGCCCAGGGTTATTTTAGTTTTGGTTGTTACTTATTTTTATTATATATGTTACTCATCTTACGTAATTTTTATATATTATGATTATTCGTAACTAAAAGTTCTTATTTAATATTGTATGAAACAAATATATTATGATTATTCGTAACTAAAAGTTCTTATTTAATATTGTATGAAACGAAAATAGTTATCCTCTAGTTAATGAGGATGGCGATAATAGTGAATTTCATCTTTTATGCGATCGTGAACTTGATGTATTCAACACTCAGATGGCTTAAACATATGGTACCCTTTCATCTAAAAGAGCTTATTGGAAAATTGAATGATTTTCGATTATCTTTTGGATATTTTTTTTATTATGGATTTACTTTTAAATTATCTTTTAATATGTAGTCATGCATTTTTGATTAACTTTTGAGTTGATGTTATAATTTATGAAATTATAGAGTTAGGTAGTCAATCCGGTTGAACCGCTAGGTACAACCTGGTTCAACCGGTTGAATCATTTTTTAGCCTAATCCGGTTTGATTTAAAAACCGGTTTTTAAAACATTGGGTGATATAGATTTGCACGTATAAGAACATAAAAAACTTATATCAACTTGTAAAACTTGTATAGGGAGCAAAATGTGTGGGTCGGGCGGGTTAGGTTATGGGTCAAAAGGGTAATTTTGTGTATGGGTTGAATTGTGTCGGGTTTATCCGACAGTTTCTTTGAACAAAATTTTGATTTTTATATTATTTTAATAATGATCTAATTTTCTATCAAATAAGCTACTTTTATTAGAGGAAAACTACTTTCCTACACTAATACATAAATATTTTAGAACTTTTGCTCAACTATGATTTGTATATATGATATGCATGTATGAAAATGTTGACTATATAGCATGCAGCCAGAAGCTCACCAGCTCTTTCCTTTGCTCAAGTTCGGTAGAATCTTCTTCAAGCGGTTTGGCAAACGAGTAATAAATAGGGGGCTCTGCCTTTGTCCTGTAAAAATTACAATCCAGCAACAATATGAAATGAGCAATTACGATAACACAATCATACATTTAACCTATAAATTCTGCACGTTGGGAATCCTCGAGCCATCCAGCAGCTTCAAAACATAAGAAGCTTATCGTTGTCTCAATAAAATTGTGAATATGGATACTTTTGGACCAAAATTAGAAATAACCTGCGATATAATTAATCTCAATCAAATTAGAAATCATTAAATAGTTCTTTGTATTGGGATAAAAAAGCACCAATGCCATTGTATATAAAAAAAGTAAACCTTAAAAAATTGCCAAGTTTTTTGTGATGCTCGCTCCACCGAAGAAACAGGAGTTCCAGTTTCTTCTCCTCTGCCTTAGCAGCAACACGTGCTCTAAGCGTCTGTAAGAACGACCAGTTAGTGAAGAACCATAATAGCCAATACATTATTGATGTATTAATTACCTATAAGAAATGTATTAAATACTTATAAGAAATAATTCAAATGTTGTTGTGGGTCAAAAGGGTCAACCCAACCAACCCCACAGGGTCCAGCACTGTACAAAAATGACCTATTTCGACCTAATAACCAACCTCTAGTGCTTAGTCAAAGCAAAGAAAAAGGATAAGCTCACTGTTTCAGATCTATAGGCCTGTAAATGAACCGAACGGACACGAACACAAACATATAATCGAACACATTTTTTAGTTCATGTTTGCGTATTAAAAAAATGCGCATGTTCGTGTTCATTTAAAACATAAACGAACAATTCACGAAGGTAAACTAACATAAACGAACATAATTTAACAACCAATAAACAACACAAATAAACATAATTGACTAAACATAAGCGAACATAAAGTAATTTTTTATATAAACTAGTGATTAATTACGATAAATTCCATTCCAAAACCCTTTTTATTAACAGAAAGCCCAATTAGCAATTAGTTATTATATTTATATAAGTAGTTAGAAAGTTCCATTTATGTTTAATATTCATATAAATATAACTACTTATGTATTTAAATTGAAACGAAAGAAAAACGAACAAAAAAATGAACAAACATAAACAAATGTAAATATATGAACAAACATAAACGGACGTTCATGAACATAAGTTAACAAATAAAACATGTGTTCATGTTCGTTCATTTAATTAAATGAACAAAAAAATGTGTTCATGTTCGTTTGTTTATTAAATAAACGAACTTCCCGCCGAACAAGTTCACAAACAGTTCATGAACGTTTGGTTCATTTACAGGACTACAGATCTATATTATCAGAACCTCCTAAATCATTTATTTAAAATCATTGTACAAATATTGTGTTTGTAATAGTAAATAACACATTAACTATATTTAAACAAATAACTCAAATTTATGGTTGTGGGTCAACCCAGCCAGGACCATTTCAACCCGCACTAATATATAAACAATTTGACCTATTACCCAACTCGCATCAACCAACCATCTTGCCACGCTAGTATTCAGTTAAGTAAAAGAACATAATAAACAAGTTAACCGCTTCAAATTTTAAAACTAAAAACAAAAAAAATTGAAGAACAAACCAAGTCTCTTCTTCTCTTTTCTGCAATTTGCTCACGCTCCTGTAGCCTCAATCTTTCACTTTCTTCACGTGCTCTTTGCTCAGCCTATAGCAAGTGATCAAATTAAGATAATTATCTTGGAACAAAATGCTAGAAACTAAAGAGAAAGAAACTTACTTTTTTCAGAGAATCAGATCTCCTCATATATGCCTCTGAGCCAGAGAGTTTCACATCTTCTTTCCTAAATTTCTGAAAATTTACATGTAAAAGTTGTTAACATGTTAATTGTTAATACAATAGGACGTAACGTAAAGGCATAACTAACTTACCTTAACATCTATATACACAAATACCATGTGACATTTGAATAAGAACATTTACAACCTATCTCAAGTCCTAAGCAGACCATGTATTCAAACTTCTATATTCCGAATCCAAACTTTTTAAGATTTATAATTCAGCATATCCGCATTATTGTACAAAATATAGAAAAACAGCTGAAACACGATTGGATTCATGAACCAGCATTATACAAAAAAGCATTGCGGGGTGTCTACTCTTTTGAGTTTTGAACCCTATTAAGTGATTTTGTATAAGAAGCCAAGTGCAGTAGGAAAGAGATTAAGAGAGACCTACTTTTAAGTGAGATGGTTACTCAAAGAACACGTATAATACAGCTAGATGTAAACAAAAAACCAGATACTATCATATAATAAGAGGGTGAGATCAGTCTTACCTCAAGAGTTCCAAGAAGCTGTCCCAACATTCTTTTATTCCTGTTAACCAAGCTGGGATCCTCATCTTTTGGTATTACTCTAGGAACGTTCTCAGATGGAGGAACTTCAGATTCCTAATCAACCCACAACAATGAATAAATATAAGTAACAAACTGAAATCCCATTGCTTCAGTTAATGCGTGCATCACATGATGCGCATGTGATGTAGCTGATGCGTGACGCAGCGCCTTATGCAGTTAAACACTGTTTAAACAAATTAGACCATCGATTGCAATGGGTCTGAATTTTTGAAATCTGATTGAACAAATCTAATGATGAGAATATCTTATATTTTAGTGTTTAAATATGAACAAGCTAAAATATTGTCTGTAAATAATTTTTTAATAATTCTTTTTGATAACACCATCCCGCATAATGTGTGCGCATCAGCTTTTGGGAAACACATCATAACCAAGATTACAACATGGAACTTGAACCAACAATCCACCCCACAAATATTAAAAAATGTACCATCTTGGAAGATCTATGAACACCATCCCTCCTAGACCAATTTGAAGTCTTTCTATTGTTCTGGTTATCAGCATTGCCACCCCATCCAGTCGCATCTGCAGCAGAATCTTTGTTGCCACCATCAACCTTCGAAGCGCCCGCATCATCCTCAACAATTTCCCCCTCTTCAATCTTCCCAACCCACAAACATCACAAATCAAAAACTTTTAAATCCCCAAAACAGGCATTCAATTATTCAAACAAATTAACCACGTCATTTATATCTCCCTAACCTTCACAACAGTCGACGAAAGCCGCCGTTTGGGGGCGGGTTGGTCTTCTTCGTTCCTATCCGCCTACACGAAACACCCAATTGCCCCATAAACAAACAGACAACCACTCTAAAGATTAACACACAATGCATATGAGCCTTACAGGTCTAACAAAACCACGTTGACGGGGTGGACCAGTGGCGGTGAAATTACGAGGACCGGACCCGGTAGCACCTCCCCGACGGATCCCTCGAGGGTCTCGAAGCCGTTCTGTAATCTGTGGATGAAGCAATTAATCAAACACTTGGTGTGCATATATGTAAAATTGAAGTAATACCCATATGGGATCTTTTATGTATACCTCCCATTGTTGACGGTGAAGCTCTTCGATCTCCTTACGAAGCTCCTGCTCAGTCTTCTCGATCTGGGTGGTTCCCATTGGTGACTGTGATGATGATCTTCTTCCTCTTGAAACCCTTGTGTGTTTGCGGAGTCGCAAAACCCTCGTTTTACGATTTCTAGTTCTAGACTTCTACTTCTGTTTTTTTAGGTTGAGCCCACTGATAAAAGCCCAACAATGTGTAAAATATAACATAACTACCCGCATGGCATGTCGGGACTCTTAATTAACTAGAAAAAGAAAATATAAAAACAATGAATCATGGACGTGTATTATGGTATCTTAACTCGTAAAATTTGGCCAAAACTAAAAACATTATCATAAAAAAACAAGGGTATACGGTGTGGGGGCAGTAAAGTTGTTCGACACCGATCGGTGACCACCGCCAACATTTATACCGATCACGTGTTACCGAATTGGTGGCCAAAATCGGTGAAGGTTCACCGAATCGGGGAGAGGGAGGGAAGGGAGAGAGAGAGATAGGTGTTTGGTGGGGTCCATGTCTTCTCAACGAATCACACATTTTTCCCTTTTTTAAAATAGTTTACATAAACCTCATTAGGTAAACCACCGCCAACGTTTTTAAGCATTAGGTAAACAATTGACATGACACTATGTAATTGGGTGAATTAAGAGTTTACCTATTCCATTAGGTAACCACTCCCTTCACCCTAATAACTAATCATACGAGGAAAACCATATTGATAACTAATACATAGTTAATATGTATAGTTATATGACATTAGATTATATATGTTTGTAAAATAGAAAAAAAATAAAGCATTTTCTAAGTCCAACTTTCCCAAGATTATTACACATGTTTTATTATATTAAAGTTAAAGAGTTAAATGTCTGGTTGGTCCGTGTGGTTTGTGAAATTTGCAGATTTGGTCCTAAGGGTTCACTAATTACACATTTGGTCTCAGTGGTTGCAATTTTTAAACTCGGGTGATCCTTAACACTAATCTTTGTAAAATTTTCCAGTTAAGTCTTTGTGAAATGACTAAATTGTCCCTGAACAATTAAAAAATAAATAAAAACCAAAAAAGAGATGGGCCCACCCCTCATCTTATTCTCCCTCATCACTCTCTCTAACCCACCATTACCACCACCTCCACCACCACCTTCAACCCACCATCACCACCACCTCCTCCAGCATTCATCAAGATCAAGCAGAGCTCTGCCGCCGATGGAAGAAAATCAACCTACCATCACCACCCCTCATCTTCGTCTCTCCACTATGTGTCTCCGACCAAGTGCAAAAATTGACCCAAACCCACCAGCTTATGCCACTGTTGTAACCACAGATAACCAACCAACCTCATCTTTCTACTTCAACATAACCAACAACTTCTCCCTGTAATCTCCCTCCGCCAGCCTCCGCCATGTCACACCCCGATATTTCCACGTATTACCGGTGGGCCCGGTGGGGAGTATCGTGACGTAGTTGATATCATCATAGTCAAACAACACAATTTTGAATGCACAGCGGAAGCAAAAGATAGATTTATTTCAACCGAATAAATTGTAATATTAAGTATCACAAAATAGTTGAAACAGATCCACAGGCGGATCAAATAAAAAAGGAAACATAGTTCATCAGAATTAAAATGCATCCAAGTTTGCGAGACTCTTATTGATGCTAAGGAGAGGCCAGCCTATTTCGAGTAGTACATGCACTTAGCCTTTTCGGAAAAATACGTCAGTTTACACTGGTAAATACAATTAACTGACTCATTTTGAAAAGGTTTAAGAAAAAATTGATTTAAATGCCCATGGCACAAAACATTTTATAACTTGGGATAATTATTTATATATAAACTTGTAAAAGAATTACATGTTTCTTATACGTTCAGTAGCCCGGATTGACATCGGGTTAAAGATTAATAGACACACCACATTGTATATTCCGCGGCGGGTTATTCCCGAAACCGGCGGTTATACCTTATTATTTATTTATACACTGTCGGGTGTACGCCTACACCCCGTGCTTAGGTCGTGGCCATTTCGTAAAATGATGCCAAGGATATCCGGGACATGGTCATTAACCCCCCAAAGGCTTTAACCAAACAAAACAATTTAAACGGGACATTTCAATAAATTAATCTTCATACAATTAAAAATTCAATGCCCGACCAAGCGGTATTTTATATACCGTACCCCAAGCCCGTATAGGGAAAATAAGTTAAAAGTATTTACCTTTGCAAGTATTAATCACAAACAGCAAGTGCACGTAGCTTTTACCGGGTCTCCTATTCTGGAACAAAGGTTTTTAATAACCTATTAGATTCCTAACGGGTCTTTAATTAAGCCTAAACATAGACCGGTTAGTTTTTAAAAGAAGATACGGTTTAAACGCACGATTAAGAGAATACCGGAATAGAATGTGATTTAGACCCGACAAGTTTGGAGACTTGTGTAATATGGGTAAACTAAACACATTCTGGATTTTGAAACAAAAATGATAGGGTTTGACCCGTTTCGGCTAATTTATGCAAACTAGTTACATAAACCGCACTGAACGCGAATAATGCGTAACGGGTAATCAAATGATTCATGAACAGGTTTCCTAAGTTAATATGCCTTAAATATTTTGTGACATCAGTAAGATATCTTCTATTATGCCCAAAATGGATTTAAACTCAAATTATGCCCCGTAGGGGTATTTAGGTCATTTAAAAGGTTATAAAAGAGATTTAATATGATTCTGAGTTTCAAGTCTGATATAATCAGTAAATATACTTAATTTAATAGGTTATATCAGTAGGGTATTACATATATGTGAAATTTACCATTTATAACTAAACTATGCACCGTAGGGGCATTTTTGTAATTTCACTTAAGCCTAAAAGGTCAAAACTGGAAATCTGAGTTTAAAACTTTTGCTTACTGTTAGAATATAAAAATTTACTAAAAATATCAGTAGGTGTCAAGTCTTATATATTCAAATTAGTCTTAGTACATACTATGCGTTTAAAACGCGTAAAAAGGCGATTTTAAGCGATTTACGGGTTTTATAAGAAAAGCTGATATTTTTAATATTCCAGAAGGCTCAAAATATTTTATTTATCATATTAGATCAGTAGAAAAAGGTTTGGTATCAAAAATATTTGTAAAACTCATTTTACAGCCCAAAAGGGCAAAACCGGCAATTACCGAATCAAGTTTAGAACTCTATGTTATGCTCAGCCTAAAATTAAATAAAAATCTTCAAAAATCCCAAAATATTATTTTATATCAGTAGGTAAAAAGTTCGGTATTAAAAATTGGGTTTAGATAGGCTATATGCTAATTACGTCGTTTAATTAATAAAAAGCTTTCTAATTACGCTATTGAGCATAACTCATAATCTAGACCTCAAACTGATGTCAAATTTTAGGGACAAGTATTTAAATTAGCAATGAAGGTTTCTACTCTTTTTCTTTTTCAAAAATCACGTTTTAAGGTCATATGGACATAATAGTCAATATTTAAGTATTTAACGGAAACATGCATATGAATCGGATAACTAATGAACCAAGTTGTATAATCACAGAGGGTTATACTAACATGAAACCTGGTCCTAATAAGGCTCTAAGGTATTTCTAAAACATGCTACATTGGGTCAAAATCGAAAGTCAAAGCAAAAGTCAAATTATACGACTTTCGGTTCCGAACCGAGCCTAAACTGAAAATTGTCGAGTTGAACATGTTTAGACATGTTCTTACATTAATTACCAAGTTATATTAGTGATAAAACAGCTTGCATGGGTTCTACATTGCTAATTATGCATTAATTTGAAAATAAGCTTTCTGTTGACTTTTTAAGATTAACTTTGACCCGACAATTGACCTAGTTAGAGTGGGAATCAGGGGGTGCCCTTTTAAGGGTTTATTGCCCACATAATTACCAACTCATAGGTACTTTCAATTTGAAAATTGACTGAACAAATTATGATTTATCACAAAGTCAAACTCTAATTACGACGGTTTGACTTTAAGCTAATTAACTAAGCTAAACTGAATTAAAGAAAGTTAAGGACACTTACAAATGCTCGACTAGGAAGCCTAAGAAAACTTGGTTGCTGACCAGAGAGCTCCAGAAGTGAAGTTGTGAAGGTTTGCAAATGAAGTGTAAAGTGTTGCAACCAAGTGGGTTCTTATATAGCAATTTAAATCACATAGGATCATGCCAAGGTAGTCTACTAATGTTTCCAGATCAAGACAAGTGCCCCCTATGCATGAAATACCATTGGGGCAGCCCCTGGTATGCAAAAAAAAGCATTCAAAGTCGGTTAACAGCCCTGGACAGACACCTGCAGGTGAATTCTGTCGCTGGCATACCCACGCGGGCCGCGTAGACCCATAGGACACTCTTACGCGGGCCGCCTGGCCTTCCAGAACCAGCCAAACAAGTTTTAAGTTTTGCACTTTTGGTCCTTGGTCCTTTCAAACGTGGTTTTAAGTCTTGTTCTTGCATTTTTGGCCCTCTATCCTTACTTTTAAGGGTTCCAAGGGATTATCAAACACCATTAAGTCCTTGGTTAACTTTGTGATCACCCGTAAGGCCTTACATTTCAACGTTGACGCTTTTAACCCCTTGTATACGAATATTGTCATAACTTTCTCATACGATAACGAAACTTGGTGAAATTTTTATCACATATTCTAGTGAGTATAATTTATCGTTACAAATCTTCGGGTTTGCTAAAAGGTCACTCAAAGGTATACTTTAAACATGTTGACACATTTAACCCCTGTAGTTTGTAATCTCTCACTTTCTTCCACAATTAGCTTTGTATGATCCATGATTCATTCGTTCAAGGGTATAAACATCGCGTAGGGTTACAGTAAGGTATATTTATCCATTGTTGACACTTTGAACCCTTATATTCACATATTTTCTATGTTTGTCAACTTTAGTCCCTCTAAAGTAATCTTTTACACGTTTAAAGCTCATGACACGTGTCGATACATTATTGGTCATAAATTTTCGAGGTGTTACATCCTCACCCCCTTAAAAGAAATCTCGACCTCGAGATTTACCGAAACAAATTAGGGTACTTTTCTTTCATTGTGGACTCTACCTCCCACGTATATTCGGGACCTCTACGGGCATCCCATTTAACCTTTACAATCGACACTTGCTTCCTTCGAAGCTTCTTAACCTGTCGATCCTCGATCGACAAAGGTTTTTCAACAAACTTTAAGCTCTCATCTATGTGCACATCCGTATGAGGTATGACTAGCGATTCATCAGCTAAACATTTCTTTAGATTGCAGATATGGAATACATTGTGAATACCACTGAGCTCTTCAGGTAAGTTTAACTTATAAGCCACTGTTCCTACACATTCGATGATCTCGAATGGTCCTATATACCTTGGGCTTAGCTTACCTTTCTTACCAAAACGCATCACCCCCCTTCCAGGGTGATACTTTAAGCAAAACCTTATCGCTAACCTCAAATTTTAGAGGTTTTCGCCTCTTATCAGCATAAATTTTCTGCCTATCCCTGACAGCTTTCAGACGGTCACGAATTTGGACAATCTTGTCCATTGTTTCAAGGACTATATCAGGTCCTGATAACTGGGCTTCTCCTACTTCTGCCCAACAAATAGGCGTTCTGCATTTCCTACCATATAATGCCTCAAAAGGTGCTGCCTTAATGCTTGTATGGTAGCTATTGTTATAGGAGAACTCGATCAATGGCAGGTGGTTATCCCAACTACCACCTAAATCAATCACACATGCACGAAGCATGTCTTCCAAAGTTTGAATTGTACGCTCACTCTGCCCGTCCGTCTGAGGATGGTAAGCCGTATTAAATTTAAGCGCGTGCCCAAAGATTGTTGGAAACTTTTCCAAAAATGTGATGTGTATCTAGTATCTCTGTCAGAGATAATAGACACTGGTACGCCATGAAGAGATACAATCTTATCTACGTACAACTGGGCTAATATGTCGGAGCTATGGGTTTCCTTGATGGGTAGGAAATGTGCTGACTTAGTCAGTCTATCTACTATGACCCATATAGTATCATTTCCTTTCTTTGTCTTTGGCAACTTGGTGATAAAATCCATTGTCACCATTTCCCACTTCCAGGTGGGAAGTTCAGGTTGTTGTAGCAAACCTGACGGCTTTTGATGTTCAGCTTTGACTTGAGCGCACGTCAAACATTTGGCTACGTAGGTAGCTATAGACTTCTTCAAGCCTATCCACCAATAATTTGCCTTCAGATCCTGGTACATCTTGTCAGCTCCAGGATGAACGGAGTACTTAGAACTGTGGGCTTCCTGGAGGATAACATCCCGAAGTCCTCCATAAACTGGAACCCATATTCGTCCATTTAACCTTAGAATTCCGTCCTTGCCATAGGATAATTGTTCTTCAGTTACTCCTAGCTTTTCATCCGGATAGTTAGCTTCTAGCACAGCTTCCTTCTGTGCTGCTAACAACCTTTCATTCAAACTATTCTTTAATTCAATGCTTTTGGCATTGATTCTTATAGGCTTCACTCGTTCCTTTCTACTTAAGGCATCGGCGACTACATTCACCTTGCCAGGATGGTATCTTATCTCACAGTCATAATCATTCAAAGTTTCCATCCAACGTCGCTGCCTCATGTTTAAATCCTTCTGATTAAACAGATGTTGAAGGCTCTTGTGATCAGAATAGATCACACACTTAGTCCCATACAAGTAATGCCTCCACGGTTTAAGTGCAAATACCACGGCACCCAACTCCAAGTCATGGGTGGTGTAGTTCTTCTCGTGCACCTTTAACTGTCGAGAAGCATATGCAATGACCTTGCCTTTCTGCATGAGCACACATCCCATACCTGTGTGCGATGCATCACAGTATACTACAAATTCCTCTATTCCATCAGGCAATGTCAACACAGGTGCATTACTCAACTTCTGTTTAAGAATGTCAAAGGATTCCTGCTGCTTAGGGCCCCAGTCAAACTTAATATTCTTACGTGTCAACGAAGTTAAGGGCGCAGCAATCCTTGAGAAATTTTCAATAAACCGCCTATAATATCCTGCTAAACCTAGGAAGCTACGAATCTCTGTAGGCGTCTTTGGTTCTTGCCAATTCATAACAGCTTCAACTTTAGCGGGATCCACTTGGATACCACGCTCACTAACTATATGTCCAAGAAATTGGACTTCACGAAGCCAAAATTCACACTTTGAAAACTTGGCATAGAGCTTTTCCTGCTGAAGCAGTTTCAGAATGCAACGGAGATGCTTCTCATGGTCAGCTTGGCTCTTTGAGTAAATGAGAATGTCATCGATGAAGACGATGACAAATTTATCCAAGTAAGGCTTGCAGACGCGATTCATGAGATCCATGAATGCGACAGGTGCATTAGTGAGCCCAAAAGGCATCACTAGGAACTCGTAATGACCATAGCGAGTCCTAAACGCAGTCTTGTGTACATCTTCATCTTTAACCTTCAGTTGATGATAGCCTGACCTCAAATCGATCTTAGAAAAGTAGCTTGCCCCTTGCAATTGATCGAACAGATCGTCGATCCTGGGCAAAGGATACCTATTCTTGATAGTGACCTTATTAAGCTCACGGTAATCGATGCATAGACGCATCGATCCATCCTTCTTCTTGATAAACAGGATTGGCGCTCCCCAAGGAGACGAACTAGGTCTAATAAAACCTTTGGCTAGCAAATCATCTAGTTGTGTCCTCAATTCCTTCATCTCTGTTGGTGCCAACCTATAAGGCGCTCTCGCAACAGGTGCTGCTCCCGGGATGATGTCAATTCTGAATTCTACTTGCCTATCTGGTGGTAAACCAGGTAGTTCTTTCGGGAAAACTTCTGGGTACTCAGAAATGACAGGGATGTCTTCAACCTTGGGCTTCTGCTCATAAATAGTTACATGTGCCATATAAATGACACAACCCTTCTTCAAGCAGCTAGATGCCTTGAGCATAGCCACTTGCTCAGGCAGTCCATACTGGGTATCTCCCTGAATGGTAAGTGGCTCACCAGATGGAGTCTTGATCACCACTTGCTTTTTGTTGCAAACGATCTGGGCTTGGTTATGGGATAACCAGTCCATGCCTATAACTATATCAAAACCGTCTAACTTTAAGGGAAGTAAGGATAACGGAAAAGAGTGGTTCCTAATGGATATAAAACATCCATATAACACGGTTGATGCGGTTTCTATGGTGCCATCGGCTAATTCAACCTCATATTTTATGCTTAGGGTTCTAGCAGGTAGGTTTAACAACTTACAAAACTTATCATCAACAAATGACTTATCTGCTCCCGAATCAAATAATACCCTTGCATAAACATCATTAATAAGGAAGGTACCTGTTATGACATTATCATTCTGGATCGCCTCTTGTGCGTTCATCTGGAAGACCCTAGCATTGGTCTTTTTCCCTTCCTCAGCTTTCTTAGCAAACTTTGGGCAGTTGGACTTGATATGCCCTTTTTCATTGCAGTTATAACAAGTAGCATCCTTGATTTTCTTACAGTCTAAGGTCTTGTGCTCAGAGGATTTACAAATCCCACAAACTCTTGGCTGTGACTGGGATTTCGATTCATATATGCACCTCCCGAAATGGTGCTTCTTACAGACCTTACACTTGGGCTTATCACCCGACTGATGACCATCCTTTTTAGTTCCAGAACTCTTTTTGTGGTCATTGTTTCCCTTATATTTCTTGTCTGACCGTCGTGAGTTGTCATCCTCACGCTTTCTCTTCTCAGCATCGGTGTTCCTGAGTGATCTTTGCCTGACTGCGTCCAAAGTAAGTGACAATGATATATCAGCTGCAGGCCTGAAAGTAGCTGGTCTGGAGGCCTTCACACTCGCCTTGATTTCTGGGGCTAAACCCCCAATGAAACAAGCTATCCTTTTGGGTTCCGGTGTCACAAGATAAGGAACCAACCTTGACATTGTATTGAAGCTCGTAAGGTAGGCTTGACAATCCAGATTCTTCATAACTAAAGACAAGAAATCAGACTCAATCTTTTCAACCTCATGCTGAGGGCAGTAGTTCTCCTTGATGAGAGCAACAAATTGATCCCATGTTAAATTGTACAGTGGGATTTTTCCGGTGGCCTGGATCAAAGATCTCCACCATGCTAATGCCTCGCCTTTGAATGACAGAGATACAAACTTTACCACATCCTTATTAGCGCAACCACTGATATCTACCACGGTGTCCATCTCATCTAGCCATGACATGCAGTCAACTCCTCCTTTCTCCCCAGTAAAATCCCTGGGTTTGCAGGAAACAAAGTACTTATAGGTCCAACCTTTAGCACGTGGTTCTTGGTTCAGCACAACTTTCTTAGATGGAACACTCCTCTGGTTCGTTGAGTGATGGGAATCACTCTTGTGAGCAGTATGAGTCCTTGAGGGTGGTTTAGAGTGTGGTACAGATTGGGTCCTGACATGCGTACCACTGGATTCATTGAACTGCCTGTCCAAAGCTCGCGTCAGAGCAATATCTATTAATGCTTGTAATTCTGCTCCTGCTATGTTGACTCTGGAGGTGTCATGATTATCTCTGGGGTGACTGTTGACTTCGTCTGACCCAGGCATGTAGCTTGATTGCTACATAAGATAAATGATTTAATTCATTCAGAGGTCTATAACAGTTTTATCATTCTAGAAGATTTATTAATCATGGTATTTAAGAACCATTTCGATTAATTTGTTAGGCATATGTATATTCAGGATATTATAAAAATCCTTAATTAGAATTAATGGCAAAAAGGCCTAGTCACGTGGACGGTTTTAAATTTTTATTCATGATCTTATAGGATCAAGGTATTGAGGTTTTAAGTATAATTCATTACCTCTTCTTTACAGGGGGTCGAAGACCACGACTGTCTTTTGTCTTATATGACAATGAGTATAGCCCGTAGGCGTTATATCCCTAATGGATGTTTTAATTAATTAAAGTATTTGGGAGAATCCAATATAAGGATGACTTAGGCGATTTTATCGAATCACTTTTGTCAAGAGTGTTAACATGTTTTCAGAGGTTAACAAGGATTGGAACCTTTTGAATAGGTTTTACCATCTTGGTCATGTCTGCAACGACATATAGACTAGGTTTTACCTTTAAGATTCTTTTTAATATTTAACGCAGAACAATCCTAAATTGAGGTGTTAATAAGGACCTGAATCTAATTTGAGGAATTACCATCTTGGCCCTGTCTTATAATGACACATGGCTAGGTTTTGTCCCTTTTTAGATTTTTATCATTTTATTATAATGATAGGTCTTAGAAAGGAATGTTAAATTTTCATTTATTTCACATATTATATTTATGCATATATTTTAACAAAAAGGAAAATTTAAATTTCAACCATTCTACTACAAAAATTGAACAAGTACAGGTTTGCCCTAAACGGGACTTCTACAGAAATAACATGCCCACGCAGGGGCGAAACAACCTAACATACCCACGCAGGGGTTTAACAGAATAACATGCCTACGCAGGGGCGGAATACTAAAAGACATGCCCACGCAAGGGCTGAATACAGAACAAATGTCCACGCAGGGACTGATCACACACTAAAAACAAACAAACAAATAAAGGATTTAGTGATCCTTTTTGCTTTTCCCTTTAATTAAGTTTGCCAGACTCTTGAACATTCCTCGGTTTTGCCTACGGTATTCCCGCACTTCCTGCCGTACCTCATTAATCCTTTGAAGAATCTCCTGATGCTGCGGTGGCGACATCACTGGCGGCTGCGGGGGTTGCTGATAAAGCGGAGGTTGAGGATGTGGCGGTTGATGATACCCATATGGTGGGTACCCATAGTGTGAGTATCCGGCTTGGTATGGGACCCCAAAGGATCCTTCCGGATGATGGGCGTTGTTGTTTGCCGCTGCTACCAGGTAAGGGTCGGCCTCAGCGTAGTTGTATTTGGTGTGGACCGGCTGCTCAAATTGTACGCCGCTGAACCGACATATGTAGGAATTGGGTCGCCAAAGCCCAACGGTGGTGGCGCGACAGGCAAAGAGTTTACTTCCGAGACGGGGTTTGAAGGTCCACCCACTAGAAGGTTGAGGGGTGCTGATTCGCACTCCTCCTCGCACGGACATCCGTGCATTCGATCTTCTTCGCCTCGGTGGCTCCGGAGGCTGTTGCTGGGCTGGTGGTGGTGGCGGAGTGACCGCTACAAAACGAGAATCCTCGGAGGGATCCTGCTGTGGCTGCTGCGGCTGTGGTGAGTTGTGGTAACTGGGAGTAAACACCCAGTCGATCTGTCTGAACCTCTCCTCATAGCTGTCGGGACCATTATAAGGTGATCCCACAAAAGGTGACCCATCCGAAATTTCGATGGGGTGGTTAGGGGTTCCGGACGGTGGCTCGGCGGGATCCGTGTCTTTGTCCATGTCCATCGCATGGTCGCCCGAGAAGTGGTCTTCAGGTCCTAGTGGGTTAAAACCCAATGGTTCTTCAATGTAGTTTGCCGGGTTGAACCGGCTTTGAAAGACAGGTGTCGGGTCATCGAATGAATAGTGAGGGCTGGATCTCTGGAGGGGGATAAAAGATGGCTGCGGGTTATGGGGCTCATTTTCAGAATGAGGCCCGTAGGAATGGTGATAGGATGGTGACGAACTTAGTGAGACAGATCACCTCGCTGGCTCTATATACGTCCTCCAATGCTCCTGAGGACTCGTACTCATTGAGGCTGGTGGGGTTCGTCTGTGTGAGGGCCCGGCCTCATGGTCGTGGCCTGTGATTGGTGCCTTTCCTCTTCCCCTGTTGAATCTTGGTGGCATGATTTAACCTGTCAACATAAACAAAGATAACAACAAGGAATATATATAAAGGACAAAAATAAAACAAATCGGGATTTGTCCTAAGTTCTTTGTCTAGACTCAAAAATTTAGGAATGTGCACCTGTGTAACTGAGATTAAGCACAAAAGGCTAGTGTTTAATTCACTCAGTGTTGGCTCTGATACCAACCTGTCACACCCCGATATTTCCACGTATTACCGGTGGGGAGTATCGTGAGGTAGTTGATATCATCATAGTCAAACAACACAATTTTGAATGCACAGCGGAAGCAAAAGATAGATTTATTTCAACCGAATAAATTGTAATATTAAGTATCACAAAATAGTTGAAACAGATCCACAGGCGGATCAAATAAAAAAGGAAACATAGTTCATCAGAATTAAAATGCATCCAAGCTTGCGAGACTCTTATTGATGCTAAGGAGAGGCCAGCCTATTTCGAGTAGTACCTGCACTTAGCCTTTTTGGGAAAATACGTCAGTTTACACGGGTAAATACAATTAACTCACTCATTTTGAAAAGGTTTAAGAAAAAACTGATTTAAATTCCCATGGCACAAAACATTTTATAACTTGGGATAATTATTTATATATAAACTTGTAAAAGAATTACATGTTTCTTATACGTTCAGTAGCCCAGATTAACACCGGGTTAAAGATTAATAGACATACCACATGGTATAGTCCCGCGGCGAGTTATTCCCGAAACCGGCGGTTATACCTTATTATTTATTTATGCACTGTCGGGTGTACGCCTACACCCCGTGCTTAGATCGTGGCCATTTCGTAAAATGATGCCAAGGATATCCGGGACATGGTCATTAACCCCCCAAAGGCTTTAAGCAAACAAAACAATATAAACGGGACATTTCAATAAATTAATCTTCATACAATTAAAAATTCAATGCCCGACCAAGCGGTATTTTATATACCGTACCTCAAGCCCGTATAGGGAAAATAAGTTAAAAGTATTTACCTTTGCAAGTATTAATCACAAACAGCAAGTGCACGTAGCTTTTACCGGGTCTCCTATTCTGGAACAAAGGTTTTTAATAACCTATTAGATTCCTAACGAGTCTTTAATTAAGCCTAAACTTAGACCGGTTAGTTTTTAAAAGAAGATACGGTTCAAACGCACGATTAAGCGAAGACCGGAATAGAATGTGATTTAGATCCGACAAGTTTGGAGACTTGTGTAATATGGGTAAACTAAACACATTCTGGATTTTGAGACAAAAATGATAGGGTTTGACCCATTTCGGCTAATTTATGCAAACTAGTTACATAAACCGCACCGAACGCGAATAATGCGTAACGGGTAATCAAATGATTCATGAACAGGTTTCCTAAGTTAATATGCCTTAAATATGTTGTGACATCAGTAAGATATCTTCTATTATGCCCAAAATGGATTTAAACTCAAATTATGCCCCGTAGGGGTATTTAGGTCATTTAAAAGGTTATAAAAGAGATTTAATATGATTCTGAGTTTCAAGTCTGATATAATCAGTAAATATACTTAATTTAATAGGTTATATCAGTAGGGTATTACATATATGTGAAATTTACCATTTATAACTAAACTATGCACCGTAGGGGCATTTTGGTAATTTCACTTAAGCCTAAAAGGTCAAAACTGGAAATCTGAGTTTAAAACTTTTGCTTACTGTTAGAATATAAAAATTTACTAAAAATATCAGTAGGTTTCAAGTCTTATATATTCAAATTAGTCATAGTACATACTATGCGTTTAAAACGCGTAAAAAGGCGATTTTAAGCGATTTCCGGGTTTTATAAAAAAAGTTGATATTTTTAATATTCCAGAAGGCTCAAAATATTTTATTTATCATATTAGATCAGTAGAAAAAGGTTTGGTATCAAAAAGATTTGTAAAACTCATTTTACAGCCCAAAAGGGCAAAACCGGCAATTACCGAATCAAGCTTAGAACTCTATGTTATGCTCAGCCTAAAATTAAATAAAAATCTTCAAAAATCCCAAAATATTATTTTATATCAGTAGGTAAAAAGTTCGGTATTAAAAATTGGGTTTAGATAGGCTATATGCTAATTACGCCGTTTAATTAATAAAAAGCTTTCTAATTACGCTATTGAGCATAACTCCTAATCTAGACCTCAAACTGATGTCAAATTTTAGGGACAAGTCTTTAAATCAGCAATGAAGGTTTCTACTATTTTACTTTTTCAAAAATCACGTTTTAAGGTCATATGGGCATAATAGTCAACATTTAAGTATTTAACGGAAACATGCATATGAATCGGATAACTAATGAACCAAGTTGTATAATCACAGAGGGTTATACTAACATGAAACCTGGTCCTAATAAGGCTCTAAGGCATTTCTAAAACATGCTACATTGGGTCAGAATCGAAAGTCAAAGCAAAAGTCAAATTATGCGACTTTCGGTTCCGAACCGAGCCTAAACTGAAAATTGTCGGGTTGAACATGTTTAGACATGTTCTTACATTAATTACCAAGTTATATTAGTGATAAAACAGCTTGCATGGGTTCTACATTGCTAATTATGCATTAATTTGAAAATAAGCTTTCTGTTGACTTTTTAAGATTAACTTTGACCCGACAATTGACCTAGTTAGAGTGGGAATCAGGGGGTGCCCTTTTAAGGGTTTATTGCCCACATAATTACCAACTCATAGGTACTTTCAATTTGAAAATTGACTGAACAAATTATGATTTATCACAAAGTCAAACTCTAATTACGTCGGTTTGACTTTAAGCTAATTAACTAAGCTAAACTGAATTAAAGAAAGTTAAGGACACTTACAAGGGTCCTATGCTCGACTAGGAAGCCTAAGAAAACTTGGTTGCTGACCAGAGAGCTCCAGAAGTGAAGTTGTGAAGGTTTGCAAATGAAGTGTGAAGTGTTGCAACCAAGTGGGTTCTTATATAGCAATTTAAATCACATTGGATCATGCCAAGGTAGTCTACTAATGTTTCCAGATCAAGACAAGTGCCCCCTATGCATGAAATACCATTGGGGCAGCCCCTGGTATGCAAAACAAGCATTCAAAGTCGGTTAACAGGCCTAGACAGACACCTGCAGGTGAATTCTGTTGCTGGCATGCCCACGCGGGCCGCGTAGACCCATAGGACACTCTTACGCGGGCCGCCTGGCCTTCCAGAACCAGCCAAACAAGTTTTAAGTTTTGCACTTTTGGTCCTTGGTCCTTTCAAACGTGGTTTTAAGTCTTGTTCTTTCATTTTTGGCCTTCTATCCTTACTTTTAAGGGTTCCAAGGGATTATCAAACACCATTAAGTCCTTGGTTAATTTTGTGATCACCCGTAAGGCCTTAGATTTCAACGTTGACGCTTTTAACCCCTTGTATACGAATATTGTCATAACTTTCTCATACGATAACGAAACTTGGTGAAATTTTTATCACATATTCTAGTGAGTATAATTTATCGTTACAAAGCTTCGGGTTTGCTAAAAGGTCACTCAGATGTATACTTTAAACATGTTGACACATTTAACCCCTGTAGTTTGTAATCTCTCACTTTCTTCCACAATTAGCTTTGTATGATCCATGATTCATTCGTTTAAGGGTATAAACATCGCGTAGGGTTACAGTAAGGTATATTTATCCATTGTTGACACTTTGAACCCTTATATTTACATATTTTCTATGTTTGTCAACTTTAGTCCCTCTAAAGTAATATTTTACACGTTTAAATCTCATGACACGTGTCGATACATTATTGGTCATAAATTTTTGAGGTGTTACACGCCACCGCTGCCACCGCCTAGCGTACACCACCACCGCCGCAACCACACCCACCGAAACAATCGACTGAAACCCAATTCTACTCCGAACCCCGTACCCAATCCTCGAAACCCATGAGCTCAAAACCCCATAACCCGCCTTAAACAACGTCTTGTTTTATCTTTCACTTCTAGGGGCTGAGTTGACTTGGTTTCCACTATCTCAGTACTGTATGAGGTTGTTAAAGACGAGTACGATGATGGTGGTGACGGTGGTGGTTATTGGTGGTGAGTGTCTTGTGGGTGTTGGGGGAAAACGGGTGAGTTGTGGTGGGTGGTTGGGGGAGAAACAAGGGGATTGGTGGAATTGGTGGTGGTGGTGGTGGGGGAGGAGGTGGTGGTGATGGTGGGTTGAAGGTGGAGGTGGAGGTGGAGGTGGTGGTGGTGTGTTAGAGAGAGAGAGATAGGGGAGAAGAAGACGAGGGGTGGGCCATCTCTTTTTGTTTTTTTTTTTAATTGTTCAGGGATAATTTAGTAATTTCACAAAGACTTAATTGGAAAATCTAATAAAGGTTAGTGGTAAGGACCACTCGAGTTTAACCACAGGGACCAACCATGCATTTAACTCTATATTAAAAATGCCTTGAAAAGCATAGCATCAATTACTTGTACTATATGAAGAGAAACTTATACAAAATTGAATAGTAAGTTTGACTCACAACCCAAAGTTGTAAATTAATATAGAGGAAATAAACAATAAATCAAATTAGAGTAATCATGTTGATTCGGTTTGATATTATAGGTTGAAATTCTATTAAAAAAAAGAATTTTGAATTTGGTTCGGATAAGGACCCGGTTTGAATATTCAAACCTGAATTTGAATTCGGTACGATTTGAGTAACATGTTTTTAGAATTTGATTTGCATATAACACCAATGGCGTATCTGAGAATTCATGTACCATGTTCGAGCTCGAAAAAAATGTGCTCTTATGCCTTAACGATAAACAATTCAATTACGAAAATGACAAAATCGTAGTATTCGATAAACAATGCAATTACGAAAAATGGGAAAATCATATTATTTTAATGAGTTACATACCGCATAGCACTGGTTTGAGACTTCACCAATTTTTCTGCTTGTTTCCTCTTTTGACGTGTTTGTCATCCGGATGCTTGTTTGGGAGGCATTAACGCCTAAATAACCGAGTTTAATTAACAACAATAATTAATCAATACTCAATTAACATTTAACACTAAACCTTCACTATATCATAAATAACATGAACGAATGATGGAAACTAAGTATCTTTTTATAAATAACATCATTGTCCCTATTAAAGAATCAATATTCAATACTCAACAATAATTAATCAATACTTAATACAATTAACACTAAACCTTCTCTTCTGATGTTCGGTACAATCATCTAACGCCTCGCTTTTTGTAACTTTCCGTATTTAGAAAGTTGTATTGTACTTCTATTTTTGGAAACTTGCATCTCTTGTAATCGTATTTCGTTTCGAATCATTGTAAACTGAAGCTCTGATCATAACAAAAACTTGATCATTTTATGTGAATTTATACCTTGATATACATAATCGTCTTATATTCAAGTTACATACGTATTTGATATACATTTATCTCACGCGCAAACACATACTTTTTTTACAAACAAACTATCATAAATACGTGTTTTATACACTTTATACATGCAATTACTTAATTTTATATTAATAATACATAATCTCTACGTATTACATACTTAATTACATGTTAAACATACAAGGAATACTTTAAAATACACTTAAAACCAAACTGCAAGGACTAAACTTGTCAAAAAAGGAAAGTTTGCCTGGTGACTAGCCAGGCGACACACGACCCCATCCCAGTACCCTTGCACGACCCGCCTCAGAAGACGATCCGCAGCTAGCTCAATTTTGAGTGCGGATTGGTCACTTTTGCTCCATTATCTCCCACCTAATTTCATTTAAAACACTATTAACTTTTAACCTAACTCTTCCACTATAAATACAACATTCCTAACCCTCATTTTCACTTTTCAAACACCATATTTACTCTCAAATCCTCTGAAAAACACTCAATAATTCTGATTTTTAGGCAGAAACTTTCAAGACTTTTAAGTAAGTTCTAGCTCACTTCTTTACTCATTTCTTCCTTGTTTCTTCTATCATCTTACTTGGATAACCTATAGGAAGGTTTTCACAAGTTTGCCATGGCAAACTAAGGTGAAACCTCACCATATTTGAGGTCCAAAATAAGATTAAATTATGTTTTGTTTAATGTTCTTATATCTTCTATTTCTTTACTAAACTTGGTGAAATCTTGTACCCACCAAGCTCATAACTTAGTCCATAGTTGTGGGTTTGTGTTGAGGTTGACTTCTATCAAGTTGTGAGTTCAAAACTTGTTTACTTTAAGTTCATACATGCTATATTCCAAGTGTTGAAAACATTCATGATTCACCATCTTCCATATGGTTGAACTTGTGTCTTGTAAAAGTGTGAACCGTGGTAGCTTTGGTTTTCCAACCTAGTTCCACTACCTCACTTGTAAACCTTGTGTATGAACACTCAAGTAGCTTTTTGCCTCAAAGTAACATAACCCCATCTAGCCTCCAACACTTAGTTAACTCTTTTCATGTTGTGGTGGTTCACCGGGTTATGTCTTACTTGGCTACTTGATAATGTATTAGTTAGTTGTTATTTCTTTTTATTCATGACCCTCCGAATCATCCTTGTAATGATTTGTGTAGTGGTGAATCATACAATGAGGTTAATCCTCCATGCTTGACTTACATGACTATATATGAAACTTATGATGGACTTAGCTTAGGATTATTATTATAACTATATAAATACACACACACACATATATATATATATATAGGGGATGGTTCAAATGAAAACCACTTTTATTGTGAAAACTCGAAACTAACTAAAAAAAGCCTAAAAAACACAAAAAAAAAATCAATTTTTTTATAAAAACCGTAGGTTTTTTTATATATATAAAAAAACTTTTTTTCAAAAAAAAAAAATTGTATGTTTTTTTTGGCTTTTTTAATTAGTTTTTGAGTTTTCACAATAACTAGTGGTTTTCATTTGAACATTCCCTTATATATATAAACATGGTTGAATTTATGATGATAATCCGTTTATGATTATTCGTCATAAACTTATGCTACTTTTATGACGAAGATGTATATTAAATGGAGCAAATCTAGTAAGCTGCTAGAAAAACCAACAAGCAATTACACAAGTTTTGGCAGAAATTGGAATTAAAGGGTATAAAGAGTATGTTCATGTACTAATTCATACAAAAACATCTTAAATGTGTGTAGATATAATAAACATATCTAAATTTATAAATAAATGCGTTTGTATATTAAATGTTAAATGATGATAAATGATGATAAATAAATACGTTTTTATATGAATAATGTTGGTATAAGTTGACCTTTATGCTTTAATGGATAATAATATTAAAGAACATGTTATTTGTGTGTGTCTTCAGATGCATATGGTTTTTTCTTTAAATCAAAGAACACCATTAAAACATAAAGGTCGTCATGTGTTATATACACCGCTTGCGGTGTGCACATATAATGTATATATGTGTGGGCGCTCGGGGGGCAAAAGTGAAATTGTACTAACTTTAACGTTATTTTACTAATCTCATGAAAATAACGTTAAAAGCAGTGGATGGTTAATCATGCATCATGTGGTGATGTTGATAGCTGAAAGACACGGGATACATGCACCAATTAGTCTCTGTCCCGATTATTTTAGTGTTATGTGTCTTAGGTCCAAGGCTTGATACAAAACTACAATCAAGCCAGGGGTCTCACTGAAAGTAGCCTCTCTATTCATACGGGGTAGAGGTAAGGTTGTCTACATCTACCCTCCTAAGACCATACCTTAGCTTTGCTATTGGTGAGATTTACTAAGTATTATGATGATAATGATGATAATGATGATGATGGTGATGGTGATGGTGATGATGATGATGATGATGATGAGGACGACGACTTATTCATAAAAGAGTATCTTCTGTGTACTTGATGATGATAAATATGTTTTACATGGATAATGTTGGTATAAGTTGAGCTTTGTGATTTAATGGATAGTGACATCAAAGAACGTGTTATTTGGGTGTCTTAAGATGAACATGAAATTTATGAAATCAAAGAACACCAATAAAACATATAGGTTGCCGGTGTGTTATTTTGTTTATATTGAAATTATTTTGTTTGTGTATTTTATTGAGTGAGTCAACCCGGCCATCTTGTTTAAGTTGTTATGTTTATCCAGTTATTTTGTATATGTATTTTGTTTTATCAATATCTAGTTATTTTGTATATGTATTTTGTTTTATCAAACTTGTGTTACTTTTCTATAAAAATGAGTGGAGTTTGAGTTTAATTTTCAGATTGATCATGTAATTTCGTGTCGAGTCACCTCTTACATAACCCAATTGATAACATTTTTTGTTATCAATGTTTTTTTTTCAGGTATAAGATGAAGTTGTTTATAATTTATCAACTAGGTTATTACCCGGGATTGCTTCCCGGGCTGAAGAAAGTTACTTATATTATTATTAATTTTGTTCATGCATAAAGGTTTGACAAAAACTAAAAATAAATTATATGCTAACGAAGACAACAATGGTATGCTTGAACCACAGTCTTGTAATAATGAACCTGCATAAGTGGAGAAGTCGGGTATAATGGTATGCTTAAACCATTGGTCTTGTGATAATGGACATGTATAAGTGGAGATTGCAGTCAAATAACCATAGCAGCCGAAGAGAGGACATATTCTCAATTGTTCTAGGTCGAACCAATACCTGAAAGCCAAAAACAACTCAAAAGGTGAATTTTCAATTAATTGTTCTATAGCCTGAACCAATACCAATCCAACTTCAGATCTACCAAGAACTTAACAAATTACAACTTTATATTTACAAATCTAGGTTTTTTTAGTAAAAAACCATGTAATATTCCTATTTGTATGATTAATTGACAAAGCAACAATCATCATAAGTGGATTTCAGCCGTAACCAAAAAACAAATATAAATTGAAGGTGATTAATTTATGAATTTTTACTTTTATTTTAGGAATGGGTCAAATGTGTGTGTAACGGACTTCAAAATGACAGGTAAAAAACAAATGTAGAAAAAATAACAGGTAATCATCAAGATCTTCAAATTTAGCAAGTAATAATCAGTATGTAGGAGAAGCCATAACCCAAAACATAAATGGTTGACGAAGGGAAACCAACAAGGCTACAAAGTAAACAAAGAACTTCATCAAAAACGTCAAGAAATGAGAAAGAAACTAATAATTAAAGATCTTCACGACGCGTGCGAACACATTCCTAAAAGAATCTAAATCTCGTATATGGTGTTTCCCTTCGAGTAACACCATTTTCAAATGCATCTGCGATGGGCGTATTGAAAACATATCTAAAATATGAAACTTTTATATAGTTCAAAGTTTTACCATACTCCTACTTTTATATTGGCACCTCTTATTAATTTTTATTTTCTTTATTTCGAGTAAGATCCATTTAATTTAACACAAATGAACAAAGCCATCTAGACATCTAATGATATGAAAATTGCAATTAACTGTGTAAACATATAAGGTCACATGTTGAACCACAAACTCATGTCAAGCTCAAAGTATTTATAGGAAAGTGAAGATAACTACTTGGCTAAAAAAGGAAAAATTCAACCTAAAATTAGTCTCAAAAGCATGAAAATGACGAAAGAAGGTATACCTTTTCCAAATTCAACTAACCGATCACATCTGGTTTATCCATAGACCCTAGCGGTAAGACCTGTGTGCAAACATGGGTGGTTTTTAGAAAACCATGCATACCACATTTAGTAAATGACAAATGGTTATATATTTTTTAAGTTTAATTAAAAATGGATTATAAGTTAATGAAGAGGTTAAAAGAGTCAGGAACATATTGCTGAATTCATGTTAATGAACTCTGTTTTTGTATCCAATGGTTTTCAGGTCTAGTAATTTAACGTGTTTGAGATGTTTAATTTGTATTTGATGATTTGATGATACAATATCAATCCACAGTTCAAGATCATGTGTATAAAAAAAATCAAAATAAAATAAATTCACAGTTCAAGACCTTACTTTATGTACAAATCATGACTTCATCCTGGTTGGACTCTTGTAACGCTGTTTGACCACTGTTTGACCAAAGTCAAACCACTTTTTGACCAAAGTCAAACAACTGTTTGCAAAAATATGATTCTTAGTGGTTCAAAAGTCTGTTTGACCAAAGTTAAAACACTGTTTGACCAAAGTCAAACTACTGTTTGGAAAAAAAGAACCACTGTTTTCTCCACAAAACACTGTTTTAACCCAACAGTGTTTTGAAACCACTGTTTAACCTAACAGTCGTTTCGAAACACTATTTAACCCAACAGTGGTTTCAAACACTGTTTAACCTAACAATGGTTTCAAAACACTGTTTAACCAAAAAGTCGTTTCAAAAGTGGTTTCAAAACACTTTTTTTAATCCAACAGTGGTTTTAACCCAACAGTCATTTCAAATGAGCTTAGGGTGTGAAGATCACTCGAATATATAAAATTGTACACTTAACAAATACCTTTATACGTCTAAAAGCTAATATTTGTGCTTTAAGAACATGCAGTTGTTGTTTTGTAAAATTCGAAGGTAGCTTCGGGTGTGAAGAAGATCGATTCATTAGCGTTGAATGAAGTAGATGTTCAAAAGTATCTTGAAGGATTTAATCCAATTAAAATAGCGGCAACATGAAACTTGGTATAGTTAATCACAAGAAAATGAGCAAACATTGAATGGATAAGTCCAAGCGTTATGTCATGCGTTAACCCGATGCGTATTGCGAAAAAAAACATAAAAACAACCCATGTTGACCCATAACTGAATTTTACTTTTTTAACCAATATTGTTGAAAAAAATAAAATTACCTGATGTACTGGCATTATAAAAAGCCTCAACTGTACCAATATCTTCCTGGTATCCATCATAAATATATGCTTGTAAATACGTACATAAGGATCCCCTTCACTTGTAATTGTTTTTTACTTTCACCTGTACATACGTACATAAAGAAGCCCTTCACTTGTAATTGGTTTTTTTTATTTTCACCGCAGACAATTAAAATTAAAATGAAACCATGAATTTAATTTGGAAGAGATTTGGGAGTTAAGTAAGATCATCATCCTCGATCTCCCAGGCCTTTAGCATTTACTTAATTCTCAACAAAAGGGTTGCCTTCCATTTATCCTGTCACCAAATATTACACATGCTCTAAAAAAACAAATAAAGAATAGTGGAAGTTGGTAATAAGCCGATCACAGAAATCTTACGTGCTTGATTAGGCTATCGAATTCCTTTATTGCAACCGCTAATTGGAGAGATACCCAGATGAGATTAATCCGAATATGGCTGAATTTGGAAGAAAGAAGTCAAGCATTTGCAAGTTTATGTTAATCATAAAAAAAAGATCAAGACATACCTGTAAGCTTTGCCATATAAATGAAACACCTGATGACCTTCTTCATGCTAGTGCTTATCCAATGTTGCATTAAAAACCTTGCTGTCAAACCATGAGGCGATAACCAATTAACATATCCTTCATGCTTCCTTAATAACAATCAATATTAAAAACATGTATTATATGTAATCAAAATAAACTGAGCAGTGACAGTGTGTGATCGAGTCGGAAAGCAATATTAAATCCGTGAGATTAATCACGAATTGGAGAGATACACAGATGAGATTAATCCGAATATAGCTGAATTTGGAAGAAAGAAGTCAAGCGTTTGCAAGTTTATGTTAATCATAAAAAAAGACCAAGATATACCTTTAAGCTTTGCCATATAAATGAAACACTTGATGACCTTCTCCATGCTAGTGCGTATCCGTCGTTGCATTAAAAACCTTGCTGTCAAACCATGAGGCGATAACCAATTAACATATCCTTCATGCTTCCTTAATAACAATCAATATTCAAAAACATGTATTATATGTAATCAAAATAAACCCGAGCAGTGACAGTGTGTGATCGAGTCGGAAAGCAATATTAAATCCATGAGATTAATCACGAATTGGAGAGATACCCAGATGAGATTAATCCGAATATAGCTGAATTTGGAAGAAAGAAGTCAAGTGTTTGCAAGTTTATGTTAATCACAAAAAAAGACCAAGACATACCTTTAAGCTTTGCCATATAAATGAAACACCTGATGACCTTCTCCATGCTAGTGCTTATCCACTGTTGCATTAAAAACCTTGCTGTCAAACCATTAATACACATATCAGCTCGAAGTCCAGCACTTCCTGCCCTAACCACCACCGCATCATAAACTACATGAATATATACAGACATTCACATATGAGATATATTCTTGCTAAAACACTTAAACACAATTTGGGATCATAATAATTCAACTAATTATGGCCTTGGTAATTTTAATTGGCCATGTATCGTGTGTCACACTGCCACAATGATCAGGTGGTACAATAATGTACCCTTCATAAAATTATCTAAATTATCAAAAGGTGCAATACAAATGGATGCTTAGGTTACGATACTTAGCGATGATTGTGTATCAATGGTTAAACTTATCAAAAGGATACTTTGGGTACGAAAAACAGGATAATAAAGGTTAAACTAAGATGCCATGACGTGTAAAAATTTCTTTGTTCGTGAAACACATAGTAAACGATTATTAAAGAAAAACAAAATTTTCAAATGAAGCTACCAAAGTTATGCAACAAATATACATTCAATCTAGGAACTGAGAATTACCTTGCAATGGTTTGAACATAAATCCAAAATTGATTGCATCATCGAAAACAAACAACCCTAGACAAAAAAAGGAAATAATCAAAACCACAGACACATATACACACTACTTGTTCCCATTAAAAGATGTCGAGTTTACCATTGGTGCCCAGGTCATGTCGTCTGAAAATGCACCTATATCCATTATCACATAATATCAAATTTACAATAAGCATCTTACTTTTTCAGTAAATAATATAATATAATGGATAAAACGATGTATGCAGGTCAACCCAAGTCACACTAAAATTCACCCATTTCTAACTTGAAACTATCAAGTTAGTGATGTAAAAATCAGATCTTAAGAATAAGCTTTAATGGCATTTCATATTATAAGATTTGAAAAAAAATTCTAAACCTCCATGTTTGAGCTGTAACCTCCCAGCGAGTGACAACATATTTTCTAGCATAAGATTATCTGACAATATAAAAAGGGAGGCTTCTTTGTATACCTGAACGATGCAGTTAAGTCCACAACAGCTTCTCCATCTATTTTCACCGCTAAGTCTTCTTCATTCTCCACAAAACTGTATCATGTCCCAACTGGATTATCTTTATCTACAACATAGACAGATAGAAGGGCATTCAACACAAAGGTTTAGTATGACATCTTATAAGTCTGCTACTAATACCATACCACGAATAAGAATAGATCTGCATTTCTGAGCCATGTGGAGTTTCTTGGGTTCAAATGGCCCCATCTCAGGCGAAGTTCCCTATTTAACCCATGAACCACCCTGCATTTCACTGAGCACCAAAAACAAAACAAAAAGTCAGTCCTGGTTTATACAGATTTTATCTAAAAGAGTAAGCGGGATTACAAAAAAAGAACAAAATCTAAAATTTTACCAGCTAGAATGATAAAACCCATAATCAGACTCGCAAAAGTTCACTGACAGAAAACAACAACCATGTCCGGTCCGCCACCACCTCAGCCTCAACGGCGCATAGAATAAAGAATTATGTGTGCAGAATAAAGAATTAGCACCCAACCTCCTTTTTGTGTATATAATCTCACAGCTTTGTTATAAGCTTGTTGATTTTTATACCACTTACTCTACAACCAGATTAAATAAAAAAGAAAGCACCCAAAAATAAATTATGTGTGCAAACAGCAAGCGTATATCACATTATAGATGAAATTTCGAAAACCTAATGTTCAAACTGTACAGTAAACTATCAAACATCATAACTAAATCTACAACAAACACGAAATCAACAATCAAATTAACGAAAATCTCACCACTGGAGCTACAAACAGCAAGCGAATTTCTATCTTCCGTCATCACTGGCGTCACCGACGAACATGAACAGTTCAGATCTACACAATTACGTAAAAAATCAGCTAGATCAATTGCTAAAATCACGAACAGTATCCATAAACCGATGAATGAGCATCAATTAACCACAATATAACCGAATCAGAGCTTGAAAATTAGGAAAAAAACTCCAGATTTGAAGCTTCGGTAAGCAGTAGATTGTTGTAATTAAAAGAAGGGAGAAGAGGAGTACAGGAGAAGATTTAGGGTTTTTAGGAGAGAGAGAGAGTAAAGGGGATGGAAGTTTGAGCGGGAAAATGAAAAAAAGTGTAGCCCTAATTTAATGACATGTGGCCCAAATAACTTTCATTTATTATATATAACTAGCGGTAAGACCAGTGTGCAAACACGGGCCGTTTCTTAGAAAACCATGCATAACACATATTGATAGAACATATTGTAAGGACCTTCAAAAAAAAAAAGACCCAAAACGACCCATAAGTAAAAACCCGGACCCCTGACACCCTACTGTGCATGAAAAATCAAGAAATCAAGATTTCTGGTTCTCAGGCGGGTCGCGTAAAGGATAATCAAACCCTTACGCGGGCCGCGTCAAAGTGAAGTTTGACCGGATAAGCGTCCAGATCCACGTGTCATCCACGTGGAATACCTACGCGTGACACGGATGCCCTAATCTACGAACTAGACTTGCTCGCGGGCCGCGTAAGGATCGAGCGAAGGTTCACGCGGGCCGCGTGAGACCCAAATTTCTGCTATAAATAGGTTGGATCATGAGCAGTCCTCTGGTGTCGAAATCTTTTCACAAAAACGAAATCTCACTGCTCAAAATCGAATTTCAATATAGCTAGGCGCTGCTACGATACAGGGTATTAACTCGATCGCTGCTACGATTCAATGTCCGATCGATTGGAACTATTCAATGGATGTTTAAGTGCTGCCCAAATTAGGGCTATACTTTGTCATTAGTCGTGAATTCGACGGATGTTTAAGTATTGCGCTTTGTCATTCGTTGTGAGGGTTTTAATCACGTGAGTTATCGTAAATGCTGTATTAGTTACTGACCTAGTTCGTGTGCATTGTTATTTAATTTAGGTTTCAAGGCTAATCAGTAGGCTAAATTCTGCCCGTATAAATCTGCAATGTGAGTCATTCTCTTTTATCAAATGTATTTTACAATACTCCAATTATTTTTCAAAAGTTATAATTATAGGGATTAAGTCGTGGTTATCTTGAATCACTGGCTAGTGGGGTATTGTGCACATTACTAATTTCTCACGGACGTAATGTGGTCAAAACATGGTGGATACGCCACTGGTACTTCCTATATATAAGTGTTTTCATCATGTTACCAAACTTTCGTAAAACGTGCCATGAGAAATTCAGTGTTTTACAGACCTTGTAGACCTAATACAAACTTTAAACAACTCACGAACGCATTATATCCGATTATCCATGACGAGACCTCATTCTTAACACATCTCTTTCGTCTATCCGATACTTATGCTATTCTTATACTCATAATCTTTCATTAGATCAATCGTTCACCCTTATACCCCAATTATTCTCCGCTGCATCAGACTCCAAAGCCTCAAATTTAAACAATCCTTTTTTTTTGTTTGCCAAAACCCTTTTCAAGTCTTCCTTCTGAATAAATTTCGGGACGAAATTTCCTAAAGGAGGGGAGACTGTAACGCCCCGCGTTTTCATAACTTTCCATATTTAGAAACCCTTGTTCATATTCCTATATTTAGAAACCTTGTATCCTAGTGTTCATCATTTCGTTAACTCGATTAATTAATCGTCGAAAAATCTTTATCTTTAATTCAACTCATTATAAACATGGTTATTTACCCATTGTTTAAATTAATTAAATTAATTAATTTTGCTATCTAAAAGTTTATTTTTATAATAATCTAGATTGACTCGTTAGATTTTAAGTTAGTAAACTAACCTAGTTAGTTTGTATTATAAAGTTAACTTTCTTTAAAAATATATATGTATGAGTATGATGAATAAATTAGTTAGTTAAACCATGAGGACCATTTGTGCAAATTCACTAGCATAACCCTAATTCTTATTTATCATCAGCCGCATCTCATATTTACCTCTCTAAAACAAGGGTATACCACATCTTCACTACCCTCTTCAACCCTCATCTCTCGGTTCCTCCTCCCCGTTGGATATCGCCGGCTCCGGAAACCTGAGCCACTTCCGGCGACAACCTCAGTCCAGCCGCACCCCCTTCCCTTCGTCTTCTCCATTCTGAAATCCGGCAACCCCCACTGCTCTCCGCTGAACGCAGTCGATCGTCGACAAAGGGAACGTCTTCGCAGGCGGCGGCGTGGATCAGGCAACGTGGTTCAAACAGAGGTGGTGACGAATGGCATCAGTTCCGGCGATTCTGAGCTGGTTCGAGCTTCGGGTTGTTTCGATTCAGGTACGAACTTCGAATATTATTCGGTTCCGTTTCAGTTTTAATTCAAGCCAGTTTCTGTGATATTACTTTCAGATTCGTTCCAACCCGACTCCTGTTTGGGTTCTGAAATGAGTAATGCGTCGACTTCGGTCCGCTTCTGATTCCGGTTCGGGCTTGGTTTCGGTTCAGGTGACGAAGTAGTAGGGATGGCGATATGATTCGGGCTTGATTTGGGGTATGTTATGGTTCGGTTTTAGGGGCAGCGGCTCAGTTCGAGTCTTGTTCGTTTCAGATCCAGGTTTCGTTTTGATTTTTGCTTGATTTAAAATTCGGTCGGTTTCGATTTAGTCATTTATTCGATTCGTATGATTATCCCCAATGTGGTTCAAGCTTTGGTTCGGGTTTTGTTCATTTAAGTCTCAAATTGGAGTTTCCTTCTAAACAGGTTCACGAGGTTCCGTTTCGGCTTCGATGCGGATTCGGGTCTTGGTCAAATCACTGGTCAAACTCAGCCGACACACGTTTCGGTATGCTTTTAACGCCGCGAATTTTATTACGTATTACTCATATATATATTTCTTTTTACACGAACCTAGCTCGAACCGATACTTTTATCGATTATTTACGTTGGCATTCGATGAGAAATATATATATCGTGGATATTGTTGATAATAGTGTTGTGAAATTTGAAATATATATATATATCGACAACTAGTTTTGTCGGGATCGTCCAAAAACAGAGGGAACTCTGCCCGTTTTTCGTAAAATTCCGTAAAACAAAACGTGTTAGGTTATGAAACGAAACTTATCAGATTTAAGTATTTTTTTATAAAAATAAATGCATATTTATTTTGATTACACTTCTATAATAATTCTGATGGATTTAATTTAGAACATTTACTTAAACTATGTAAAATATATATATATATATATATATATATATATCAACTAGATAGACTTTATATTCCACTTCAAATCCTCCGTCACCTCCCGTTTACTCATGCACCATCGTTTGCCCGTATAGGGTGACATCGGTGATCCATCATCCTAACCTTACACTCGTCGACACTTGGATAATCGGAAGACTTGGCAATTATGTGAGTATACTCGTATTCCCCTTTTTACTTTTACCACGTTTGGGGTGTAACATGTTTACGTATCAAAAACTTACACATGAACATTTTGCTTAAACACATGAACATTCCTATAACATGCTTGTATACGTGATTGCTTGATACTTTAAACTTGGGTGAAACTTTATGTGTTGAACTTATCATTAACTTCGTACGAGCCTAACCGTGACATATGTAGCGCTATAGGATTGACGACCCGCCCGTAGACTTGTGGTTATGTCATGAGCATCTTGCGTCTCATTTGGTTTGATATGTTAGACACATGCCAAATTTATTGTTTAACTTGAATCACATGCTTGCTATGAGGAATTGTTTAAAACTTATCTTTTGTGATGTACGTACCAAACTTGTATACTCGCCTTTGCTTTTGCATTGAATTGTATTTTAAACATGTTACAGGTTGATGATGACGATGCTATGAAAAGAAGTAGTGTTGATGCCTAGATACACATATAGACGTTTAGGTTTAATATGTTGTATCAATTTTTGCTTATGTTGTTATGTATTTCTTTTGAACTTGTTGTTACTTGAGCTTATGTAATGTTGACAATTTGAAGTTATGAAATGAAATGGGAATTATTTAATTATTGTCACAAATAGCGTTATGATGTCTCTAGCAATCTTCACACTTCGTCTCATCCCGATGTTTCCGCCATTGGTTGGGGTGTGACAGATTGGTATCAGAGCCATAACTATAGGGAATTAGGAAAAGTAGGAATGCTTTAACCTAGTCTATAGTTCTAGAGCTTTATTCTTGTGTATTGATTGAAACTACTTGCATGCTACTTTACTCGCTTCTCATTTATTCGCTTTGACTTTTAAACATATAAGTCGCTTGTGTGTTAATACTTGAATTGCTATTCTTATGTGTCGATACTTGATTTATTAATCTATTCTTTGTGTGTCATTCTCGATATGCCTTTTATGTGCTTATACTTGTTCGTTATTTCCTTTAACATACGCCTTTTCCGAGGCATTTTACTCGATCTTTCTTAAACTCGAAAACACTCTTATTATACAAATGAGACGAGTTTACCAAAATAGGTGTGAAACCCACAATTTGCTAAACGACCCTCATCCCGCTTGATTCTATTTTTTTGCACGAAATTCACCATTAAGTTAGGAGTGAAATCCACATCTTAACGGAAATTTCAAATTTAAATTCTAGTGGACGCTCGTTAACGTGTCGAAATTTAATTTTACCCGACGAGTGCCAACTACACTTAGGGTACGAAGTCGTCAAGTTAGGGGTGAAGCCCGCACCTTGTCGACTAGTCCCGCTCCTTGATTTTCAAAACTCCCGCCAAGTCTCGAATTTTCGATGGATTGGGAACATGTAGTAACTGGAAGGGTGAATACCGTTAGCCGAGATATCGGCGAAAGTATTCCACCTATTAGGCCAAAGCATGTTTCTCAATTTCAAAAGATCTTTCGACCACTTTGGTTAGTCAATGTTCCGTTTGGAACCATCCAAGTTTTATTCGAGCTTACGCTTTGTTATTTTCGATCTTTTGTCAATTTTGAACAATTTTTCGAGATTTCATTTTTGCGCACACATCATACTCTTACTTTTCATACGATTATACATTATTAGCATACATAATTTTATGTAATTTTATTTACACTTCTTGCAACAACAAATGGAGACATGTCGTCAAGATAGGAGTGATTCCCTTACCTTGATGACTAACTCCGTTTTATTTCTCACCTTACAACGACCTCACCAACGAGTTAGGGGTGATTCCCTTACCTAGGTGATCGTTACCAACGCTTTCTTTTAATAGGCTATATTATGTAAACACAATCATGTTTATACCTAAATCATTTATCATGTATTTCAAAATGCTTCATTTATTTAAACGTACCTCTTATTCTATAATCTATTTTCACATCACTCGCATACACAAAAATTTTAATGTTACCATAACCGCGTGTTCCTCGATTCCCAAAATTTCACGAAATACTACTTGTCAGCCTAGTCGGTTTAATAAATCCGTTGCCCACAAATTCACCAATCAACGTAAACATTGAAACACGCTCCCCTCACACCATTAAACTAGAGATTGTTATCCTCAATTGAGAATCAAATCAACTTTTTCGCACACACCTATAAAATATTACCAATATTATTCAATCATTTACTAAAATTCCTTTCCAAAACCAGTGAAACATTTTTCAACAATCACTAAGTTCATGTACCAAATTCCTTTTTCTAAGGATCAACTTTTTCACAAGAAGCTGTAAGTTTCACAATTTTCTAACACAAAGTTACTTAAAACGATGCAAACTTATTAATCTCTAGAACTTTTCAAAACCTCACTTGATACGTCAATTAAATTCAAAACACGTGGGCAAGGAAACTTCATAAGAACCGACAAATTTTCAACTTAAGTAAACTCTTTTAAAACCGCAGTAGCATTTCCATTCCTTTACAAAGTACTTTCCACATAACCAATAGACGTTTTATACTCTCTTACACAAACTAGAGTCTATATTTCGTGGCAACTCAATATATTTTAACTTCATGTTTTGCGCAAACAACTATATATGCATATCATATTACACGTTTTAGTCAATATCTCACGACAATCTCACGCGCGTCACTCGTTCCCTTTTCTTTCATACTCAAAATTTTTAATCTTTTTCGCGCACAAACTCGTGTATTTTTTTATCTATACTATAAACAAAATCATTATTTCCTACATCCACACTCATATATTTTATGTCTTCACTAATGTTCACACTTACACATTTATGTTATACTCACGATTCAAAATTCATACGATTTACGTTATACATACACCCACAATTATACATTTACGATGCACTTACATTCATGTTTATATTACATTCATATTCATGTTCATACATTTTATGTTCTCATTTACGCATATACAACCTTGTTTACACTTATATGCATACAACATATATTTTATTCATGCTTAAACCTTCATGTTTTACACCTAAATTCACGTTCATACCTCTGCACATACATCTTATGTTCACACTTATACTCGTATTCATACTCATACGCTTTGTGTTTATACTTATACTCATGTTTGTACTCACACTTATACTTATTTTTCATACACATTATGCATATCCTTTTTCTAATACTCATGCCAATCGTGTTGTGTTTATGCTCACGTGTGTATTCATATTTAAACTTATGCTATGCTTATGCTTCATTTATACACAAGATTTATACTTTCGCACCCATACGCAAGCGAAACCTGAGGGATTCGCTTACGTTGATCTTATGCTATTTGGAACACAAACATGCTTATATGCTACATTTCTTTCACACGCAGTCTTATTTTTATAATCTATGCATACCTTAATTCATACACAACTAGTACAAGCTATGCGGATCATGCGACGATCAATATAATCGCGGGTGCACACGGGATTATAGTGATAGGCGTATGAGAACCATAGAGTGTACTGCTGTGTATGGTAAGACACGGAACGTAACATTACACCGAATACGGAACGGACGTAATGTGGTCAAAACATGGTGGATACGCCACTGGTACTTCCTATATATAAGTGTTTTCATCATGTTACCAAACTTTCGTAAAACGTGCCATGAGAAATTCAGTGTTTTACAAACCTTGTAGACCTAATACAAACTTTAAACAACTCACGAACGCATTATATCCGATTATCCATGACGAGACCTCATTCTTAACACATCTCTTTCGTCTATCCGATACTTATGCTATTCTTATACTCATAATCTTTCATTAGATCAATCGTTCACCCTTATACCCCAATTATTCTCCGCTGCATCAGACTCCAAAGCCTCAAATTTAAACAATCCTTTTTTTTTGTTTGCCAAAACCCTTTTCAAGTCTTCCTTCTGAATAAATTTCGGGACGAAATTTCCTAAAGGAGGGGAGACTGTAACGCCCCGCGTTTTCATAACTTTCCATATTTAGAAACCCTTGTTCATATTCCTATATTTAGAAACCTTGTATCCTAGTGTTCATCATTTCGTTAACTCGATTAATTAATCGTCGAAAAATCTTTATCTTTAATTCAACTCATTATAAACATGGTTATTTACCCATTGTTTAAATTAATTAAATTAATTAATTTTGCTATCTAAAAGTTTATTTTTATAATAATCTAGATTGACTCGTTAGATTTTAAGTTAGTAAACTAACCTAGTTAGTTTGTATTATAAAGTTAACTTTCTTTAAAAATATATATGTATGAGTATGATGAATAAATTAGTTAGTTAAACCATGAGGACCATTTGTGCAAATTCACTAGCATAACCCTAATTCTTATTTATCATCAGCCGCATCTCATATTTACCTCTCTAAAACAAGGGTATACCACATCTTCACTACCCTCTTCAACCCTCATCTCTCGGTTCCTCCTCCCCGTTGGATATCGCCGGCTCCGGAAACCTGAGCCACTTCCGGCGACAACCTCAGTCCAGCCGCACCCCCTTCCCTTCGTCTTCTCCATTCTGAAATCCGGCAACCCCCACTGCTCTCCGCTGAACGCAGTCGATCGTCGACAAAGGGAACGTCTTCGCAGGCGGCGGCGTGGATCAGGCAACGTGGTTCAAACAGAGGTGGTGACGAATGGCATCAGTTCCGGCGATTCTGAGCTGGTTCGAGCTTCGGGTTGTTTCGATTCAGGTACGAACTTCGAATATTATTCGGTTCCGTTTCAGTTTTAATTCAAGCCAGTTTCTGTGATATTACTTTCAGATTCGTTCCAACCCGACTCCTGTTTGGGTTCTGAAATGAGTAATGCGTCGACTTCGGTCCGCTTCTGATTCCGGTTCGGGCTTGGTTTCGGTTCAGGTGACGAAGTAGTAGGGATGGCGATATGATTCGGGCTTGATTTGGGGTATGTTATGGTTCGGTTTTAGGGGCAGCGGCTCAGTTCGAGTCTTGTTCGTTTCAGATCCAGGTTTCGTTTTGATTTTTGCTTGATTTAAAATTCGGTCGGTTTCGATTTAGTCATTTATTCGATTCGTATGATTATCCCCAATGTGGTTCAAGCTTTGGTTCGGGTTTTGTTCATTTAAGTCTCAAATTGGAGTTTCCTTCTAAACAGGTTCACGAGGTTCCGTTTCGGCTTCGATGCGGATTCGGGTCTTGGTCAAATCACTGGTCAAACTCAGCCGACACACGTTTCGGTATGCTTTTAACGCCGCGAATTTTATTACGTATTACTCATATATATATTTCTTTTTACACGAACCTAGCTCGAACCGATACTTTTATCGATTATTTACGTTGGCATTCGATGAGAAATATATATATCGTGGATATTGTTGATAATAGTGTTGTGAAATTTGAAATATATATATATATCGACAACTAGTTTTGTCGGGATCGTCCAAAAACAGAGGGAACTCTGCCCGTTTTTCGTAAAATTCCGTAAAACAAAACGTGTTAGGTTATGAAACGAAACTTATCAGATTTAAGTATTTTTTTATAAAAATAAATGCATATTTATTTTGATTACACTTCTATAATAATTCTGATGGATTTAATTTAGAACATTTACTTAAACTATGTAAAATATATATATATATATATATATATATATCAACTAGATAGACTTTATATTCCACTTCAAATCCTCCGTCACCTCCCGTTTACTCATGCACCATCGTTTGCCCGTATAGGGTGACATCGGTGATCCATCATCCTAACCTTACACTCGTCGACACTTGGATAATCGGAAGACTTGGCAATTATGTGAGTATACTCGTATTCCCCTTTTTACTTTTACCACGTTTGGGGTGTAACATGTTTACGTATCAAAAACTTACACATGAACATTTTGCTTAAACACATGAACATTCCTATAACATGCTTGTATACGTGATTGCTTGATACTTTAAACTTGGGTGAAACTTTATGTGTTGAACTTATCATTAACTTCGTACGAGCCTAACCGTGACATATGTAGCGCTATAGGATTGACGACCCGCCCGTAGACTTGTGGTTATGTCATGAGCATCTTGCGTCTCATTTGGTTTGATATGTTAGACACATGCCAAATTTATTGTTTAACTTGAATCACATGCTTGCTATGAGGAATTGTTTAAAACTTATCTTTTGTGATGTACGTACCAAACTTGTATACTCGCCTTTGCTTTTGCATTGAATTGTATTTTAAACATGTTACAGGTTGATGATGACGATGCTATGAAAAGAAGTAGTGTTGATGCCTAGATACACATATAGACGTTTAGGTTTAATATGTTGTATCAATTTTTGCTTATGTTGTTATGTATTTCTTTTGAACTTGTTGTTACTTGAGCTTATGTAATGTTGACAATTTGAAGTTATGAAATGAAATGGGAATTATTTAATTATTGTCACAAATAGCGTTATGATGTCTCTAGCAATCTTCACACTTCGTCTCATCCCGATGTTTCCGCCATTGGTTGGGGTGTGACAGATTGGTATCAGAGCCATAACTATAGGGAATTAGGAAAAGTAGGAATGCTTTAACCTAGTCTATAGTTCTAGAGCTTTATTCTTGTGTATTGATTGAAACTACTTGCATGCTACTTTACTCGCTTCTCATTTATTCGCTTTGACTTTTAAACATATAAGTCGCTTGTGTGTTAATACTTGAATTGCTATTCTTATGTGTCGATACTTGATTTATTAATCTATTCTTTGTGTGTCATTCTCGATATGCCTTTTATGTGCTTATACTTGTTCGTTATTTCCTTTAACATACGCCTTTTCCGAGGCATTTTACTCGATCTTTCTTAAACTCGAAAACACTCTTATTATACAAATGAGACGAGTTTACCAAAATAGGTGTGAAACCCACAATTTGCTAAACGACCCTCATCCCGCTTGATTCTATTTTTTTGCACGAAATTCACCATTAAGTTAGGAGTGAAATCCACATCTTAACGGAAATTTCAAATTTAAATTCTAGTGGACGCTCGTTAACGTGTCGAAATTTAATTTTACCCGACGAGTGCCAACTACACTTAGGGTACGAAGTCGTCAAGTTAGGGGTGAAGCCCGCACCTTGTCGACTAGTCCCGCTCCTTGATTTTCAAAACTCCCGCCAAGTCTCGAATTTTCGATGGATTGGGAACATGTAGTAACTGGAAGGGTGAATACCGTTAGCCGAGATATCGGCGAAAGTATTCCACCTATTAGGCCAAAGCATGTTTCTCAATTTCAAAAGATCTTTCGACCACTTTGGTTAGTCAATGTTCCGTTTGGAACCATCCAAGTTTTATTCGAGCTTACGCTTTGTTATTTTCGATCTTTTGTCAATTTTGAACAATTTTTCGAGATTTCATTTTTGCGCACACATCATACTCTTACTTTTCATACGATTATACATTATTAGCATACATAATTTTATGTAATTTTATTTACACTTCTTGCAACAACAAATGGAGACATGTCGTCAAGATAGGAGTGATTCCCTTACCTTGATGACTAACTCCGTTTTATTTCTCACCTTACAACGACCTCACCAACGAGTTAGGGGTGATTCCCTTACCTAGGTGATCGTTACCAACGCTTTCTTTTAATAGGCTATATTATGTAAACACAATCATGTTTATACCTAAATCATTTATCATGTATTTCAAAATGCTTCATTTATTTAAACGTACCTCTTATTCTATAATCTATTTTCACATCACTCGCATACACAAAAATTTTAATGTTACCATAACCGCGTGTTCCTCGATTCCCAAAATTTCACGAAATACTACTTGTCAGCCTAGTCGGTTTAATAAATCCGTTGCCCACAAATTCACCAATCAACGTAAACATTGAAACACGCTCCCCTCACACCATTAAACTAGAGATTGTTATCCTCAATTGAGAATCAAATCAACTTTTTCGCACACACCTATAAAATATTACCAATATTATTCAATCATTTACTAAAATTCCTTTCCAAAACCAGTGAAACATTTTTCAACAATCACTAAGTTCATGTACCAAATTCCTTTTTCTAAGGATCAACTTTTTCACAAGAAGCTGTAAGTTTCACAATTTTCTAACACAAAGTTACTTAAAACGATGCAAACTTATTAATCTCTAGAACTTTTCAAAACCTCACTTGATACGTCAATTAAATTCAAAACACGTGGGCAAGGAAACTTCATAAGAACCGACAAATTTTCAACTTAAGTAAACTCTTTTAAAACCGCAGTAGCATTTCCATTCCTTTACAAAGTACTTTCCACATAACCAATAGACGTTTTATACTCTCTTACACAAACTAGAGTCTATATTTCGTGGCAACTCAATATATTTTAACTTCATGTTTTGCGCAAACAACTATATATGCATATCATATTACACGTTTTAGTCAATATCTCACGACAATCTCACGCGCGTCACTCGTTCCCTTTTCTTTCATACTCAAAATTTTTAATCTTTTTCGCGCACAAACTCGTGTATTTTTTTATCTATACTATAAACAAAATCATTATTTCCTACATCCACACTCATATATTTTATGTCTTCACTAATGTTCACACTTACACATTTATGTTATACTCACGATTCAAAATTCATACGATTTACGTTATACATACACCCACAATTATACATTTACGATGCACTTACATTCATGTTTATATTACATTCATATTCATGTTCATACATTTTATGTTCTCATTTACGCATATACAACCTTGTTTACACTTATATGCATACAACATATATTTTATTCATGCTTAAACCTTCATGTTTTACACCTAAATTCACGTTCATACCTCTGCACATACATCTTATGTTCACACTTATACTCGTATTCATACTCATACGCTTTGTGTTTATACTTATACTCATGTTTGTACTCACACTTATACTTATTTTTCATACACATTATGCATATCCTTTTTCTAATACTCATGCCAATCGTGTTGTGTTTATGCTCACGTGTGTATTCATATTTAAACTTATGCTATGCTTATGCTTCATTTATACACAAGATTTATACTTTCGCACCCATACGCAAGCGAAACCTGAGGGATTCGCTTACGTTGATCTTATGCTATTTGGAACACAAACATGCTTATATGCTACATTTCTTTTACACGCAGTCTTATTTTTATAATCTATGCATACCTTAATTCATACACAACTAGTACAAGCTATGCGGATCATGCGACGATCAATATAATCGCGGGTGCACACGGGATTATAGTGATAGGCGTATGAGAACCATAGAGTGTACTGCTGTGTATGGTAAGACACGGAACGTAACATTACACCGAATACGGAACGGACGTAATGTGGTCAAAACATGGTGGATACGCCACTGGTACTTCCTATATATAAGTGTTTTCATCATGTTACCAAACTTTCGTAAAACGTGCCATGAGAAATTCAGTGTTTTACAAACCTTGTAGACCTAATACAAACTTTAAACAACTCACGAACGCATTATATCCGATTATCCATGACGAGACCTCATTCTTAACACATCTCTTTCGTCTATCCGATACTTATGCTATTCTTATACTCATAATCTTTCATTAGATCAATCGTTCACCCTTATACCCCAATTATTCTCCGCTGCATCAGACTCCAAAGCCTCAAATTTAAACAATCCTTTTTTTTTGTTTGCCAAAACCCTTTTCAAGTCTTCCTTCTGAATAAATTTCGGGACGAAATTTCCTAAAGGAGGGGAGACTGTAACGCCCCGCGTTTTCATAACTTTCCATATTTAGAAACCCTTGTTCATATTCCTATATTTAGAAACCTTGTATCCTAGTGTTCATCATTTCGTTAACTCGATTAATTAATCGTCGAAAAATCTTTATCTTTAATTCAACTCATTATAAACATGGTTATTTACCCATTGTTTAAATTAATTAAATTAATTAATTTTGCTATCTAAAAGTTTATTTTTATAATAATCTAGATTGACTCGTTAGATTTTAAGTTAGTAAACTAACCTAGTTAGTTTGTATTATAAAGTTAACTTTCTTTAAAAATATATATGTATGAGTATGATGAATAAATTAGTTAGTTAAACCATGAGGACCATTTGTGCAAATTCACTAGCATAACCCTAATTCTTATTTATCATCAGCCGCATCTCATATTTACCTCTCTAAAACAAGGGTATACCACATCTTCACTACCCTCTTCAACCCTCATCTCTCGGTTCCTCCTCCCCGTTGGATATCGCCGGCTCCGGAAACCTGAGCCACTTCCGGCGACAACCTCAGTCCAGCCGCACCCCCTTCCCTTCGTCTTCTCCATTCTGAAATCCGGCAACCCCCACTGCTCTCCGCTGAACGCAGTCGATCGTCGACAAAGGGAACGTCTTCGCAGGCGGCGGCGTGGATCAGGCAACGTGGTTCAAACAGAGGTGGTGACGAATGGCATCAGTTCCGGCGATTCTGAGCTGGTTCGAGCTTCGGGTTGTTTCGATTCAGGTACGAACTTCGAATATTATTCGGTTCCGTTTCAGTTTTAATTCAAGCCAGTTTCTGTGATATTACTTTCAGATTCGTTCCAACCCGACTCCTGTTTGGGTTCTGAAATGAGTAATGCGTCGACTTCGGTCCGCTTCTGATTCCGGTTCGGGCTTGGTTTCGGTTCAGGTGACGAAGTAGTAGGGATGGCGATATGATTCGGGCTTGATTTGGGGTATGTTATGGTTCGGTTTTAGGGGCAGCGGCTCAGTTCGAGTCTTGTTCGTTTCAGATCCAGGTTTCGTTTTGATTTTTGCTTGATTTAAAATTCGGTCGGTTTCGATTTAGTCATTTATTCGATTCGTATGATTATCCCCAATGTGGTTCAAGCTTTGGTTCGGGTTTTGTTCATTTAAGTCTCAAATTGGAGTTTCCTTCTAAACAGGTTCACGAGGTTCCGTTTCGGCTTCGATGCGGATTCGGGTCTTGGTCAAATCACTGGTCAAACTCAGCCGACACACGTTTCGGTATGCTTTTAACGCCGCGAATTTTATTACGTATTACTCATATATATATTTCTTTTTACACGAACCTAGCTCGAACCGATACTTTTATCGATTATTTACGTTGGCATTCGATGAGAAATATATATATCGTGGATATTGTTGATAATAGTGTTGTGAAATTTGAAATATATATATATATCGACAACTAGTTTTGTCGGGATCGTCCAAAAACAGAGGGAACTCTGCCCGTTTTTCGTAAAATTCCGTAAAACAAAACGTGTTAGGTTATGAAACGAAACTTATCAGATTTAAGTATTTTTTTATAAAAATAAATGCATATTTATTTTGATTACACTTCTATAATAATTCTGATGGATTTAATTTAGAACATTTACTTAAACTATGTAAAATATATATATATATATATATATATATATATCAACTAGATAGACTTTATATTCCACTTCAAATCCTCCGTCACCTCCCGTTTACTCATGCACCATCGTTTGCCCGTATAGGGTGACATCGGTGATCCATCATCCTAACCTTACACTCGTCGACACTTGGATAATCGGAAGACTTGGCAATTATGTGAGTATACTCGTATTCCCCTTTTTACTTTTACCACGTTTGGGGTGTAACATGTTTACGTATCAAAAACTTACACATGAACATTTTGCTTAAACACATGAACATTCCTATAACATGCTTGTATACGTGATTGCTTGATACTTTAAACTTGGGTGAAACTTTATGTGTTGAACTTATCATTAACTTCGTACGAGCCTAACCGTGACATATGTAGCGCTATAGGATTGATGACCCGCCCGTAGACTTGTGGTTATGTCATGAGCATCTTGCGTCTCATTTGGTTTGATATGTTAGACACATGCCAAATTTATTGTTTAACTTGAATCACATGCTTGCTATGAGGAATTGTTTAAAACTTATCTTTTGTGATGTACATACCAAACTTGTATACTCGCCTTTGCTTTTGCATTGAATTGTATTTTAAACATGTTACAGGTTGATGATGACGATGCTATGAAAAGAAGTAGTGTTGATGCCTAGATACACATATAGACGTTTAGGTTTAATATGTTGTATCAATTTTTGCTTATGTTGTTATGTATTTCTTTTGAACTTGTTGTTATTTGAGCTTATGTAATGTTGACAATTTGAAGTTATGAAATGAAATGGGAATTATTTAATTATTGTCACAAATAGCGTTATGATGTCTCTAGCAATCTTCACACTTCGTCTCATCCCGATGTTTCCGCCATTGGTTGGGGTGTGACATAGTATATTTCAAATTTTAGTTGTAATAAATATGTGTTGTTTCAATAAATGGTTTGTATAAATTAGATAATTATAATTAATATTTAAATTTTCTAATTGCTATTATGTAATTATGTGAAAATTCAAATTACAAAATTTTAACCTAGAATTTTGTGTGTTTCTTCATATCTGCTAAACAACATGAATGAACTATCTGACGCCCTTCAAAATCTCAATCTCTATTCTGTTAATGTGGAAGTTTCCAAAAACTTTACTGGGTATTGTGCCGATGTTGAGGAACCTATGGAATTTCAAGCTCAACCTCCGGAGAAACCCAAGCCAAAGAAAAGAAGAAGAATTGTGGGCTGGAGGCGTGTGCGCAGGAGGAAACCAGTAACTAGGAAAGTTGCCAAGCCGGAGGACCCAATGAATAAAGGAAAAGGAATAGAAATTGGAGAAAGCTCCAAGCAAGCCGAGGAAATGCTGTTATAGGAAGAACTAGATTACATACTAGCAAGTTGTGATATCCTTAAACCTGCTAATGAAAACCTTTTCACTTGTCCTGCTGAAACCCAGCTTCCAGTAAACTTGGAACCAGCCATCCCAGATCCCCTTGTCAACACCCGACCTTTAGGAGAAATGGAAGAATGGTGGACCAACGATTGGCAATTCCAGAATCTTTTAAACAACCCTTATACTTTTCTCCCTCAGTTTGACCCAGAGCCTGCAACCAATCCACCGATGAGCAACGAGAATCTGGCTGAACTCCGCCATTTTGGCGAGGAGCTGATGGATGCAGGAAATCGAATCCGAGAGGTGGGAGAACAGATCTCCTGGAAGTACGATGAGAGGGAACGTCGTTACTGAAAATGCCAGCTAATGGGATAGCATGTGAGGGTGGAAGCATGTGTTTAATAATAATATAATAAATATAATTATGTGAAATAACTTAAAAATAAAACTTGTGTGAGATAACCAGTGTGTACGGATGCCTATTATAATATATATAAAATATCGAACGTCGAAAGATCGACAATTTTGGCTATATTTGTTTAAGTGCTTATGTGCAATTATTTTGTTATGTTTGATTATTAATTATTTTATACTAATCACTTATATAAATTAATTACCAGATGGGAAACACTGGTAATGAACCCGATAATGAAGTTAATCAATCTGAGCCTAACAATGAAGATCAATTTCTGAATAGGCAAGATATCGAAAATATCGTTGCTCAGGGAATAGCCAATGTTATTCCAGCAATACTTGCTGCTGCTCGAAATCCAATTGAACCTCAAATTTTCTCCCTCAGTTTGACCCAGAGCCTGCAACCAATCCACCGATGAGCAACGAGAATCTGGCTGAACTCCGCCATTTTGGCGAGGAGCTGATGGATGCAGGAAATCGAATCCGAGAGGTGGGAGAACAGATCTCCTGGAAGTACGATGAGAGGGAACGTCGTTACTGAAAATGCCAGCTAATGGGATAGCATGTGAGGGTGGAAGCATGTGTTTAATAATAATATAATAAATATAATTATGTGAAATAACTTAAAAATAAAACTTGTGTGAGATAACCAGTGTGTACGGATGCCTATTATAATATATATAAAATATCGAACGTCGAAAGATCGACAATTTTGGCTATATTTGTTTAAGTGCTTATGTGCAATTATTTTGTTATGTTTGATTATTAATTATTTTATACTAATCACTTATATAAATTAATTACCAGATGGGAAACACTGGTAATGAACCCGATAATGAAGTTAATCAATCTGAGCCTAACAATGAAGATCAATTTCTGAATAGGCAAGATATCGAAAATATCGTTGCTCAGGGAATAGCCAATGTTATTCCAGCAATACTTGCTGCTGCTCGAAATCCAATTGAACCTCAAATTATTCCTAGCAAACGTACACATGAAGACAATTTCAGTAATAGTATAAACGGAGGCGGCAACAACAACAATAACAATAATGATAATGTACTGCAAGCCCCAACTCTCAAAAGAATGAAAGCTGCAACACCTGGTTGCACTTATAAGGAATTTCTTGCCTGTAAACCAGCTGAATTTGCAGGCAATGAAGGGGCGACTGCGGCGCTGCGTTGGTTGGAGAAAACCAAAGCAATCATTATGATAAGTAAATGTGTCGAGGAAGACAAGGTCATGTATGTGTCACATCTTTTTAAAGAAGGGGCGTTAGAATGGTGGAATACGGTGCTTCAAGCCAAAGGAAGAAATATGGCCTATGCCATGAGTTGGGAATAATTCCAGCAGCTAGTGGAAAGAAAATTCTGTCCCGAATATGAAAAGGAACAAATGACGAATAAATTCCTGAACCACCGGATGGTGGATGTAGACTGTCGAGGGTATACTTCGACATTCTTCGAGTATGCGAGAGTGGTACCAACCTTGGCTTCCCCAGAGCCAGTACTTATTTCCCGCTATATTTGGGGATTGATTGGCGAAATCTATGATATCATTAAAGCTGCGAGACCCCGTACTATTGACGATGCAGTGGAATTAGCTAACACCCTAACGAACGGACTGGTACGCACAAGAGAAGAAACCCGAAAAAAGGAAGTAGCCCAAAAGATTACTCAAGGATTCCGTATGGGTAATCGTAGTAATTTCAAGAGAAAAGGAACCGGGCAATCTTCCATTGTTCCATTTTGCAATACATGCAAAAGGAAGCATTTTGGAAGATGCAAAGGATATTGCAATTTCTGCAAAATCCCGGGGCACCAAGAAGAAGACTGCAGGAAAAAGAAAGCAACAGTCTGCTACAACTGTGGAGAAGCTAGGCACTTTAGGCCAGACTGCCCAAAACTGGTCAAACCAGCCGATAACAAAGCCAAACCTGCAGAAGGAACTACCAAGAAGAATGCAAGAGCTTTCCAGTTGACTACTCAGGAAGCAGAACTAATTCCTGACGTAATAGCTGGTACGTTCCTAGTTCACGACGTTTATGCAAAAGTATTATTTGACTCTGGTGCAAACCAAAGTTTTATAAATACTTCATTCTGCCAAGCTCTTAACTTACCCTTAATCAACCTTAGGCAGATTTTTACAGTCGAAACGGCAGATGGGAATTCTGTTAATATAGATAAGGTTTTGCAAGAAGGAAAAATAGAAGTCTTAGGCCATAAATTCTCTGCAACCCTGTTACCTATGAATTTAGCCGGATTCGATATAGTATTAGGAATGGATTGGTTAATAGCCAACCATGCTCGAATTCTCTGTGATAAAAACTCCATAGAAATTCATATACCCACAGGAGAATTAGTGGTAATTACAGGAGATAAGCCACGAAAACCACTGAAATTCATTTCAGTAATGAAGTTGGCCAGTTATTCAAGAAAACAAGAGGTGGTGTATATGATTTCAGTAATCATTAACACAAAAGGTAAGGAACTTAAAGAAATTCCGGTAGTAACAGAATACCCGGATGTCTTTCCGGAAGAACTACCTGGACCACCCAATAGGGAAGTCGAATTTAGAATTCATCTAATTCCTGGAACTACACCGATAGCCAAGGCACCTTATCGGTTAGCACCCACGGAAATGCTAGAATTGAAAAAGTAATTAGATGAATTACTGAGCAAAGGATTCATACAACCTAGTTCATCCCCGTGGGGAGCTCCAGTGTTGTTTGTGAAAAAGAAAGATGGGCCAATGAGAATGTGTATCGATTATAGGGAATTGAATAAGGTTACAATTAAGAACCGATACCCATTACCTAGGATTGATGATCTTTTTGATCAATTGCAAGGAGCTAGATACTTTTCTAAGATAGATTTACACTCCAGATATCATCAATTGAAAGTACAAGAAGAAGACATACCTAAAACTGCTTTCAGAACTAGGTATGGTCATTACGAGTTTACAGTCATGCCCTTTGGGTTAACAAATGCTCCAGCAGCATTTATGGACATGATGAATAGGATCTGTAAACCGTACTTGGATAAATTCGTAATTGTCTTTATCGACGATATACTTATTTATTCCAAAAGCCAGGAGGAGCATTGTAAGCACCTGCATACACTCTTAACTTTGTTAAGAAAAGAGAAGCTCTATGCCAAATTCTCGAAGTGTGAATTTTAGCTACAAGAAGTGCAATTTTTAGGACACATGGTGAATCACAAAGGTATTCACGTAGATCCTGCTAAGATAGAAGCAATCACTAAATGGAAGGTCCCACAGTCAGCTATGGAAATTAGAAGTTTTATAGGGTTAACTGGATACTATAGACGATTCATTAAAGATTTTTCCAAAATAGCTATGCCATTAACTAAGCTAACCAGTAAAGCAGTTAAGTTTGAATGGGGACCTAGGAAAGAAGGGGCCTTTAGGATTTTGAAACAAAAGTTAACAAACGCCCCAATTCTAGCTTTGCCAGAGGGAACAGAAGATTTTGAAGTCTACTGTGATGCTTCTAAGCTAGGATTAGGATGTGTGCTAATGCAACGCAAAAAGGTAATTGCATATGCATCAAGGCAATTGAAAAAGCACGAGGAAAATTATACGACTCATGACTTAGAATTAGGAGCCATAATTTTTGCCCTTAAAATTTGGAGACACTATCTGTATGGGAGTAAGTTTACTGTCTATACAGATCATAAGAGCTTAAGATACATATTTGGGCAAAAAGAATTAAACATGAGGCAAAGAAGATGGATGGAAATTTTAAGTGATTACGACTGTGATATTCAATATCATGAAGGAAAGGCAAACGTAGTTGCAGATGCCTTAAGTCGTAAGTATCATGAGAAACAACGACGAGTTCGTGCACTTAGATTAAATCTACAATTAGATTTAATGGAACAACTGAGAATTATTCAAGAAACAGCGATCAAGGATAATGCTGAAGGAATGAAGGGACGAGTAAAAGAATTGGAACAAGGAAATTATGGGATTTGGAGATTCCATAAGAAAAGAATTTGGGTACCTAAGCAAGGAGAATTAAGAAATAAGATTTTAGAAGAAGCCCATAAATCTAGGTATACCATGCATCCCGGTAACAATAAGATGTACCAAGATTTAAGGAATAACTTCTGGTGGATAGGGATGAAAAAGGACATAGCTAGATATGTTTCTAAATGTCTTACCTATTCACAAGTTAAAGCAGAACACCAGAAACCCTCAGGTTTACTTCAAAAATTAGAAATGCCTGTATGGAAATGGGAACTTATAACCATGGACTTTGTTACTAAGTTACCCAAAACCAGAAAGGGTAATGATGCGATTTGGGTAATTGTAGATCGATTAACCAAATCAGCTCATTTTCTACCCATGAAGGAAACCTTTAGCATGGAAAGGTTAGCAAAGTTATACATAGATGAAATAGTATCCTTACATAGAGTTCCGCTCTCCATTGTATCGGATAGAGATAGTCGTTTCACTTCCCATTTTTGGACAAGTTTCCAAGAAGCTATGGGAACCCGACTAAATCTAAGTACTGCATATCATCCTCAGACAGACGGACAAAGTGAAAGGACGATCCAAACCCTGGAAGACATGCTTAGGGCATGTGTGATTGATTTTGGTGGAAACTGGGATGACCACCTACCTTTAATTGAGTTCTCCTATAACAATAGTCATCATTCAAGCATTGAAGCTGCCCCATTTGAAGCACTATATGGACGAAAGTGCAGAACTCCAGTCTGCTGGGCAGAAATAGGAGAAAGTCAATTATCAGGTCCTGAAATAGTGCAAGAAACTACTGACAAGATTACTCAAATCAAGGAAAGATTAAAGACGGCTCGAGATCGCCAGAAGAGTTATGCCGATAATTGACGCAAGCCGTTAGAATTTCAAGTTGGAGACAAGGTACTCTTGAAAGTTTCTCCTTGGAAAGGAATAGTTCGGTTCGGTAAGAAAGGAAAGCTAAGTCCAAGGTACGTAGGACCATTCCTAGTAATACAGCGAATAGGACCAGTTGCCTATCGCTTACAACTAGCAGAAGAATTAGCTGGAGTACATGACGTATTTCATGTATCCAATCTCAAGAAATGTCTATCAGATGAATCTCTGGTAGTACCTCTTCAAGACATAGAGGTAAATGAAAAGATAAAGTTTGTCAAGAATCCATTGCAAATAGAAGACAAAAAGATCAAGTTTCTCAAGCACAAAAGATTGGTACTCGTCAAAGTCAAATGGGATTCAAAAAGAGGACCTGAATATACCTGGGAACTGGAATCGGAGATGAAGCGAAAGTATCCTCACTTATTTCAGTAAATCTCGAGGACGAGATTTTAAATAGGGTGGGGAGGATGTAAGGACCTTCAAAAAAAAAGACCCAAAACGACCCATAAGTAAAAACCCGGACCCCTGAAACCCTACTGTGCATGAAAAATCAAGAAATCAAGTTTTCTGGTTCTCAGGCGGGCCGCGTAAAGGATAAGCAAACCCTTATGCGGGCCGCGTCAAAGTGAAGTTTGACCAGATAAGCGTCCAGATCCACGTGTCATCCACGTGGCATACCTACGCGTGACACGGATGCCCTAATCTACGAACTAGACTTCCTCACGGGCCGCGTAAGGATCGAGCGAAGGTTCACGTGGGCCGCGTGAGACCCAAATTTCTGCTATAAGTAGGTTGGATCATGAGCAGTCCTCTGGTGTCGAAATCTTTTCACAAAAACGAAATCTCACTGCTCAAAATCGAATTTCAATATAGCTAGGCGCTGCTACGATACAGGGTATTAACTCGATCGCTGCTACGATTCAATGTCCGATCGATTGGAACTATTCAAAGGATGTTTAAGTGCTGCCCAAATTAGGGCTATACTTTGTCATTAGTCATGAATTCGACGGATGTTTAAGTATTGCGCTTTGTCATTCGTTGTGAGGGTTTTAATCTCGTGAGTTATCGTAAATGCTGTATTAGTTACTGACCTAGTTCGTGTGCATTGTTATTTAATTTAGGTTTCAAGGCTAATCAGTAGGCTAAATTCTGCCCGTATAAATCTGCAATGTGAGTCATTCTCTTTTATCAAATGTATTTTACAATACTCCAATTATTTTTCAAAAGTTATAATTACAGGGATTAAGTCGTGGTTATCTTGAATCACTGGCTAGTGGGGTATTGTGCACATTACTAATTTCTCACGGTTAGGCTAATAAATCCTAACAGTGATAATCATCACTACTTGGGGAAAGACCCAATAGTGGTATGACCATCGTCACCAGGTGACACGACGCCAGATAAAAATAAGATAAAAGCCATTGTAATCGCTCTTATGCTGTAATTAATAACTATGTGTCATTTTATCAAATTGAGTGACTCGCCAGTATTTCCCCGCTGATAAAATATTTTTTTAAAACATGTTTCAGGCAACCTGCTGTAAATCAAGGAAAACGTGCTACGGAGCACTAACAAGCTTGAAGAGGTGGCTCAGTTAAAATAAATAAACATGTTTTATAAATAAGGAAATTTCCTAGTAAAATTCATCTATTGTAAAATCACGGGATTATCCCGAATTATGCAATAAAATAATCGGGCATTTTTAAGTTTTAAAAGATCCTGTTAAATCTTCCGTTGTCGCATCAATTAATAAATACCACGGGTTCCTGTCCCGCGGCTTCTGACCGGGTCAAACCGGGGCTAGGGCCGTGACACATATAGATACATGTATAGATATTGTACGAAAATGTGTTATCTATTATAGCTAAAAGACAACTATAAGTAAATATAAAAGATATTTAACAAACTTAATAAAAGATGTCTAACAAACTTAATAAAATTCATCAGTTACATATGATTATTTCCATTCTCTTATTCAAAAAAGAGAGTATCCACCCATTCACAATGTAAATTGTTATAAACATAAGTACATATAAAAGATGTCTAACAAACTTAATAAAATTCGAATACAACTTAACTTTAACAAACATTAACTAAGAACATGCGATCACCTGCCTAAACAACACACATCAAACCTCACTCAAGAATTTGTTACGCAGCAACATGTCCTTTGCTACATGTTGTGATCTGGTTAAATATGCTACTGCAAACAATGTAACAGCTACTGATCCAACAATCTCCCTATACAACAGATGATACGAAAACTCTTCTTTATTACTGATTTTTATTTCTCATCAACATCTCCCTGATTTGTCCTTTGAATTGTAGTTCAAAGTCCAGGGAGAACATGTCTTCTTCATCATCCCTCTCAAGTTGAAGGTCCAACAAATCTTGGAGATCGTATGCATTCAGATTATATGCACTATCCATTTTAATCTCTTCAACACTACCATCTGATCTGATCAAAGTCAATACTTGGGTTTTTGAGCATGACTTCCACTTTACTATTTTTGGATCAATTGGTTTTCTTGGGCAAAGAATTATTGAAGATGAGTTTGGTGATTGTGGTCTGCTAACTAAATTTGCAATTGATTCAGACAAATCAGATGATGAGAGAAGGTTTTTCGGAGTACCGATTTTTAGAGACAGAGCAGCAGTTGTAGTATAGACTGGGTTTTGAAGAACATTTGAATGTTCGCTCTAACTTCTTCCAGCTTTTTGTAGGTCTCAACTATCTTCAGCTTAGACCATCTGGCAATGGATCTAACTGGACCATAACCAGCAGCCATAAGCTCTGCTCTCATTCTTTTAAACTTCAATACCTCATCTGAATCCACTGATTTGACTTTCTTTCAATTAGGTGGAGTTGGCTTTACCAGAGGATCATTGTTCATTTTTGTGATTCTATCGATATGAGTTTTTCTCTTACGTGTGGAGATGATTTCTGGTGAAGGAGAATGTTTTGGTAGTGAAGATGAATGTATGGGAAATCTTTGTGACATTGGAGATGGTTGGATTGTGGTTGGTGTAGTGAAAATTATCATGGCAGATGTTTAACAAACTTCTGCTGAAACAACTGGTGTCTCAGCAGCTGTTTGGTAAACATCTGCTGATACTTTTGTGTTCCCAGCATCTATTGACAAAATGGGTGATGATGGTGTGGAAGGTATTTTCTCCTTCTTTTGTGGTGGTTTTTTTAGAGAAGGTTGGGATTTAGGTTGAGCAGGAGATACAATTTCTGTAGGGTTAGCTTTTGAATCTGGTGGCAACTTTCTCAGTGAATCTTTCTCCCCCTTTTTGGCATCATTATCATCATCATCACCTTTCTCAAAGATTGATGTAGAGGTGGAGCCAGTAAGTTTCAATAGATGTTCCTTAATGTAAATAATGTCTGCTTGCGTGTCTTTATACCTGGCATCAACCAAATTTCTGATAAATTCCAAACTGAAATTGCGGTTACTTTCAGCCAAATTCCTCTAAGCTTGAAGGATGGGTTGCATAGAATTCCAAAGCTCATTGGCAATTTCCTGTCTGGTAGGTTGACTTTTAAAAAGCTCTATCATCTGCTTAATCAATTCTTTCATTTTAGCAACATCTGTTTCAATGGTAGACACTTTAACCGTCAAATCCTTATAAGTTAATTCATCACCAACTTTAATAGGATCATCTGAATTCCCACATGTAGTGGTTGTATTTGTTTTGATAATAGGAGAAGTCTCCATATCATCAGAAACAGATGCCCCTTTTCTTCGTTCTGGGGACTTCCCACTGAAGCAAAGATTACAGTTGTAACCTCATCAGTGGTTACCTTCAAGGGAGTCTTAATGATGTAACCACTGTCCAACTGATCACCAATGGGTTCAACAGTTGTAGTGGCTGCTCCACTTGAACTACCACCAAGAGTTTCGTAATACTCAACGGGGATAACCTCCTCAACTGTTTGTAGGATAGGAGATTGAATTGGTTCAAACACAGTCATTTGTTGCGATCTACTCTCAGTGATGTGTGCATTAGAGGAACTGCTTTCTTTCTAAAATTCAATTGCTTCAAACAGAGGTAATATTGTTGATGGAACTTGAGTCGAGGGTTGTGGTGTAGAAAGCGTGATTGCCCTGGGAGAGGGACTTTTAAACATACTTTCATATGAAAGGTCTACTTCATGTTGTGGTGTCCCTGTGCTTACAACATGATCCTTTTGTGAGGATACATGAGGAGTTTGGATGGGTTGAGATCTTTCCAACAACTGTGAGGAAGTAGCAGCAGTGGTTTCAAGTGACATTTGTGTTGTCACTGCATTAACCTCTGGGATCTCATCTTCCAGAGGAACCTTTTTATTTTGTTTGGTTTTGGTGGGCTTTTTGGATGTGACAGCTTTCTTTTTGCGTTTTCCTGGTGTGTGTTTCACAACACCAGTTATGGTTTCATGATCACCAGGAGCAGTTCGCTCAACAACAGAAGTTTGAGCAACTGATGCGAACGCATCTAAAATAGGCTCATCCCCCTTTGTTTCAGTTGTTGAAACTTTTGACTCTTTATCCATAAGTTTAGTAAAAGTTTTACTTGTAAGACTATTTATTTGAAAAGCTACACCTTGTTCAAAATCTGTTTGTGACACTTGTTTTCGTAGGTAGCAGCTTAGAAGTCTTGGATACAACAGAAAAGCATTACTACGAACACCTTTTTTCAAATTTTTCACATTATTCAATAAATCAGAAAATAGTGCTTGTGATAAATTGTAATCAGATTTTGTTAAAATAGCATAACCCAAATACTGAATGTTCAAAGGTATCTCATTAAATGCGGTGGTCTTGGCTGAGAGACATATTAAAAGAGTATGAAACAAAAATTTCATTGATGGAGGGAAGTTTGGTTTGTAGATAGTAACTTCCTTTAATTGTGCATCATACCATCTTTCAATGAACTCTGTATGAAGTTCAAGTTTTTCAAAGTTGGTCTTACCTCCCAAGTCGTCCAATGCAAATGTAGTGGAAATTGTAAAGGGAGAAATTCGTACCACACTTTCCCCGACCTTAGATGTGATGGCAACTGGATTATTATCTTCATACTCTATTTCAGCATTAAACCAAAATTGTCGGAGTGTTTCTGTATGAACCGGAGCATCAGCAGTAAGAATTGATTTGTATTTTGATGACGTTAAAAGGTCAATTATTGAGTGATAGCTGGTATTTTTGCTGGTTTTCTCAAAGATGGGGAGGTAGTTGTGAGGGTTTTTGATGTTCAGAGACATGATCGGAGAAGAAGGTGATTTGGGGATGAAACAGGGTTTAAGTTGGAGGGTTTTTAATATGTTGGAAATTATTTTTGAGAATTTTGAATTCAAGACGGCAGTGGTAGAACCTCGATTTAGGGATGAAACAACTTTTATATAGAGAGAAGAAGTGAATGCTGACATGGCAGTAGTTACAAATATTTGATGGCTAAGATCTGTCCACGTCAGAACCTCTCTTGTGACAACCGATGAAAGTTGTTTGGAAACCTCTGTTGGTCGTTGGGAACAGTGTGAGTCAAACAGTTGTTAGATAAACAAAAGTTATGAGAACAGATGATAACTTTCAGCAGTTGTTTTATTTTTAGCTAACATCTGTCCACGTCAGAACCTCTTTTGTCATAATGGATGACAGTCAGCAGTATAGTAAATCAACAGTCATTAGGATAAACAGAAATTATGACAACAGATGGTACCCTTTAGCAGTGGATGTATTTTTAGGCAAGCAGAAGTTTCAAAAATAGTTGTTTTCAATCGGTGTAACTCAACAGTCGTAAGTCTAACATCTGCTATTAGCCCAACCACTGTTAGTAGCAAATCCTCTGTTAAACATTTTAAGATTGAATATCATCTGGTGTACGTTAACATCTGTTGACCCATAGCAGACCTTTGCATCTTCAGACATTTAGAGGTTATTTGTTTTTGCTTAAAAAGTCTGCAAAGAGCTTATGTCTGTAGGCGGGCAGACAAAAGGCCTTGAAGACTGTTTTTTTTAAAGAAGATCTGAAAAGTGCTTTTATTAGCTTAAAAAATCTAATATCTAACATCTTCACAACCCATCAGATCTTCAAACATCCACGCTCCCCAAAATCAGACGACTCATTCCCTTCTCCTCCTGCCGCCACAGATCTGCTCCGGCCGGCGCTGCTCTTCTCTGGCTGACGCTGTTGTTCCCCACCACACATCTCTTCTCCGCTGCACTGCTCATTCAAGGTAAACCCTAGCTTTTGGGAAACAAGAAATTGCTGTGTTTTTTTCTATTTGCAAAAGATGCTGATACATATATGTCTATCTGTGTATGCAACTAGGACCACAGTACTCTCAACGCTCTCTATATTATCCACTTTATCTCTCTCATAAATCATTTGAAAAGGGGATCTTCCATAGATGATCATCAATTGGTGGAACCCTTGAATTCAAACCCTTTGTTTCAGGTAGTTTATCTTGGTGTTTTTCTTTGAAAACTTAGGAGTAAATTACTTTATAATCTTGAAATATACTTTGTTTGTTTATTGAAGTGTTTCACAGGTTACTCTAAATCACATTGCCAATTTGTACCGGATTTGAAGTGATTGCCCCCATCTCTTTGCAGATTGTGATAAGCTTTTTGATTGGTTGATGGTATGTACCTGAACACACACCACTATAGTGCTAGTTTTAGTTTTAGAAAAATCATATACAAGTGAAAGAAATGCTAGGAATTTTATCAACCATATAGTAGATGGATAATACATTACTTTGGAGATTTCCGTCGAAATCGTGCATTAAACGATAAGTATGATAAATAAATTTCAGCTTATACAGACGATATCCAGTTTATAAAACAAACAGTATTATATTTTCAGCTTGCAGACCTTCAGACCACATCTTCAGTTGCAGACATAAAATCAGTTGAAATCAGACTACCGACAGTTTTTGTCTGCAAAAACAAACAACACCTTATTCATCAGCAGATGCTCTCTTTTGTCAGACTTTAGCTACAACACACCTTTTATAACAGCAAAATATACCGTAAATTCTTCCTAAAAACTGTTATTGATAAACAAAATTATATAATAATACTTATAGCAGACGTTATATAATAATACTTATTCATCATTAGCCCAACCACTATTAGTATCAAATCATCTGTTAAGCATTTTAAGATTGAATATCATCTGTTGTTCGTTAACATCTGTTGACCCATAGCAGACCTTTGCATCTTCATACATTTATTCATCAGCAGATGCTCTCTTTTGTCAGACTTTAGCTACAACACACCTTTTATAACACCAAAATATATGGTAAATTCTTCCAAAAAACTGTTATTGATAAACAAAATTATATAATAATACTTAGGAATGACAGAAATAATTAAAATGAAGATGCGATAACAAAGATTAATACTATTAAAATTTATTCATTTAGTCAACAGTGGTAAATCAACAGTCGTTAGCATACACAGTTGTTTCATCATCAGCAGATGTTCTCTTTTACCAAACTTTAACTACAACAGACCTTTTACAACTCCAAATATTGACTCTCTGTAATTTGCAGGAGCAGAGATTCTTCAACAAACTACTATCAATGATCAAATTCTGAACATTTGTTTTATCTTTGCACTCATCTGTTCACCATCAAACCAACCCTTGATACTATTAAACCTCTGTTGACTTACCAAACAGATGTTCAGACACAATTCAACATCAACATAATCTGTTCACCATCAAACCAACCCTTGATACTATTAAACCTCTGTTAACTTATCAAACATATGTTCAGAGACAATTCAACATCAACATTATCTGTTCACCATCAAACCAACCCTAGATACTATTAAACTTCTGTTGACTTACCAAACAAATGTTCAGACATAATTCAACATCAACATAATCTAAATCAAACTCAAACACCAAATAAGTAAAACTAAAACGCAACATAGATTCATAAGATTAAAATTTATTCATTTATTCATGACATTAAAAGTCCAATAATTACATAACATAGTGAACAACATTAAAGTTCAAATCTAACAATAACAACAAGAATTAAGAAACTTTAGCTTCAACTCCATCGATTGTTGAACCTCTCGATGTATGTCCTTCAGCATCGCCATGAACTCCACGTCTCTATCACCGCACTTTATATTACTGACAACACAAAGCTCATGAACGGAAGTTGAAGGCATCCGCATAAGATTTCTGGAAACCTGCTCTCTCGTGAACATGCCAACTTGCAATCCATCAAAACATCTCTTCAGCTCTTGAAGAGCAGCCCTATCTTCATACACCTGTTCCTCGATTTTCCTGACAAAACGCTGCTTTAAATCATCTGATTTTACAGAAGTGAATGACGCCATTTGAATAAACTATATTACTCGACTTTCCTGAAAGTAAGATATCTTCATAGGAAAACATGATGAAAAACAGGTGAAGTGACTATGAGTTTATATACTGAAAAAATCTAACAGTGAAAACGTGTAGATTTAATATAAACATATTAATGTATAAATCAAAACAACAATCTTTTAATGCAAAAACCTTTTCAAACTCCAACTTTTATGGGAAAACTGTAAAATTAAATACCAAGAAACCTAAGGGACAAAATTTTGAAGTTCAAAGAACAAAAGCAGATTATCACAATTACAATTAACCTCTTCATTTACCATGTAGATGCGTTTTTAAACTCTATAAAAGACCGATGATTACTTTTGATTCAAAACATAAACAAATTGTCCTACAAATCACTTTCTGTAAAAAATTGTTCCAAATCAGAAAAACCAACAAAAAATCTACATGGCAAACTTCAGCTTCTACCACTGGTCAGACACCAGCGATGTTAAAACACAATTCTCGATGTGGTCACTCAAAGAACAAAGAACAGACGAAGAACTAAACAGGAAAGTCGACATAATCATTGACACTAATTACAACAAAACCTGGAACAGCATAGCATTGCTCGATGAAGTCCTCCACTCTCCTCCATCAGAGTTCCAGAAGAATGCAGAAGAGTTTCTGACACAACTTCTAAAACAGGATCAGAAAATCTACAACATGCTAACTGACATGAAATTCAAAAGAGAGCATGAAATCACATGGAGAAAGGCCAGAGTCTACGAAATCCTAGCAAGTGTTAACTCTAGCGTGTAATACTTTATAAATATTTCATTAAATTTCTATTTTTCAATGTAGTAGTTCATTTTAATAATATCAACATGCATCTTAACATATTCTAAAATGTCAGTGTCAATAAAAACTCTCAACATCATCAACAGTTAATCAAAATAAGAAACAAACCTAAAATGCAAAGGTCTCCTGTCAACTGTTGTAGCACATCTGACTTTTCACGATATTGTACAAATCTATACTTTCTATAAAAGGAGAAAATCTTACTGACGCAAGAAAACCTGACTTTCGATTTAACAAAAATCGAACAATGCAACTCTCCCATCAAAGAAGGTAGCACATGCAACTTTTCACGATGTTGCACCAATGATACTGCAACATCGATATTGAAAGGTTGATGTGTGATGGGAAGCTTCATTGAAACGACGATGTTGGAACAATGATACTGGAATGATAACATGTAAACATAATCATCAAACATTCGAACAAAGAAGTGTAATCGGATATTAGCGGCTGAATCACGAGAAAGATGCATTTGAGAGTGAGAGATACGCTCGCAGATATGAGCAAGAAAGATTTGAATGTGGAGCCAGATAATTATATCTTATTTATAGGATTAGAATATATGGTTTGAATTTTGAATGTGGAGCCAGAATTTTGAATCTGGACAGATGTTTATTTGGAAAAGATGTTTGATTATAAAATGTTGAGGGCATATGTTTAGACAAAATTTTAAAGTCTAATAAAGTATTTTTGAAAGACAAATTTCATTATAAACACACCCAAAATTACATATCTTTTGAGCTAGCTGCTGGAATGCAGCCTGCATACAAAAACTCACCCAACGACAGTTATACCCCTTTAACCGTTACATCATATATACTAAATATTAGAAGTGCATCATTGCTCCCACTCTATGTTGAACTGTTTCAACCAACTTCTTATACAAAAGTAAGTTGTCGACTTGACTTTCACATATCCATTACGACCCGTTTCCCAGCTAAAGCCTTGCACCCATGTAAAGCCTATATGAAGTTTGGTCAGTTTTGCGACTTTCGTCCAAATGTTTATTTTCCACATATAGATCCAAAAGGTTTAAAATCAGCCATCTTCAACTCAACCTCTAGCTCCTTGTAATCTTGGCCTAATTTGATCAGCCATCTTCTTCAACTCAACCTCCAGCTCTTATGATCAGCCATCTTCTTCAACTCAACCTCCAGCTCCAAGTTCATACTCTTCCAAAACAAACCTCACATGCATAAAAAAACAATTAAGCACACAATACCGACTAAACTCTGGTAAATGAAAATGATTTAATCAAATCGTCAAATGTGCAAAAAGAGAATAACACCAACATATATAAGTAAAAGGCCAATCTCATTTTTAACAACACACATCTATTCATTGTATACACTACAAAACGAAACTGATTGTCCTAGATGAAAAGTTTGTTTTTGGGTCTGGTTAAAAATGGGCCAGTTGACCTGAACCGCAATCTCATTCTGTACTTTTTTTTATTCATCTATCGCGTTTACAAATACGATTACAGAAACTATATTATTTATAATTTTATATTTATAATCCACATTATTTAGAAAAGGCAGGTCAGAAGGTTTTAGGCCCATTGCCATGTTTCTTTTTTAAGTTTTTTTGAGTCTCGACTAACCTTATAAAAGAAGGCTTACCTTATAACACATCGCTTGATCAATTCCGGAAATAGAATCATACTTGCTGTGTCAGAGGAGTCACTTGTAGACCATGTTCTTCAGTACTCAAGGGTTGAGATTGGCCATCTGCAACCACAAAAAAAACACATCAATCATGTGCAGATTAGACCATATGTATGAACATAACACAAGAAAACATCTCATGCTCCCTTTTGAAATGTAATGTATGAATATTATGACGCGTAATTAAAAACAAAACAATAAAGGAGCATAACAAAAGGAGCTATATATTTGTACAAAGGTATAACAATTACCATGGACCATGGTTATGAAATGAATTGGCAGTGTCTTCAGCTGCATCTGGTGTATTCATCTTGTTAAATTCCATAGACGACTTTTTATCTACTAAAACCTGCTACAATAGTATATAAAAACATCAAAATTTGTCAAACGCTCATATCTGAAGCAATTGAGGTGGCACCTGGAGTCTACTGTTCAGGACTTCTTGTGGTATCTGCCATAAGTTGCTCAAAATCCTTTTTTCCCACTGTCAACTGCAACACTTTTCCTATTGTTTATAAAGCACAAATCCAACTTGATTTAATATTCATAAAGTGAATTAAGTTATCAAATATAAGTTTATTTAGTTTACATTAGAAAAATTGACCTTCTTAAATCATCAGCTAACTTTTTAGAGCCGAAGTTGTTAGAGAATAGAACTCCACGCAGAGGCCTCCCATCTATAACCGTCCTCTAGAATTGGAACATGAACCAGTTTAAGGATACTTCAATATAGTCATGTTTGGAATAACCCTTACAGTGTGCAAATCATTCTCGAATTTTTGAATCAAAAGAAAGTAGAAACCAACATTGCATAGCTAACATGCTTTATCAGAGTAAGCTTCAGTAGATGCCTCCCACCTTTATGAAAAAAAGAGATAAAAGAAGATAAGATAACTTATAAACCTGTAAAAAATAACTGACCACCTTATCATCACCTTCTCGACACACAATTCCAATTGCACCTGGTGCAATAGCAAGAAAAAAAGTCATCAATAGGAAGAATGGAATACACATGTTCAATCATGCTTAACGCTTTTTAATCCAGCTAATGCTAATAACGTTGCTACAACAACACCATGATGTAATTTCTTTAATCTAGTTTGCACGTTGCCTCTAAAATTTTCCAACATTTATAATAAATAACAATATCACCATTAGACGGTGTGTTTGGATGTGTGCTTTGAATCCTATTACATGTTGGTATGTTCTTCCAGAGAATGTGATGGATATATGTGAAGCAGCTGATCCTTTCTTCTAATCGGAAACAACTTTCTCCCAATAACATAATCAAACATAACTAAAATATTAAAAAAGGACAATATGCTAAGCATCAAGGGACTGCTTACCTGATGGTTTTGTGCGATTACGGAGGATGAATATTTGCTTCAATCAATTGCAAAACAAACATTTGAACATCAACAGAAAAAAATTGAGAATAACCAATGTAGACATTAAAATTAAACATTAAAATCTCTATTATACAAAAAATGGATATTATTGAAGTTATATATATTTCAATGTATGTGTCAATACCTTTCTACATGTATCCTCTGAAACAACCATTAGCATATGAAGATCAACCAAAACCATGTGGGTTGACATTTTAGAAAATGGAATCTAGTGTGATGCATCCAGTGGAGTTATTTCTAGACCTTCATTTAGCTTGTACATTATGCATTATGAAATGTAATTTTGAATAGGACATTTGAAAAAAAAAACAAATGTTTGAGAAGAACATGAATACGACCGTGGATGAGCCTAGAAAATGAATTGAGCCTTGACCAATGATCACCCATTTTAAGCTAATGGCTTGAAAACCAACTGGATTAACCAGCGATGAACAATAAAAAATCAATTGAGTTACGTACCTTACCTCTTTCCATACCTTACTGTTAGAAATCGAAGAACAAACAATTTTTAATGCTAAAGCCCTAATTTCTAAGAGCTGGTACTGAAAACCTTGATTAATTGGAGAGTTTAACATACCTTACTGTTAGAAATTGAAGGTGCTGCTAACGTCGTTCATCGCCGACTCGGACCGCGTGGTAGCCTCCTTTGCGGTAGGAATCGAAGTCCTCCTTTCCAGTAGGAATCGAAATCCTCCTTTGCGGTAGGAATCAAAGTCCTCATCGTTTCGATTCAACACTGTCTTCTTGTGGAATGATGGAAGGATCTGGGATTTGAAAGAGAGAGAGAGAGAGAGAGAGAGAGAGATGGATTAAATTTTGAAAGTGGATCCAGATTTCATGTATGTTATATATGTATATGGTTTGAATTTGAATTTGGAGCCAGGATTTTGAATTTTGAATATGGACAGAGGTTTTGATGGCAAATGTTTAAAGTGTGTGTAGAGCTTTCCATTTCTTTTGTATGTGGGCAGAGCTTTGAACTTTGAATGTGGGCCAGACCTATGGCAGATGTTTGAACTTTAAATGTATTTTAAACTAAGTTTTATGATGTCACTATGCTCCCTCTATGGCTGCCACCTCATCGTTGATGACATAAGAAAAGCCTTGTTGGACAGCCTCTATGGCTGCCAAGTAAGCTTTTATTATGTCATTGGGATTTCTCCATTTATAGAAAGTATATATAGATTTGGTGACTATGCATCTATATTGGTGACTATTTTAGTTAGATTATTTTGTTTAATTTATTTTTACACAATTAACTAACTTAAATGGTCATTTAAGAGCAAAATGACAACAATTTAATGGAAAATGTGGAGTCTCCACTTGTGTTGAATTTCTATTTTAGATTATTGAATTTAAGTTTATAGAAAAATAATGAGAGTACATAGTTAATTATATTATATGTTATCAATATAAAAATTGATAAAAGTCAAAATAATGAGAGTACTTAGTTAATTATATTAACAATTAGTAGTGTGGAAACGAATATGATAGCATGTTACTGAAAGTGGGTATTTTACCTTTGAATTTGTAGTATTTTCTTTTGGCTGGGTTGATCTTTGCTGTTGGTGTTGTAGGTGGAAGGTTGGGTGCTGATGTTGTTCTAGGCGGTAGAGCAGTTGTTGGTGTTGTTGCAGGTGGTGGTAGAGCGGTGATGGGTGGTTCTGCAACTCTATTCACAGCGGCTTTGTGGTCAGGTGTGATTGTCACACTCATGAGTTTTTGGGTGTTGATGACAGAGTACATTTTGTCAGGTATTTCTCGCCTGTCATGGTATTTATGAACAATGATCATTTCCTTGCATGTCATGTTGAGCAAGGTTGTTAAAGCCTCATCAAAGAAAACAACCTTGGCATCTTCAATATCATCGGTTATGATTGCGTTGACATAGTACATGTGCATAGCATATTGTTTGTAAGTAGGGTACACATATAGTAAACTTTGTAGTTTGTAATACAAAAGTATTTCTATGTATTGTAATAATGTCATTTAAAAGTCGTTTGTTTAATGTCTTTTTCGGTAGATTGTATTGTTTGTGGTGTGGGTTACTTATATGACTTTTGGGTGTTCGATGTTATCGTCATCTTCACACACAAAATTTGAAGTAGGCTCTGTTACTATGTGTTTTGAATGTCAAAATTTCATGATAGGGGGGGGGGGGGGCTCTGCGTCTCATGAATTGGGGTGGGAGGTAGGGTTGGATTTTTTTTTTATTTTTTTTTTCTAAAATTTAGTAATAAGGGGAGTCCATGGGTTCTAGTAATGGCCTTTTTGGATCCCCTTGGCCCTTTTCTAGTAACATGCATTATTAAATAAAATTATCTAAGTTTTATTTTTCTAAAAATTGACAAATTATAATAAAATACGAAACAAGCAATTACGCGTAAAAGCGCGCGATTTCACTAAAGTTTACGTAATTACACACAATGCAAGTAAATACAGAAAAACATATAAATTCACAAAATTATATTAATATTTCTACGTTTTCAATACTATGTCCATGTTTCACCAACGTTCGGGGTCAGACTCGTGTGTGGTTTGGTAATTCGATTAATGAACTATAGTTAGGTGAGTGTTCGTGTACTAACCGACACACTTAACCAACCAATATGAAGTGAAATGCTATAATGAATGTTTTAAATCATGTTAAAGATAATGGAGTTGTGTTAACGGAGTTAAACTAAAAAATCTCAATTGTGTCACACCCCAACCGATGGCGGAATCATCGGGGCGCGACACTAGGCGAATCAGATTGCTCAAGAGAATCCATAACAACTATTTAGTGACAATATTTAATGTGTTCATCATCCCATACTAATAAACAATATATCAGCAAAGTGTTATACAGATTTCAGGCCTCTTAAAAAATACAAATCCGACAACCTAGATTTTTATGTGGGTTTCTAGACTTCCTAGTCTTGATTCGAGATAAACTGCGATTAACCTGCAACATACGTTAAAATAAAGTCAATACAAAAGTATTGGCGAGTATACAAGTTTGCATAGATATAGTATAGAAAGCGTTTACGCATAACCAGCATGTAACACATAATAAGCGAATCAAGTAAGCTATCAATAATGCTACAACCTAACCACGAGACTGCGTTGTAGAGTATGCGCGACACATGTTCAGCGAACACGTGAAGTAAAGTGATGTGATCCCTAGCAACCCCTGTCCACGACAGGTGCTGAGTCCTAACTATAGTACTATCATTGCTAGAGGCGGTCTAGTGTAACACTGTATGAGCATAGAAATAAATAATTCAACTAATCACGTATAACATGCGAGTGCGGTTAGCGTTTGTAATGCGTTTAAGTGTTGTGTTTTTTATAGAGAACGTATGTTGCACCCAAAAGTGCGTTAAGCGAAAAAGGGTTCGAGTATACTGACAGTGTGTGTTTAGTAAGTAAACACAATCTGGATTGGATTGAAGGGAGCACGTTGAGTTAGCCTGTACACAGAAGCATGGTTGTAAACAGAGTGTCGAATGGGGTTAAGTGTTCGACAGGTGATCCGGACGGATGGCCATCCGGGCGGATGGGTTCCATCCAGACGGATGACCATTCGAACGGATGGCCATTCAAACAGTGTATGGGTGTTTGTGAATCGTTAAAGTTCGAAGTTTCGTTATAAGCGTTTAAACAGGGAATAGTATAAGGGGCAGGTCACTCGGTCGGATGGTCATCCGAACGGATGTCCATTCGAGCGAGATGATCTGTAGTTGGAGTTTTGTAAAATTTTGTAAGTAAAAGTTTTTGAGTTAACGGAGACGGCGTGACGAAATCCACCTTCAAGAGGTCCAAATCAGTCAATTTCGAGGAAAAAGTTAATGTTTGTGTGTGATTTTGATGAAGAAAATGATGTAGAAGAGATTAGAGATGAAGATTCAAGGAGAAATGCTTACAAAATCTCCTTGAATCGCGACTGAGAGTGACTGAGAGCGTGTGAGTGGATGGAAGAACCAAAGTGTTGAAATGAGACACAATGGCCCTATTTATAGGTGAGGGTGAGAGTTAAGGCGATGCGCGAGGGTTGTGTTGGGCGGATGGCTCCGTCCGATCGAATGGCCATCCGGTCGGATGGTCATCCGGGCGGATGGTCATTCGAGCAGATGTCCATTCGGACAGCCGGGTTGCGTTTGTTAGTTTTCCAACTTTTATTTCGTTCGTCGTGTTTTGTTGCGTTAAACATTGTGGGTACTTTAAGCGTTTTAGTGAGATAAGTAGTATCGCGTTATGTTGCGTTTCAGTGCAATAAATTGAGTTGCGCGTGCCAGCGTGTGCGCGTTTAAACAAGTTTTAATACCTAGATGTTTTATATCTAACTATTAATATAATAGGTCATAGCATAAGTAACTGCGTTTCGAGTCTGCGTTGTGATGAGCGAGAGCGAGTAGTTTAGATACTCACGTGATGTCATCGTGTAAGTTTAGCGTTATAAGCGTATGTGTTGTGATGTGCGATATAGTGTGTGTAATAAGCGATGTAGTGCGAAGATATGAGAAGTAGCATAGTTTGTGATATAGTTTACATTATGATCTGAATATCTAGTGCTAGGCTTAACGAATGTAACGAGATTAACAAGTGCGAAAGTGCGGGTTGTTACAGTCTCCCCTGCTTTAGGAAATTTCGTACCGAAATTTATTCGCAAGGAGGACTGCGAGAATTGACACAAGCAAGTAGCGATAAAGCGTTAGGGTAAGCGGAGGGTGAACGAGTGATCGATCGAGGATTAATGAGTGAGAGCGTCTCGGTGACATGGGGAAAGCGACGAGTAAAGTGATTCGTCTGACTAAGAGAGTAGTAATTCACGAGTTAGCGATCCAAAAATGTTTTAAGTTCTCAAAAGGTTTTATCGAAAAGAGATTTTAAGGAAAACCTGGTTTATGAAAATTTCTTACGGCGTGGCGTTAAACTAAGTCGATGTTCACACCAACGTTGTAAGAGAAGTTTTGTTATGTTATTAAAATTTTAAGGAAAACTTGATTCACGAAAAATTTTCCATTGTTGTAAGAAAGTTTTGCTTGTCCAAAAGGTTTTTTTTTAATTAAAAATTTGAAGAAAGATTTCCATTTATTCCAAAAAGTTTGCAAGAAAAATTTCGTTTTTACAAAGGGTTTTAACAGTATAAAAAGTTTTAATTAGCGTCGAGCCCCACATGGCACCTTTCCACGAAAGTTTGTTAATATGGCTAAAACACTTATATATAGGAAGTACCAGCGGCATATCCACCATGTTTTAGCCATATTGCCTCTGTCCCGTGGAGCAATGTCATGTGTGCCGACATGGTACGGATAGATTTTTGCATCCTCGGTCCAAGCGATTAGTGGTTGGACCAAGTTCGAGAGGGAGGTTGAGTAAACTGAGCGATGAAGTTGTTTGCGAACTCAGTTTAGCGATACGAGTGTGCGCGAATGATTCAGCGATTGGAACATCGATGTAACGTGAGTGTTAAGTGCGATGAGCGACTAGCGATAAGTGGTAAGCGATAAGCGATAAGCGGTAAGCTATACGCGATAAGCGAGAAGCGGTACGCGATAAGCGATAAGCGATACGTGATAAGCGATAAGCGATAAGCGGTTAACAATAAGCGATAAGCGGTAAGCGATACGCGATAAGCGGTAAGCGATAAGCGAGAAGCGGTAAGCGATAAGCGAGAAGCGGTAAGCGATAAGCAATAAGCGTCGAGAGGAGAAGCGATGTGAGTACCGAAGCGTTGAGATTGAAACGTGCGATAAGCGTTTAAGCATTGAAGCGTTGAGAGGTAAGCGTTAGCGAAGCGAGTTAGATTTCAGCGAAGGTGCGATTGCGTTCGTGTAGACTTACGAAAAGTCTAGCGTTGCCGCGTTTGAGATGCGATGAGATGTTACGCCTTGCAAAGGAGTTTAGCGTGTTGAAAAATAGTCACAATAGTATAAGAGGTCTAATAACGTTCAACTCCGCATGACATTTTCTTCACGAAAGTTTGTTAGCATGGCAAAGCACTTATATATAGGAAGTACCAGTGGCGTATCCACCATGCTTCGACCACACCACTTTCGTCCTGTGAATAGATGTCACACTTTGTCGACATAATTAAGACGCTTATATATAGGAAGTACCAGTGGCGTATCCACCACGCTTAACCATGCTTTTAACGTCATGGCATCATTGGAACTCACTACGATCTCCGTGCACTGACCAAAATAATCCCGTGTGCACCCGTGATTAATTTGATCCTTGCACGTTTATCGTAACTGATTCCAAGGACGCGTAGTCGGGGTGAAACACATTATATCGTGATAAACTTTATAGTGCTAGTAATATAATCTGTGTGTAAAATTAGACTAAGTGTGAGGACGAGGAAGAGAGAGAGCGAGAGAGAGAGTCAACATCGCATATTGTGGTGATGTCGAGCAATAGAACGAGTATAACATATAAGAATTAACATTGAGAGTCGTACCATCAACAACGCCATTTTGCGCCTGGTTGGTGTTGATGTTGAAGACTCTTGCTGGGGCTGTGGTTGCTGCTGGAGCTTCTGTTGCTTGTGCTGCGGCTGCTGTTGCGTCTGGTGTGGCGGCTGCTGGGGGTGCGAGCTGCGTTGGCGGTGCGGGGAGTGCTAGCATGCCTTGATGTCGTGGCCCTGTGCGGCAGTGATGGGTGAAGTGACCAAAACAGTTGCAATTTGTGCAATAGCGATAGTTAGCTCCTGACTGGTGATGATAAGTACACTTCGGGCACAGGGGAAGAGTTCTAGTGTAGGCGCGCTTTGGGTGGACTGGAATTGCTCGTAGAGGTTTAGGGTTTAAAACTGTTTGGGATGGAACTGTTGCTGGGCAATTAAAACTTGAGTTCTTTCGCTTGCGGATGGGTTTGTCGGTGTCTTGCGGTTGCACGGCGTCGTCAGATGACTCAGTGGTAGCTTGGTTAGCCTTCTTGGTGGCATCCTTGGAAAAGAATCCAGCCAAGACTCGCTTGTCATTGATTTATGTGGCCAAGAGATAGGTTTCTTCGATGGTAGCTGGTTTTGCAGCTTCGACAAAATCACCCACACACCCCGGCAAAGCACGGATGTACTTCTTGATGGCCTTTTCAGGAGTGTCAACTTGGCTTAGGCAGATAATGCTAAGCTGTTTGAACCTTGCTGTGAGGCCGGTGTTGTCACCTTCAACTTGCTTGATTTCCCAAAATTCGTTTTCTAGCTTCTGAACTTTGTGGGAAGTACTCTTCCTTCATGAGCTCCTTCAGCTCATCCCATGAGAGAGCGTAGGCTGCATTGCTCCCACGTTTGTTACGCTCGGCTGTCCACCAGTCGAGGGCTCTTGATTGAAATACTCCTGTAGCGCATGTGGTACGAAAATGCTCTGGGCACCCACTCTGACGAAGGGTAACCTCGATGGCATCAAACCACTAAAGTAACTGAGATACATCTCCTTCGCCTGTGAAGACCATCGGGTCACAGGCTTTGAACTGTTTGTAGGAGAATGTAGACTTTGGCGTGTTGGTCTCAGGGTCTTCTGATGTTTGGGAGTCCTTGAGAGATTGAATCTGTGAGACGATTTGAGGAATAACCTTAGCCATTTCCTTGGCCACGAGTGTGGTGATCCTCTTATCAGCGTTTCTTCGAGCTTGACGTCACGAGTTGGAAGCGTTCGAGGACATCTAGACAAAGAGGGAGATTTGGAGTGATATTCGATCATAATGATTTTTGAGATTGCGATGCGTTTTAGCGCGTTTAAAACTTGTTGTAGTTGATATAGTAATACGTATTCACATAGGAGCCACATAGGAGACACAAAATTCCTAGATTTTCACGTATTCACATAAGCGTATGCGATCGTACATCGTATATTAGATACGTATATACTTACATGCTTGTATAGATAGCGCGAGGACACGTTTAAGAGGGAGAGTTGTTAGACTTTAGTTTTATTGCGGACATTCGGCTCTTGTTTAAGATTGCGATGGTTGTGCGAGTTGTGCATACGTAAAGCGGGGAAGCGAAAATCGAAAAATCGATAAAGCGTAAAAATCTTCAATGGAAAACATATAAACGTAATAATTTTGATAAAGAGTAAAAATTGGCGATTGCAGGCTAGAAAGTAGTTAGAGTGCCTTGGGTTTTAGACATCGACTACCCAAAGTGGTTCAACTATTCTCAACATTCTCGAGCACACGCTTTGGCCTATTAGACTATGCGGCTACGCCATTCTTCCTTCCAGTTACTATGCGGCTCGAGTCGTTGATACAGTCGAGACTTTGGTGAGAGCTTTTTTAAAACCGTTTTAGAGAGTGGAACGAGTTATTAAGATGCGGGTTTCACCCCTAACTTAACAACTTCGCTCCTAGCTGTGGTTGTGCTCACCGAATAAATTCAGAAGTTCCACTAGATAGAATTGGAGATTTCCGTTGAGATGTGGATATCACTCCTGACTCAACAAAAGGTTCTCGTGCTAAGAATAAAAATACGTGTAGAGTGAGCGATCTTATCGAGAGTTCTTGGTTTTCGCACCTAATCTCGACCCAATCACTCGGTTGTGTTATGCGAGCGTTTTCAAAAATCATGTGTATTGTGCCAGCCTTAGGAAAGGTAAAAGTAAGTTTTCAGTCTTAGGAAAGGCTACCTTCGTACTAAGCTGTAGTATGCGGGTTTGTACGAAGGTGTAACATAATATTGTAAATTCGAACATGAGTATAACAGCATGTAGGTTCGTACGATACCCCAAGTGGGTTCGTACGATGGGTCTGTTGGTACTTAGACTATAGACTAGGTCTATATAACGCGACTCGACCTAAATCCCTATAGTTATGGCTCTGATACCAATCTGTCACACCCCTACCGATGGCGGAATCATCGGGGCGTGACACTAGGCGATTGCTCAAGAGAGACCATAACAACTATTTAGTGACAATATTTAATGCGTTTATTATCCCATACTAATAAACAATATATCAGCAAACAATTATACAGATTTCATGTCTCTCAGACGATACAAATCCGACAACCTAGATTTTTATGTGGGTTTCTAGAGTTCCTAGTCTTGATTCGAGATAAACTGTGATAAACCTCCAACATACGTTAAAATAAAGTCAATAAAAAAGTATTGGCGAGTATACGAGTTTGCATAGATATAGTATAGAAAGCGTTTACGCATAACCAACATGTAACACATAATAAGCGAATCAAGTAAGCTATCAACAATGCTATAACCTAACCACGAGACTACGTTGTAGAGTATGCGCGACACATGTTCAGCGAACACGTGAAGTAAAGTGATGTGATCCTTAGCAACCCCTGTCCACGACAGGTGCTGAGTCCAAACTATAGGACTATCGTTGCTAGAGGCGGTCTAGTGTAACACTGTATGAGCATAACAACAAATAATTCAACTAATCACGTATAACATGTGAGTGCGGTTAGCGTTTGTAATGCGTTTAAGTGTTGTGTTTTTTTATAGAGAACTTATGTTGCACCAAAAAGTGCGTTAAGCGAAAAAGGGTTCGAGTATACTGACAGTGTGTGTTTAGTAAGTAAACACAATCTGGATTGGATTGAAGGGAGCGCGTTGAGTTAGCCTGTACTCAGAAGCATGGTCGTAAATAGAGTATCGAATGGGGTTAAGTGTTCGACAGGTGATCCGAACGGATGGTTATCCGGACGGATGGTCATCCGGGCGGATGGCCATTCGAACGGATGGGTTCCATGCGGACGGACGGTCATCCGGGTGGATGACCATTCGAACGGATGGCCATTCGAACGTATGGGTGTTTGTGAATCATTAAAGTTCGAAGTTTCGTTATAAGCGTTTAAACAGGGAATAGTATAAGGGGCAGGTCACTCGGTCGGATGGTCATCCGAACGGATGTCCATTCGAGCGAGATGATCTGTAGTTGGAGTTTTGTAAAATTTTCTAAGTAAAAGCTTTTGAGTTAACGGAGACGGCGTGACGACGTGTCAAACAACGGAATATACCAAGCTCAGTTCATTCGGTCGGACATGTACCACCCCTTCGGACAGACGAGATGTTCTTGATGAGATTCCATGTTTGACGCGTTAATCGGTCATCTCTCCGGTGGAAATCCGTTTTCAAGCCGGCTCTTGACTTAGGAACGAGTCGAGAGTCTGAGTGAGTCCAGATTCCATCGAAAATGTGTAAAAACCGAGAAATAGTTGAAAACAGTTGAAAAAGTGTTGAATCATTCATAACTTGGTTGAAAATGTCTGGAAATCCTTTAGATCTGGAACCAATCTTGATCAAATGATGCTCCACATCAGTTGCCTAAGCGAACCGAGCGGAATCCACCTTCAAGAGGTCCAAATCAGTCGATTTCGAGGAAAAAGTTAGTGTTTGTGTGTGATTTTGATGAAGAAAATGATGTAGAATAGATTAGAGATGAAGATTCGGGGAGAAATGCATACAAAATGGCCTTGAATCGCGACTGAGAGTGACTGAGAGCGTGTGAGCGGATGGAAGAACCAAAGTGTTGAAATGAGACACAATGGCCCTATTTATAGGTGAGGGTGAGAGTTAAGGCGGTGCGCGAGGGTTGTGTTGGGCGGATGGCTCCGTCCGATCGAATGGCCATCCGGTCGGATGGTCATCCGAGCGGATGTCCATTCGGACGGCCGGGTTGCGTTTGTTAGTTTTCCAGCCTTTGTTTCGTTCGTCATGTTGTTCCGTTAAACATTGTGGGTACTTTAAGCGTTTTAGCGAGATAAGTAGTATCGCGTTATGTTGCGTTTCAATGCAATAAATTGAGTTGCGCATGCCAGCGTGTGCGCGTTTAAACAAGTTTTAATACCTATATATTTTATATCTAACTATTAATATAATAGGTCATAGCATAAGTAACTGCGTTTCGAGTCTGCGTTGTGATGAGCGAGAGCGAGTAGTTTAGATACTCACGTGATGTCATCGTGTAAGTATTAGCGTTATAAACCTATGCGTTGTAATGTGCGATATAACGTGTGTAATAAGCGATGTAGTGCGAAGATATGCGAAGTAGCGTAGTTTGCGATATAGTTTACATTATGATCCGAATCTCTGGTGCTAGGCGTAACGAATGTAACGAGAGTAACAAGCGCAAAAGTGCGGGTTGTTACAAGTTGTGGAATCATTCCCAAGTTAATAGCATTTTCGTCCCGAAAACTTGACTAGAGTAGCTAACGTTTGAACAAAGGTTTTTCCCTGCGACTGTCACATCATCCCCAAGTTGGAAGGAATTTCGTCCCGAAATTCACTAGTAGGTTCCGCATTTGACGTGTTATTTTTGAATAGTTGAGGGTATTTGCGCATTCTGTTCCACGTTTCGAATTCCAACGAACTCGTACAATAAGGATCTTGTTGTGCTTAAGGGTTTTGACTTCCCTATCCATAATTTCAACTAGTTCCTCGATAAAGCAGCGTGGGGGAGAGGGCACTGGTTTTTCCACCGGCGTGGAGGGCTTTTGTTTGGTGATGTAAACGCTCTTGATTGGTGGGTGTAGTTTGGATTGGTTTTGATTGGTTGGTATATATTTTTACATTATTATTTTTTAATAACGTCACTTTCATACCCTTCCACTCTGTGTTTTTCACCACACCCCTCTGTTGATGTGACTACCACATGACACTTCATGCCCCTCCACTCCGTATGGTGCAGTGGTGAAGCTTGGAAAAAAAAGTTCGGAGGGTCGGAAGGTAACGGACCTAAAAAAAATTTCTATCGTGTAGTTTCGAGGTGTATTTGGGTCGGACATCGGTGATTCGATTCGGGTCGGGTCAAACATTAATATCAAATAAAAAACGTTCTCAAACATTAAAACGTAAACATTGTTTAACAAACAAATGAACAATTTCACCCCTAATTTCAACCTAAATCACATAAGTTGAAGCCCTAAATAAATTAAACCTAAAGATAAAACACATACCTTGAAGATTGAAGAAGCACTAAATCGATTCCAGCCGTTGCTTTCTGTTCAGCGAAAGATCGAACAACAACAGCTAGCCCACTGCCCAACGATTTTGGTTTTCTTTCTGTTCAACCGTTCCTTTTCTTCTTCTGTTCAACGACCTGGTAATCCAATCAACAGATATTGGGTTTTTTTATAGAAAGGGTATTTGGGTAATTGGTTGAGCTTTTAATTTTGGTCTATAATAAACATAACAATATGATTTGGGCTGAAACTGAATAGATCTGATTTGGGCTATATAAATATTTTTTTTATAAAACGGGAGGTCGAAAACATATAAACATATTTTTTAAACCTGGGGGTCGAAAACGTATATACATAATTTTTTTAAAAACCCGGGGGGGGGGGGGGGGCGAAAACGCATATACCTAAAAGATTCTATACGAAAAGTACATATGTAACACTACTGCGCGAAAAGTTTGGGGGGTCGGACGCCCCCCGGCCCCTATCATCCTGCGCCCCTGGTGTGGTGTAAGAGGTGTACATCACACGTGTAACACTTTAGTCCCTGGACCCATGGGATGACCAAAACTGAATAACAAAACAAAAATAGCTACAATATTAGCAATACACAAACCAAAGTTTAACATTTAGTTATATATTAATACGTATATGATTCTAATTATAATTGATATATAATTAACAAGGTTTAAAACTGGTGTATTATATAGTAAAAATAAAATTTTACAAATTATTAACGATATTTTAAGATAAGTTATAACTGAAATTTACCTTTTTTAAATTAAAAAATAAAAAACGAGAAAACAAAATTAGACTAACAGAATTGTGACATGTAACGCAACAAGATTTGATTCTTGTTAGGTATATGTGACACGGCTGATACATTAGTGATAAGATGATTTGATGCTTAGCAACAAACATGTCACATGTATTTTGTTAATCAATCAATAAAGCGGTTGGTTCGTAGTACATAACTATCTAAATATTGCATTATAGACAACTATCAGGCATCCGATCATCTGAAACTCGCCGGAGGCTTGACGAAGGGGTGTCTGCCGGGATAGCGTGCGAGGTCGCCGGAGTATTTTGGCTTTACCTTTCCTTCTATCTTGTTTTTCTCCTCTTCCATTCGCCGAAAGGAGTTTCACCGGACTTTGGGAGAAGATAAACAGTGAAATCAAAAGTCGCCGATCATCTGAAACTCGCCGGAGGCTCGACGAAGGGGTGTCTGCCGGGATAGCGTGCGAGGTCACCGGAGTATTTTGGCTTGACCTTTCCTTCTATCATGTTTTTCTCCTCTTCTATTTGCCGAAAGGAGTTTCACCGGACTTCGAGAGAAGATAAACGGTCACCGCCATATCTGATCTTTAACTGGATAGGGATAATGGTGAGAGAAGGGAAGAGTGAAAAGGAGAAGAAAGTTTGGCGAGCGAAGGAAGATATAAAGGAAACCGGGGAAGAATAGAATCCATGGATCGATGTACCAGTGAGAAGTGGCAATCAATACGCGAGTGAAAAAGCAACAACCTTCTATGTGACGAATTTACCTGAATGGACTACAGGAAGAGACTTATGGGTTGAATGTCAGCCTTGCGGAGTCATATGCGATGCAGTTATTCCGAAGAGAAGAGACTATGCAGGGAGGGTGTTTGGATTTGTCAGGTTCAAGAGAATAAAGGATCAAAATAAACTACTGCAAGCATTGAATAATGTGTGGATAGGGAACAAAAAGATAAAAGTTAATGTGTCCAAGTTTTTGAAGGAACGAAAAAAAAAGGATAAAGGAAAGAGGGGGCAGTTCTACGAAGGTCCAGGGTATAATACAAACGGAAGAGGGGAAATGGAGAATAGACAGTTGAAAGACAATTATGGGAAAGAAAATAAAAGTTATGGGTCCATCAGCTTTAACAGGGAACAAGCCTCTTATAGGGATATACTGACCGGGAATAAGAAATACGAAAGTTTAGGAAAGAAGATCCAGTTATTGGTGATTGTTTATGTACACATGTTATTTACATTTATTTTACACACACACGTGGGTTTTAATATTTATAAAAATGGTTTATACCTTAATATTAAAACACACACAACAAAGAACAAATGTATCCCGTCATATATGCAGCAAAGTATTGGTAAAAGCCAGATATCGTTCCATGGAACACGGGCGTTCTAATGTACTAAATCTTTGTCATTAATCCACCAGTAGAAAGATAAGTGAATGGTTGTTTAACTAAATTATCTAAATTATATCTAAAACATAAATATACTACTATCTTGTTTCACAAACAACCTAAACATGTTATCTATCATGTGACAACTCGTATTTCTGAACATATCCTTGTGCTTGATGTGACGTATGTGAACCTTGTGTGATAATCTGATTTGTCGACTTAATGAATGTTATGAGACTTTATGTTTGAATTATGTGTAATGTATGTATGTATGCAAACGAGCCCAAACGCACAACATGAATCAATCGCACAATACACTTGGGCCGCATTTCTTTGTCTTATTCTGCTTATCCTACTCGGCCCACTATGCTTGAAATCGAACTCAATGGACAGCCCACTAGGGGTTTCGGTCACCTAATTATATAACCCGGCACAAAAATCCCTTCAAGGGTTTGTTTCCCTTATCAATTGCAAATCACTCTAAAACACACAAACCCTAAACTTCTCTCCTCTCCTCTTGCAAACCGACGGCTGCCTCCTGTCCCTCGAAACTCTCTTTGTTTCATCATCCAATTCGGTTAGTATCTAATGTTTCTTTTGAATTGTATCGCATGTGCTGTATATGTAGTTCACGGTTTATGATAATATGATTCATTGGGATCGTTAATTTAGATCATATAATATTAGGGTCATCACAATAATTGCTTGATGTGCTTCAATTTGAAAGGCCCAATCACCATCATTCTATTATGAAAGATGTCGGCCATACTTGTTTATGATTGTTATGGAAATTGCCAATAGCATGTGAATGTTATTATATGGGAATTGTCAGTAGCATGTGATAGTTGGAATCTTCATGTATGATGTCATGTATTAATAGTTGGTGGGTAATGATGTGAGCATATGATTGGATCGATATGTATGAAATGTGTGGTCGAATGGTTTTCAAGTAAATCACATGAATATCAGTGCATGTCATAAGGTTTTAATCGGCCCATTCATGCTATTGCATTCAATAGAATTGTAATAGGTTGTCAGATCCACTATCTCGGTTCCATACATATCAGATTATTTTAATGATGATTGTAAGACTGAATGATGATTGAAAAGTAACTAGGTCTTCGTGTACGGTATTTTTTATGTTGTTGGAATTGATATAGATGGATATGTTTAAAGTGTTGTGATTGTTCATGTTTGATTATGATAGAGTTCATAAGAATTTTGAGATAAAAACCTTTGTTTGATCGATATTGGTTGGGGTTTAGAAACTGTTAGAATTGTTGATTTATAAGTTCACAAAAAGGAAACAATATAACTGATTGCATGAAATCCGGACATTTAAACTGATCGCACAAGGATCCTGGTCGCACAAGATTAGATCGTACAAGATCTGATCTGATCACACAAGGGGTCCAGTCGCACAAGATGATCCAATCGCACAAGGTGCCCCCAGTCGCACAAGATGTATTGGATCGCACAAGCTGTTTATTGTTTATTTGTATTTGGGCCGGGTATATTAACTGAATCGCACAACATGTTGGGCCGCCTGTTATTGGGCTTTATCTATTAAATTGTACAAGTGATTAGTATGTTATGAAGTTGACTGCTAATGTGTTATACGTGTTTGCCATGATCAATGCGTATTAATAACCTGTTAGACTATGTGTAATCATACGTGCTTTACTTGAACCTAAACCTGACATGTATGATAACCATGTTAGGACGTGGTTGACCACTAGCATCTAGACTTGACCTTTCTGTGTATCTGCCGAGCAAACCAAGGTGAGTTCACACTCTACAAAGCATGGGATTCCCAGGGGTTGGGAATGGGGTTAAGGAATATGGAATCCTCGTCCTTTCTTGGGTAGGACAGTAATGGTTCAGGAATGTAATTCCTCGTCCTCACGGACAGATAACTTTACTAGACCAAAACTCTATCACGAAGTCCCTCCTTTTTATATCGACTTAATCGCCAGGCCAATGGCGAGCGGGTCATTAGTTAGATAGCGCTATTTAGGTCTGACAAGCCTCACACCGTGCCGCAGAGGACGGGCGTGAACTAATGGATCTGGGCACGTCAATGCTGATAGACATTGACAGTTCAGGGCACTTAAACATGACTTTAGTCAGCAGTCGATATGGTAACGAGTCTAGTGTATACATGGGGTAGCCCCCACGGTCGAAATGCCAGATAACTATCATGGGGTAGCCCCCACGGCCGAAATGCCAGATAACTATCATGGGGTAGCCCCCATGGCTGGATTGCCAGAGTTAATGGGTTAAACAAATCACGTTTTCAAATATGGGGTAACCCCCACGGCAGGGATGCCAGTTAAAGGAACTATTTTTGGAACAACTAAAACCAACACCCAACTGTGAACTCGCTCAACATTATTGTTGACTCGTTACTACATGCTTTGCAGGTCAATAGGTACTTAGCTGGAGCTTGCACAAGGAAGAGTCGTTGTGGGACATGGACAGCGGTGTGCCATGTTAAACCTTTGGATATTTAAACTTATGTTTTGATTTTAAACATTATGCTTCCGCTCATAACATAAACTAAGGTTGTTTTGGACACTAATTGTGTTGGTTGGACTTTTACAATTAATTACTTGCTTGTTCAATATGATTAGTGGTTTGATCCTGGTCAGTCACGCCTCCAAGCGGTGATACTCCGCGTGTGGATTTTGGGGGTGTGACAGATTGGTATCAGAGCCATTGGTTATAGAGAACTTGGTTTTAATAAAGGAAAACGTTTTTGTTAAAACCAGACTATAACATGTACAGTGCTCTACGATCCACAACGACGCTTCACTCCACGTGCAAGGCTCGACATTCTAGGTGATATGGTTTACGTTTTATATTGCCTACTTGCTAGATTGCATAGAACTTTGCTCATGGTATGCTTAGATAAACGTAGCAACTATAGTTTGAAAACACATATGTGCTTGCTTCCCACTGTCACTCCACACTTACACACATTCGCGACACCTTTTCTATTTGTGTTTCCTTCGATGTGAAGATCATGAGGGAACGTGTGAACCTAACTCAAGCCCAGCTGACGGCTCTTATCAACGAACAAGTTACGGCAGCACTCGCAGCCGCTCAGGCAGGAGGTATAACCTGCTATTCCGAACCTAACCTAGGATGTTAGATCCTACTCTCATGACCCAACTCTCGCGCTTAACCCTGTCTTTTCTTCCTCGCGCAACAAGGTCAGAACGCTCAGCCGCTTGTATGCACATTCAGGACGTTCATGGACTGTCGTCTTAGTACTTTCAGTGGCACTAAAGGAGCTATAGGTCTCCTCCACTGGTTCGAAAAGCTCGAATCTATTTTCGAGATGTGTGAATGCCCTGAGGCTCGCAGGGTGAAGTGTGCTACCGGTACTCTCGAGAGTATAACGCTCACATGGTGGAACGCTCAGGTCCAAATGCTGGGGTTGGTTGCTGCTAACGCCACTCCATGGAACACCTTCAAGGAACAGATTAAAGAGGAATATTGCAATCGTGATGGCATTCATAAGCTGGAAGTGGAGTCCTTTAACCTGAGGGTGACGGGGTCAAAGATAGAAGCGTACACGAAACGATCCAACGAACTGGCAGTGTTATGTCCAACTATGGTGGATCCTCCCATCAAGCGCATTGAGCTGTACCTCAAAGGCTTAGTACCAGAGATTCAAAGTCATGTGACTTCTGCTAACCTTGCTACTATCCAGGATGTTACTCGTCTTGCTCATCATCTCACAGACCAAGTAGTGGAATAGAACAAGCTGCCTAAACGTATCAGTGCTACTACTACTAATCCTTCTGCTACTTCCTGTAACAACAAACGAAAGTGGGATGGAATATCCAGCAAGGTTTTGACTACGGTTCAGTCCCAGGCCCAACAATGAAAGATCGATGACTACCAGAGTCTTGGTCAGCAATCTTCTGGTAGTTAAGGGCAGGGTGGAATCGATGTAATTTACACCACAGCGGGCCCTGCAACAAAGATCGTTGTCAGAGATGCGACAGGCTTGGTCATGAAGCCAAAGATTGTAGAAGCTCACGTCCTGCAAACAAGAACCGACAACAGCAACCACAAGCTCCACAGAATCAGCAGCAACAGCAGGGTAACAAGGGATGTTATCAGTGTGGTGTTGAAGGTCACTTCATGAGACACTGCCCACAGTTGAACCAGAACCAGAATCAGAACCACAACCAAGGAAACGGGAACAATAATGGAGGCAACAATGGGGGTAATAACGACGGCATTGGTGCCAGGGGTCGAGTGTTCTTGATCGGTTCGGGTGATACTAGGAATGACCCCAACGTTATGATGGTTTCGACATCGATATTGGTATGGATTGGCTACCTCAACATCGAGCAGAGATTCTTTGCAAAGAAAGGATCGTCCGCGTTCCTCGTGCTGGTTGAGAACCTTTGATAATTCATAGTAACAAGCTCCTGGAGCAGCGCCCATAGCTCGAGCACCTTATCGCTTAGCTCCATCAGAGTTGGAAGAACTCTCTACGTAACTACAAGAGCTTTTGGAATAAGGGTTTTATTCGTCCTAGCTCTTCGCCCTGGGGAGCTCCAGTGTTATTTGTGAAAAAGAAGGATGTTACCTTCCGAATGTGTAATTGACTATCGAGAACTCAACAAAGTGACCGTGAAGAATCGCTATCCTCTTCCACGCATTGACGACTTATTCGACCAACTGCAAGGGTCGAGCTACTATTCAAAGATTGATTTGAGATCGGGATATCACCAGCTGAGAGTCTGAGAAGAGGACGTCTCCAAAACATCCTTTAGAACTCGATATGGACACTATGAGTTTTTGGTTATGCCTTTTGGATTGACAAACGCACCTGCGGTTTTCATGGATTTGATGAATAGAGTGTGCAAGCCTTACCTGGACAAATTCGTCATAGTTTTCATCGATGACATCCTGATCTATTCGAAGAGTCAGGAGGAACACGAGCAGCATCTACGACTCATTTTGGAACTCCTTCGAACAGAACAGCTGTACGCCAAGTTTTCAAAATGTGACTTCTGGCTTCGTGAAGTCCATTTCTTAGGCCATGTGGTAAACAAGGATGGGATTCACGTTGATCCATCCAAGGTAGAGTCGATCAAGAGCTGGCCTGCATCTCGTACACCAACGGAAATTCGCCAATTCTTGGGCTTGGCAGGTTACTACAGAAGGTTCATTAAGGATTTTTTTTTCAAGATTGCACAGCCTCTCACTTCACTGACGCAGAAAGGCGTTGTTTATCGATGGGGAAATGCACAGGAGTTAGCGTTTCAGCACTTAAAGGAAAGACTTTGCAGTGCACCTATCCTTTCATTGCCAGAGGGCACAGATGACTTTGTGGTTTACTGCGATGCATCCATTCAGGGTCTTGGTTGTGTATTGGTGCAGCGGGATAAAGTTATAGCCTACGCCTCATGCCAGCTTAAAGTTCATGAAAGGAACTACACTACACACGATCTAGAGCTGGGAGCTGTTGTTTTTGCACTTAAGATATGGAGACACTACCTTTACGGTACCAAGTGCGCCATCTACACAGATCATAGGAGTCTCGAGCATATTTTCAAACAGAAGGAACTAAATATGCGACAATGACGATGGGTCGAACTACTGAATGACTATGAATGCTCGATCAGATACCACCCGGGCAAAGCCAATGTCGTGGCCGACGCCCTCAGTCGAAAGGACACTGCGCCCAAGCGCGTACGAGCTTTACAACTCACTATACATTCTGGTCTTCCTTCTCAGATACGGGACGCTCAGGTAGGAGCATTGAAACCAGAAAACGTCAGGGCTGAAGCCCTATGCGGCTCAAGGCAACGATTAGAACGAAAGGAAGACGATGCTTACTACGTAACAGGGCGCATTTGTGACAACCGTCACTTTTTCGTACATTCCGTACACGAAATGAACAGTAATTTGTGCTTAAATGACTGTGCATGATCTGGTTTACCAGACAAATAAATTTCTGAATTCCATACAAGTGAATTCATGCATGATATATGCTACAAGAATTACGTTATGATAGCGTTGCGTCAAAAATATTAGTAAACTCACCGGTAAGACACACTGTGTCAACAGAACTGCAGAAAGCAGTCAGTCATTAGAATTGAGGCCTAGGTGTAGGTCCGATGACAAAAGTACATTAAAACCCAAGAGTACATATAAGGGTTTAATTTATAGACATTGCGAAAGCAAAAATAAGCACTAAAAAGCACCCGAAACGCACTTTAAGTGCATAATTTTGTATAATTCAGCTCAATTCAGCATTTAAACATATGAATATTATGCAGAAATTTCGTTTTATCATCCAGAATATTTCCCTAAGTGTTGGGAATTGAAAGGGTACAAGAAGGGTACTTAAAAGACACTAAAAAGTGTGATTTAGCACTTTAACGAACCAGTGTCTAACCGAACAACCGGATAATACCCGGAACACCAAAATAATGCTAGAAGCATTGTTTTTATTTTTTTTCTAAGCTAGTTAGGGTCCCCGAATACCCTAACACACTATATATTACTTAACATACTTAAACACTAAATCTAATACTTAACATGTAACTAGATAGTGTAAGTAACATTTAGGATGGAACTAGGACCCCCCCCCCCCCCCGCCCCCCATAACCGGTTGTGTGTGAGTGTGGACACCCCAAGATTTCTTCCATTTATTTATTGGATCATGTTGGATGAAAGAGGGACACATTAACCTAAAGGTAAACACTTGTTGGAAAATCCTCTTATAAACCACAAGACCTTACCACTTCTCATCTTCACTTAGAACCAACACCAAAACTCTCTCCTTCCTTCTTCCTAGGCTACGGCTCAAGCACCCCCTCCCCACACATCAATTTTCGATCCACACTCATCCATTCTAAGGTGATATTATGGTGTAAGAAGGTCGCTAACGAGGATCGGTGCTCATGGAACTTGAAGGACCTTCACCATTTGCTTTTATCCACCTCATTTGCACTCTTGAACTTCCCTAGCCTTGAGCTAGTAGTAAGTGTTCTAAAACACCTTCTTGATCTTGTCTAGAGTGGTTAATAATAGATTTGTCGGTTGAAAATCATGAACATACTAAATCACCAACTAAAAGTCTATTAAAGTGATGAATATGATGGTTAATAGATGGATAATTGTGTAAAACTTGTTAAACTTGTTTTGTGATGATTATTTTGTGTTGTTTAATGCTAGTAGTAGTTCAGATCGTCATCTAACCCGGCTAGGTTATGTTCTTAGAACATGAGCTAGTGTATGTTAAAGTATAAAAAGGACTAGATGATGAACACTACTACTATTAAACATGAACTTGTGTAAAAACAATTTATCTTATGAAATGGAGTTCTAAACTAGTAGATCTAAAGATCTACAAGTGGTATTTTCGAAAGACCAACTGTAAGACAAAACCATGTTTTAAAACCAGATCTTTCATGAAGTAGAGGTGTTTTTATGAACAAACAAGTGTGTGGACACTTGTGTAACAAAAGTTTTAACAAAGAAATAATTTTCGTAAAAACCGACTAGAAGTTGTGAAACTTCATATTCTTTAAAAATAAAGTTTTTAAGAAATTAAACTTATTTTTAAAGATAACAAGGCTTACTAAATGTGCTAGTAAATTACTACACATTTTTGTAAATATTCAAGGTCATGAAATGGAGAAATTAGTGATTGTTGTTGATGATTATTGTTGATAATTGTTGTTGATGATTATTGTTGATAATTGTTGTTGATGATTGTTGACGATTTAAAAGAAAATAAACACATGTTTTGAAAACATGGGAAACCTCCATTTTTAGGGGAAACTCTGTCAAAAATTTTATAAATTTTGACACTTAGAAAAATATAATTTTTTGGGAAACTTATTCCCTAAAAATGTATTTAAAGTATTACCAAGGTTTCCCTAATTTTTGGTGATTAGAAATGAGGATTTCTTCAAGAATAAAAATGGATATAAGTATGTATATTTTTGAGAGAAAAATATATATTATTTTATCACCAACTTTTGTGCTAAGTGTATATAGTATGTGTTATACGTGCTAGTATATTAAGACTTAAAAATACACTAAATACTCATGAGGGGTATAAACATAAAAATACACATACAACATACAAGATACATAATTCGGGTGCAAAGTGCAAAACACGAGATACTTATATTAATTTTAGAGAAAATAATATAAGTAAGATACGTAGTTAAAAATATAGAATATTTTTAACACAAGAATATATACAAAAGAGAGTGACTGTACTTGTGCGACGCAAGTCTAGTGACTAACGTTAAGAAAACGCGTATAGGTTACGACGTTAATTAAGCAAATCCGGTGAAGTTTACGACGCAAGGAACGCAAAGTTGTGAGTTCATGCTCCCCCTTTTCTCTAACTGTTTTTGGTTTTATAACTCTCGGGGGTGAAATACATGTTACAAATATTATAATTTTTACAAAGGGTAAAAATACAAGAAGCACTCTTGGTGAGAACGAGAACCGAGTGCAATATGATTTGAGAATACAAAAGAATACGAGAAGCACTCGTGGTGAGTGCAATATGATGAGCTTTAAGAAAAGCCTAGAAAATACTAGATCATGTGAGCTTAAACTAGATATTGAGATGCCATTAATACTTAATTAGGGATGAGGGTTAGATCTAACGGGTACGGCCGAGCCCCACTCATGGTCCTTATGTGACCTCTTGAGTGCTTCGGTGTCCCAGTCGAGGGAAATCGACACAGTCGAGGTTAATTGACACAGTCGAGGGTAATCGACACAGTCAAGGGAAATTGACACAGTCGAGGGTAATCGACATAGTAAAGGAGCCAACACTAATGCTCCATACGCTCACATGCCTTAAAGGAGCCAACACTAATGCTCCATATGTCCTCACATGCCTTAATGTCCTTGTATAAACAATCATTTAAAACGTGGGGTACACAAGAAAACTTGAATGATACTTGAGTACGTGGGGTACTCAAGAAAACGGGAATTATACTTGAGTACGTGGGGTACTCAAGAAAGACTTGAACTATACATGACAAATACTATGTTTTCATACAAAGTATAAAAACGTGAAATACAAAAACGCATGAACTCGCTCAACTTTATGTTGATGTTTTCCAAAATTACATGTATTTCAGGTGACAGGATGGATCTTGGGCGCATGTGTCGTAACTAGAAGTAGACTACAAGTTTAGATGTCATCCACTTTTGTTGAATTGTAACATTGTCAAAGGTCGTATTTTGAAAACTTAAATAACAAGTGTTTGTAATACACAAATTTTCATGAATGGATGAACATCGTTTTGATCATGTAGTTGTTTATTACGATTGAATGCAATGATAACAAGCTAGTCACACATCATACGCTTCCGCAAAAGACAGGGTGTGACAGTTTGGTATCAGAGCTTCGATTGTAGTGAACTAGGATTCCTTCTCGAGTCTAGACTACAATCACTAGAGTTCTCTCACGAAAACATTTTACAAAAAGGTTTTCATTGCATTCACGAAAGCACCAAGATCCACAAGTCAGACACTTTTCAAAAAGTGACAAGGCAAGGACATTAGTGAGGAATACCTTTAAAATAAGGTGCCAACCAAAGCATAGTCTACACGAGTTAGACTTGCCAAAAACAAAATGACCCCCTAAAAACGAGAGTTATACGTGATATAATGCATTAAATTGCTTGATTATGCTAAGTAGCATATATGTTATTAATATACATACATACAAATAAGTGTACGGAATGATTATTGACGTGAATAAGATACTTTCGACTCCGACTCCTATTACTGTACGTGACTCGCACGATGAAGCTACCGACCTCGCGTCCTTTGCAAGGCTCATGGCTGGGAGTGATTACCAAACAAGATGCTGAGCTTACTTCCGTAGGAAATGGCTGCTCTTCCCTCTCGAACGTGAAGATGCCAGACTACGGCGATGATGGCGAGGCAGAGGCGGCAACCTTGAACAAATTCTTGATCAACGGGACGAGATCCTTGCGGCTTATGAGAAGCAAGATTGACGACGCACTTGACCAGAAAAGGAAGATGAAGTATTCATCTCGAAGGTGCCCCTTCAACTACTAGGAATTCTCTCTATTCCTATTCCATCTAATAATCATGCCTATACGCGCGTAACGATAACGAATGTTAGCGCGTGGACCATCGCAAAGGTCCTTTCCATGATAAGAGGTATAAGGACAGTAGTGTCCCCTCTTTGATTGATCATCTGCTTGGACGAGAGAAAATTTGGGTAACTGCGCAAGACAATTTATTATTACGGGGGCCCACGTAATAACGACTTGTAGTGCACAGGAATCCTGGTGGACTCTGCGGGCCGAGCTAATGAAAACCATACAAATTAATCTATAGGTGTCCTCACCTTCATCTGGTAGAAGAACACATAGATCAGTGCTTTAGCACGTTAGAAAGTAGGAAGCCTGTCTTAGCCTACTTCGTGACTGACACATCTACCTGCACACGAGACGTCTGAGAAAACGATATTTAAGCAAGAGAGGTGGAATGACATTCAGGAGGAATCAGTGACGATACACTCTCTACCACCTCTACACAAACAACCCCATCAAAGGGGAAATATACGCACCAGTAAAGCTAAGGACCTAAGAAAACCAATGTAGCAGGAAATAACTAAAACTTGAATGACCAAGGCGATGTAGCCTCGAGTTCATTTCAAACAATAAGCCAAGATGGCAAGCCTATGTGAAGGCTCAATAACTGTTTCCTCGCTCATGCATTGATTATATATACATGTGAAATTGGGTGATTACATGATGGCTTATGGTGCTATGTATCTCATAGACAATTATGGAATATTGTCTAACCTACTCCATACCATTTTGACAGCAGAGAATGCCGCCCAGACGTGACACAAACACCAGTACGTTGCCAAGAACAGAAGCTGAGCTTCAAGAGCTAATCTCACAGGCAATTGCTCGACATGAAGCCCTCCGCTTCGAACACAGCGGTGGCACTACCGGAAATAACCCTCCGACTGGCTGCACCTATAAACAATTCCTGGACTGCAAGCCATTAAATTTTGATGGCACAGGAGGTGCCGTTGCATTTGTTCGTTGGGCAGAAAAGACTGACTCCATTCTAAGAATGAGTAACTGTTCGCCCCAACAGAGTGTTACCTATATCTCAGGGTTATTTGTAGATGGCGCACTCTCCTGGTGGAACCTTCAGGTTCAAACCCTTGGTGCGGATGCTGCTTATGCACTAAGCTGGGACGAGCTCAAGGAAATGATGGAAAAGAAATACTGTTCTAGAGCTGAAATCCAGAAGCTTGAGGTGGAGTTCTGGAACTTGAAAATGGACGGACTGAAGATTCATGAATATGTCCAACGATTTCACGACTTGTCTAGGGTCGTCCCCTACTTAGTCAAACCAGAATTCAAAAGGGTTGAACGATTCATTTGGGGACTTGCACCTCAGATCAGGAGCATGGTTACTACCTCAAAGCCCTCAACCATTGCAGAGGCTATCGATATGAGTGTTACTCTTACTGAAGAAGCTCTTCGTGCGGGAAAATTTTCGGAATCTGAGGATAACAAGAAAGAGACTCATGTGGAGTCGTCAAGCAACAAGAAGAGGAATTCCTCAAACCTAAAGATGAGCACCCAAGTCAACTATGGAAGCTCTAAAACAGGCAAAAGAAAGAAAGTGAAACCGCCGCATGACAGGAAAACTGATGGAGCCACTAATAAGGCTGGCGGCAAAATATACTCGGGGACTAAACCGAAGTGCGGAGAATGCAATTTTCACCATGAAGGTCGATGTCCGAGGCCTAAGTGCGGAAAGTGTGGAAAAGAAGGGCACAGCAAGGTTGCCTGTTGGGCAAAGGACCCAGATGGGAGAAATAAGAGAATACCAGGTTGCTACAAATGTGGTGAAGCAGGGCACTTTAGGAAAGATTGCCCTAGGAAGAAACAAACAAGGAAGGGTTTTCACGATTGAAACTCGTGAAGCACGCCAGGATCCAGATGCGGTTACGGGTACGTTCCCTATTAACCAACCTAATGCATCTACTTTTAATTAATACTGGCACCAACTTAAACCTTACATGCTTAGAACTTAAGAAACTGCTTGGCCTAGTTTCAAGTAAAATAGATGTCCTATATTCTTAAGAAATGGGCATATAGAAGGCTAGTTTAAATAGTCGAAGCGAGTAAGGATTGTATTTAGGGACTCAGAAGGCCGGAACCTTCTGTTACCATTGACTCGCGAAGTCATAAAATGATAGTCAGCATGGATCAGAAATCCAAGTATACAGCTGAAGTCGTTCGACATGAGAAAATCAGACTCAACCCTCTTGCGGATGATGAAACCCAACTTTCCTGCAATAGGTGTAAGGATGCTAGACCCCACAAGGCGGCAGATCTACGACATCCCTCATTAGTCGAAGAGGCATAGAAACGCCTCCGAGTAGACTGCAGAGACTGAGAACATCCCCGTGACGGAAGAAGTCCCAGCAGCCTTTTCGGAAGACTTGCCAGGAACGTCTCTCTGTAGCGACGAGAGGAGTTCAGGATAAATCGCGTGCCAGGAGTAGCACCAGTAATGAATGACGCCATACCGACTAGCTTCACCAGCGAAGCATGAACCTCTGATATAACGGCAAGAGCTGCTAGACAGGGGAAATTAAAGACATGACATCCTTAGATAAGGAGACAAGGAGAAAGTTGGTAGTCTCCACTTTACTTAAACTTCAGAAAATTGAGGATCAGAATCCTTTGCCAGGGACTGATGACACAAATGAGCCAATCGTAAGGTTCCAGTTACCACTCAAAGATCAACTTGAGGACAAGAGGTCCTCCACTGTGAATACCAGAAGGAAACGTTCATAAAACGACCTTTAGGACTCGCTTCAAGCATTACGAGTTCCTTGTCGCATCATTTGGCTTAACACATGCATCGACAATGTTCATGGACCTCATGAATCGAACGTGTAAGCCATACCTGGATAAGTCATATACTTATTGACTACATACTTATATGGCTAACGACCAAGGAAGGTCGTGAGCAACAGCTGCAATTTACCTTGCATCTCTTAGAGAAGAGAACATTCATATGCTGTAATAACGAAAAGCGGATTTCGAATTCGTGAAGTGAAAACTTTAAGGTACATGATGAATAAGAACGAGATTCAAGCCAACCCTGCGACCAAGAGCTAAAGAGCTAGAGTTGCAATGAAGTGACGCCTCTCGACAAAATCTCGATTGTACGTCGATGCAACGAGACCACGACCTTGCATACGCGGCACATTGATTAAGGAATCATGAGAAGAGACCTTGAGATAGATACAGTGATTGCGCGCCGCAACTGGACGTCATTACCTGAAAGAAAACGCTACACGGTCTGTACTGATCACAGGGGTTGCAGCACACCGATGATCGTAAGAACTCGAATATGAACTGAGCTGCTGAACGATGCAGACTGTATGAACACGATACGTGCTTGTGTGATAAACTTCGATAAAAAGTCGGAACACTCACTTGCCCTTAGTAGAGTTTTCCTACAACAGTACCGCTTCGAGCGAAGTTTCAGACGAAACATAGTAAATCGATCCCCGTCGTGTTGATCAGAGACCGGGAATAAACAATCAACTAGCCCGAGATGGCCCAGGAAAACTAGAGGCAAGATCGCTCAGATATGTGATCATATCAGGACAGCCCGCAGAATACAGAAAGATTACGCTGATGAGCGGCAGAAATCGTATGAATTTGAGACAAGAAGTATGACTAAAATGAGAGTCTCGCCTAGAGAAGGCGTAGTGTGTTTTGGAAAACGAAAAGGTTGAATCCCCGGTGTAGGGATCAGAACCATTGCTCACAAGATGAAGCTCCCAGAAAAAGATCAGTAGTGATCGCGACACATTCATGTGTCTAGTCTGTAGAGGAGTCTGACTTAAGGAACAGTCGTTGTTCCCACAAATAAGATTCACGTCAATGACAAACGACAAGAATTATTATAGAAACCTGTTGAGGTTTTGGACCTAGAGTCCGTGATACTATAGAAACCTGCTGAGTTATGGACCAAGAGTCCACAAGATACAGAAAAAGTCATGATCGACTTACTTGAGTACGATAGAATTCATGACATGGCCCAGAGATTTCATGGGAACATAAAGACAAATCATGAATCTAAGTGACCATATTGGTTTCACAACTCCCCTGCGACCGATGGCATCGCTTGAATTTCGGGACGAAATTCTTTTAACGGGGGGAGACTGTGACAACCGTCACTTTTCCGTACATTCCGTACACGAAATGAACAGTAATTTGTGCTTAAATGACTGTGCATGATCTGGTTTACCAGACAAATAAATTTCTGAATTCCATACAAGTGAATTCATGCATGATATATGCTACAAGAATTACGTTATGATAGCGTTGCGTCAAAAATATTAGTAAACTCACCGGTAAGACACACTGTGTCAACAGAACTGCAGAAAGCAGTCAGACATTAGAATTGAGGCCTAGGTGTAGGTCCGATGACAAAAGTACATTAAAACCCAAGAGTACATATAAGGGTTTAATTTATAGACATTGCGAAAGCAAAAATAAGCACTAAAAAACACCCGAAACGCACTTTAAGTGCATAATTTTGTATAATTCAGCTCAATTCAGCATTTAAACATATGAATATCATGCAGAAATTTCGTTTTATCATCCAGAATATTTCCCTAAGTGTTGGGAATTGAAAGGGTACAAGAAGGGTACTTAAAAGACACTAAAAAGTGTGATTTAGCACTTTAACGAACCAGTGTCTAACCGAACAACCGGATAATACCCGGAACACCAAAATAATGCTAGAAGCATTGTTTTTATTTTTTTTCTAAGCTAGTTAGGGTCCCCGAATACCCTAACACACTATATATTACTTAACATACTTAAACACTAAATCTAATACTTAACATGTAACTAGATAGTGTAAGTAACATTTAGGATGGAACTAGGACCCCCCCCCCCCCCATAACCGGTTGTGTGTGAGTGGGGACACCCCAAGATTTCTTCCATTTATTTATTGGATCATGTTGGATGAAAGAGGGACACATTAACCTAAAGGTAAACACTTGTTGGAAAATCCTCTTATAAACCACAAGACCTTACCACTTCTCATCTTCACTTAGAACCAACACCAAAACTCTCTCCTTCCTTCTTCCTAGGCTACGGCTCAAGCACCCCCTCCCCACACATCAATTTTCGATCCACACTCATCCATTCTAAGGTGATATTATGGTGTAAGAAGGTCGCTAACGAGGCTCGGTGCTCACGGAACTTGAAGGACCTTCACCATTTGCTTTTATCCACCTCATTTGCACTCTTGAACTTCCCTAGCCTTGAGCTAGTAGTAAGTGTTCTAAAACACCTTCTTGATCTTGTCTAGAGTGGTTAATAAGAGATTTGTCGGTTGAAAATCATGAACATACTAAATCACCAACTAAAAGTCTATTAAAGTGATGAATATGATGGTTAATAGATGGATAATTGTGTAAAACTTGTTAAACTTGTTTTGTGATGATTATTTTGTGTTGTTTAATGCTAGTAGTAGTTCGGATCGTCATCTAACCCGGCTAGGTTATGTTCTTAGAACATGAGCTAGTGTATGTTAAAGTATAAAAAGGACTAGATGATGAACACTACTACTATTAAACATGAACTTGTGTAAAAACAATTTATCTTATGAAATGGAGTTCTAAACTAGTAGATCTAAAGATCTACAAGTGGTATTTTCGAAAGACCAACTGTAAGACAAAACCATGTTTTAAAACCGGATCTTTCATGAAGTAGAGGTGTTTTTATGAACAAACAAGTGTGTGGACACTTGTGTAACAAAAGTTTTAACAAAGAAATAATTTTCGTAAAAACCGACTAGAAGTTGTGAAACTTCATATTCTTTAAAAATAAAGTTTTTAAGAAATTAAACTTATTTTTAAAGATAACAAGGCTTACTAAATGTGCTAGTAAATTACTACACATTTTTGTAAATATTCAAGGTCATGAAATGGAGAAATTAGTGATTGTTGTTGATGATTATTGTTGATAATTGTTGTTGATGATTGTTGACGATTTAAAAGAAAATAAACACATGTTTTGAAAACATGGGAAACCTCCATTTTTAGGGGAAACTCTGTCAAAATTTTTATAAATTTTGACACTTAGAAAAATATAAATTTTTGGGAAACTTATTCCATAAAAATGTATTTAAAGTATTACCAAGGTTTCCCTAATTTTTGGTGATTAGAAATGAGGATTTCTTCAAGAATAAAAATGGATATAAGTATGTATATTTTTGATAGAAAAATATATATTATTTTATCACCAACTTTTGTGCTAAGTGTATATAGTATGTGTTATACGTGCTAGTGTATTAAGACTTAAAAATACACTAAATACTCATGAGGGGTATAAACATAAAAATACACATACAACATACAAGATACATAATTCGGGTGCAAAGTGCAAAACACGAGATACTTATATTAATTTTAGAGAAAATAATATAAGTAAGATACGTAGTTAAAAATATAGAATATTTTTAACACAAGAATATATACAAAAGAGAGTGACTGTACTTGTGCGACACAAGTCTAGTGACTAACGTTAAGAAAACGCGTATAGGTTACGATGTTAATTAAGCAAATCCGGTGAAGTTTACAACGCAAGGAACGCAAAGTTGTGAGTTCATGCTCCCCCTTTTCTCTAACTGTTTTTGGTTTTATAACTCTCGGGGGTGAAATACATGTTACAAATATTATAATTTTTACAAAGGGTAAAAATACAAGAAGCACTCTTGGTGAGAACGAGAACCGAGTGCAATATGATTTGAGAATACAAAAGAATACGAGAAGCACTCGTGGTGAGTGCAATATGATGAGCTTTAAGAAAAGCCTAGAAAATACTAGATCATGTGAGCTTAAACTAGATATTGAGATGCCATTAATACTTAATTAGGGACGAGGGTTAGATCTAACGGGTACGGCCGAGCCCCACTCATGGTCCTTATGTGACCTCTTGAGTGCTTCGGTGTCCCAGTCGAGGGAAATCGACACAGTCGAGGTTAATTGACACAGTCGAGGGTAATCGACACAGTCAAGGGAAATTGACACAGTCGAGGGTAATCGACACAGTAAAGGAGCCAACACTAATTGACACAGATGAGGCACACAAGTCTCGCTACTCAGTACATCCTGGTTCGGATAGGATGTACCACGATATCAAAACTACATATTGGTGGCCTAGCATGAAAGCCCACATAGCAACTTACGTTAGCAAGTGCTTGACTTGTGCGAGAGTCAAGACGGAATACCAGAAACCTTCAGGCCTACTCCAACAACCAGAGATACCACAATGGAAATGGGAGCAAATTTCCATGGATTTTGTTACTGGCCTGCCTAGATCTCAACGTGGTAACGATACTATTTGGGTGATCGTGGATCGACTCACAAAGTCTGCTCACTTTTTGGCTATCAAGGAAACGGATAAATTCTCCACACTAGCAGACGTATATCTTAAGGAAGTTGTCTCGAGGCACGGAGTGCCCACCTCTATTATCTCGGATCGAGATGCACGTTTTACTTCAGAACTGTGGCAAGCAATGCACAAGTCCTCTGGCTCACGGCTAGATATAAGCACATCTTATCACCTGCAAACGGATGGGCAGTCGGAACGTACCATCCAGACCCTCGAAGACATGCTTAGGGCATGTGTAATTGACTTTGGCAACGGCTAGAAAAAGCATCTGCCACTCGTGGAATTTTCGTACAATAACAGCTACCACACCAGCGTTAAAGCTGCTCCGTTTGAGGCATTGTACGCGCGTAAATGCCGGTCACCTCTTTGTTAGGCAGAGGTGGGGGATAGTCAGATTACTGGTCCAGAACTTGTGGTAGACACAACAGAGCGAATTGCTCAGATACGACAACGAATGGCGGCAGCTCGTGACCGTCAGAAAGTCTACGCCGATAAGGGCAGAAAACCACTAGAGCTCCAGGTTGGGGAGCGAGTACTACTTGAAGTTTCACCCTGGAAGGGTGTGGTTCGTTTTGGTAAACGAGGCAAACTTAACCCACGATACGTTGGACCTTTCGAAGTCATTGAGAAAATAGGCAAGGTGGCCTACAAACTGAACTTACCAGCAGAACTCAGTGCAGTTCACAACGTTTTCCACGTGTCAAATCTGAAGAAGTGTCTGTCAGATGAGACCCACATAGTTCCTTTGAAGGAGCTCATTATCGACGAGCAGTTACGATTCGTCGAGGAACCAGTTGAAATCACGGACCGGGATGTTAAGGTCCTCAAGCGTACTAGAATACCACTCGTTCGAGTTCGTTGGAACTCATGTCGCGGCCCAGAGTTTACCTGGGAGCGCGAAGATCAAATGAAACAAAAGTATCCCCAACTATTCGTGAACAGTACAAGCACTACTGAGGCTGAAGCTACGGAATTTCGGAACGAAATTCCAGATCAACGGGGGGAGGATGTACCACCCCAGGAAAACCAGGAAAAACCATGCAACCTAACTAGCTTCCTCAGTGAGTACGTACCAAATTTCGGGACGAAATTTCTTTCAACTTGGGGATAATGTGACAACTCGTATTTCTGAACATATCCTTGTGCTTGATGTGACGTATGTGAACCTTGCGTGATAATCTGATTTGTCGACTTAATGAATGTTATGAGACTTTATGTTTGAATTATGTGTAATGTATGTATGTATGCAAACGAGCCCAAACGCACAACATGAATCAATCGCACAATACACTTGGGCCGCATTTCTTTGTCTTATTCTGCTTATCCTACTCGGCCCACTATGCTTAAAATCGAACTCAATGGACAGCCCACTAGGGGTTTCGGTCACCTAATTATATAACCCGGCACAAAAATCCCTTCAAGGGTTTGTTTCCCTTATCAATTGCAAATCACTCTAAAACACACAAACCCTAAACTTCTCTCCTCTCCTCTTGCAAACCGACGGCTGCCTCCTGTCCCTCGAAACTCTCTTTGTTTCATCATCCAATTCGGTTAGTATCTAATGTTTCTTTTGAATTGTATCGCATGTGCTGTATATGTAGTTCACGGTTTATGATAATATAATTCATTGGGATCGTTAATTTAGATCATATAATATTAGGGTCATCACAATAATTGCTTGATGTGCTTCAATTTGAAAGGCCCAATCACCATCATTCTATTATGAAAGATGTCGGCCATACTTGTTTATGATTGTTATGGAAATTGCCAATAGCATGTGAATGTTATTATATGGGAATTGTCAATAGCATGTGATAGTTGGAATCTTGATGTATGATGTCATGTATTAATAGTTGGTGGGTAATGATGTGAGCATATGATTGAATCGATATGTATGAAATGTGTGGTCGAATGGTTTTCAAGTAAATCACATGAATATCAGTGCATGTCATAAGGTTTTTAATCGGCCCATTCATGCTATTGCATTCAATAGAATTGTAATAGGTTGTCAGATCCACTATCTCGGTTCCATACATATCAGATTATTTTAACGATGATTGTAAGACTGAATGATGATTGAAAAGTAACTAGGTCTTCGTGTACGGTATTTTTTATGTTGTTGGAATTGATATAGATGGATATGTTTAAAGTGTTGTGATTGTTCATGTTTGATTATGATAGAGTTCATAAGAATTTTGAGATAAAAACCTTTGTTTGATCGATATTGGTTGGGGTTTAGAAACTGTTAGAATTGTTGATTTATAAGTTCACAAAAAGGAAACAATATAAATGATTGCATGAAATCCGGACATTTAAACTGATCGCACAAGGCTCCTGGTCGCACAAGATCAGATCGTACAAGATCTGATCTGATCACACAAGGGGTCCAGTCGCACAAGATGATCCAATCGCACAAGGTGCCCCCAGTCGCACAAGATGTATTGGATCGCACAAGCTGTTTATTGTTTATTTGTATTTGGGCCGGGTATATTAACTGAATCGCACAACATGTTGTGGATCGCACAAGACTGTGCTGAACGCACAACATGTTGGGCCGCCTGTTATTGGGCTTTATCTATTAAATTGTACAAGTGATTAGTATGTTATGAAGTTGACTGCTAATGTGTTATACGTGTTTGCCATGATCAATGTCACACCCCAACCGATGGCGGAATCATCGGGGCGCGGCACTGAGCGAAACAGATTGTCCAGAAGTTTCCATAACAACTATCATTACCATTCAAATTAAGTTAACATGTCCCATACCATGTCTCCAATAGCAAACAAGTTATTACAGACAAAAACTAAACAAATATTCTGTTCCGACAACTCAGATTTAAACATAACAATTTATTCGTTGGTTTCTAGGACTCCAGTTCCTAGCTTCAATTTCATCACAGCCCGAGAAGCATGTAAACAACCTAGGCACCTGTCACATACGTTAAAATAAAGTCAATACATATAATGTAAAGGTGAGCATACAAGTTTAATAATAGCATATAGAGTTCGAATTCGTTTACGCATAACCAGCACGTACACATAGTGAAATGAAGCACGTTAGTTATCGACATAGATCCATCGATACCAATGACTGCGGGTTGACTGCCCGAGGCAGTTCGCAATACAAGATTACCACCGTAATCCATGCAAGTAAAAGATCCTTAACAACCCCTGTGTGAACGGGTGCTGAGTCCAAACTATAGTACTATTGTTGCTAAGGCAGGTAGACAGCATTCCATGTGTAAACATAACAAACAAGCATTCATAAGCCACGTATAACATGAGTAAATGGTTTAGCGTTAAAATAGCTTGAGTAGTGTGATAGTTGTAGTTTGAATATTCGTAACGTATGTAACACCCAAAAGTGCTAAAGCAAAAAAGGGTTCGAGTATACTCACAGCGATTATGGATTGAAGGGAGCGCTTTTCAGCGAGTACAGTAGCCTAAATAGATTCGATAGCGTAAAGGTAAGTGGCACGCAATCAGTACAAAGTGAGAGTGGTTAGGATGGCTGATCGTGCGGATCAACTATCCGTGAGAGGAAGTCATCTGTGCGGGTGAACTATCCGTACGGATGGTAATCCGTGCGGATGGTGACCCATCCGGATAAGCTATCCGTGCGCATGAGCTGTCCGTGCGGACGGTAATCCGTGCGGACTAGTCGCCCGTGCGGATTGCTTATCCGTACGGACAAGTTGTTCGTGCGGATAAACGTTCAAGTGGATTGTTTCTTCCTAAGTGTGAGATGTGTTTGTGTATGATGGCTTGTGCTTTGGAGTTTTCGTTGTAGCATTTAGAAAACATTTAAGTGTCTCTACCTTTCAAGCCGGTCGCGCGGACAACAATCTGTCCGGATGGCAGTCCGTACGGACAACGTCTTTAAGGCTGAGTCACTAAGTGGATTAGGTAATCCGTCCGGATGGTAGTCCGTACGAAAAGTAGTAATCCGTGCGGGTAACTGTTCGTGCGGACAAGACAATCCGTCCGGATAGTCTGTCCGTGCGGACAACTGGTCCGTGCGGATGAACTTGGTTTGAATGTATTCAAGGTCTTAGTATCTCATGATCCGAAGAGTAATCCATTCAGAGGTCGTCCGTCCGGATTGCTCATTCGTCGATACTCAAACCTTGTTTGGAAAGTGGGTCCCAAGGGTAGCTCGTCCGGGTGACAACCCGCCCGTATAGCCTGTCCGTGTGGACAGCTAGTCCGTGCGGACAGCTTGTCCGTGCGTACGACTGGTCTGATTGTTCCGTTCGTCTACTCTTGGTTTCTGTTGTCGTTTATCGAGACGTTCTGATTACGTGGCAACCACTTGGAGTTGTATTCTCACCCGCACGACTAGACCGGTCAGGAACCACCCTAACTTGGCATGTCGGCGACTCAGAACAGTCGTTCCGGTTGGCCCCGAAATCAGGTGTCTGGTGGGTAGAATCCAGATCTAGGACTAGTGCATCACCATTAACGAGTAGAACACTAGAACCGATCAGATTCATATCGATTTTAAGGGTAAAAGAAGGAGAGAACTTAGGTTTATTCCTTTCAACTCTTTTATCCTTAGAAAAGTTTAGATTTAGGTGAAGTTGTTGTGAAATCTTATGGAAATCGTTCAGATCTGAGTTATTCTTGGTGGAATGAGGTCAAGCTTGATGTTCATAAGAACTTCATGATGACGTCACCCGAGAATACCTCGAATCCTGATGATTTCATGGTTAAAAGTTGAGATTTGAAAGATGGAAAGGTGTAGAATTGTGTAGTGATCAAGAATGTACAAGAATTAGTGCAAGATCTTACCTGGATCGAGAGAAATCTGAGAAAAAGGTGAAGAATGCGTGCGGTTCGGATGTCACTTGCCAAAAGTGGAAAAGTTGGAGAGTGACCCGTGTATTTATAGGATGCTAAAAGGGGAAAGGGTGAGCCGTGCGGATGGCACGTAACCCGGATAGGCTATCCGTCCGGATTGGTTATCCGTGCGGATTGGCAATCCGTGTGGATTGACCATCCATGCGGATTGACCATCCGTTCGGATGTCGCCTGATTTGGTGCGTTCGGTGCGACGACGCTTTGGCTTCGGTTTTCGAGCGATTCGATAGGGTTTCCTAGTCAAATTACTTTCGTATATGGTTCGACTCGGAATTCGGGTTCGGGTTCGTTTACATTCGAGTTAGACTTCGAGTTCGCTTGATTACCACCACAAGACATAAATAAACATGCACAGGTAACACGTAAGGCACACACACGTATAAACAACAAGTAAAATACACAGTTCGAGTTACGGTTCGATGTCGATTCGATTAGCATAGCTTGATTAACTTTATCGCATTGTTACTTCCTATCATTCACAGTCGTAGGTCGATTGAGATACGGTCAACATGATTCGATTATTGAATGAACGACACTTACTCCACATAATATAAATAAATTAAAAACATTTCTACGAGTCAAGTCGCGCGAAATCGGTCGTTGACTTTGACCTTGACTTTGACTTTCACTTGTGAAAACACGGGGTGTTACAGCCTCCCCTTGTTTAGGGAATTTTGTCCCGAAATTAAGCTGGAAGCCGTAACTAACCGTGCGGATAACATATTCGTGTTGACTTTTGTTGACTAGCTTATTCGCATGGATAATTGTTGACTCTGAGACGTGCGGAATCCGTGAACGTGTGTGGCTAAACATAATCGCAACGGAGTCGAGATCGGGACCTACATGTGGTATCTGAGCAGGTGCTCGATTGCGATGATTAAACACACTCAGATTTGATCAATTTCTTCACTTTTCATATTCATCACGTTTTTATCTAAAAATCGCCAAATTAAACGACTTTTACGGATAGAAATTGCTAAAACTTGAATATGTTGCGCGAAAACACTTGATATATAAGCCTACAAATTTTCTTAATTAAACAACTGTGGATACTTTGCCTTCATGTCGCTTTCGAGTTCCCAAGTGAACTCCGCGCCTCGTTTACCTTCCCATCGGACCTTCACGATAGGAATGCGTGAGCGCCTGAGTTCTTTGGTTTGGCGATCCATGATTTCGACAGGCTTCTCCACGAAGTGTAATGTTTCGTTCACTTGTAGATCATCTAAGGGAACATGTAGATCGTGGTCGGCGATGCACTTTCGGAGGTTTGACACGTGGAAAGTCGGGTGGACATTGCTAAGTTCCTCCGGTAATTCGAGTCTGTAGGCGACTTTTCCGATCCTTTCCAGAATCTTAAAAGGTCCAACATATCGAGGCGCGAGTTTTCCCTTTTTGCCGAATCGGACTACACCCTTCCAAGGTGATACCTTTAGGAGTACGTAGTCACCAACGCCATATTCACGGGGCTTGCGCTTTTTGTCGGCGTAAACTTTCTGTCGATCCCGAGCTTTCGCTAGGTTGTCTCGAATTTGGAAAATTTTGTCTGTCGTTTCTTGTAGCAGCTCCGGATCGGTTAGTTGCGAGTGACCGACCTCGTGCCACACAATAGGCGATCGACATCTTCTTCCGTATAAGGCCTCGAAAGGTGCCATCTGGATACTAGCCTGGTAGCTGTTGTTATACGAGAATTCGACTAACGGAAGGTGTCTATCCCAATTACCACCGAAGTCTAGAACACATGAACGGAGCATGTCTTCAAGAGTACGAATCATTCTTTCAGTCTGACCGTCGGTTTGTGGGTGGAATGCAGTACTTAGATTAAGCGTTGTACCGAGTGCCGTTTGAAATGTTTCCCACAATCGTGAAGTAAACCGAGCATCACGGTCAGAGATGATGTCATGAGGCATCCCATGTCGACAAATGATCTCGTCGATGTAGATTCGGGCTAATCGTTCTACCTTGTAGTCTTCTCGTATTGGTAGAAAGTGAGCTGGTTTAGTCAAACGGTCAATAACAACCCAAATGCTGTCGTGACCTGATGACGTGGTTGGAAGCTTGGTTACGAAGTCCATAGCTATACTCTCCCACATGGGGATTGGAGGTTGTTCGAGCAAGCCAGAGGGTCTTTGATGTTCAGCCTTGATTCTAGCACAGGTTAGGCATTTTCGGACGTAGAGTGCGATATTCCGTTTCATACCTGGCCACCAGTACCTATAGCGAAGATCATGGTACATTTTGTCAGCACCGGGATGGATAGAGTATCGGGATTTGTGGGCTTCATCCATGATAATCTGTCGCAAATTGGTTCGCTTGGGAATCCAAATTCGGTCTAGGAAGTGGAATATCCCATTCGATTTGCTCACAAGCTGGGCCCCATCGTGGTAGATTCTTTCTTTCTTCAAGGTGCGTTCGTTGAAACATGCATGTTGGGCGTCGCGGATGAGAGTTTCGAGGTTGTGCTGGGCTTGAACATTACGAGTGCTAAGCAGATAGCTCCTTCTGCTGAGTGCGTCGGCAACAACATTTGCCTTGCCTGGGTGATAACGAATCTCACAGTCGTAATCGTTGAGAAGTTCTACCCATCGGCGTTGACGCATATTTAGTTCCCTCTGATTAAAGATGTGTTGTAGGCTCTTATGATCGGTGAAGATCGTACACTTTGTACCATACAGGTAGTGTCGCCAAATCTTTAATGCAAAAACAACTGCGCCTAGCTCGAGATCGTGGGTTGTATAGTTCTTCTCGTGGACTTTGAGCTGACGAGATGCGTAAGCTATGACCTTGTCTCGTTGCATTAGGACACAACCGAGACCGAGGTTGGAAGCATCACAGTAGACAATGAAATTATCGTTTCCGTCGGGTAGTGTGAGAACAGGAGCATTGCAAAGCATGTGTTTGAGGGTTCGAAAGGCAGACTCTTGTTTGGTCCCCCAGACAAAAGGCTGGTCCTTATGCGTGAGAGAGGTAAGCGGTACAGCGATCTTCGAGAACCCTTCCATAAATCGTCGATAATAGCCCGCTAGCCCGAGAAAGGAGCGGACTTCAGACGGGTTCTTAGGCGTAACCCAACTCTTAACAGCTTCAATCTTCGCAGGATCGACGTGAATACCCTGACTATTTACAATGTGACCCAGAAATTGAACCTCCCCCAACCAAAACTCGCACTTGGAGAATTTGGCGTAGAGTTGGTTCCCCTGGAGTAACTCGAGAACCAGACGTAGATGTTGCGCGTGTTCGGCTCTCGACTTGGAATAGATCAAGACATCGTCGATGAATACGATGACGAAACGGTCGAGGTATGGTTTACACACTCGATTCATCAGATCCATGAAAACCACAGGTGCGTTTGTTAGGCCAAAAGGCATGACAACGAATTCGTAATGGCCGTAACGAGTACGAAACGCGGTTTTGGGTATATCCTCCTCCTGTATACGCAGCTGATGATATCCTGAACGTAGATCGATCTTCGAGAAACACGTAGCGCCTTGTAGTTGGTCAAACAAATCGTCGATTCGAGGCAGAGGATAGCGGTTCTTGATAGTCAACTTATTCAATTCCCGGTAATCGATGCACATCCGGAACGACCCGTCCTTCTTTTTGACGAAAAGGACTGGTGCGCCCCAAGGAGAGGTGCTCGGGCAAATAAAGCCTTTTTCAAGCAATTCCTGGAGTTGGGTTGAGAGTTCGCGCATTTCGGACGGCGCGAGTCGGTAAGGAGCTCTGGCGATAGGATTAGCTCCAGGAATGAGATCAATGCGAAAATCAATATCGCGCTTTGGAGGTAGTCCGGGAAGATCCTCTGGAAAAACATTAGGAAATTCTCGAACCACGGGTACGTCTTTTACTTCCTTCTTCTCTTTCTTTTCCTTCTCCGCTGCTACGACGTTAGCCAAGAAAGCCCTGTATTCCTTGCGGAGATACTTGCTAGCTTGGAGGCATGACATAAGTTTGAGACCCTTCGAAGTAGTATCACCATAAACGCACAATGAATCACCGTTTGCGAACGAAAAACGAATCATTTTATCGAAGCAAACAACTTCGGCATGGTTTTCTCGAAGGAAGTCCATGCCTACTATGACGTCGAAGCTTCCGAGTTGCATCGGAATAAGGTCGATTGGAAAGATGTGGTTGTTGAGCTCGAGAGTGCAATCACGAATAACAGAGTTTACAGCGACGGTTCTTCCGGTAGCGACTTCAACATCGAATGCAGAGGAGAGTCGGGAACGTTTACGACTAAGGAGTTTCTCAAGTTCGAGCGACACAAAGCAATTATCGGCTCCAGTATCAAACAAACATGAAGCATAAATACCATTCACAAGGAACGTACCATTGACCACGTTGTTGTCGGCCTGGGCTTGACGCACATTGAGATTGAAAGTTCTGGCGCGTGCGGCCTGTTGTTGCTGCTGCTGTTGCTGCTGTGGTTGCTGCTGTTGCGGTTCTTGTTTCACTACCCTGTTTGGGCACATGTTGGCGAAATGATTCGGGTCGCCACACGTGAAGCATGCTCTGGCTTTGACTGCGGGTGCCGGAGGAGCTTGTTGACCCTGTGGGGCAGCGAGTAGAGCTTGATTGGCAGGAGCTTAGCGAATACGGCAGTTGACAGTAAAGTGGCCGTATACATTGCAGTGAGCACAGAAGCGGCATTGAATTGCTGTCGGGTGATGATAGGTGCAAGTAGGGCAGAGCGGGTGCGGCCCAGTATATGCATGCTTTGCAGGCGGTGCATTGGCCACAGGTGCCGCTACTTGACGCTGTTGGGCAGGTACAGCTTGAATCGGTGCAGCAGTAATCGCACAGTTCTTGTTGGTGGAGCTGTTCTTTCTCTTGTTCTTTCTCTTGTTGCTTGATGAGGTGGTTTCAGCAGTTGGTGCAACAGTGGTGGCTTGATGCAGATGCTTGGAGGTCTTATCCCATACCCCAGCCTTAACCCTTTTGTCATTGATTTCAGCGGCTAGCAGATAGGTTTCCTCGATCGTGGTAGTCTTAGCCGCTTTCACGAAATCAGCAACGCAGTCGGGCAAAGCTCGGATGTACTTCTTGATGGTCATCTCATGAGTCTTGACCTGGTCGGGACAAATAATGCTGAGCTGTTTGAAGCGAGCAGTAAGACCAGCATTGTCTCCATCCTTCTGATGTATGTGCCAAAATTCATCTTCAAGCTTTTGACGCTCGTGAGGAGGGCAGAATTCCTCTAGCATGACTTCCTTGAGCTCATCCCACGACAGACCGTAGGCTGCATCATTCCCTTGCTTGTTCCTCTCGGCCGTCCACCAGTCTAGAGCACGGGACTGGAAGACGCCGGTAGCGTTCGGAGTTCGAAGGTCATCAGGGCAACCACTTTGTCGCAGAGTAACCTCGATAGAGTCAAACCAGTGAAATAGTGCAGTAGGACCTCCTTCGCCTGTGAATTCTTTCGGCCCACATGACTTGAATTGTTTGAAACTGAAAGGTCTTGTAACAGCTTTAGGACCTTCAGTCCTCGATTCCTCGGATGATTTGCTGGCATTCTCATAGGCATCACTCACAGCTTTTGCCACACTTTTCGCGATAATAGAGGCAAGACGGCTGTCCCTCTTTTCCTGACGAGTGAGTGTATGACGAGATCCAGACGACATTGTCTGCAATAGACATCGCCACAGAAACTCAACACATGTATTCGAATCTCACCTCACACGTCTACTACTACTAAAGCTCAGCAACATGTACTATGTAAACGCATATAGTCACAAAATCACAGAATTGCACGAAATCACATAAACACATAGAGCACATAACCACAACACTCCTAAACACGTAAGCACAATAGCAAGAAACACATATATGCTCCTAGTCACTAAGGTATTATACGAGCATACAAAGCATTCTGAATGCCTCTATTGTCGATTTGTTAACGATTGTGCGGTGTAGGTTTTGTGTTTTAGCAGAAGCAGTAGTGTTGGGTCGAAACCAATAGTACCTCAAAATGTTTAATAAATAAGCACAAAACACGTAATTCTTATAAAAGCGATGAAGATTGAAACACATAAAATCGAGAATGGATCGTCTGCGGCTAGTAGACTTCGACTAACCAAAGTGGCTCGACTATTCGCAAGGATCATGTGTGCACAATTACCTCCAGGACTATGCCCTTGCCTCGATTCTTGGGCGTTGGCGCAATTCCCATTGGTTATATTGTGTCTTTAGATCGTTGGAGTCCATCGAAACTTTGGTGGGAGTTTTTGTATGAAAGCAGGACGAGTCGTCAAGGTTAGGGTTCCACCCCTATCTTGCAACTTCTGTCCTTGTTTTTGATAAAATTTGAGGAGATTATTCATCAAAATATGGATTTCACTCCTAATTTGGTATGATTCTCCTCGTTTGTAGCTAAAACGCAAGCTGATTAGGCAACTTTAGTCGAGAGTTTGTGGTTTTCACACCTATTCTCGGCCTCATTACCCGTTCATAACTTGAAAATTCGAGTGCAGTGATAGAAAAAGCGAGTGATAGTGGCGAGTTTACGCATACGCATGAGTTGGTCTATTGGTTCTTAACTATAGACTAGGTCTATAAGACATCGACCCGGACTAGGTCGAGTCTTGCCTAATTCCCTATAGTTATGGCTCTGATACCAATCTGTCACACCCCAACCGATGGCGGAATCATCGGGGCGCGACACTGAGCGAAACAGATTGTCCAGAAGTTTCCATAGCAACTATCATTACCATTCAAATTAAGTTAACATGTCCCATACCATGTCTCCAATAGCAAACAAGTTATTACAGACAAAAACTAAACAAATATTCTGTTCCGACAACTCAGATTTAAACATAACAATTTATTCGTTGGTTTCTAGGACTCCAGTTCCTAGCTTCAATTTCATCACAGCCCGAGAAGCATATAAAAAACCTAGGCACTTGTCACATACGTTAAAATAAATTCAATACATATAATGTAAAGGTGAGCATACAAGTTTAATAATAGCATATAGAGTTCGAATTCGTTTACGCATAACCAGCACGTACACATAGTGAAATGAAGCACGTTAGTTATCGACATAGATCCATCGATACCAATGACTGCGGGTTGACTACCCGAGGCAGTTCGCAATACATGATTACCACCGTAATCCATGCAAGTAAAAGATCCTTAACAACCCCCGTGTGAACGGGTGCTGAGTCCAAACTATAGTACTATCGTTGCTAAGGCAGGTAGACAGCATTCCATGTGTAAACATAACAAACAAGCATTCATAAGCCATGTATAACATGCGTAAATGGTTTAGCGTTAAAATAGCTTGAGTAGTGTGATAGTTGTAGTTTGAATATTCGTAACGTATGTAACACCCAAAAGTGCTAAAGCAAAAAGGGTTCGAGTACACTCACAGCGATTATGGATTGAAGGGAGCGCTTTTCAGCGAGTACAGTAGCCTGAATAGATTCGATAGCGTAAAGGTAAGTGGCACGCAATCAGTACAAAGTGAGAGTGGTTAGGATGGCTGATCGTGTGGATCAACTATCCGTGAGAGGAAGTCATCCGTGCGGGTGAACAATCCGTACGGATGGTAATCCGTGCGGATGGTGACCCATCCGGATAAGCTATCCGTGCGCGTGAGCTGTCCGTGCGGACTAGTCGCCCGTGCGGATTGCTTATCCGTACGGACAAGTTGTTCGTGCGGATAAACGTTTAAGTGGATTGTTTCTTCCTAAGTGTGAGATGTGTTTGTGTATGATGGCTTGTGCTTTGGAGTTTTCGTTGTAGCATTTAGAAAACATTTAAGTGTCTCTACCTTTCAAGCCGGTCGCGCGGACAGCAATCCGTCCGGATGGCAGTCCGTACGGACAACGTCTTTAAGGCTGAGTCGCTAAGTGGATTAGGTAATCCGTCCGGATGGTAGTCCGTACGGAAAGTAGTAATCCGTGCGGGTAACTGTTCGTGCGGACAAGACAATCCGTCCGGATAGTCTGTCCGTGCGGACAACTGGTCCGTGAGGATGAACTTGGTTTGAATGTATTCAAGGTCTTAGTATCTCATGATCCGAAGAGTAATCCATTCAGAGGTCGTCCGTCCGGATTGCTCATTCGTCGATACTCAAACCTTGTTTGGAAAGTGGGTCCCAAGGGTAGCTCGTCCGGGTGACAACCCGCCCGTATAGCCTGTCCGTACGGACTGCTTGTCCGTGCGGACGACTGGTCTGATTGTTCCGTTCGTCTACTCTTGGTTTCTGTTGTCATTTATCGAGACGTTCTGATTACGTGGCAACCACTTGGAGTTGTATTCTCACCCGCACGACTAGACCGGTCAGGAACCACCCTAACTTGGCCTGTCGGCGACTCAGAACGGTCGTTCCGGTTGACCCCGAAATCAGGTGTCTGGTGGGTAGAATCCAGATGTAGGACTAGTGCATCACCATTAACGAGTAGAACACTAGAACCGATCAGATTCATACCGATTTTAAGGGTAAAAGAAGGAGAGAACTTAGGTTTATTCCTTTCAACTCTTTTATCCTTAGAAAAGTTTAGATTTAGGTGAAGTTGTTGTGAAATCTTATGGAAATCGTTCAGATCTGAGTTATTCTTGGTGGAATGAGGTCAAGCTTGAAGTTCATAAGAACTTCATGATGACGTCACCCGAGAATACCTCGAATCCTGATGATTTCATGGTTAAAAGTTGAGATTTGAAAGATGGAAAGGTGTAGCTGTCGGCGACTCAGAACGGTCATTCCGGTTGACCCCGAAATCAGGTGTCTGGTGGGTAGAATCCAGATCTAGGACTAGTGCATCACCATTAACGAGTAGAACACTAGAACTGATCAGATTCATACCGATTTTAAGGGTAAAAGAAGGAGAGAACTTAGGTTTATTCCTTTCAACTCTTTTATCCTTAGAAAAGTTTAGATTTAGGTGAAGTTGTTGTGAAATCTTATGGAAATCGTTCAGATCTGAGTTATTCTTGGTGGAATGAGGTCAAGCTTGAAGTTCATAAGAACTTCATGATGACGTCACCCGAGAATACCTCGAATCCTGATGATTTCATGGTTAAAAGTTGAGATTTGAAAGATGGAAAGGTGTAGAATTGTGTAGTGATCAAGAATATACAAGAATTAGTGCAAGATCTTACCTGGATCGAGAGAAATCTGAGAAAAAGGTGAAGAATGCGTGCGGTTCGGACGTCACTTGCCAAAAGTGGAAAAGTTGGAGAGTGACCCGTGTATTTATAGGATGCTAAAAGGGGAAAGGGTGAGCCGTGCGGATGGCACGTAACCCGGATAGGCTATCCGTCCGGATTGGTCATCCGTGCGGATTGGCAATCCGTGCGGATTGACCATCCGTGCGGATTGACCATCCGTTCGGATGTCGCCTGATTTGGTGCGTTCGGTGCGACGACGCTTCGGCTTCGGTTTTCGAGCGATTCGATAGGGTTTCCTAGTTAAATTACTTTCAGTCCCAACTACTTCGTATATGGTTCGACTCGGAATTCGGGTTCGGGTTCGTTTACATTCGAGTTAGACTTCGAGTTCGATTGAGTTCGCTTGATTACCACCACAAAACATAAATAAACATGCACAGGTAACACGTAAGGCACACACACACACGTATAAACAACAAGTAAAATACACAGTTCGAGTTACGGTTCGATGTCGATTCGATTAGCATAGCTTGATTAACTTTATCGCATTGTTACTTCCTATCATTCACAGTCGTAGGTCGATTGAGATACGGTCAGCATGATTCGATTATTGTAATGAACGACACTTACTCCACATAATATAAATAAAATAAAAACATTTCTACGAGTCAAGTCACGCGAAATCAGTCGTTGACTTTGACCTTGACTTTGACTTTCACTTGTGAAAACACGGGGTGTTACAATCAATGCGTATTAATAACCTGTTAGACTATGTGTAATCATACGTGCTTTACTTGAACCTAAACCTGACATGTATGATAACCATGTTAGGACGTGGTTGACCACTAGCATCTAGACTTAACCTTTCTGTGTATATTTGCCGAGCAAACCAAGGTGAGTTCACACTCTACAAAGCATGGGATTCCCAGGGGTTGGGAATGGGGTTAAGGAATATGGATTCCTCGTCCTTTCTTGGGTAGGACAGTAATGGTTCAGGAATGTAATTCCTCGTCCTCACGGATAGATAACTTTACTAGACCAAAACTCTATCACGAAGTCCCTCCTTTTTATATCAACTTAATCGCCGGGCCAATGGCGAGCGGGTCATTAGTTAGATAGCGCTATTTAGGTCTGACAAGCCTCACACCGTGCCGCAGAGGACGGGCGTGAACTAATGGATCTGGGCACGTCAATGCTGATAGACATTGACAGTTCAGGGCACTTAAACATGACTTTAGTCAGCAGTCGATATGGTAACGAGTCTAGTGTATACATGGGGTAGCCCCCATGGCCGAAATGCCAGATAACTATCATGGGGTAGCCCCCACGGCCGAAATGCCAGATAACTATCATGGGGTAGCCCCCACGGCTGGATTGCCAGAGTTAATGGGTTAAACAAATCACGTTTTCAAATATGGGGTAACCCCCACGGCAGGGATGCCAGTTAAAGGAACTATTTTTGGAACAACTAAAACCAACACCCAACTGTGAACTCGCTCAACATTATTGTTAACTCGTTACTACATGCTTTGCAGGTCAATAGGTACTTAGCTGGAGCTTGCACAAGGAAGAGTCGTTGTGGGACATGGACAGCGGTGTGCCATGTTAAACCTTTGGATATTTAAACTTATGTTTTGATTTTAAACATTATGCTTCCGCTCATAACGTAAACTAAGGTTGTTTTGGACACTAATTGTGTTGGTTGGACTTTTACAATTAATTACTTGCTTGTTCAATATGATTAGTGGTTTGATCCTAGTCAGTCACGCCTCCAAGCGGTGATACTCCGCGTGTGGATTTTGGGGGTGTGACATATCAGATATGTCACAAAAGCACTTAATCAATTTTCCAATTTCGAGACCGTTAGTCATCCGCTAGGAGTTTTCTAACATGATGATTCTTCGAAAAGTTAACGCGATAAACACACGTTAACCACCTAAACTCATTCTTTAGCGAGCTATTGATATTCATTCATGTGAACCTTTAAAGATAGATTAGTCATCCGCTAGGAGTTTTCTAACCTCACTTATCAAAGAAAGCAATACCGATGGTCACAATACAACCACGAGGATAAGCATTTAAGTAGATCATATAACAACATATTTCACCTTTACAAGTCTTGAACACAAATCTACCATGTCAGCAATTTCAGACCAAAACTACTAAACAGGGATCATAAACCGCATGCAAGAACATGTAATCAACACCATATAATTCGTTAGAACCCTTACGTGCAAGATAGCATTCCTAATCAAAATAAGACATATCTTAGATAAAACCAATACCCCTCTCGAGTCTCATGGTGTAAACAAGTTTACAAACAAGTGATTAGTCAAGAAATAGTTACAATCCCACTAACCACAGATTCATTATCCAAGATAATCAAACATAATCAGGAACTCAACATCAATGAAACGTTCGTTATATAATCATGAAGATTCAAACATGAAAAAGTACTAAAGTTTCATACAAACAAGATTACAACATAAAGATTATTCAAGAAACAAGTTCATTACTACTATTACATAATACTACATTAAACATAAACTAACATCAGCTCATAACTTGCAAAATGATCAGAATACATGTTCAAGAACAAGGAATCGAACCATAAACAAGCAAGGAATTGATGGGTTGGATCGGTTATGCTTCCACTCGGTCTTGAAGCTTCAAAGTGGTCTGATCAGGACTGCTTTGGAACCCAGAAATCGCCCAGAAACATGGAGAAAACCCAACACTTGAACCAGTAGCGAATGCTGCTATTTATAGGAGATTTTCTCATCGACACGGTCGTGCCACTCGTCGCACGGTCGTGCGACAGGTGTTGTCGGGTGACGTCAGTTTCTCTGATCCCAAGTCAGCCAAGTGGACTAGTGGACAAGTTGCCTAGGTCATCAGATCGGCACGGTAGTGCGGCGGATGGCACGGTAGTGCCATGTCATCAGATTGTTAATCAGAAACCTTGGTCAAGCCTTGGCACGGTCGTGCGGCGGATGGCACGGTAGTGCGGCCCGAGAAAAGGTTGGCACTCCTGGTCGCACTGGCAGTGCTTCCGAGATCGGAGCATCGGCACGGTAGTGCCGTCAGGTGGCACGGTCGTGCCACACCTGGCAGTCATCAGATTTTTGCCATTTTAATCAGAAATGCATCAGATTTTATCCGTTTTCATCATAATTTTCCTTTATGCTCTGTTTAAGACCTGAAAATTTAAAAGTACCGGATTTGGCACCTAAACGTTGTGTTTTTGGTAAAAAAACGCTTAAAACGGAAGTGTTTTGGGGTATAAAAACATGTATAATTTAACGTATATCAAACATCCCCACACTTGAACTTTGTTTGTCCTCAAGCAAACTTAAAATAAAATACGTAATCAAATCTGAGTATTCACAAGGTTCACTAATTTGTTTGGTGGTCAAATTGGTTTTCAAAAAGTCATCATCAAAGATTTAAAACAAACAAGCTTTGTTAGATGTATGAAAGGATAATTATAAAGCAATGATTTAAATTTCGGAATGACTTAGCATGCGTATCCTTATATTTCTCACAATGTTCACACACACTCGGTTAAATTTCTGAATCATACATATAATGTGTATGTAAAACACTCGATGCCTAGTCAATGAATCATGCAATATCATAAGCTTGTCAAAAGATCTAATCTCCACCAATTAATATGTGAAAAGCATAAATCAAGAGGTCTTTGATGGGTTGTAATGATAGGCTATGGTTTAGGGTATGGAATGGATATTTAAAAGTAGCAAGAAAGGTTAAAACTTGGCAAAAAACTTGGTACTTTATTTTCTAAAATTCTGAACACGTTGCTAAGCTACTTGTGCAGGTCTTCAAAGTTTATTCTTTTTACACTTCTACTCTCTATTTTCTTTCTTGATAGTTTTTCCATAATTTCCTTAGAGAGTTTTGATAAAACGTTTTTTTTTTTTGAACTCATATCAATCTAGATAGCTTATGGCCAAATATTTAACGAAAAAGGGGGTAAATATGAAAAGGTTATATCTGGGTAAGTAGGCTTAATATTTGGGTAAAGTTAAGAAAAATACGGAAAATAGGCTCAACATGGCGAACTAATGGATTGTGTTGGTTGCGGGATATAAACAAAGAAAAGGCTGACAAAGGGTTATCCTAAATGCCTCTATCATTTTTATGTAATTTCACATATTCATGGTTTTGAAAAGTATACAAATGACAAGTTCTAAATTACATAAAACATCCGGCTCACTCATTTTTCGGCGAAAACAAAGAAGCATTTGACAAGAAAGTTGTAAAGGCTCAAAAATATGCTCACGTAAACGGAAGGAATGGGTATAAATATAACGATAAACATGCAAGTCTTTCGTTTTGTTTTATCACGCTTTTTAGTTATCTTTTTCAAAAATCAATTTGGCTTGTCGATTTTTATCAGATTTGATGCTTTCTAAAGAACACAAATTGACCATTTTTGTTTTATTTTTTCAAAAAATATATAAAAAATGAGAACAATTAAGGACAAACAAAGTTTAAAACCTTTTAAACCCCTCCCCACACTTGAACTTCACATTGTCCCCAATGTGAAATACATATTAGTTAAGCAAGTATGAGAGCTAAACTAATAATGTGAAAAGGGAAAGAGGTACTCCCTCAGAGTTATAGTTGACTTGTTTGAGTAGACTTTGATTGAAGTCGTCTCAACTCTGTGTGCATTTCTTTACAAATCTGCCAAGTATGTCACTCGCTAAAATAGCCAACATTACCATTGATCAAAATGTTAGATAATTCAACCAAATCCGTTATTCAAACAAAGCAAGCATACTACTTAAATACTTAAAACAGACATAAAGTTTAAAAATCCCAAACAAAGTGCTGAATAGAAATAAGATAAAACATTAGTTTCTGATTTGTTTTGCCCTACCTCCTCCTACTCCTCATCATCATCACCATCATGGTGGCGTGTTCCAGATGAACCCGCCCCATAATTACCTGTGTCTCCAAACGGAAACTGTGGAGGGTTGCCGAAGTGGCTAGGATATACGCTTTGTATCCCTCCGAAGATGTAGGAAAAGCCTGCATACATTTCCTCCCGCATGGTGTGTTGAGATGCCCGCATAGCTAACTGTTCGGATCTCATAGCGTCTTGAGTTGCTCGCATAGCCTCCTGCTCGGCTCTCATGGTGTCTTGAGAGACTCGCATGGCCTCCTGCTCGGATCTCATAGTGTCTTGAGAGACCTGCATATGCTGGAACTGTTGGTACAACTCAGGGTAGGAAGGTATACCTGGAGGCCAGTTTTGCAGGTGTTGATACTGATGCTGGTGCTCTTCATGATGTGGCTGATCGTGTGGTCGTGGCTCAAGTACTTGATGCTCCTCCATGTTGACGTCCTCGTCCTGTGGTGGTATCGGTAGCGGATCCCATATTTCCCCATTTAGACCCCTCAGTCGCGGGCCATTGTCTGTATCCACTACCAGACCCATCGCTCTCAAAGACCTCATATCCACATCTCCTCCTGCGTGAACCATCGTGAGACCGTTGACTACATCATCTGTCATAATACCCAAATTATATGCTAATTGAGTCACATATTCACCGCCATGGATTTCACTGCTTTTAGGCATGTCGTCTCCAAAGTCCGGTAGGGCAAATGGCTGGAAATCATCCTCGTCGGTACTCGTGGTGTCAGATGTATAAACCTCGCCCTCAGGGAGAATCTCGTCGTCTGATACTATCGCTATAGGATCCAGTGTGTCTGACACTCCAGTATCAGAAGAAGATGGCATGGTGTCTGTAACACAACCACACATATGCATATATATCAACATGTAATCAAATAAGCATGTAAGTCACAACAATGTAAGCAAGTAATCATCCTAGTCTTCCCCAGACTATCCCACCCAGTCTCTTAGACTGAACTCCCTAGTCTCTCAGACTAACTCCCTTGTCTCTAAGACCAACTTCCCTAGTCTCTAAGACTAAATTTTTCCCAAGTCTCTAAGACTCATCTCCCCAGTCTCTAAGACTGATCCTCCCTCGGTCTCTAAGACTTATCCTCCCCAGCCTCTAAGGCTGAACTCCCTCAGTCTCTAAGACTGAATTATAATCATAAATTTTGAAATGTGTGTTTGTGCCTTTTTGTTTATAAAAATGTTTGTTCCCTGGATCTGGACATTTTGTGTATGCAATGTAAAAATGTTTGAAAATATTTTCGTGAGAGCCCTGATGATCATAGTTTAGACTCAAGAAAGAATCCTAGTTCGCTATGATCGAGGCTCTGATACCAAGCTGTCACACCCTGACTTTTGCGGAAGCGTGGTTTATTTGGTGTGACTTCTTAATACCATAGCAACAATCATAACAATGCTATATGATAAAACACGAGATGTTCATCCATTAATTAAAGTGAGAAAATACCACAACACCATTGTTTGAAAACATCGACACTTAAAATAAGTTACAAATCATGACATGTTTAACTGAGTTCACAAGGACTCAACAAAAGTACGTAAATAAAAACCCGAGTTTAGAATTATGTATCCCGTCCGGGAAAGGGATACACCTCCTAAACTCAATGACCCCGGATGACATCTTTATTTCACTACGCAGCTTGACACATGCATACTCCGCCAGATCTACTAATTCCCTGAAATACATGTAGTTTGAAAAATCGACAAAAGTTGAGCGAGTTCATGTGTATGTGAGTATGTATAAACCTTTAAAGTATGTCTGTATATATGAAAGTCCTTGGTATGTAGCAATAAGGAAAAAAAAGAGATCACCAATGGGTTGCAAAGCCACTGGTATGTGTGAAATGGTGCAGGAATTACTCAAACCTAGAAAATTTGTTACCGGGCCTCCGGCTGGAAGACATAGTCACCACTATGGGCCACCCTGGCCTCATGGGTGTGGGCTCGCTACACCCAAATAGATCTATCACTCATGTCCCTCGGTCCTACGACGAGGATTAATGGCCTTAAGTGTTGTACCCGCCACTCACATGATCTAAGTAGTAACCCTCCTTAAGCTAACCATACCATGTATAAAAATGTTTGTAATAATCGTAACATGTATTTCACCCCCGAAGTATAAAACTGAAAACAGTTACAAGAAAAGGGGGACATGAACTCACTGTAGTGCGTCTCGTACCGGCAACTCAAGCTCTGTCAGCTACACGACAACCTACAACGTACTAATGTCTATTAGACGAACGGGTCGTGCCTTGGCTTAGAGTTTAATGTTTTTGAGTTGCGTTTCTTGTGTCTCTGAATATTATTCCAAGTTATAATTATTTGTTAAAATAATAATTATTTTGACTTTAATTTATATTAAATTTTGGAATAATTGTGTAAACAATATTCTTGTATTGATACTTCACAAGTATTTTAATTTCCGTATTTCCTTCCCAAGGATGGGGGTATTTATACATGTATATTCGTAGTTCCGAAAATATATTTTTAAGTCCCACTTAGAAAATATATATAACTTATATGTCAAAAATAATGTATTCCAAAATATATATATATTTTTCTCAAAAATAATATATTTTCACTTCTTGTATCCAAAACAATATTTACCAAAAATGTATTTGTAAAAGTATTTCCCGGAATATTTCATAAGTTACGTTTTTGCGTTCGGTTTCACAATACCAAATGTGTAACTTAAATATTTATTCCGTGAGGTTTTTGGTATTATTTTGGAGTTGTAATTTCCATGGTATTGTTAAGTTATATTATTTTACCCTAAAATAATATAACTATACAAGTATTCACACAAGTGTTTTAGTATAAAATATATATTCTAAATATATATTTATCCATTTTATTTGTAAAAAAATCAACCTCCGATACTTCGTATTTTTGTGACAAAACCTATGGCGAAGTTTATTTTGAAAAACAAACTTAAAACATATTCGTAAACACTTGTTAGAAAAATATTCTCTAAGTGTTGGAATTTTTAGAAAATTTCGCCATAGTTTCCTTTGTAAATGGAGGTGTCCATGCTAATAAGCATATCATTTTCTTTTCGAAAAATCATTCAAATCAATCAACAACCATACTCTAAACAATATTACACTTACCAAACGCAAAACTATTCTATTTATAACACAACATGAACTTGATGTTTTATAAAAACGCGTAGTAACTCGGTAAAGTGTTTAGTGGGTTTAGTTACCCTCCAAAGTGTGTTTACTTTTATTAAAATCTCATTCTCGGGATTTTTAGATGTTCACAACTTGTAAACACATTTTTCAAAAATATTTACTTGCAACATTGTCATGTTTCACTAGCTTTCCTACACTTAATTTGTTTCCAAAATAGTGTAAGTATATGTAAGAAGCATGATCTTTCAAAAAAACCGTCTTTTAAACTTGGTTTATTTATGAAAAACCATTTGTAAACCTCGGATCCATACGATCCTCAACTCACTTTGTTTACTTATATTACAAGAAATCACCTTGTTATCAAGTTCATGTCTAAATATGAAGGTGATCTTTTTATGTAAACCCCTAATCACCTCCAAACTTGTTAACTCATGTTTTCAATCATAATTTAACAAGTTTCATATGATGACTATCATCATACTACCAAGAAATCACCAATCAATCATCAACATAACCAAGACAATATCATTCTAGTAATATTTCATTATGTTTCATCCATTTTTCATATTATGTAAAGCTTTATGTTCAAGACTTATGTGCATGATCTTTAGTGTTCTTGTAAATTTCAACATACTATATCTATTAACCGCTAAAAACATGAAGTAAACAAGGGTTAACAAGAAGCTTACAACTAGCTTAAAGCTAGAGAAGATCTATGGAGAAAATGAGTGGATAATAGCAAACAAGTGAGGTCCTTCAAATTCCGAGCTCACCAAACCTTCTAAATCACCTTGATATAGCCTTGGAACACTTGAACTTGAAAAAAAAAAAGAATGGTGGTGTGGATGTAGGGGGTCGGCCGAGATGGGGGTCAAGGAGAAAAAAGATGAGGGTGTTGAGTGGTGTGGAAAATAATGAAGGTTAAAGTTTAGTGGTTTACTTATATAAATCTCCAAGATGTTTTTGTCCAAAGGGTTTCATGTTCTCAATAGTACCCACACAATCTATTAAACAATTCCATAAAATCTCTAATTAGGCATGTGGGGGATCGATTACTAGCATAAATGGGGGGTCTAAATGTAAATATTAACCATGTAGTTAGATGAAAGTGTAATTCCAAACATATAGTTAGTTATGATAGTTACAAGATATTTTAGTGGAGATTTAACAAATCTTGGTGAGTGGGGGGGGGGGGGGGCATGCTCTTGAACCGTAAATTAGCATATAGGGGGGGGGGGGTAAATTGAAATTTTAAATGGTAAATAATTAAGTTAGTGGAAGGTTAAACATTTTATCTAATGTTTAATGTGTATGGTGCATTTTATAATATATTAGGGTGCTCGAGAACCATAACTAGCTCAGAAAAAGTAAAAAAATGTTTTTAACAATATTTTAGTGTTCTGGGTAATTTCCGGTTGTTCGGTTAGATACCGTTCCGTTAAAGTGCTAAGTTATTCCGTATAGTGTCTTTTATGTAACTTTTTATGACACTTTTAATTCCCGGCACTTAGGAAAGCATACAGGACCATTTTGCCATATTTTTGCACATTACTAGCATGTTAAAATGCTGAATTTTGTTAGTTAATGCAGAATTCTGCATTTTGAATGGGTTTTAGGCACTTTCCGGCCCCTAAACTATGACATAGTGACGCAGTTTTATGGTCCTTACTTCCCTACACTCCATACTAGTGTAGTACCTTGTCTCTGGCTCACACTGGGCCTCAAAACACTGTCTGTCTATGTGCTGGCATTGTCAGCATGTGTCTGAGTTATCCGCTCACTGTTCTAACTGTGCTTTGTGCATTAAGTATGTCACTAAAGTTGTACGTAATGAATGGTGTGACAGTATGAAATGTGATGCACATGTATGTATGATGCAAAAATCATAAGCAATTTAATTCGCCAGTTGTAATCAAGCACAGTCATTAAGCACAAATTTAATATTAATTAATCGTACGGATATCTGTAATTATGAGGGTTGTCACAGCACTGTTTACAAAGAATTCAGCCATTCTAGCTGCGAGGTTGACATGCACTCCAGTCACTAAGGAATATAAGAAAAGAAGATCCAGAGTGGGACAGATTCCTGCACTGTCCATGCGCCCACAGATGGTGTGACACATGACCTGATGAATAACCCTCAGAAGCAGGTCTCGTAGTCGTGAAGCTTTATCTTTTCTGGCTTCATAAGGTGGTTCAACTGCCACTTGTGCCCAGAAGTTAGCCCGTTGCTGATCATTTTCAAACTTGTAGATGTTGGTGAAAAGTTCTGAATTGATGTCTTCAGCTGAGTATATGCCCAACCTTCTTCCAAGTCTAGCAACTGTCCACTTATGCCACTTTCTTCCCAACCTGAACTGTATTGTCTCCCTGTTTTTAAAGTCTGGATTTTCGCTTCTTGGTTTTTCATAAGTGTATGAAGCGAAGAATTCCAATGTTAGCTCAAGATAAACGGGTCGTGCAATGTTAAACAACCTTGACATCGGATGTGACATCATGTCAGATAGCCTTTCTTCTTGGTTTAGGGTTGTCAAAGTCTCCCAGTTGATCCTTCTCGGTTCACCGATTTGTCCCCGTCTATCCCATAAGGCTTGTAATCTTGCAATACAGGGTTGTTCTTTCGCTTTGTTCTCACTGAACTGGAGGAATCTGTGATTCATCTGCACACAGGAATATAACAAAATAAGAGCAGAATATAAAAATTTCATCGCCATTACCGGAACAGGCTGTTTACAACATTCTGTTGTCGTTTCAGCAGTCGTGCGTCTGGTGGCACTGCCGTGCCATTCGTAATCGGTCAACAGCTTGTTTCTGGGATATCAAATCGCACTGCCATGCCGATTTGGCACTACCGTGTGACTCGGCGTCGTAGTTCTGGATCGATGATCTGTAATTGATTTCCGACCGGCACTGTCATGCCGTTTCAATGGCGTGACCGTGCGATAGTAAATCTCATCAGAAAATAGTCTAAATCACTGATTTTAACTTGTATCTTTCAAAATTTAACTTGTAATAAGTGAATAGACCTCGAATCAAGCATCAGAATTATCGATTTAACAAAAAAACACTCAAGAACAAGGGTTTATTTGACTTTTATGAAGAAAACCCCAAAATTTCTTTATTCGAACATCAGATCTATGTCAGAAACTAAGTTTAATCTACAAAACAAGTAGGAAACATACCTTGGAAGATGATTGAAGCGAAAACTAGGCAAAAATTAGATGATTTTTGGGTGGAGGGGACCTGGAACTCCCGTGCGGCGACTAGGGTTTCGTAAAAGTGAGATGTTTTTACTGCAGAATCGCTTAAATACCCCAGTTTTTACTCTTCGGTTTTCGAGCCGCACGGTCGTGCGACTGGTGGCACGGTCGTGCCATCCCGAATCGCTTCCCTGGTTCGACCTGTGTTATCGAGTTGCATGGCAGTGCAGCGGTCGCACGGTAGTGCGATCCGATGACCGTCCGATGCACGAGTTATTGATCAGTTTTGACCAAGGATTGCATGACCGTGCCGATTTGGCACGACCGTGCAACACCTGGGCCTTTTTGTGTTATTTTTCACAGTAAACTTTTAACTCCGAATTTTCACCCACTTTTCCCATTTTTGCACTATTTCATATATTTTAACAATTAATTAACTTCAAATTTCCAAAAATTGTGGATCAAGATCGTATGTTCCTACGTTTAAAACCGAAAAATTAACGAATTACGAACTAAATATTAAAAACTAATATATACAAAATTACCCTTAGCGTGTGAAAACACGCTTGCTAAATTTGTCAGACGTGGAGTTCGAGAATTTCCTCCACCGGGTCAACCGGTCCGCTGATGTAACTTTTGAGCCTATGATCGTTGACTTTGAATGTTTCCCCGCTTAGATTTTCAATGGTGATGGCTCCATATGGAAATACTTCTTTTACCGTGTAGGGACCCGTCCATCGAGATCTTAAATTCCCAGGGAATAAACGCAGTCGTGAGGAGTATAACAAAACAAGATCTCCAATGCGGAAATCTTTGTGTTCTCTCAATCTTTTGTCATGAAACCTCTTGACTCTTTCTTTGTACCTGCTAGAACTTTCATAGGCATGGTTTCTTAGCTCCTCGAGCTTGTGGATTTTCAAGAAACGGGCTTCACCTCCGCTTTTTAAGTCCATATTTGCCGTTTTCAAGGCCCAGAATGCCTTGTGTTCTAGCTCGATAGGTAGATGACAAGCTTTTCTGTAAACCAACCTAAAGGGTGTCGTCCTGATAGGTGTCTTGAATGCTGTTCTATAAGCCCACAAAGAGTCATCTAGCTAGTCTGACCAATCCTTGCGGTTGTTATTAATGGACCGCTCAAGGATTCTTTTCAAACCCCGATTCGTGACCTCCACTTGCCTGCTCGTTTGAGGATAATATGGCGTAGCCAATCTATGATGAATACCATAATGGGACAAGGCTCGTTCTAACTGCGCATTACAGAAATGTGTTCCTCGGTCACTGATCTGTGCTTTTGGAGCACCAAATCGGGCAAATAAACTTTTTAAGAACCTCACAACTACCCTAGCATCGTTTGTGGGCAAAGTTTGAGCTTCGGCCCATTTTGAGACGTATTCTACAGTAACCAGGATATAATTGTTACCTCGTGAGGCTGGAAATGGACCCATGAAGTCGATACCCCATATATCAAAGACTTCACAGACTTGCATTGGATGCTGAGGCATTTCATTACGTGCGAAGATATTTGTTGCCCTTTGGCAGGCATCACACGCTCGAACCCATTCATGCGCATCACGAAAGACTGTGGGCCAGTAAAACCCAGAGTCTAACACTTTCTTTGCAGTGTAGTTTGCTCCATGATGACCTCCGGTTGGCCCCTCGTGACAGTGACGCAGGATGCTAGCTGCCTCTTCTCCAAATACACATCTTCGGATCACCTGATCGGCTCTGATTCTAAACAAGTATGGTTCGTCCCAAATGTAATACTTCAAATCTGCAAAGAACTTCCTCTTTTGTTGATATGACAATCCTTTGATAAGGATTCCACATGCGAGGTAGTTTGCAAAGTCGGTGAACCAGGGTGACTCGTCATTCATCTCGATACTTAAGAGAAATTCGTGGGGGAAGTTTTCATTTATTGGCTCTTCCACCGAATTTTCCGAATTACCATGCTCAAGTCTTGAGAGATGGTCGGCTGCAACATTTAAAGCTCCCTTTTTGTCTTGGATCTCAATGTCAAATTCTTGTAGTAACAAGATCTATCTGATAAGACGCGGTTTTGCGTCCTGTTTGCTAAAATGGTATTTGATTGTTGCATGATCCGTATCACAATTGTTTTGGACAACACAAGGTACGACCTGAATTTGTCGAAAGCATAAACTACAACCAAAATCTCTTTCTCTGTAGTCGTATAATTTTCTTAAGCATCATGTAGAGTCTTGCTGGCATAGTATATAGGATGAAAATGCTTCTCCCTTCGCTGTCCTAAGACTGCTCCTATTGCGTAATCACTGGCGTCGCACATCATCTCAAATGGCAACGCCCAATCTGGTGCAACTAAAATAGGGGCTTCCATAAGCCTTTGTTTCAGCTGCTTGAAAGCTTTCATGCATTCGTATGAAAACACAAATGGAGCATCTTTTTCTAATAAACGGGTCATAGGTCTTGCGATTTTTGAAAAGTCTTTTATAAATCGCCTATAGAACCCTGCATGACCCAGGAAACTTCTAATCGCTCTGAATGAGGTTGGGGGAGGAAGTTTAGAAATGATATCCACTTTTGCTGGATCAACTTCCAACCCGGCTTCAGAGATTTTGTGCCCAAGAACTACCCCTTCCTTCACCATGAAGTGGCATTTCTCCTAGTTAAGCACAAGATTAGTTTCCTCACAACTCATTAACATTCTTTTCAGATTTCCAAGACACTGATCAAAAGAACTCCCGAAAACAGAGAAATCATCCATGAATACTTCCATGGAGTCTTCAATCATGTCATGGAAAATAGCTACCATGCAGCGCTGAAATGTGGCTGGTGCATTACACAGCCCAAAAGGCATACGCCGATAGGCGAATGTGCCGAATGGACATATGAAAGTAGTCTTTTCCTGGTCCTCAGGAGCGATAGGAATTTGAAAGTATCCAGAGAACCCATCCAGAAAACAGAAAAATGACTTCCCCATCAGACGTTCCAACATCTGGTCGATGAATGGAAGCGGGAAGTGGTCCTTACGGGTGGCATCGTTGAGTTTGCGGTAATCGATGCAAACTCGCCATCTGGTGATGGTACGGGTAGGAATAAGTTCATTCCTATCGTTTGGAACTACAGTAATACCACCTTTCTTGGGTACTACTTGCACTGGACTTACCCAAATAGAATCAGATATAGGATAAATCAGCCCTGCATCTAACAACTTAATTACTTCTTTCTTCACCACGTCTTGCATATTAGGATTTAAACGCCTTTGATGTTATGCACTAGGTTTGTAACCTTCTTCCATTAGAATCTTGTGAGTACAAAAAGAAGGATTAATGCCTTTAATATCCATAATCTTCCATGCCATGGCTTTCTTGTGGAGCGTTAGAACTTCGAGAAGCTGCCTCTTTTCCTCTTTTTCTAAGGATGCTGAAATGATGACTGGCAAGTGACACTCCTCGTCTAGAAATGCATACTCGAGATACGGTGGGAGTTCTTTTAACTCCAACGACGGTGGGTCTTCAACCGAGGGCTTTGATTTTTCTTCAACTTCATGGTCAATCTCCTCAAATTGATCTGGACTTTGAGACCCATCATCACCGATTTGGAAAATCGGTTGCTCAGCTTCGTGGCCCTCTTGCGAAATGTCAGGTTGATTCTCACACAACAGATGTGTGTCCGTATCAATTTCTTCAATAGTACCTTGGAAATGAGAGCTTACACAAGTATCGACTATGTCGACGTAGTAAAGCATGTCATCGTGACTTTGCAGATGCTGCATTGATCTTTTAATATCAAAAGTCACGTGCTCGTCATTTACTCAGAGCGTGATCTGGCCAGCTGCCACATCAACAATCGTCCTCGCAGTATTGAGGAACGGGCGTCCAAGTATTAATGGCTCTTTTGAGTCTTCGTCCATGTCAAGAATAACAAAATCCACGGGAAAAACAAATTTATCGATTTTAACAAGCATGTTTTCAATGAATCCACGCGGATACTTGATCGAACGATCTGCAAGTCGAATGCTCATTCTAGTGGGTGAAGGTTCACCCAGATCTAATTTAGCAAAGACCTTATATGGCATAAGGTTTATGTTGGCTCCTAAATCGGCTAATGGGTGACTGACAGACATGCTGCCAATGAGACAGGGAATAGTAAAACTGCCCGGATCTCCCATCTTTTTAGGTAGACAGTTTTGGAGAAGGGCTGAACAGTTTTCATTCATCAACACACAAGATAAGCTTTCGAGCGTCTGGCTTGATCCCTAGTCTTGTGAAGAGTACGGCTTTCTTTTGTAATGTTCCTAATTTAGTGAAGACTAACATTCTTGCTATCATGCCGTTTGAAGAAGGATCGCTTCCAATAAAGTATCTTGGAGTTCCTTTAATTGCTACAAGACTCCTTCAATCTGATTGTAAAGTGTTAGTGGAAAAAATGGAGAATAGAATTTCGGATTGGAAAGTTAAATATCTTTCCTTTGCGGGTAGGCTTCAATTGGTGACCTCAGTCCTGTCAGCTTTCTATGTTTACTGGGCCTCGGTTTTTATCCTTCCGTCAAGTATAGTTAAACAGATTGAGAAAAAATTAAGAAGCTTTCTTTGGTGTCAAGGCCGTATTGTTAAGGGTAGAGCTAAAGTTTCATGGAATATCGTTTGCTTACCAAAGAAAGAAGGCGGTTTGGGGATTAGACGCATCAATGACGTAAATAAAGCTTTAATGTCGTTCCATATATATAGCATTCTTTCTCGCAGACGATCTCTTTGGGTTGAATGGGTGTACTCGTATCACTTGCAAGGTCAAAGTTTTTGGGATATTCCTACAAAAATAAACAATTGTTGGAGTTGGAGGAAATTGCTTCAACTAAGACCAATTGTTCGAAGTTTCTTTGTCTCCAATATAGGTAATGGTGAGCACACGTTCTTATGGCATGATAAATGGTGTGATCGGTGTCCTCTGAGCTCGTATATTACCCCTAGACAAATGAATAGAGAAGGGTTAAATATTTACTCAAAAGTGGCTGATGTTATACATGAAAATAGATGGGTTTGGCCAGATGCTTGGCGAGACTTGTTTCCTATTCTATTTCAGCTGAATCCGGTTTCTCTAATGCCAAATAAGATGGACATGATTGTGTGGGAAAAGGAGTCGAATGTTACAGAAGATTTTTCTACTAAAACGGCGTGGGATTCTTTGCGAAACTCGAGTCAAGTGGTGGATTGGCATAGAATGGTGTGGTCGTCTTTTTCTATTCCGAGACATGCTTTCTTATGCTAGTTGATTTGTCGAAGAAAGCTGGCTACTCAGGATCGGATACAAGTGTGGAATAATGCAGCTGGTAATATGAACTTAATGTCTTATCTCTTATGCAACAGGGGGCTGGAATCGCATGAACACTTATTCTTCGAGTGTCCATATTCTAACAAAATTTGGTGTTCGCTTCGTACAAAAGTTGACATGTCCCAGATTGATGGAAAATAGGAGGACGTTCTAGCTTGGTTAATTCCGAATGCAACATCTAAATTAGCGATTTGGGTAATACGAAAGTTAGTGGTTGCCGCTATTGCTTATTTTGTGTGGCAAGAGAGGAATGCTAGATTTTTTAATAATCAGTTAAGGCCGCCGGAGAAGTTGGAAGAACAGATTACAGAGACAGTTCGTTTGAAGCTACATTCATTTAAGTTCAAGATGAACGATCGGGTTACAAGACTGTTGAAGATTTGGAAGATCTCATCGCTGGGTGAAGCTGATAGCACCTAAACATCTCACAAGCTTTGTCGTTTTAATGTTTAGTGTTTAGGTGTTGAGTTTGGTTTGTCGTTTTGCTTTTATAGCTTGTTTACTTTAGTGTGGCATGTCACACTATTGAACTAGTTTGGTATTCAGCCATTCTACTTGCTTTATTTTGATAGAAATACAATCACCAGGGTATACCCTTTTACCCAAAAAAAGATAAGCTTTCGAGCTTCTGCTTGTTTGTGAGGATGTCTTTTAAGAACCTTGCGTATTTAGGCATTTGAGCCAACGCCTCAACAAATGGTATGTTTATGTGTAATTGTTTAAACATTTCTAAAAACTTACCATGTTCATCGTTCTTCTACTTCTTCAGTCTGCTCGGGTATGGGACAGGAGGAATGAAATCTATAACTGGCTCCTGGAACTGTGCTGTACTTGTTGGGACTCGCCTAGCGTGCACCTCGTCTGAAGCGTCAGTTTGGACCGTATCAGTGATCGGTGGTGAGTCCGATTTGTCAGGTCCCATGGTCTTACCACTCCTCGTCATTACTGCATTAACGTGCCCTCTCGGGTTTGGTTCTGTGTTACCTGGAAGACTACCTTGAGGTCTTTCAGACAACATCTTGGCCAATTGGCCGACTTGATTCTCAATGGTTAGTATTGAAGCTTTCTGGCTCCGCATTTCCCCTTCTTGTTCCATGAAACGCTCCTCATGCTGCTGGTATCGCTTTTCAGATATTTGGTTGGCATTGTTGGAGTTGTTTAATAGCTGCGCCATCATCTCCTCTAGTTTTGAGTTGCTTTGAGAGGTTTGAGGCTGGGAAGTGCTTCCTGAACCTAAATTATTGTAACGTGGTTGAAAGGTTTGCCCTGATGGCTGAAAAGACTATCCCTGGGGCTGAAAGGATTGCCCCTGAGGCTGTTGTGGCGCGGGAGCGCGTTGAGCGTATCCGAGTGGGTTTTGGTTATTGGAATTGGAATTGGCTTTCCACACGAAATTTGGGTGATTCCTCAAACCTGGATTGTACGTGTTGCTATAGGGGTTATTCTGAGGCCTAATATGATTGCCCAAATAGTCCACTTCTTCGTGGCCTGTAAACATAACACCTTGCTCACATGTACCTGGCTTGTGTGACACTCCACACAGCTCACATGATGACTGTACTTGCGAAACATTCTGAGCTTGATCAAATCTTGCTGCCAAAGCTCCAATCTGTGCTGCAAGAGCCGTATATGTATCCACCTGATGAACTCCAGGAATAGATGATGCTTTATTTCGCACTCCACCGTGACGAGAACTCGACTTCAAGGTAGCTTTTTCTATGATTGCGTAGGCTTCGTTGGGTGTTTTTGTTCCAAGATCGCCTCCTGCATATACATCTAAACGTTCTTGTGAGTCGTAATTGAGTCCTTGGTAGAAGTTCAACACAAGTTGCCTTTTAGACAACCCATGATGTGGGACATCGATCAGAAGATCTTTGAACCTCTCCCAAGCTGCGTGTAGAGATTCTCCTTCGTCCTGTTTGAATGTCATAATACGATTCTTATGCTTAGCTGTCTTTTCCAGCAGGAAATTTTTTTGCATAAAAAGATCGGCCATCTCGTTCCAAGTCGTGATGGAACCTGCTGGAAGTGACAAAAGCCAAGATCGGGCTTTGTCTCGCAAAGAAAATGGAAAGAGTCGCAATCGAATTGTGTCTTCAGAAACGTCTCTAATTTTGAAAGTCGAGCACACCTCAAGAAATGATGCGATGTGCCGACCTGGATCTTCATGATCCTTCCCATCAAACTGCACAGAATTTTGTAACATGTTAATTATACTAGATTTAATTTCAAAACTCGATGCTGCTATCGTAGGTCGGGCGATGCTCGGTAGCAAGCCCTCTCCTCCTGGATGGCCGGTCTCATTCAAAGGTTGGTCGTCCTCTGCCATAATGCTTCCTGTGTCGTCCTCTAAACTCTCACTGTCAGAAAGTATCACTGGTTCGTCGATTGCGGCCACAATCCTTTGTGCAACGATAAGTGATCTTTCGCGAAGCCGCCTACTTCTTCTTAGGTTATTTTCTGGTTCGTTGGCTAGCTCAGCGTTAGCGGGTGCAGGGGGCGTGGACATTAGCCTGCACGAAAGGAATTATACAGATAAAAGAACATAATAATAATATATAAATAACGATACTAAGATATAGCATACTTACATAAGATATTATACAAATCTATTTGAATATTTACTGGTTTATTTACATATTTACATCCGAAAACTGTTTTTGGTTGTTTGCAAGAATTTCTGATGACAATCATCAGAAATCTGAGGAAACTTTTTAGTTTGTTTTTATATATCATATAATCTGATAAGGTTTAATAAACTTCTAATAAAAATCTGATGAAAGATTTCGTTCCATCAGAATTTCTGATAAATCCATCAGAATTACCAGAAAATCTGGTAAATTCATCAGAAATGAAAACTGTTGTTTTTAGAACATCTAATGGGTTATCAAAATCTATCAGAAAATCGGATAAATTCATTGGAATTCATCAGAAAATCTGATGATGTTATCAGAAAGTTATGTTTTATTTTTATGGAGTAAATAAACAAATGAGTACAATAATTAAATGAATAAGCTGTTAATTTATAAAATTAAATGGACATAAATAAATAAATGAATAACTGAACGTAAATAAATAAACGTAAGTAAATGCAGAAATGAAATAAACATAATATAAATATACGGTTCGACGTGCGAACTTGAATATAAAAAATAAATATAAACAGAAATGAAATAACTGAATTAAAACGAATGAAATACTGAATTAGAAATACTGAAATGAAATAAATAAAAGAAAATGGTTCGATTCCGAACACATTACTGAATTAAATAAAATGAAATAAAAGTTAGTTAAATAATAAAATAAGAAGTTAGAGTGTTAGTAAGGTTAGTTGGTTAGCAGCCAGCTGGTTAGTAAAACAGAAAAAGAAAAGTTAGTCAAACAGTTAGATTTTAACAAGTTAGTAAATAAGAAAACAAAATAAATACAAAAATTTACAAGTGTTCACAGTTATTAACAGTTTGTACACCGGTAAAATAATGACTCGGATTTTTCCATAAATTTCGCCGTAATTCCCCGGCAACGGCGCCAAAAACTTGGTGATTGTTTATGTACACATGTTATTTACATTGATTTTACACACACACGTGGGTTTTAATATTTATAAAAATGGTTTATACCTTAACATTAAAACACACACAACAAAGGACAAGTGTATCCCGTCATATATGCAGCAAAGTATTGGTAAGAGCCAGATATCTATCTATGGAACACGGGCGTTCTAATGTACTAAATCTTTGTCATTAATCTACCAGTAGAAGGATAAGTGAATGGTTGTTTAACTAAATTATCTAAATTATATTTAAAACATAAATATACTACTATCTTGTTTCACAAACAACCTAAACATGTTATCTATCAGATATGTCACAAAAGCACTTAATCAATTTTCCAATTTCGAGACAGTTAGTCATCCGCTAGGAGTTTTCTAACATGATGATTCTTCGGAAAGTTAACGCGATAAACACACATTAACCACCTAAACTCATTCTTTAGCGAGCTATTGATGTTCATTCATGTGAACCTTTAAAGATAGATTAGTCATCCGCTAGGAGTTTTCTAACCTCACTTATCAAAGAAAGCAATACCGATGGTCACAATACAGCCACGAGGATAAGCATTTAAATAGATCATATAACAACATATTTCACCTTTACAAGTCTTGAACACAAATCTACCATGTCAGCAATTTCAGACCAAAACTACTAAACAGGGATCATAAACCGCATGCAAGAACATGTAATCAACACCATATAATTCGTTAGAACCCTTACGTGCAAGATAGCATTCCTAATCAAAATAAGACATATCTTAGATAAAACCAATACCCCTCTCGAGTCTCATGGTGTAAACAAGTTTACAAACAAGTGATTAATTAAGAAATTGTTACCATCCCACTAACCACAGATTCATTATCCAAGATAATCAAACATAATCAGGAACTCAACATCAATGAAACGTTCGTTATATAATCATGAAGATTCAAACATGAAAAAGAACTAAAGTTTCATACAAACAAGATTACAACATAAAGATTATTCAAGAAACAAGTTCATTACTACTATTACATAATACTACATTAAACATAAACTAACATCAACTCATAACTTGCATAATGATCAGAATATATGCTCAAGAACAAGGAATCGAACCATAAACAAGCAAGGAATTGATGGGTTGGATCGGTTATGCTTCCACTCGGTCTTGAAGCTTCAAAGTGGTCTGATCAGGATTGCTTCAGAACCCAGAAATCGCCCAGAAACATGGAGAAAAACCCAACACTTGAACCAATAGCGAATGCTGCTATTTATAGGAGATTTTCTCATCGACACGGTCGTGCCACTGGTCGCACGGTCGTGCGACAGGTGTTGTCAGGTGACGTCAGTTTCTCCGATCCCAAGTCAGCCAAGTGGACTAGTGGACAAGTTGCCTAGGTCATCAGATCGGCACGGTAGTGCGGCGGATGGCACGGTAGTGCCATGTCATCAGATTGTTGATCAGAAACCTTGGTCAAGCCTTGGCACGGTCGTGCGGCGGATGGCACGGTAGTGCGGTCCGGGAAAAGGTTGGCACTCCTGGTCGCACTGGCAGTGCTTCCGAGATCGGAGCATCGGCACGGTAGTGCCGTCAGGTGGCACAGTCGTGCCACACCTGGCAGTCATCAGATTTTTGCCATTTTAATCAGAAATGAATCAGATTTTGTCTGTTTTCATCAAAATTTTCCTTTATGCTCTGTTTAAGACCTGAAAATATAAAAGTACCGGATTTGGCACCTAAACGTTGTGTTTTTGGTAAAAAAAAGCTTAAAACGGAAGTGTTTTGGGGTATAAAAACAGGTATAATTTAATGTATATCAGTTATCAGGAGAAGAGACAGAAATCAGCAAAGTACTAAAGAAGAGGTCGTTGATTGCAGAGGTAAGAGATATGGAAAGGTTGAAAACACTGGGAGAAGCATTACAGGAAATTCTCCCTAATACAATGGAGATTAGATACTTGGGGGAATGAAATTCCTTATTACGTTTGGATCACAAATAGAAGGAGAGGATTTCAGAATCAGCTTCAAGGAAAGTTGGGAAGAGTTATTTTCAGAGGTATGGGAATGGAAAGGAGAACCAATAAAATTCAAAAGACTAGCGTGGATCAAAGTGGTCGGTATTCCAATAATGCTGTGGAGCAGAGAGATAGGAGAAAAAATTGGGAGAGCATTTGGGAAGGTAGTGTACCAAGATAAAATGAGCTTGAATAGTGGAAACTTGAACGAGGCGAGGTTGGGGGTATTAGTGAATACCGGAAAGGAAATTAAAGAAGAAGTTAAAGTAATTTTTAAGGGCCAGGAATACACAGTTTGGATTTCGGAGCTTTCAGGCATATGGGCACCAGAATTTATTTCGGGGAGATATTTGATTATAAATGAGGTAAAACATAACAGGGAACCAGAAATTTTGGATACAGCGATGAGAGAACAGGATCCGGTAGAAGTGGTGGAAATTCCGGCAAAGGTGGTGGAAACTCCGATAGAGGTGGTGGAAATTCCAGCTGAGATGGTGACCGGAAACAAGGAAGACGTAACGGGTGGAAATCAAAAGGACAAAGGAGAGGAAGTTTCGATGGGAAACGAACAGTCACAAGAAAGATTTATTTTTGTGAGAATTGGGAAAGCCTTTTTGAAAATAGAAACGAGGTCAACAAGCACGCGGATAAAGACGAGAATGGTGGCCTAGGTCATTCAAATATAGAGTTTAAAGAAAACAAAGATAATGATAGTATTGGGCCGATAAGTAAAGAAGGGTTTAAGGCCCAAAGGAAAAAAGAAAGTAAAGGATTGGCTCGTAAAGGGAGGAGGCCCAAAAGTGAACCGAAAGACATCTTGGGCCAAGCTTTTAGAAAAAAGAAGATAATAATCCCAGATTTGAACACGGGTATACCGGATCCATCGGATCCTTTTCAAGTGGAAGAACTGATCTGGAAAATAAACCCCTTAACAAAGGCAATTAAAAGGAAGAAAGGGGGCGACAAATAAAAGAGTTTTAAAAGGCATAAAGGAGAGAACGATAAGGTACCAGATCTAAATGAATTAGGAGGTTATGAACAAGACAGTGATGTAATAGAGAATCTGGGCTCCGGTAATCAGACATCCGAAGATGTTAATCACCGAGAACAGAATAATCAAGGGGAAAAGGAAGCAAGTCATTAGGAGGAGATAGATAAAGAGACGCAGGAAACAACAACGGTAGGAGAGATTCTGAAGATCAAGGTAAGTAATTTCCAAACCCAATTAAGAAGGGTAGTGGAGGGAGAAAGGGAGTCGGATTTTATCCAATGAATGTTCTATCAATAAATATTCGAGGGGTGGGGGTGATTATAAGGCAGGGTGGATTAGGAATCTAGTAAGGGTGTTGGTGTATATGTCTGTCGACTTCGTCTTGTATCGAGTCTTGTATTAGATTAGAAAGATTAGGGCACGAAATACGAGAAACGTGTTTTGTGACCATTTCGCACGAAATGGGTCTTGCCCATTTCGTACAGAATGGTGAGTCTATATATAGTGGTCCCGTTCATTTCGTTTGTAACTTTCCGATTCCAGAGCCGTAGTGCTGCTGAAGTGTCTACTGCCTGTAAAAAGTTGTTATATCAATCAAAAAGACAATTAGAGTGTATATAAAGCTGTTTCAAAGTCGATACGTTAGTTTCCGCCTCTCGTATTGACAAGAACTCTTCTGAATGACTCGCTTTGGTCGTGCAAACGATCCTACAAGTGGTATCAGAGCACAGGAGGAAGAGTTCTTACTGAATTCAGCTTGATTTCATCAAATTTCTGACTTTTACACCTTCTTTTCAAAATTAAATAAGTTTTCACTGTTAAAATGGATTGATTTTCTCACATTATAAGAGAAACACTGTTTTAATAAAGCCTTGAAAGAATCAGACCTAAAATCGACCTAAAACCTGATCAATTTGACAAAAACATGGCCGAGAGCATGACATCAGCAGCATTTCGCACGAAATGATAAATCCATTTCGCACGAATTGAAACCCAGGTGCTCCATTTCGTACGAATTGGGAGATAGTAGATTCATTTCGCACGAAATCGTCCATTTCGCACCAGATTCTCCATTTCGCACGAAAAGGGTTTTCATTTCGCACCAGATTGCCATTTCGTTTGAAAGTTGTACCATTTCGTACGAAATCATCCATTTCATACGAAATCATCCATTTCGCGTCAAGAGGTCCATTTCGTGTGAAAGGTTCATTTCGTATGAAGGGGTCATTTCACTTGAAGCAGTCCATTTCGCTTAAAGAGTGTCATTTCGTTTGAAAGCAAGTTTATGAAATTTTTGAAACCGAAACATGGAAGAAGAGTTTTATAACGCGTTTGCTACTGCCCCGAGTACTCCTGTTACCATTGCTCAGAGTGTGAACATGGAAAATGAAACAGGAACTTTGCAAAAACCCCCGAAGTTGATGGGTATTGAAGAGTACTATGGTTGGAAAGACCGATTTGAAAATTGGGTTCAAGCAAATCATTTGAGGTCTTGGGAGTGTATTGAGAAAAAGTATGTTAAACCTCGTACAGATGTGGGAGTTATCAAAACTATTTCTGAATTGTCGGATAAAGAGAGAGATATGTATAAGGCTGAAAAGATGATGATTAGCCTACTTCAGCAAGCTGTGAAAGAAGACATCTTCATATTACTTCAACACGACAATACTTCACGTTCGATTTGGGAAGCTCTTCGAATTAAGTTTGAGGGAAGTACGAAGATGATCAGGAGTAAGAAATCATTGTTAAAGAAAGAATTTGATTTGTTTACTAGCTTACCGGGTGAAAATACAAAGAAACTGATTGAGAGATATTGTCATTTAGTGCGATCAATGTTACTGTTAGATATAAACAAAGATCGAGAAGAATGGGTTGACAAATTAGCTGATGCTTTACCTCAGAAAGAATGGGGTACATATATGATGATCTTGAAGAACACTGGAGAATATGATAAATTGACAATTTCTCAGTTCATTGAAAAGCTTGAAGGACAAGACCTTGAACAACAAAAGATTGCTAGAATGAACAATCCAAATGGTCAACAAGACATCAAGATGTATTACAAAGGAAATGTTCAGAATGTTGAAACAAGTCTGAAGGTCCAAACTGCTTTCAGTGCAGAAAACTCATCAGGATCAGTCAATCAAAGTCCAATTAGTAACAGTGGATTTTCTTCATATTCGAGTGTTAATCCGAATGTTTCAACCTCAAGTCACCAGTTCCAAAGCTCAAACAGCAGTAATGGTCATGTGTTACATTGCAACATTGCTTTGCATCTTCAGAACGGTCAAAATTCTCTGAAGAAGTCGCTAAAGGTCATATGACATTACTAGCTACAGTGTTAAAATCATATGAGGGTTTGGTTGCAGGAAGAATCGGAAATCCTATGTTGACAAAAGAGGATTACGATCAGATCGATGCTGAGGAAATGGAGCTTATGGATATTAAGTGGTGTTTAGCGAGTGTATTGAGAAGAGCTGAGAAATTTAAGCTGATTACAGGAAGAGATGACTTCCGTGATGCTAATGTTTCTACTTTAGGTTTTGATAAATCTAAAGTTACTTGTTTTCGATGCAGGGAAAAGGGACATTTCAAGAGAGAATGTACCAATCGAGAAGCAGGTGGAGCTTAGAATCCGTTCGGGAATAATGATTATTATCGAAAAGCTATATATCAACAAGTTGCTCAACAACCATCATCATCTAATGCTACTGAAGATGGAAAGAAGAAAGCTTATCTGGTTAATCAAGATGATGAAAAAATGGCAGAAGGTTTTAGCTGGGACAAATACATTTCGGCTGATTCCAAGCTTGGAGCATTCATTGCACAGATCATTCAAGAGCCAGACTTGATGAAGGAATGGATGGATGTGATTATCAATAATGAGAAAAGTCAAGATGAAGAGTTTGTTTCTTTAGAAGAAAACTCAGAAAAGACACCAGTCTTTGATCAATCATCAACTGATAGCAGTGATGATGAAGAAGAAATACAAATAAACATTGGAAAAACTCAATTATCTCCTGAAAGTTTTAAATTTTATTTTGCAGATAGATTGGAGAAACTAAAGGAGAAACGAGCAGCAAAGAATCAGAAAAAGGTAAAATGCAAGAATGTTGCTCAGGAAGAGAAGTCTGAACAGATTGAAGAAGTTAAAGTTGCTGAGAAGATGGTTGAAGTTGAGAAGGTTGTTGAAGTTGAAAAGATTATCGAAGTTGAAAAGATTGTTGAAGTTACAAAACCTTGTCTAAAATGTTTGGAACCATGCAAGCAGTGTGAAGAAAAAGATGAGTAGTATAGTGAGCTTGACAAGATGAAAGAAAAATTATTGTTCGATGTTAAGTATGTGAAAGAATCATATGATGTGTTGAACAGAACGGTGAATAGTTTGCAAAAGACAAACTCTGAAATAGAAGATGCTTTAACCATGATGAATGCAGTGATGATGTCTAAGCAGAAGGCTATCAATCACTATATTGAAGAATGTGCAAAGATGAAGCAAGAGTTGGAGACTGAAAAAATAGAGAATGAAAGAATCAGACGATTGTTACAAAGTTATTCAAGTTCTGATTATTTGATTGATAGAATTTATCCAACTGTTGCAGGTTTTGAAGCATTTCAAGATAAAAAGACTGAAGAGAAGGATACTGGTAAGAAACAAAGTGCAAATTATAACAAGTGTCCGCCTCCGATCTGGGAAGGTTATTCTCCCAGAAAACCAAATGAGGAGCAAGTCAAAAAGGCAGTCAATATAAAGTTAAAGTCCGAAACAAATGATGATTTACCAGACAACATTGATGTTATATTCACATCGTCTGACACTGATCATGAGTTTGAGTTAATAAAGAAAGTGGTCGATCAGGTGTTGGATAAATATGAGGAGTCAGAGTCAAAATCTGAATCCGAGAGTTCGAGTTCATCATCAGTTGATAGTCCAAAGTCATCAGTCAAAAGGGTTTACAATAAAGAATTCATGTTATCAAAATCTAATTTGAATGACGAACCAATCAAAGTGGCATATACTTTGAATGATTCAGACAAATTGTATTCTGATGAGGAATTTCCAATAAGAGGTGTTAAAACTGAAATGATCAAAAAGGTTTTCAAATTAACAAAAATTAATATTTCTGAAATAAAAGATGTAAATCTTTCTGGAAAACCTAAACAATACACCTCAAGAGTTCAACAAAAGTTAAACAAGAAAAAGGGTTACAGTTCTGGTTCTGGTTTTCAAAAGAAACCAAACCATAACGGTAATTTTAAAAAGAAGGGATTGGGTTTTATTTCACCGAAAAATCATAAAAATGAGAAAACTTATAAACCAAAAACTGTATTTGTTTCAGGAGCAAGTTCGGAGGAAGAAGAAAAGAGCTCATTCTGGAAGGAATCGAACAAAGAATTCCTTGCTAAGAAGCAAGAGGGAATGAAGAATGGAGCTAATCAGAAAAAGGAGACAAGAACCTGTTACCGATGTCAAGAAGTTGGTCACATCGCCTGGAACTGTCCAAAGGCAACCAACACAAAACAGGAAGTCGTTTCTAAACTGAAAGAAAAAGTTGTTGATAAAACTGAACCACCAACTAAAAAATTTAAAGTGTTTAAAAATTCAAAATATGAAGTTGGTGAATGTTCAAAAAAGTTTTACAAAAGAAGGGTGAATCTTAGCAATCAAACATGGGTTGTTAAGAAATCAAATGTGAAATCTGGCGATGAATCTGACTCGTCAAAGTCAGAGGAGCCACAAGTTGAGGTAAAAGGAGGAAATTCAGTACCGCCGATGGATGATGTAAACTTTCCACCATTGCGGGCTAAAAATTTAAAATCAAAAGTTGGTAAAGTGGAAATTTCGAATCAATTCTATTCTGAAAAGAAAGAATTTGATATCGAAAAGGCTTTTAATGACAAAGTGAAAAATATTTTTGGGAAAATGGTCGAGGGTAAGGCCAAAGGGGTAAAGGATTTTTATGAAGAAAAAAGAAATGTTCAAACCCCGAGTGAAACTGAGAAGGTTACACCTAAAGCTAGTCAGGCTTGGGTGTCTGTTTTTCATATGTAAAAATCCTGACTTGCCGGAACTCCCAGGTTGGTAATTGTGGAGTAGGAATCGGCATCTTTCTGGAGAAATTCACATTTGTGATATTTCGATCTACAAGTGGTAGTATTCTTGAAAATTGTCATATTACATGTGGTATTGATAGGTGAACCTACAAGTGGTTGAAATAGGTGTTTGTACCTACAAGTGGTTAATCAAGGTCATTAAGTTGAACTTGATTTAACTTTCATTCAAGTGATTGAAAAACAATGTGATGAAACCCCTAACCTACAAGTGGTTTGTGAATTCAACAAAACTTATTTTCCGGAAAAATCATTTTGATTAAAACAAACTTAAGTGTTTTGAAATCATAATGGGAAAATAGTTTGTTGTCAGGGGGAGTTCTGATTGTTTATGCCAAGTGGATAGCGAATTGAAGCAATTCGAATCAGTTGTCATTTTATTTGTATAGCTTGTTTTCAAATGTTCCCTGAAAATCCAAAATTGAAACATATTTTTTGATTTTAGGGGGAGTAAAAATTTTTAGAAATTTCGAAAATTTGAAAAATCCAAAAACATGATAAAAATGAAAAAGAGTTTTGTTGTGAAAAAGAGGAAATTATAGTACATCAGTGGACTATCACAGCATGCTAAAGAATTGGAAAGTCAAATGTGATAAACGGTCTCACTGATGATATGCCAGTAGGTTTTTACACGCTTAGTAGATTGTTGTCGAGATATAAACCTAAATATCAAACTTACTTGTTTCGTGGGGAACATCTCTCGGATATATAGGTAACCCCTGAAATCTTGTTTGAAGGGCTTTCTATTTCTGACATACTAGGTCTTTGTGCGTGGTGATATCTGGGGTATTATACCTGGGCTTCTGATTTTGCGGGAGCAATAGCCTAGTCCTCGTATAATACTTTGCATTGCTTTAATCTTAAAGCCCACCCTCAGCATAAAAAATGATGAAACATTGAAAAATGCTAATCATGTGCTGTTGAAGAAAAGATTTTCTAAAGGGAACCCACCGAAAGTCGAACCATCATCTCTCTGATTTTGCGGAAGCAATAGCCTGAGCTCTCATGGTCTCGCATTTAACCATTTACAGATATCACTAGTGTACATTCACCTGTAAGACTGAATATAGGAGTCTGGATACGGGAGTATATTCTTAGGTGGGACACGCGAATAAGTTTAAGTTCTTAAAACTCTAATCTCGTATCTCGAAACAGTTGAACTTTGTGTGAAAATTTAAGTGGATCAGTATACTGACAATCTACGTGAATCATTTAGAACTTAAAATGTTTATAGCTTAACGGTGTTAGTGATTTGTCTCATAAACTGATATGATCCTCTTACACAAACTCACAAAACTATTGTCTGTATATATTTCTTTACAACTTTTCTTTAAAAACAAATTCCAAAAAGATTTTCAGTGTGTTTTAGCATAAATTTTTTGAAAAAGTTAAAAAGATTTTAGACAACTGATGTTGGAGAGCTGAGTTTCAAAATTCCGAGTGCTATACATGATGAACAACAGGTTGGGGAGTTTGTTTGAAATGAGAAATGATTTTGAAATAAAAATGTTAAATCTGAATGTTTTTCTTTCTAGTGGTCATCAAAGATTTTAAGATGTTAAATCATTTAGATTGAATCTACATGTGGTATATAAATTTGTCAAATTGTTAAATTTGTGAAATTTATTTTGAGGTAGAGACTGTGCAGGTTAGCCAGAATTCGACTCCTGAAGATGTGCAGATTTGAGCCAGGTTTCTGATCCTGTTGCTACGGAGAGCCAGGAGACGACCTGAACCTGTGGAAAAGCTAAGTCAGATTGCGATCCCGGAACGATTTAAGGGGGAGTCTGCTAGCAAAGAGGAGTCTGAAGATGCAAGAGCCAGTTTCTGATTCTGAAAGATTGTTAAAGATAGAAGCTGATGAAAGTGGATAGAGCCAGGATTAAGATTCTGGGAATGAACAAGAGAAAGAGGTGATTGAAGATTAGATCAACATTCAAGGGGGAGCTTGAATGGTAAAAAGCCAGGTTGAGATTCTGGAAAAGTGAAAAGATTGAAGGATGCTTTACACTGTCAGATACTTTGGGAAGAGCACGAAGACTGATCAAGACTTAAGATGTGACATACCGAAGACTCGACACTGAAGACTTCGTCAACATCCAAGGGGGAGTTTGTTGGTGCATATTTCTGTCGACTTCGTCTTGTATCGAGTCTTGTATTAGATTAGAAAGATCAGGGCACGAAATACGAGAAACGTGTGTTTGTGACCATTTCGCACGAAATGGAACAAGGGCATTTCGCACGAAATGGACATTGTCCATTTCGCACAAAATGGGTCTTGACCATTTCGTACGGAATGGTGAGTCTATATATAGTGGTCCTGTTCATTTTGTTTGTAACTTTCCGATTCCAGAGCCGAAGTGCTGCTGAAGTGTCTACTGCCTGTAAAAAGCTGTTATATCAATCAAAAAGACAATTTAAGTGTATATCAAGCTGTTTCAAAGTCGATACGTTAGTTTCCACCTCTTGTATTGACAAGAACTCTTCTGAACGACTCGTTTTGGTCGTGCAAACGATCCTACAAAGGGAGTATGAAGTTAGTTGTGTGTGTATACAAGAAACACAAGTAACAGCTTTAAATGAGGATACTGTAAGAAAATTTTGGCCTTTTGATGAAATGGAAATGGAGATAGTAGACGCACAGGGAAGATCAGGAGGGTTAGTAATGATTTGGGACCCAAGGATTATTAAGATGATAGACAAAGTAAAAAGTGAGAATTTTGTTGTGGTTTCGGGTAATATAGAAGGAGTTGAAGAGATTCTGAACGTGTGCAATGTTTATGCACCAAATGATGTGCAGAAAAAGAGAAATGTATGGAGGGAATTGACAAGTCTTAAACAGAATATACAAGGATTATGGTTAATGGCTGGAGATTTTAACGAAGTTAGGGTTGAGGAGGACAGAATGCACTCAAAGTTCGATGCAAATAGTGCAATGGCCTTTAACAAGTTTATAGCCGAGGTTGGGTTATTGGAATATCATATGACTGGATCAAGATTTACTTTCATGACTGAAAGTGGATCTAGTATGAACAAGATAGACCGGATATTAGTATGTGATGCCTTCATGAATAAATGGCCTTGTGCAAAGCTGGAAGCCTTATCGAGACATTTATCAGACCACAATCCACTGTTGACGTGCACGGCAAAAGATTATGGACCCGCCCCCTTTAGGTTATACAATTCATGGTTGTTGAAAGCAGGATTTGATGGTATAATTAAAAGTACCATAGAGAATCATGTTAATGGGGAGGACTGGATAAAAAATATGGGAGCCTTATTGAAAAATATAAAAATCAATATAAAGGAGTGGAGAAAAATGGAGAAAGAAAAGGTGGAAAAAGAGGTTATAAAAGCAAAGAAAAAGGTAGAAGAGATAGAGCATACGGCTGAAAACGGAGGCTAAAAGAAGAGGAAAAGGAAGAAAGAGTTAAGGGGAGGCTTATTATAAGGAACCATGAGAAACAAAAGATAGCAGATCTAAAGCAAAAAGCAAAGATTAATTGGGCGAAATTGGGGGATGAAAATTCAGGATTCTTTCATAGAATGGTAAACTGTCGGAAGTCAAGGAATCGGATGAATAAAATAACGATAGATGGTAGGATCATCAGTGAACCGAGAGAAGTTAAAGAAGGTATCAGGAAGGTATTCAAGGAAATGTTCGAAGAACTGATGAAGAAAAGACCATCTATGGATAAGAGAGGATTTAAAAGATTAACAGAGTCACAAGCAAAGCAATTGATAGGAGACTTTACAAGTAAGGAAGTCAAGGATGCAGTTTGGGCATGTGGTGAGGAAAAGGCCCCGGGGGCCGACGGGTTAACTTTCAAATTTATGAAAAAATATTGGGAGCAATTAGAACCATATGTAATGAAGATGGTGAAGCAATTCCATGACCGGCCAAACATTCCAATGGGATGCAATGCGTCTTTCATAGCTGTGATTCCAAAGGTACGTGATCTGTCGTTGGTTAAGCACTTTAGACCTATTTCTTTAATTGGTATGGTTTATAAAATTATTGCAAAGATACTTGCTAGAAGGGTAAAACCGGTCATCCCGGATTTGGTGAGTAACATTCAAACGGGGTTTATAGAAGGTAGGTCCATTTTAGATGGGCCGTTAATAGTCAATGAAGTCTTAGCTTGGGCCAAAAGTTGCAAAAAACAAATCTTTATTTTCAAAGTTGATTTTGAAAAGGCTTATGATTCTATCAACTGGAAGTTTATATTATCAAACCTAAAAGCCATGAATTTTCCGCTCCTATGGAGAAAATGGATCGGGCGGGTTTAAAGTCCGGCAGAGCCTCGGTTTTGGTAAATGGTTCGCCAACAACTGAATTTTGTTTGTCTCGAGGGTTGAGACAAGGAGACCCATTATCACCATTTTTATTTATTCTAGCTCTTGAGGCCTTAGATGTAATAATGAAAAGGGCAATAAAGAGCGGTTTGTTTAAAAGGGTGAGTTTACCAAGGGACGGGCCGATGATTTCACATTTATATTATGCGGATGATGCCATTTTTTTAGGAGAGTGGTCGGAAACAAATATTAAAAATCTAAATAGAGTATTGAGATGTTTCTATTTGTGTTCGGGTCTAAAAGTAAATTTAGGGAAGTGTAATTTATTTGGGGTTGGCATACAAGATGGAGAAATTGAAATTATGGCAAAAAGTCTTAATTGTAAAGCTGGGAAAACGCCTTTTAACTTTTTGGGTATTCCAATCGGAGCCAACATGAAAAGAGTTAAAAATTGGAAGCCGATTGTGGATAAGTTCAACTCAAAGCTTTCGTCATGGAAGGCTTGTAGATCCCAAAACGAATCCGGATCACAGTGGTTGGTTGTTTTAACCCATAACACCTATTGATTAGGTGTTTGAGATATGAAAAGTTAAGAAAGATCAAAGATGAAGGTGAAGCTAATGGATTAATGAATACAACAAGTGTTGTATTGAATCCAAACAATAAGATATAACAATAAAACACCTTGGATATCAGATTTGAGCACAAGATCAACACAAGAATGTAACAACACCAATATTCATTCAAGAGCCAAAAGCCTGGCTAGGTTACAATGCTTGGGCTATATATAGCGCCTGACTTGCCAGCAAATTTATAAATTTGCTGGCATCTTAACTACACCAAGTCAGGAATTCTAGTTTCATGAAATTACAAAATAAGCCCCTAGACGTTCTAAAGCTTAATAAACTTAACCAAAACAATCCAGAACCATCTAAAACAAGTACCAACGGTCTCAAATGACCTAACAATATTCCCCCTAGACCGTTGCGTACTTGATCGTTCTTCATTCTTGTTTAGCGTTTCAGACCCTAAGCGACTCAAGTACCAACGGTCTCAAAATGGTCTAACAATATTCCCCCTAGACCGTTGCGTACTTGAGCGTCTTCATTCTTTGACTCTGGTTTCAGGATTTGCTGTGTCTTTTCCCACGTTGTGCTGTGATGGAGTTTGCTTGTTATCAGCTTCACTTGCGCCCCCTATTGTGACATTGTATGTGGATGACACCGGAGATTGAATCTCTCGAACTTCTGATTCTGATGAACGATTCATGACTTTTGGAGCAGGTGATTGATGATAGCTTCTTTCTTCTCTCAACCTTCGTCACACTCCTCTTGTTCTTCAATTTTTAAATAAGATCTCCATCATCTCAGTCTTTCTTTCTTTCACCTTTCTCACAGCCCACGTGTATCCCTACGCAGGTAAAGATTGCATCTTAAGGTCAGCTTGTAGTGCCGAATCACCCCGCCTTTTCTTTCGCTTGTCTCTGCTTTTTGCAACCTGTTGGGGATCTTCTTCAATATCTTGTTCTTCGTTTCCGTGTGAGAGACTTCAAAGAGAACACATGCAAAATATATCTTCAATCCTACACCATCCCGTTTCTCTTGATCTCGTTTCTAACAGTTCTTATATTCTGAAACACACAAACGAGCTAAGTGAGATCTGGATTGCAAAATGAGAAGGTTAGATAATGCTATAATGCTATATTTAGGATAGAAGTAGTAATGAAAGAAATAAGAATATTTACAAAGGCGCAGTCAAGTATGCAGGTAAGAACACTACATATTTTTGAAATTTAGATAAATACGTCAGTCAGATTATGTTAATAGCATCGGATTATATACGAGTCATAAATAAAACGCTCGAAAATTTCAAACTTTCTCGAAAAGCATGCCCATGTTATCTTAAAACTGCATAAACACTTAGAAAATATTTACAAAATGTCAAAACTTGGATAATTTTGGACTTCGAAATTCATTTTTCAAACCGGGATGTTCCTTTTTCACTGATTTCCTTTTTCTTTTAATGCTTATCGACTTTCCGGCAAAAGATCACATTGTCAACACTTGTCAATTTCTTATTTATTATTATTAATAGCGAATCAAGGCACAAGAAAAACTGACAGTATGTTTGTCCACTTAAATCCATGCATCCTTCTTTCAACATGCCTTCGGAGAGCGCGTTTATCATGTTTTTGGTAATATTGACAAGACTTCAATGGCCCCCACACAAGCTATTGAGAATAGAATCATTACGCCCATGATTCCCACATCAGGACATACCCCCGCGATCAAGGTATGCGCAAAGATTCCTCATAACAGGTGAGTATATTGGTTTCATTCTTTTCAACGGTAGAGCGGAGATCAGGTCTGTACTTTCGTACAACAAAGATTCCAAGAACTACCGAGGGCTGAGACAGATAGTTTGGTGAACAGGTCAGTACTTCCGTACAGCAGAGAAACCAAAACTAATCCATCTGAAGGTATTGCCCAAAATTTGGCGCTTATTATGAAAGGGTTTGGCCTTTTTTTAAGGCACTTATTATGAAAGGATATCATAGAAGTTCTAGGTCAGCATGTATCTGGATGCAGCAGAAGACCAACTATGATACCCCCGAATGAAAACCAATATAAAGACCCGAGATCTCAGACTTTGGCAATCTATCAACGCAAGATTTAAGACCATTAAGCCATATGCCGCAACGTGTTACCCACAAGATGCGTAATGCCTGAGAAAAGCCAGAATCCTTGTGTAGACGTTATGTTTTGCTCCCTAACAGCAGTTTACTCGTCGGTGTTGCTGAATCTACCGACACATCGTTGCTTGGTACCCCGATTCCTTTTGTTTTCTGTTTTTAAAGAAATGACAAAGTGTTAGCAATTTTCTATCACTTCCTCTAGCAGGAGTCAGACATAAGCATCTGTTTTAAGGATTTTCTGAATATATCCCCCCTAAAATCTTTATTTTTGAGAGTCCATTTGCCCGATAATGAAATTTTAAGAAGCAGAAAATCTTTTGGTGGGCGACGCTTTACGATACTTGTTTTACTTTCAACAAACGTTTTTTTTTTAATGTAAAAAGATAGAGTATTTACGAAATCTTTTTGGACAACAAGATTCATTTCCATTCAAGGAAATTAACCATTTCCAACCAGGTTACCAGCTGGTTGAATCGGGTTTTATCAAAGGCCTTCGTGAAAATGTCGGCCCGCTGCTGTGTTGTATCCACTGGCACCACTTGAATGTATCTCGAATTGCGTGAATACGGATTTCGATATGCTTTGTTCTGGAGTGGTGAATGGGATTCTTCACAATTCCCAGACATGCCTCATTGTCGATGAATATAGGAGTCTTCATGATGTTGATTCCATAATCCAACAACTGATTTTGTATCCAGAGAACTTGTGAACAGCAACTGTAGGCCGCGGTGTACTCCACTTGAGCGGTGGAGGTGGACACAGTTGTCTGTTTCTTGCTTTGCCATGAAATCAGACGATTTCCCAAGAATTGACATCCTCCTGAGACAGACCTGCGATCTACTTTACAACCTGCATGATCACTTCTGTAGGGACGACATATTCAGGCTTCAGAAACAAGCATTCCATGTCATTGAAAAGCACCGATATTCCTTTATCACAGACTTGTGATACGCTCATAAGATAGTAGCACAATTCTGGAACATAGTTGACATTTTCCAACGTGAGGGCTTTAGACACCACATCTCCTACTCCAACGATCTTCCCTCCCTTCTCGTCTCCAGCGAATGACACGAAATCACCATCAATAAATCGAAAGTTCTTCAGAAGTTCCTTCAAGCCTGTCATGTGTCTTGAACATCCGCTGTCGACATGCCAGATATATTCCAAGAGCATACGATGCCATTTCTGGAGTTTATTCTGAAATACAAGAATATACACAAATTAGTTTGATTTGGGAACCCAGATCTGCTTTACTTTGGATCTATCATGGTTTTGTCCCACGATATCCTCTTTTTGCTTCCAAAAATAAGCTGTTGAATTGACCAGGTTTTTAACATATTTCTTAAGATAATCAAGTTGATCTGTGAAGTTCTTAACAAAATCATATTCTGGTTTAGAAAAATTCTTGTTTTTACAATGTTTCGCTGTATGTCCTAAATGACCACAGCGAAAACATCTTTTATGTCTGGATCTTTTGGTGTTAGTAGATGATGTATGTGATAAGAGTCTTGAGCTTTCTGCTTTCTTCATTTTCTTGTCAACTCTACTTTCATCTTCTGAGCATTCTTCATCACTGTCGGAATCGGATGAACTTTCAGACGTTTGGTATTCACTTGAGCTTTGCTCTTCACTTGCTTCGTAACTTGGATCATTGCAGCTTTGATCTTCGCTTGAACTTTCTGAGTCTTGGTCTTCAATTATCTCAACACTTGAACATTCAGAGCTTTCATCATTTGTTGTTTGATCTTCACTTGAGGTTTTCGGGGTTTCTTCACTTGAGAATTTAAAGCTTTCTCCATCTGTTGTTCGATCTTCACTTGAGGTTTCTGATTTTTGCTCATCTTCGGAATTTGAAGTCTCCTTTTCATCTTCTGAGGCAGCGATGCTTGAGTCTTGATTGCAGTGATCTTCAGTGACTTTCTTTTCTGAATCTGTCATACCTGTTCGAGATGGAATAAATTCTGGAATTTCCTCTGTGAGGAATTTTCCAAAGCTATTCTTTTTCAATTCTGGCACAAATGCAGGAGATTCACAAAGAATTTTATCATCACAAAATGCAGAATTTAAATCATGACATTCAGACATAACATGTTCATGATCACGGGTCTCAAATGTAGGCGCATGGCCCTTACAGTCATCCGAAGATTTAAATTTAGGCACACGGCCATTACAGTCATCCCGAATATTGTTTCTCTTATCACAGTTCCAGGCGAACCAGTTAACAGTGGAATAACTGTCTCCTGAATAGCCTATTCCTATTTTTGAACCACCGCAGTCTCCATCCTCATCGCACACATCTTCTTTACACACAATTGGATCTGCATTACTTTTAGAAAAGTTAGCGGTTGTTTCGTTTTCACAAGACTTGTTTTGTTCTACAGAGGCCTTTTCATCAATGAGATCATTTTCGGGATGAGGAGTTGGTATAGGCACATAGTTTTTGCTATGTGGAGGAAGAAAAAGTTTTCTTTCATTTCCTTGCCTATCCTTGTACCCGATCCCGTCTTTTACATACGTTGGTCGTTGGCAGTTTTTGATGTCAGTAAAGGCCTTTTGACTGACATTCCATTTATCGATGATAATTTGCAATTTATTCTTTTCGTTCAAAGCCTTTTCTAGTCTATCTGTGAGATCGTTAATGATAAGATCTTTTCTAATCACAAATTCTTTTAGAGTTTGCATTTCAGCTAAAGTTGAATTCAACTTTCTCTGATATGCGGCCTCGTTAAGTTTAAGTTCGTTATTCATTTTTAAGGCTTTGTCCTTTTGTCTCTCAAATTCTAGATTAAGAGACTTGTAATGTGCCACGACATCAACGCATGCTGGTGTGCATAACTTTACTTTAAAGTTATGTGGAATGCTGTTTACCAAGTCTTTGTCTGCCTTTTCTTTTGAGGATTCGGTTTTCATGGCCGCAGCTGAGGCTTTCGCTTTCTCTTCCTTCACAGAAGTTGTTTCTTTCTGAACCTGCTCTGTGGCCTTCACAGCTTCTTCAGCCTTCTTGTCTTTCTCAGGCTCGGAGGAAGTGAAAATACTCTTCAGACCCTTGTCGGTAGCATCATCTCCTTTTGGGATTCCCATAGCCTGTTTCTCGGTGGGTTTTGACGATGAAGATAAAGACTCGCTCGAGATTTTTGCCATGAGTGCTTTGTGAACTTGTTCCTCTACTTCAACATTCTCTTCAGCTTGAGTTTCACCGAGCACAACTGTCTTTTCACTGGACCGTGGAGCCTTTGATGTGCTTGCGGAAGCATTGAAGTAGGTCGTGTCTGAAGCTTATTGACTGACACCTTCAGATGCAAGAAGTGCCACGTTCTTCAATCCTGCAGAAGTCTGAGCAGGCTTTGGGGTGTAACCAGTCGTATTCATTTCTCGTTTGTTAACATCCATTTCAAAAGCCTTTAAAGTGTTGATCAAATCGGTCAGAGTGACAGGATTTGGATTGTCGAGGAAATCCCTTTTGATCATCATGCACTTCAGGCTCCATTCCTTTGTAAGTGAGTCCAAAAGCATCTTTATGGCAGCACGGTTAGTGACAGGATTTCCTGCCTTCTTCATCTTGGTCATCATATTCCGAAAGCGACTGATATGATCGGAAAGGCTTTCTCCACGAATTCCACAAAACATGTCGTGTTGCTTCTGCACCATGATTCTTTTGCTCTCAATCAGTTCTTCGTTTCCCTCGTAATATTCGATCAAAGCGAGCCAGAGTTCATTTGCAGCTCTGTATTTTTCAAACATGTTACAGTCATCAGTTGACAGAGACATGGTTAAGGCGGCATGTGCATGGCGGTCGCGTTGGATTAGGGCCTTGTCTTCATCAGTGAAGGTTGTAGAGTCATTGTTAGTGACTATCGCATCTCCTCGAACCACCGTTGGAATGTGGGGTCCAACGGTGACTGAGAGCCACAGATTGTAGTCCGTGTATTCGAAGAACGATTGGATACGAGTCTTCCAAGTACCGAAATCTTCTGCTCCTTTCAACTTTGGTGGTCTAGTGGTGGTTCCGGTCTCAAGTTCTGCTTGAACAATTGGACTTAGTTGATTCAACGACATCTTGACTTGTTTTTGACTTAAGAAAGCGGATCAGACAATAATTTCGCTGGAAGATGATTCTGAGAATAGTTTTGCTGGGAACACACACAAATACGCCGAAGACCTGACTTGAGTTTGCTGATCAGAAGCTAATTTCGCTGAGTAGTCAAATGAAAAACAATTTCGCTGGAAAAGAGGATAATTTCGCCGGAAAAGAGGATAATTTCGCCGAAAACTGACTGAAATAAGCGAACCAGAACAATTTCGCCGATAACTTCGCCAATGCAATAACTTCGCCGGACAGAGGATGGGCCCTGCACGAGTGAAGATAGCTAATTTCGCTGAGATAATTAACAAACACGTTAGTTTGGCTAAATTCACCGATCACCGTGATAAAAACGCTGTGGTTCTTTATCACTGTCCTCGAAGTCGCCTTCGATAAATTCGCTACAGGGTCAATGACGCTATTTCGCCGGTAATTAACAATTTTGCTTGTGTTTGATCGGCAAAACTGTTAATTTTGCGATATTCAAGTTAAATTTGCTGAATTCAAACTAATTTTGTTGGCTTCAAAATAATTTCGCTGGCTTCAAAAATAATTTCGCTGTCTTCAAAATAATTTCGCTGGCTTCAAAAATAATTTCGCTGGCTTCAAAATAATTTCGCTGGCTTCAAAATAATTTCGCTGGCTTCAAAAATAATTTCGCTGGCTTCAAAATAATTTTGCTGGCTTCAAAATAATTTCGCTGGATTCAAATTTATCTTCGCTATACTCAAGATTATCTTCGCCAACCAGAGGGTTTAACACGAACTAAAACCCCCTAAACACTAAAAAATGACTCAAAAACCATGTTTTGATGCATCAAGATGTCCAAAATGACTCCCTAATCACAGATTAACAACAACCTATCGATTAAACACACCAAATCAATCCATTTTAAGTCCAAAATTTTGAAAAACCTTGAAATTTTGAAAAACCTTCAAAACTTTGAAAATCTTAACAAAAACACAACAACCAAGAGCACTAAGGCTCTGATACCAAATTGTAGATCCCAAAACGAATCCGGATCACAGTGGTTGGTTGTTTTAACCCATAACACCTATTGATTAGGTGTTTGAGATATGAAAAGTTAAGAAAGATCAAAGATGAAGGTGAAGCTAATGGATTAATGAATACAACAAGTGTTGTATTGAATCCAAACAATAAGATATAACAATAAAACACCTTGGATATCAGATTTGAGCACAAGATCAACACAAGAATGTAACAACACCAATATTCATTCAAGAGCCAAAAGCCTGGCTAGGTTACAATGCTTGGGCTATATATAGTGCCTGACTTGCCAGCAAATTTATAAATTTGCTGGCATCTTAACTACACCAAGTCAGGAATTCTAGTTTCATGAAATTACAAAATAAGCCCCTAGACGTTCTAAAGCTTAATAAACTTAACCAAAACAATCCAGAACCATCTAAAACAAGTACCAACGGTCACAAATGACCTAACAATATTCCCCCTAGACCGTTGCGTACTTGATCGTTCTTCATTCTTGTTTAGCGTTTCAGACCCTAAGCGACTCAAGTACCGACGGTCTCAAAATGGTCTAACAAGGCTAGATGTCTTTCAATGGCAGGGAGAATTGTATTAGCAAAGGCTGTGCTAGGTGCACTACCGAATTATTTCTTCTCAATCTTCTTAGCACCAAAAAAAGTGATCACGGAACTTGAAGTAATAAGAAGGGATTTTGTATGGGGAAAAAAGAATGGAATAAGTAAAATGAGATGGATAGCATGGGAGAAACTCGTTAAGGCAAAAGGATATGGGGGGTTGGGAATCGGAGACATCCGAAGTGCTAATTTAGCACTTCTAGCAAAGTGGTGGTGGAAATACAAAGAAAATCCTGGAGCATTGTGGGTTAATGTTGTGGATAGTATTCATTTGAAACGGAATTATGTTTCGGTTATACCTACAAAAAATAAACGTTGTGGTACCTGGAAAGATATTTGTAGTATTGAGAAAGAGTTTACAGCAATTAACTTATCATTAAATAAAAACTTGGTTGTGGAACTAGGAAATGGGAACAAGACGAGGTTTTGGCTAGATTCATGGACGGGTGATCAGCCCCTGAAGATGCGTTTCCCTGCTGTGTTTGCATTGGCGAAAGATAAGGAGATAACGGTTAATCATTGTGTAAAATTGGAAAGGAATATGCAGAAGTGGGACTGGGAATGGAGCTGAGGGATAAGGAGCATACAGGAGCAGCAGCAACATGAGGAACTGGGAAAAATTCTGAGGGCATACAAGACGATAGCTAAAGAAGATATATGGAGATGAAACCGAAGCAAAGTGAGACTATTTCAGTGGCATTATTAAGAGATGAAATCGCAAAAAACTCATTGGATGTTAGAGATGTTCCGTGGAAACATTGGAATAAATGGGTACCTCCAAAAGTAAATCTTTTTATATGGAGAGCAATAAAATGACGTATAGCGGTTAAAGTGGAATTAGCTCGAAGGGGAATACAATTGGAAGATCGGATATGTTCAAGGTGTAATAAAGAGGAGGAGTCGGTGGACCATTTACTAATAAGTTGTTTGAAGTCCCGGTCAATTTGGTGGAATGTCATGGTATGGTTAAAACTACCGATACAAGAGAATAGTGCATCATGTGAGGATTTATTCGAAAGAATAGAAGAGTACAAGGGATCGAAGGAATGGAAGAATATAATAAAAGCTATAGTTATGACAACTTTGTGGCAAATTTGGAAGTCTAGAAATGATGTGGAATTCAATAGAAAGGAAGGATCGGTAACAAATACAATAGATGGTGTTAGGATCGGAGGCTCTCATGATTGTGTTTATTTGTATGTTTTGAACAATTTGTGAATATGAAAACATGTAAAGTGCAGCGGAAATGAAAACAAACTTTGTAAACACAATCAAAGGAGAAAATAGTTTGATAAACAATTGCTTTCACATAGAGTCAAAAGATTTACAAATCAAAGCAAAAGATTACAGACATGCTTACAAACTAAACTCCCCCTCAGCCTGATACCCCAAGGTAGGTTGCACACAAGATGAAAGGATTAGACATGAGGAGAAGAACTCGCTCAGTCAATCAAATGTAACAGTACAGGGTACTGTTACATTTATAGGCAAACCAAACCACTGAGGCATCTCAGCTGACGTCACCATGAAAGCGACGTCTAACAACCTAACAAACTCTATCCACTGATCTTCCTAACTACTGATGACTAGAACCACTGATTACAAGAAAAATTCAAAACACAGGCAAACAACTGTTTCAGCTTTCAACTATTGTAGGCCAAGTATTGATGTTGATCATCAGTGCTTTTCTTCAAAGGTGATCAGTCTTTGAGAGGTCAGTACTTGATTCTTTGATCAGCGCTTAGAGAACAACAGTTGATAGAGCAACAGTGTTTATCCTACAGCAGCCTTTGAGTCTTCATCAGTTGTTAAAGGCAACAGTTGTTCAGATCAGTGGATTGGAGGTCATCTGATGTTTCAAATCACTTTCAAGGGGAAAGTTTAGTGCAAACCGCTGCTTATGATGAATCCTTTGTTGTGATCCGGTTTTGGCTTTACATCATCTGTTCCTCTGGCAGGGTTCAATCCCAACAATCTCCCCCTGGAACAGATGATGCCAAAACCCTTCATTATTCTGGATTTTTATTTACACATCACACGTTCCCTAACTTGTCCTTTGAATTGTAATTCAAAGCCAATGGGGCTTGTATCATCCTCATCCCTTCACAGTGTAAGCTTAAGGAGATCTTGCAAATCTTCAACACCCAGGCCAAGTGTTGTTTTCCTTGATATATGCTTCACTTCACCATTGGATCTGAGCAAAGTCAATACGTGGGTCTTTTGATCAGACATCCACTTTAGTATTTTTGAATCCAATGGGTTTCTTGGGAGAGATTTATTTGAAGATGAGTTGAGAGATGATGGCCTTGAAAACACCTGCAGACTTTCAGACATTCTTTTGAAAGCTTCTTCAATGACTTTGTCTGCTGCAGCTATATCTTCTGCAGTTTCTTGTTCAATAAGTTCTTGTCTTTCAGCTTCTGTCTTGTCTTTAGCAGTGTTTGGAAACGCAGGTTTGTTTAATGCCTTAAAAAGGCTTTGAAGCTTTGTTGAAGTTTCTTCTTTTAGACCCATTTTCGTGATGGTATCTTTGAAGTACTCTGCTTCCTTTTCTATTACCTCTTCTTCAGTCAGCTGTTCTCCCTCTTCTTGATTTGTAACAAAAGTGGACCGGAACAGTGTGTCGAGGTTTCCCATCTTCTGTTCAAGCTTCATCATTTGTTCTTGCTTCTTAGAAGTGCCTGAAACAGTTATCTTTCTTTTCTTCAGCCTTTCGTAGGCTTCATCAGTCTGCTGTCTTGACCATTTTGATATGGCTTCAGCAGTATCCATTTTTGCATCCACCAGTTCCTTTTTCTTTCTTTTATACTCAGCAGTGAAGTCGGCAATGAGCTTTTTGAATTTGTTCCAGTTTGGAGCATTTTTCTTCTTTGTAGGATCATTCTTAATTCTGTTAATCCTCTCAGCCTCATGCTTTAGAGCGATTATTGGCCATTCTTCAAACTGTTTTTCTTCAGCAGGATAGAATTTTTCTTTCATAATGTAGGCAAGATATTGTTTTCTTAGCTCTTTGCGTTGTTCAGCCTTTTCTTTGATTAGTTCCTGTGCGAATTCTTCCATCTGCTTTACCTTTTCAAGGAAGAAATCCAGTCTTTTAGCAATGCCTTCTTCGCTTAGACTTTCACGTTTACTTTCAAATTTAGCTCTTGCTTTAGCCTGCCTTGCCTTGAGTTTGAGGTAATCATCCATATCCTCTGGTGGCATGTAGCCTATGAGTGAGGAGAATCTTCTTTTTGAAGGATCCTCTTCTGTATAGAATTGTCTCATCTCATTTTTTATAGCTTCAAGTTCCAGTGGATATTTTGCAGCATTAGGATCATGTATACCCTCATCGGCAGTGATTGGCTTTCTTATTCTGTTGAAGAGCTTTGGTTGTGATGTAGAAAGTGATAGAGCAGTGGTGGATGGTTGACTAACAACTGTTGAGACAACTGGTGTCTCATCATCTGCTGTCATTACAACTGCTGATATGTCAGCAGTTGTCTTCTTCTTTTGAGCAGGGGATGGAAGTGGTGAGGTAGTTTTTGATGGTGGTGAATCATCATCTGATATGAGATTCCTTCTCCTTTTTAATGAAGAAGGAGCAGATGATGTTTTGGGTGGATCAGTGGTGGTAGATTGGATAGCAGTGGTTTGTGACAGTGATTGACTGACAGTGGTTGAAACAACTGGTGTTTCAATCCCTGTTGTCATTACAACAGATGTTGTAACATCTGTTGTCTTCTGTTTTATGACAGGAGGCAGTGGTGATGGTATGATTGTAGATGATGATGGTGGAGCAGTAGTTGTAGTGGTGTGTGGTAGAGTGATGTGTGTTGAAGATGTGTGTGTTGATGACATGGCAGCTGTTTGGCTACTGACAGCAGTTTTTGTAACTGCTGCTGTATCAGCTGTTTGGCTGACAGGTTTTGAGACCTGCTTTTCTTTTTCCTTTTCTGGCACAATATGAAGGCCATGTTCTATTCCCCTCTTCTTCATTTGTTTCATTATCTCCCCCTTTTTGGCATTATCTGCAAGGGGGTCATCAAAGAATAGTAAAGTTGAAGGAGCCTTGCCAGTGGCAGTTTGGATACTGGCCTTAATAGCCTTGATATCTGCTTGAGTGTCCTTGAACCTTGATTCCATCATGTTTGACAGCATTTGTACTTGAATAGCATGCTTTTGATCAGCCATTTGTTGCTGTTTTTCAAGCATGGGTTGGAAAATATTCCAAAGCTCATTTACAGCAGGTGCTTGTTGTGGAGCAGGTGCTTGAGCAGGAACAGCATTGGATTGTGCTTTCTGAGCTTTTAAAATCTCTTGCACCATCTCCTTTATTTCAGAAACTGATTCTTCCAGTTTTTCCACTCTGCCCGTCAATTCCTGATATCTTGAATCATCACCCATTTTACTGGGATCATCTGAATCCCCACCAGCAGTGGTTATATCAATGTGTGACTTAGGAACAGAGTCCCAAAAATCACCCATTGATGCCCCTTGTTCTTGGTACTGGGGACTTCTTTCTTCAGCAATCGATAGACCTTTGATGGTACCAGTGGTTAGATCCAACTCACTGGTGGTTACCGAAGTTGCCATGGAAGAAATTGCCTTCAAGGGAGTCTTACTTATGAAACAACTGTCCAACTGAGGATCTGTTGATCCACCAGTTGTAGTTGCTGCTCCACTTGAACTACCACCGAGAGTTACTTATAACTCAGGGGGTGTAACCTCCTCAATTGTTGCTGGGATAGCAGGAGTAGTAGCATCAGACCCAGTCACCTGTGGGGGTATACTCTCAGTGACAGGTGATAGAGAGGAACTGGTTTGTGTCTGAGCTATAGCAGCTGCATGCAACAAAGGTAGCATGGATTGTGGCATTATTATTGGTGAGGGGATGGGAGTTGAAAGAGACATGTCCTTGGGATCAGGATTGAGGAAGATGGATCCGAGTGGATTCAGAGCTTCATATTGTGGTGTCCCTGTGCTTACAACCTGATCCTTTTGTGAGGATGCAGGAGGAGTTTTAGGCATGGGTTGAGATCTTTCTTCCAACTGTTGTGAGGAAGTAGCAGCAGTGGTTTGTGGTGACTTTTGTGCTGTCACAGGCATTTCCTCTGGGATCTCATCTTCCAGAGTTGCCTTTGTTTTGGGTTTGGTGGGTTTTCTGTATGTTTTTCATTTGGTCTTTTTGGTTATGTCAGGTGTGGGTTTCAAAGCAGTGGTTGTGCTGCTATGATCACCTGGAGCAGTGGGCTCAGCAGCTGATACCTGAGGAGCAGTTGTAACCGCTAAAATCTGCTCAGGTACCCCTGCTTTTGTTTTTATTGGTGCCATCATCCTTGAAAATGTTTCTTTTGTTAAGCTTTTTATTTGACAATGAACACCTTGTTTTGGCAAATTTTCATTTTCCTTTACAAATTTTTGTTTAAAGTAATAACTCAAAAATCTTGGAAAAAGTAAAAATGCTTTGTTGTCAACATTTTTCACTAAGTCATTGAAGATTTCCTGGGAATAGTTGTAATCTTTGTTATTCAAAATGGCATACCCCAGACATTGAATCTTCAATGGTATTTCATTAAATGATGTTGTTTTATTTGAAACACACATCAAAAGTGTGTGAAATAAAAACCTTGAAGCAGAAGGAAAATAACCTTTTTGTAAGGTATCAACCTTTGATTGTTCTGCATACCCCCTTTTTACGAAATCAGTTTTCATCTCGGCTTTCTCAAAAGAGAGTTTACCTTCCTGATCGTTGAGATTAAAGACTTCGGAGATCGACTGTGGAGTTATTTGAACTGCTTTACCCTGTATTGAGGAGTTAATGGCTATGACTTTTCCGTCTTGTTTTTCAAGCGACGCCTTTTTCCAAAACTCTCTCTGGGTTTGCAGATAGATGGGAGCATTTACTGTCAACAAAGTTTTGTACTTTGATGCAGATAATGTATCAATGATGGTGTCAAAGGTGTGATTATCAGTAGGTTTTGTGAGTAGACCCAGATAGTTGTGAGATTGTTTGAATGGTATTTCGATGGGTTCTTCGGCCGTTTGAGCGACCTCTTTGGAAGGTGATGGTGATTTAGGTTTTGATTTTGATTTTGTCATTTTTGCGGAGAAGAACGAAGGAGGATTTTGGAGATTTTGAGAAGAAGGGTTGGAAACTGCTATGAGAAGAGAATTTTGGAATTCAATTCGACAGTGTAAAACCCTGTTTGGGGTTTAGGGCAGGGTTTTATTTAAAAAAAAATGATCGCTGATGTGGCAGCGGTTATTAAGATCTGAGAGCTAAAAACTGACCACGTGTCAAACACTGATGAAATGGATGAAGTATGGAGAACAGTTGTTTTATGGGCCACTGACATATCAAGCATCAGTGGTTACAACGGTAAAAATTATGGGCAGTGGATGATTTTTACTATCAGTGGATAAGATACTGATTTTGAGCATCAGTGCTTTTCAAGAAAGTGAGGGATCAGTGGTTAACTTTCAGCAGTGGACAGTGTTTAGAGATCAGATGTTGGAACAAAACAGTGGTTAGGGTAAATAGTACAACTCTGAAGGACAGGTGTTTCAGCAACAGTTTTGAAGATTTACATTCAAGGTTTTGCCACATGTCAATTTTGAAAGACAGTGGTTTAGTACCCCAGATGATGAAAACTTTTTACTAAGGCAACTCATTTTCATTTAATATTCAATTAATACATGAGTACCTTAGTAATTTAAGCACAGTTTGCAATCAACCTTTGATAAAAATTTAGGAGCAAACCTGAGTATGACATGATCATGTCATATGTACCATTTCCTTTTGACCCATTTATGAGAACACTAATACCATAAAAAATAAGGTATTACATCCTGACAGGAGCAGAAACTATTGCCAACAAAAACAAGCAACAATTCCAAATATATTATTCTAAAAAAAATGAATAATATATCCTGGTTATTTGAAAAATCCTTTGAACAACAAAAAAATAGTTAAAGGATTTTCTGAGAATAGTATCAAAAAGGATCTGGTATAATTTCAATAGAGTATATAATCATATCATTCACAAGTTTTTGAAAATGGTCAGTGGTTTGACAACAGTGGTAGAAAACTTTTGGATACATTTTGACCACTGTTTGGAACCATTTTCTTTGTCAGTTGATTGCAAACCTGAGGACACATGGAGAAATTTTTGAACATTTGTCTAGTCCTCTTTGGAGTTCATTCACTGGAATCAAAACCTTTCCCTGAACAGATGAATGCACTTATTGCTTAGAAACCATTATTACCCTAAACTTTAACTCATAAGTGTTTTATGTTTATACTCTTTTCTTTTGACTTCAAAAGTTTTGAGATAGACACACTTCTGAGTTTTTGTGAATTTTCTTAATGTATTTTAACATAGTTGATTTTGTCCTCTTGAGGAACTCAACCTGTTTTCATCACATAAGATTTGAATGACTAAAGTTTTAATTTCCCTCTTTTTATGTTAACACAAACACTAATGTTTTATGAACATAGGTTTTTGTTAATCTGAGGTTCACACTTTAGCATTTTAATAAGGTGACAACACAATTTTCATCACAGCAATTGAAATCAATTTTTAAAAACATGAAATAATCCCATAGTTTAACAGATATGTTTTCAGATCTGAAAACTATGAGTGGCTTGTGCATGAATTCACTTGTAATGTGAAATTTGTGTGTCATATGACATCTTGGTTGATTTTCAGAGTTTTTGATTAACCATTTTGAGCATGATTTACTTGGTACTCTGTTTTTCAACTAAATACAACCAACCTTAGTATCAATGAATTTTGAGCCGAACTGTTATGTCAAATTGATTGTTAGATCGAATTTGACTGTCCAAGCTCTGATACCAATTGTTAGGATCGGAGGCTCTCATGATTGTGTTTATTTGTATGTTTTGAACAATTTGTGAATATGAAAACATGTAAAGTGCAGCGGAAATGAAAACAAACTTTGTAAACACAATCAAAGGAGAAAATAGTTTGATAAACAATTGCTTTCACATAGAGTCAAAAGATTTACAAATCAAAGCAAAAGATTACAGACATGCTTACAAACTAAACTCCCCCTCCGCCTGATACCCCAAGGTAGGTTGCACACAAGATGAAAGGATTAGACATGAGGAGAAGAACTCGCTCAGTCAATCAAATGTAACAGTACAGGGTACTGTTACATTTATAGGCAAACCAAACCACTGAGGCATCTCAGCTGACGTCACCATGAAAGCGACGTCTAACAACCTAACAAACTCTATCCACTGATCTTCCTAACTACTGATGACTAGAACCACTGATTACAAGAAAAATTCAAAACACAGGCAAACAACTGTTTCAGCTTTCAACTATTGTAGGCCAAGTACTGATGTTGATCATCAGTGCTTTTCTTCAAAGGTGATCAGTCTTTGAGAGGTCAGTACTTGAGTCTTTGATCAGCGCTTAGAGAACAGCAGTTGATAGAGCAACAGTGTTTATCCTACAGCAGCCTTTGAGTCTTCATCAGTTGTTAAAGGCAACAGTTGTTCAGATCAGTGGATTGGAGGTCATCTGATGTTTCAAATCACTTTCAAGGGGAAAGTTTAGTGCAAACCGCTGCTTATGATGAATCCTTTGTTGTGATCCGGTTTTGGCTTTACATCATCTGTTCCTCTGGCAGGGTTCAATCCCAACAGATGGAATAAAAGAATTATCGTTCCTATGGATAAAAGAAAGAGCAAAAATGGGAGAGGTGGAAAGATTTCAATATCAAAGATATCATAAAATAAAGAATGTATTTCATGTTTAGTTTAGTTTCCTTTTGTTTGTTTGTTTCTTGTACTTTTGGGTTTTACAGCTTGCTGGCATTTGTTCTATAATCATAGAATTTTCGCCGTAAAAAAAAAAAAAAAAAACTATCTAAATATTGCACGTGTTACTTAGAATTTGATGTGTTTGATATTGATCGGTAAACACGTTTCGCTTTTGTCATCTAGATACCATAAAATAATATAATTTATAGAAAACAAATTAAAAATTTAAAGAGACCACAATTCATCCTAGGAAACAAAACATTAGATTTCATAAACCCGATAAAGCAAAAGAAAAATCCAAAATTTAAGAGTAGTTCCGTGAAACAATTTGAAATAATGTGTTATTTTGTCAAAAAATAATGATAGTATTTTTACCTATTGGTGTAAGTTGTAATCGTGTAAAGGGGTTGGTTCCGCTAGAAGCCATACTTATCCTACAAATTGTAATAATAGATTTTAGCACTTAAAAAAAGTTAAATTAGCATAGGGATGGCAATCGAACCCGAACCTGAACCTGATGGGTAAACCCGAAACCCGGCACATCTGGGACGGGTTTGTGGTCGGTTAATCGGGTTTGGGACGGGTTTGGGACTAGTTTTTATTTTCTTCGCGGGTTTGGGATGGGTTTGGGATTTGGTGATATACCCGTTTACCCGACCCAATTACCAGATAAAGTAAACCCGTTTACCTGATTGTATACCCGATATAATTTCTTTTATATTTTTAAATATGTAAGTATATAATACATCCTTTTTTTCTATACATATAAGTATTTTACCCCTTATACATTATAGTTATTTGATATATTTCTTGAGTGATAATACTAAATGTAACTGATTAGTAGTTACCCGATGGGTTTTGGGTCTGGTATACCCAACGGGTAAACTTTTTAAAATTAATGGGTTACCCGAAACCCGTGGGTATACCCGATGGGTATTTACCCACTAGAAACCCGACGGGTTTGGGACAAGCTTATCTAATCGGGTTTGGGGGTTGGATTACCTAAACCCGTCCCAAACCCGACCCATTGCCATCCCTAAATTAGCACATACTAAAACAATACATACATAAAAGTAGCACTTTTGAATTATACTAAGACATGAAAATTAATCAAGATAATTGATTTTAGCACATATGTAAAATGATATCAGCACATTAAAAACAAAAGGAAGATCCAAATAAATAATTAATTGCTTGTTAGCATAATTATAAGGAATTCAAGATAGTTAATATTATTTAGGTTATCATTTTACCATTTCTCTATAATTTGTTGGATATCACATGACACTTTTTAAATGTTTCTTACCATTATCGTTTGTATACAAAACTAGGTGATGCCCCGCCCGCGTTGCGGGGCGATGACCGACTAATTCTTAACCAATTAAAATAACAGTACTATAGTTTTGCTAGAAAGAAATAGTTAAAAGAGTGTCAGGCAGCTTTTTGACACGATTTTTAGTTGGGGGCAAAGTCATATTTTTATTTTTACTTGGGGGAAAAATCAATTTTTTTCCCGAGGGGAAAATCCTAATTTTTAGCTTGAGGAAAACCAATTTTTTTATTTTGCAATGGGGGCAAAAACGTAATTTTGAATTGAGGGTGATATCGTAATTTTGAACCGAGCGGAAGTTCATAAGTTTTAGCTGTGGGCAAAAGCATAAATTTATTTTGAACTGGGGGCAAATACGTAAATTTAAATAGTGGACAAAGCCGTAATTTTAAAGTAGGTATAAAATAATAAACTGGTGTAAAATCGTAATTTTTAGCCGGGGGAAAAACAAAATTTTATTTTGAACTGGGGCGAAAACGTTATTTTCGCTGAGGATAAAAGCGTAATTTTTTTACCGAGGGTGAGCAAAAGCGTATTTTTTAACAGAGGGAAAAATCATAGATTTAAGCCGGGAGGCAAAGTATAAATTTAATTTGGAGCTGTGGTAATATCGTAATTTTAAACAGGGGATAAAATCGTAATTTAACGGGACTTATAAATAACTATTTTATGAAATAAAAAATAAAAAAAAATAAACCTCGCCGTCACTTTTAGCCAGCCATGTGATTTCACTGTTCCCCGCTGACGTCATCCATCTTGTGATTGTATGTGTCGTAAATGTAAATAAATGTGGTTTCCCATCATGATTTTCGTAAACACTTTTTAAAAACAAACCGACAAAGCCCAAAGCGTGGCCCAAAGTATTAAAAAGATTTTGGCTGTTGCCATTTGGCAGTATTCATAAACGCTCTGGGCTCAGCCCTCCAAGTGGCAGCACCTCCTTTATTTACTTGATCTTTTTGAGAACAAAAACATTAGTCGCTTTCAAGCCAGTTGTTTGTTTTACCTTAAAAAAACATCATGATTTTCGTGTCAATACAAATTTTCATTCAAATCCTTCCAGTTTAGCCATGTTGCCATAAATCACCAAATTATTCCAGACTCCAAGTTTTATATTTTTCTACACAAATTGAATTATAATGATCTAAATTATTACCTATTATCCGATAACAACAGTGGTACCATAAACTATCAATTTTTTTTTTGTCAAGGCCGATCTCACGGTATAAACATAACATATTTGCACTCGAGTTACACTTAATTTTCACTCAATTTTTCTACAAGGAATGTATGTTTATATTTTTCGCCCATAATCATCCATGTGAGCGAAATCAAGTGTTATTTGTGATTATTATACGACTGAGATTACTCTTGGTAACGATAGTGAAAGTTACAAGTATCAGTGGTCAAACTACTAGTATAAATCATTATTGGCAACGCCTCATAGTTTGATTATTGAAACCCATTGCCCACTTTTCAAAATAGTTCTAATAATAAAGTTTTTTTTTGAACGGCCGACATAAATTTTATTAATTGTAGCAAGATGCTACCCACCAAACTTACAAGAGTTATCGACACCAATACAAAGGAAGTTACATAAATTTACACATAACTAACCATGAATTTTAAAACGACTCCAGTTCTAATAATAAAGTGATTTAGCTTTCTTAAACTATACCTCACAAATTTAAAATAATCATAGATATTTTTCTTTTGTATCATTACTTAAGATAAGATATAATATAGTTTTTTTCTCTCATAAGTTGTATTTACCTCACAAATTTAAAATAATCATATATATATATATATATATATATATATATATATATATTTTTGTATTATTACTTAAGATTAGATATAATATAGTTTTACTCTCATAAGTCATATAGTTTAAAATTAACTATAAATCTATATATTTAGTTTTGTTCAAGTTTTCCTAAATCTCAAAATTCAAAACCGAGTTGTAGACGAAATATAAAAAACGTAGGTTTATATTTATATTAAAAACTATTTGAGACAAAACACAATTGCTTCACCACAATGTTAAAAAATATTCACGTACAGAGCAGTCACCTGCGGCGGTGTGGTTTGGGTCGTCAACGCAAATTAAAAATGTTCAGCCACAAACAATCACAACAGTGAGCGAGGAAGAAACAGTGAAGGAGATATTACAAGAAAGCGTGAGCCCAATTGAACTATATCATACCAAAATTAAGTATAATCTTTTTAATAATGGTAAGTTAGCTTTTAGATTTTTTTCACTGTAACACTAAGTTAAAACTAAAACAAATAATGATTATTCGAATAGGCCTACCAACCAACTCACCTCAGCTCAAACTAGACTTCAAATCTATACCAGCCAAGCAGCCACCTCGAATCTAAAAATATTCGAATAAGCTTCGACCTACAAACTATTTGTCCAACCTTTTTACCCTGTAATCGGTTCACCGTATAAATAAATACTCAAAAGAGGTAGCAAATAGCAATGGAATAAACCTAAGGGGTATTTTTGGTAACTTTTGTTCAAATAAATACACTTTTGACGATAATAAAAAAAACGCCAATTATTAACCAACCGCAGACGTTATCCATCTTCGATGTCTCCGCCGTAAACCCCTCACCGGAAAAAAAAAATATGTTCACAAAGCAAAAACGCTCCGGCCGGAAACTTGACCGGAAAAACGCCTTTAAAAACGTCGATTACGACGCATCCACATCTTCATCATCCTCTTCCTCTTCACTATTCGACACCAAACCAACTCACCGAGCTCCATCACTCGACAGTTCTCTGTTCCCCGATCAAATCAGTCACCGGATTGAAGGCACCGCCGGCGAAGTTGAGTCAATTTTCCGGTCGTTAGGCCTCTCCGGACCCGAAGATTTAGCTATCCCGGTAGCCGATTGGGAAGCCCATAAAGCCTGCTCTGTTGTCTCATGTACAAACACTCTGGGTAAGGTTAATGATGACGTAAGCAGAATTGAATTGAGTGGTGTTGAAGTAATTGGGAGAAGTAGAATGAAGGGGGTGAGGCCGCCGCCGGTGTTACCGGTGATTGTGGATAAGCATTGGGAAGATCCGGTTAGGGTTCATGTTGGTGAATTAAGAACAATTGTGAGGGAATCTACTGGTCTTGAGTATTTGGTTTCGCCGAATGGTACGGTGGTCCGGTGCAGTATTAAGAACTGGCAGAAGGGGGATTTTCTTGGTAGTGGGTCATTTGGAACTGTTTATGAAGGTTTCAATGAGTAAGTCATGTTATATACTTTTTCATAAAAGAATTGTTTGATTGATCCACTTTGTTTTTGCAGATATGGGTTCTTTTTTGCTGTGAAGGAGGTTTCTTTGCTTGATCAAGGAAGCCAAGGAAAGCAGAGCATTCTTCAGCTTGAACAGGTGATTTACGAGCTGCTTTGGTCACCGAGTCGTGTTTCTGATTCACATAAAGTTGTTTTCATGTGTTTCTTATTGTTTCAGGAGATATTCTTATTAAGTCAATTTCAACACGATAACATAGTTCGGTATCTTGGGACGGATAAGGTATGGATCTTGTTTCTGTGCAATACACACATACGTGTGCGCGCGTATGGATTTTCATATAAGCCGATAAGAGAATAATGAAATAATGTTTCAGGATGATGGCAAACTATACATCTTTCTTGAGCTTGTGCCCAAAGGTTCATTGGCAAATCTCTATCAGAAGTATCGTTTACGGGACTCCCAAGTCTCCACGTACACAAGGCAGATTTTGAGTGGTTTGAGTTATCTGCATGACCGAAATGTGGTTCATAGGTAAAAGTCCATTCTCGCCTTGGTTTTAAAAAGCGTATCTCATGCACATCTGGGTCAAAATTGGTGTATGTAGGAGGGTAATATGTAAACAACCAAAGGTTTGAATAGATTATGAATGGTTTACTTGATGATATTAGCTAATATATAAAAGTTAAAAAGATTAGTTGGATATGATTTGTTAGTTATTTTTCTAGTTTTCCAAGATTTTAGTGGCGTGATTATGGAGTGTCTTGTGGTCGATTCATATTATTCTTTCAGGGATATCAAATGTGCTAATATATTGGTTGATGTGAGCGGATCTGTGAAGCTTGCAGATTTTGGGTTGGCAAAGGTAGCTGCACATGGTTTCTTTCTTCTTTCTTTTACAATCTAAAAAAACTAACTCCGTTTGTATCGACAGGCAACCAAGTTAAACGACATCAAATCTTGCAAGGGGACTCCATATTGGATGGCACCCGAGGTTAGTGCAATCACCACGTCTATCGTTAATGCATACAATCTCCTAAAACGTGTGCGGCATTTTGACCCGTTACCCAACCCACGCGACCTGAAAATCTTGCTACCTCTACTGTTTTAGTTTTTTGTTAAATGATTTGTGAATCTGTTTGCGACTTCTGGTGTTATGAAACTTATAGACTATGCAATTAATATTATATCGTTTATCGGTCCCCATGTAAATATCGGTACCGATATTATCGGCGATATTTGACCAGTATAAATTGTAGTGTCAAATTGCTATATATATAAATTCTGCATGATATCATAATCACCTATATCCCACCGTGATAACCTATATCTCAAATCTCGGTCCTTGACCGATATCCGATATTTTATCGCATTAACTGCATGGCTTATAGACAATGATTGGTATTACATGTTTTATGATAGATATGTGTCCTCAACACAGTTTTTTGATGTATCCTTAGGTTGTTAATAATAAGAAGAACAAGGGATATGGACCCGCAGCTGATATTTGGAGCCTTGGTTGCACTGTGTTGGAGATGCTAACAGGTCGAGTTCCATACTCCCACTTGGAAGGGGTACGCATAATATTTTCTTGTTTTATTTCTGTATTATCCTTCCAAAATAACTAAATCCATGAAGTCCTGTGCATAGTTGATATTCATAAGTTTCGAATATTTAGCACACGTGCGTGCACACACAAACTTGTATAGGCTCGTTCAGTATAGAACCAATATTAAGTAGAAATTCGTACACACTTTTACATAATGTTGGCTGCATTTAGTGGGAGAGAGAAAGAGAGACTGTTATGTGGGTACATAACCGCCCTATGTATCACAGTATGTACAAGTGTCTATTCTGTTATCGTTGTTCTCTACTTGAAGCTGCTCTCTCTCTCTCTCTCTCTCTCTCTCTCTCTCTCTACACACACACACACTAGATTATATTACATTTGAGGAGGACGAGATTGTCTTTTAACATTAATTTTTAAGAGTTTAAGGGGGCAAAATCATCTTTTATGAATTTTTGCATTAAGTATAGTGTATTCACATTGTAAGTAAATATTTTGTAGTTCTCATTTGAACCCAACACTATGTGTGTGTGTACTGCTATGGCAAATATAATCGTATGTTTATCAAATTTATGTTTTACCATTTTTGATACTAGTTGTTCTAACGAGGGTCAGCCTTTTGGTTTGATAGATGCAAGCATTATTCAGAATTGGCAATGGTGAACTCCCTTCTATTCCTAAAACATTGTCGGTAGAGGCCCGTGATTTCATACTTAAATGCTTGCAAGTTAACCCGAATGACCGGCCTACTGCTGCCCAACTATTGAACCACCCATTTATGCAGACACCGGTCTCCATGAACTCGAGCCCTGTTTCTCCACTGTGTGGCAGCATACGCGGTCTCAACGGAAGAAGCCCATGACAATGATAATGTAAAGTGACTCGCCATTCGTTACCATTTCTCATGGTATTTTTGTAAGTTTTGTAGTCATAGGTAGTCAATGTTGTCAGATCAACTGTAAATAGCTGTATTTCCTTACATTAAGCTAGCTTTTTTAGTTTTTCATGGTGTGTTTCATTTTGAGGAGAAATAAAGATAACATACAGAAATGAAAGATGGAAATGCACCTGCTCTTAATTAGAGGTATGATTTGTTGATTAGGGTCGGTACGTTGCTTGCGTCATTTTCAATTAGAATAAAACGAAGATGATCACTTTATACGTAGGAAACTCAATAGTACACTACAGCTAACAAAACGAATTATAAATAAATATGAAAGTACATATATAACAAGGTAAGAAGCTTCAAACCATCATCTTCAACGAGAACTTCAGTTGCTAGGATTGAACACACAATAAATATGAAAGTACATATATAACAAGTTAGAATTATTTACGCCATGACATCCACAATAATATCATAAAGAACTAAATCCCAAGATAGGATGTTAATGCATCCTTATGAACTTGTGCTATAGCAGCAGCCGTTTCTGAAACCGCATTATTTATTTCTGATAATTTGCAAACTGTAAACTCTTTGTACTTCGACACCGAATCAATCAATGCAAACAGCTCTTGTGCACACATCTGAACCTCTTCTTCGCATTGTGTCATTGTTTCCTGTAACTTCGCCTTCGAACTCTTTACATATATATAGTTAGTTACTTATATTGTGATAGAAAAAATCAATTACAACTGATATATCATGTATAAAAAATGCACATTTATTTACATTTTATCTGCCATGATTGAAAACTTAAAAATATAGGATATCTGCATGCTAGAAATTGTTAATACAAAAATGACCCAATGTAAATAACATGTTTGGTAAAAAAAAATTATATTTGTATTCAAGAAAATTTATCACAGCATAAAACGACTTGGTAAAATAAATACTTTTAGAAATTCGTAGGAAGTCTGAAAAACATATAGTTTTTCTTTTTCTTATGAAAACTATGTTTTAGAAAAACTATATGTTTTAATTATTTATTTACAATAACAATAACAATAATAATCAAATGGAGATTTTAAGAATTTATCGCAGCTCAATCTCAAACAAATATTACAAAGTTGACTAAAGCCACCTAAATCATTTGATTCAACAAATGATTAGATGGTTGTTGAAATTATATAGCATATTATCATAATTGGGACAATAATTTTTTACAAACAAAATTGTATTTTGAACAAGGAAAAGATCAACTGTTTTTTGACCCATTACCCAACCTGACTAAACCTGAACCACCCATCTTGCCACCTCGACTTATATTCATTTGGTTTAAGAACTATGATTTTATTTGCTTTAATATTAAACTTACAACAAAAGGTTACCTCAACAAATTCGTGAGCTTCTTTTTCAACAAGCTCAACTTTACGAGACTCAATTTCAAAGTTGTTAATCAACTGGCTAGCCTCCATTAGACACCTGGATGTGTAATCTTGTGTTTCATTCTTTATTGTGATCAACTGGTTTTCCACCTAATCAAAAGATCATAGTCAGTTATTTGAGTCTAAGACAGGGCAGAGAAAATGAAAATAGAAGTAGATGGGAGTTACCTCATCAATTCGTGATTGAAGAATAGCAATACGATTCCTTTTTGCATCAATCTTGGCAGCAATGTCACGGGATAGTTGCTGGAGAGACATCAGAGTTTCCAGATTCTCCATTGAGCTTCTCTTTACTTCATCACGTGAAGAACTCAGTACAGGGTCCAATCTTGATTTATAATCCATTCCAAGCACTTCAGCAGCTGTTTTACCGTTTGCGTTCAGCTCGTACTGAATGTCACTTCCTAGTTTTAACCTTAACAATTGCAATTCTCACATTAGACATGCAACAGGAATCAATCATAAACCAGTATAAGATATACTTGGATTTGCAGGTAGATAAAATCAAACAACATTGAACATACAACAACAATTAAACCCAGAAAATCCCACAGCAGATATAACTAAATCTGCATTTTAAAGCACGTTCTTGTTCTTGTTCTGGTTCCTTCCCCGTTGGAATTTATTAAAAAATTCTGATTCACAGCATGTAGTTGAGTGAATTACATCTTACCAAAGATGAACATGAATTGATGCATAGTCATAAATAAAACAGCAGAAGATTAAATTATGATAAGCTTCTTGATACGTATCACTAGTTTCACCAACTCTTACGAAAGCTCCCTATATAACTCATTTTATGCACATAACGGGCGTACATATAATTACCTAATTCCATGTTTCATAATCAACAACATAATAACCATAAGTGAGAATAATACAGATTTGACCATCAGGCTACTCTAAGACCAACACCCACTGAACAACAAATTCTCCAACATGACTTAAGAGGGAACTTTTTTTAACAGCAATCTAATCTACTCCTATTTAATGCATTAACTATTTACTTAAAAAATAGTTAAAAAGTGTTTCCGGTCAACCCCACCGTTATAAACCTATTTTACCCTTTAACCAACCAGCCCAACGCACCCATGTTGCCATCTCAAACCCCTAAATTCAAATAGTCATCTATGTGAACTGAAAGATACAGAACACTTTTAACAAATAAAAACACACAAAGAACAAACAACCTGATATGGTAGGTGCTCGAGAGGTCAATTGGTTTTCAAATAATGCCCAATTAAATTATTTTACTCTATGTTATCAATGACACACAAGGCGCGCACCTGAGTGAACTGGCGCAGTGCAGCACTACCACTACACTCAAGCGCACAGAACATTTTTAGGTGCCTAAATATGTCTGAAACCAGTAAAAGACCTACAAGAGGTATTTTTATACTATGTGCCTCGCTTAAGAAAAGCACCTTAGGCCTAGGCTTCAGATGAGGTCTCTGCGCCTTTGACAACAAAGATTTCACTTCTTTAATCAGTTAAATTAACATATGATAATAAGCAAAGCCAATGAACAGTAAAGGAGGACATTTGGGTAATTTCATCATAACCAGGTATTGCCACGCATCCAAAACCTCGCTTAAAACCCACCGCCCCTTCCCCATTGCTCAAAAACCCACCGCAGGGAGAGAGAGACAGAGCATACGGGAGTGAGAGCATGAACGGACAAGCTCTGGTGGGCGCTAATAAGGACGATGATGGTGGATTCGAGGTAGCAGTGATGGTTTACAAGCGAGAGGAACACCGGCCACCTGATCTAGGGTTTCTGGAAGGGTTGGTTGTCTGGCAAAGGTTCCAGCAACTCTAACGAAGGTTTGCATGTTTCCAAACTGGTCATATCTTGTATAACTAATTGTATGTTAAGCTTACATTTTTTTTTATTTGCCTGTAAATTAGGGTTTATTGCTGCTTTGATAGGTATAAATAATTGAATTGAATGAAAATATGGGATGGGATTGGTTGGACACACAGTTAGTAGGTATGAATAATTTAATGGAATTTCAGAAATATATGGGACGGGATTGGATGGACACACGATACAAAATGCAATTGAATGCTATCTGATAGTAGCACTCTTCACAGTCTATATCAAGCATTTTTCACCTTTATGCAGCATGAGGATTGTCTTGCTCATTTTAGAACTTATTTCCTGTTTGGATTGGGAACTTCATAACTTAGAGAATTTGATTTAATTAATGGTTAGTTTGCTACCTGTTCTAAGCGTTTTGCTCTTTGAGATGACGTGTTTATGCTAACTTCGATCTTCACCTCTTTTTAATCTGGAACAAAGACCGTTTATTTCTTGATCACACGTTATGGTTCAAAGATATACGGTGAGTTTGTTTTTATAATTTAGAAGCTTTATACTACTCCATCACTTCATGATTTATGCATTTTATTGAAGTGTTAGTATATTGGTGGGAATAATTAGGTTCTTGGGTATGTGCATCACATGTGGCAAAATCGTAATACATGAAGTGCTATTAGTTCCCATCTTTCTTTTTACCAGATAAAAGCCACGTTAGAGATGTACAAAAAAAAATGAAGAGGAACCAAAATGACGAGAGAATCAGGTTGTTTTTATGTTGTTTTGAAACCCATCATGATTTACTTTTATCCTGAGATGGTGTTTTTTGTATTAAATGTACAAGTGATTCAAGGAAAAACATCCGTGTTATCAAACCGTTGCGCGCCGCAACGCGCGCGGGGTATAAAACTAGTTCAGCATAATTAAACAGTACTCGTTATCCCTCTTTATAAAATTCCCCAACCAAAAACCAATGAAAAGTTGGAAATACTAAGTTACTAAACCAGTCCTCATAGTACTTATCTAATAATAACACCACTAACGCTAACACTTATCACTAAAAGTAACCTTTATGCCATGCAAAGGTCTAACTAACACACATAAAGATAAAAGGCAACTCAGGCAATCTGCTCATACATATAAAAGTTCATGCTATTGGACCAATCGAATCTATACTGTGATAGTGCTATTGGGGGTTTTATGAAAGCAAGAGCATAGATTTTCTATTATCAAGAGGTTTGGTGACAAAAAATATTTCCATTGCCTTCAATCCCAAAAGTGTTGTGAAAAATTACATATAGCTTTTTATCATCTTAAGGTTTAAAATGATGTTGAATCAACATTTATGCATTACTAAAGAAAAGCACATTTCATTTTTCTCCCTAGAAATGCCAAAAAAGACAACTTTATAGTATATGCATAGAATAAAAAGATGAAGTTCATGTAGAATTTGATAAAATGACTTATAAACTATATTCCTTCCTGGTAACCTTTTCGTAATAGGAAAAAGAAGTTACATGAAGGATAATATATTAATTAAGAGGGGAAACTAAAAAATGGCGTGTGCAATTCTAGAAACTTTACTAAAAAGTTCCATCACACGTTAAGAGCAGAATTCAAGTCATTTAAACAGTTTCACCAACTCTTACAAATTCATTTTTTGCACATAACGAAAGATCAAATAATTACTAAATTCCATGTTTCATAATCATAAGTGAGAACCATAAAATTATCAAACATCATGACATAAATAATAAATTCCGGCAGTAACCCTATAAAATTATCACTGATGGTTGTTGTATAAAACAGCTCATAGACAACAAACAAAAGGTACCTTCGGATAGCCTGGTTACATTGAGTCTGAAGTGCCTCAAGCTCCTTAAACTTTGTCCCAATGACATTATTCAGATCCCAACACTTCTCTTCCCACTTGATCCGCTCATCCTCAGCATCTCCTATATCCTTCACCAATGACTGTAACTCCCTTTTCATCCTCTCCGCATCCCGCATATTAATACCCTGTTCTTCCACCTTCTTTTTCAACTCCTCATTCTCCTCACAAATCCTATTCCTCTCCTCTATTTTTATCTTCAGTTCCTTGTCTTTTTCTTCTATTTGCTTCTCGGCATTCCCCTCATGAACCTTCAATTGCTGAATCAAAGCATTAAACTTCTCGATATCTTTTTCACACGTATTCTTTTCCTTCTCCTTTGCTTCCTTCAGCGATGGCCCAGACTTCATAGCCTCCAGTTTTAACTCCAAATCCTTAGCATTTTCTGATAACACATTTGTGTCCTCCAACAACAAATTCTTCTCCTGTTATCAAAATTTAAGGAATTACAATCAGCCTAAAAGTTTTACCGTATAGTTAGTTAGGATAAATAGTAACCAAGTTTTTTTAGTGTCCTACTAAAGTCGTTCAAGGTTTCTTGGTTCCTCTAAAGTCATGCAACTTTCATTGGGTGTTCCAGTCTTGTGAATTTTTCTTTACAAATGTTAAATGATTTTAAAATTAAGCAAGAGAAACTTAATTATAAATTGTACGCATCACATGATGGGGTCTCATGCGGCGCCTTGTGCAGTTGGCCAATGTTTGAACAAATTGGACCGTGATTGCAATGGGTCTGAGTTTTTCAAGTATGTTTGAACAAATTGACCATCCATTAAACAAATCTGACTATAAACAATGAGATTATCGCATATATTAAGGTTTAAAGTTATCATGTTAAAATACTATCTACAAAACCTTTTAGTACTTCTAATAACAAACGCCTCACATTCATGATGAGCACGCTTCGCACATTAAGCATAGTCGTTTCGGATCGGAAAGCCACACATTAGACAAAACCAAGGACTCAAATAAAGGAACAAGAATACCTGCTGTAATTTCCCCATGAAATCCTCATCTAGCTTTTCTACAGCATCATCATCTCCCTGTATGTATCTCAAATAACAATCCTTATTATAAACAAACATACCATCTCCAGAAAAGGAGTGCGAATTCCCAAGGTTGTCGTTAAACATTGCAATCTGTACAAGCCAATGAATGACAGCTAAGACATTAGGAAACGAGTGAGGCGTTCCAGGTGCTTTCAAGGCAGATTTGTTCATCTTAATCGGACAATTCAAGCACTTCAAAACAGCAGACAAATCATCCTCTAACTTCTGCCCAACCGGATAATCGAGGCACTTGAGAACGTGTTTTAGGGTTTCAATAATGTTACTGTTGGATGGTAAGGGTTTGAGTTTAAGTGAGACCTGGCAGTTGGTTGTGGAGAGGAAGGAGTTGATGGTGGAAACGGCGTGGAGTTGGTAGGAGCGGTCGGTGATGGCGACGGCGGAGTTGCGGTGGTGATTGGCGCCAGTGGAGGAGGGACGGCTGCTGCAGAAACTGGCGTCGGAGTCGCGGCGGGAGACGGCGGAGAACTGCCATGGATCTGCCGGTGTTGGAGTGGTGGCTTGAGGGCGGCGTCCGGCGGGGCCTCTCATGGTTTGGTTTCCCGCTCTCAAAATTTTGGAATTGGGGAAAAGTTACGGTAAGACCTGTAGTGGCTTTGTTGAATAATGCCGCACTCTTGCAGTGGCGTTGTCTGTTACGTGGTATTCTTGTGAACAAAGGGGTGTTTTGAAGAAATGTACGTAGTGGTTTTGATGAATAATGCTCCACTGTTTGTTGTAGTGGCCTTACCCTCTAGGCGTTGTTCAACACCTGGCACTTCAATAGTTACTATAATTTTTTTAAACAAATAATATTCTAGTAATTAAATAAAAATTACATAAATAATAAAACAAATACACATAATATTTTTAAAACTAATAATATTTTATTAATTCTCGTCTTCGCTTTCGTCATTCCCATCATCTTCGTCTTCTTCGTCATCTGATTCTTGCTCTCCCTCGTTTGGAATATGCCGAACCAACCACGCGTGTTCGACCAAATCAAGCGCTAACTCACTATGTGTGGCTTCAGACCGCAATTCATGTGCATTCTTCACTTTTTCTTCCATTGTTGCTTGGGGATACTCCTGAACGTCTTCCGGTACATAGTTCTGGCATATTGCTTTTCCTTCGTCTTCCAAAATCATATTATGCATTATTATACAAGCGTACATAGCATCTCTCGTTTTTTCTTTGCTCCATGCATGATAAGGATTTCTCAAATAATGCCACCGTTGTTGAAGAACCCCAAAGCATCTCTCAATATCCTTCCGCGAAAACTCTTGCACCTTTTTAAAGTGAGCTATTTTTTCATTGTACGGGTCCCTGAACGTCTTCACGACAATTGAATACTTAGGATAAATTCCATCGCACAAATAGCATCCATGCGGGTAGTAGCGTTTGCATAAAAGGATGCTTTGGCAGCTCTACCTATGGAGACTGCTCGAAAACGTTTAAATCATTGAATGACATTGCGACACCAAAGTAAGCCGACCATACCCAAAGGTCCTGTGAGGCAACCGCTTGAAGAATAATAATTGGTCCGTCTTGGTCACCTCGTGTGTGTTGACCTCGCCATGCGGTCGGACAATTATACCACTGCCAATAACGACAATCCAAGCTTCTGATCATGCCCGGTAAACCATGGAGATCAGAATGGACCTCGTAAATTTTTTGAAGGTCGGACCAAGTGGGCTTTCTCAGATAACAGAGACCGTAAAACTCTATAATACCTTTAAAAAAATATAACGTTAACCTAAGTTAAAAACATATAAATGCATGTAATTAATAAATAAAAAAATAGTAATGTACCTTTACAAAAATGCTCCAAGGTATCTCGCGTTGTTTTCTCGGCCATTTTTAAATATTCGTCGTTGATATCCGTCGTGTTTCCGTACCCAAGGACCCGTAGAGCTGAAGTGCACTTTTGAATACCGGTGAATCCAAGTTTCCCTTTCGCATCAGCTTTTTGTTTAAAATAATCATACGTGTTTTCCAAGTCTTCAACGATGCGTAAAAATAAACGTTTGCTCATCCGGAAACGGGGCTTTGGGTAAGTAGGCGCTTCATCAAAGTAATCTTTAATCAACCGGTCGTTTGCCGCGTGTCGGTCTCGTTGAATATATTCTCATGGTAAAATCTCACGTTGAGGCTCGCTACAATGTTTCATATAACGAGCCGCTAGTTCGCACGCACTCGTAACCGCCTCTTGCTCGACCTCCTCACCGGTCGAGTCACCCTCATCCGCTAAGAAATTTTTGTAGTAATAATTTGCAATGGACGACGAGAAGGTGGGGGAATCTATTTTTTATAAAATGAGTGAAGATTTTATAAAGTTTTGATGTTTGAAGGTGTGGGTGAAAGAGTTTTTGTTGTTGTAGTTTGTATAAAATGGATGAGGGTGTGATAGTATTTATATAAAAAGGTAAAATTAAAAAAAATAAAAGAATATAGCCGTTAATTACGACCGTTGGCAACGGTAATTGGGCAAATGAAATTCGATCCGGCGTGGAATTAAAAACGCTCCAAACAAATTTGGCCAAAAAAACGCCCACCGAGCGGCATCTCGGGCGTGGTGGGGCGTTTTGTTCCCAAAAAAAGCCCAAAATCCAACGACTACGCATGGTCTAAGAGGGAAATATAAATAAAAAGGAGTTAATATTCACACGACCTTTCTCTCTCTCAAAATATATATATGAGAGAGATAGAGTACTACAAACTTTACTTTTGCATACCGGAGATTCCTACAATCATGCATCAGTTTTTCAAGTGGTTTCCATATCACAAACTCATTTTTTTAAGAGTAAATTACAAGTTTTGTCCTTTATGTTTACATCAAATTGCAGGCTTTGTCCTTTAGCGCAAAAGTTGACAAGTTCTGTACTTAATGTTTCGAAATCTTGCACGTTATGTCCTTTAGGCCAAACCTAGTTAGATTTTTTTGGTTAAATCATATTACACAAGGGTAATTTGGTCATTTAGCTCATTTTTTAATATTACTTAATAACATAAAGCAAAATGATAAATACAACTCTACCTCTCTCTCTACCCCCTCTCTCTACCCTCTCTCTCTCTCTCTCTCACGCTCAAACTTCACCCATTTCCCACCACCATCACCTCCCACCTCCCCACGACCTTCACCACCACCACCCACCCCACCCCACCCATTTCTGGACTGAAAAACTACTACGACCCCCACCTATCGACCACCATCAATTCCACCACACCACCTCCACCTATCGACCACCACTACCCCACTGCACCCACCATCACCGTCCCACCCAAATCACCACCATAACCTAAATCACCACTGCACCCATCATCACCGCCGCAACAGTCCGATCATCATAGTTCATCACTCACAGCCACCCCCGTTCAGATCTGAAAATCCGTTCGGATCTGATTCCACCCACCACAGCAGTCTTGTTTTGATAACCAGACGATCAAACTACCCTCATTCAATTCATCTTCTCTTTCGATAAGATCACAACCAATTCATCATCTCCAAACCCTAATTTCACCACTTCACCGATCAAACCCTAACAAACCTTCATCACCTCCCCAAATCCCCCCACAAATCACACCAAAATGACCGATTCAACCGACAAATTACCATACTTTCAATTCATGCAATGATAGGCGTAGAAGACATCGATTTATGCACCGAAATCCTCTCCGCCCATAATTGGGACCTCGAACAAGCCATCTCCACCTTCACGGACTGACTTCATTCGTACGAATTGGGTCCATTCGCACGAATGACTTCTGACTTCCCTTTTACTTTTAGTTCATGCATGTTCCAAAGTGTTGAAGCCATTCCAGATTCACCGTTTTCAATATGGATGAATCTGTGTTTTGGCAGAAGTGTGAACCGTGGGAGCCTTGGCTTTCAAAACTAGTTCCACCACCTCACTGATGGACTTGTAAATGAACAGCCAAGCAATTTGCTAGAGTCAAAGTAAGTTAACCCCGCCTCTCCTCCAACACTTACCTTGTTGGGAATGACACGCTCGGGTTATCCTTATTTGGCTGCTTGGATTATTTTATTAGCTAGTTCCATTATTCTTATTCTTGACCAACCAGGTTTATCAACCATGTTGATAAACTTTATGCTTTGGTGAATCATACAATGAGGTGTTTATACTTCCATGCTTGACTTCCATGAAATCTGTGACAACACTGGACTGATAATACTATACTATATGAGATATTTATAAAATATATTAACCATATTCATGGCGTTAACCAGTTAATGGTTAAATGTTCGAAATGACCCTTTGTTCGCACGAACATGCCCATTCACACGAAGAGGACCTTCTGTTCGCACGAACTGGTCCCCTTCGCACGAAAGGACCTTCTGTTCGCATGAAGGAACCTTCTGTCCGCACGAACAATGTTACGAACTTAGGTTATTTCATCTCAGTTCTAAATTCCTCGTTTTGATTCTGGTGGGCAAGTTAGGACCCATGAAATCACATAAACTCAGTGTTAAAACGAGTACTTAGACAAGATGTATTTTGGTGTATACATACTTTCTATACTTAAATTCCAATCCGAATCCTTCGTCAAATCCAATCAACTTACACACATCCGTTTACCCATTGTAGGGTAACCTCGGTATTCCAACTCTCACACTCGTCAACTCGCGGATTAACAAGGAAAGCTTTGCAAAACCGTGAGTGAAGGGGTAAGGTCCCAAAAACCTCGTGATAAGTACTTGGGACCATACCACAACCTCACCTTTTAACCCTCTTTAGACCTTGCGCGGCCGCACACTGGCCCAACGAAGAGAGCTTAAGAGAAAGACAGCAGATAACACCCGCGCGCCGAAAGGAAATTAATGAAATCCTTGCGCCTTTCTCCATAACAAACAGGGATAAAAATCCTAGTTAACACTTCCGCTTAAATAATACCCAGACTTGGATATTATTTACTACACTGATACCACACGATAAGGAGTCACACCGGATTATGGCAATAATCTTCTAGAAGACTCAATCGTGCACCACCAGACGGTTATAACCGACTGGGCCACGTGTCATCACCCCGTGCTCTCTTGAAGTCACGACGATGGCATGGAATTAGAGAGAAATCTCCACTTTCCCACTTTCCACGTGGCAACACCCCAGCCGTTGATCTAGATCGCGATCCGTGTGCTTTCACAATCCGATCAAGAGAATTAACGGAGGAAAAATAACCGCTTATGGAGTTAGCATCTTCCGTTAACATTTCAACAACGAGTTTTCCCGCCCAAACTCCCAGCTATAAATAGAATAGTAATTCAGGTATGATCTCCAAGTTACATTCACTTCACTTACACTTCTTCTTCTTCAAATACCGATACTTATTCTGACGCCGGAGGGTGGTCACGGAGAGAACCCCCATTCTCCCCGTGACGAGGCTGACGGTGTTTTGTTTTGCAGCTATCGAGAAGAAGAGAAGGTCCATCCCTTTGAATTGAACGAGCGAAAACCAACCCTTTTATGCAGAACCTAACCCCCTGGATAATTTGATTTCGGTCATTTATCCAGTGTTTCTTCATTGGCGCCCACCGTTTTCTCTGTTTCATCCGTTTTCTCTCGTTTTTCGATTCACTCTGTTGATTCCATTTGTAAATGGAAGAAACATCAACTCATCGGCAAAATGGCCCTCGGCCAAATTTCGTTAACAATACCCAGGTTGAGGGTATTGTAGAAGAAGCCTCGGATGACAATGAAGTGCGGTTCACTAACAATCATCCAAACGAACCTGTCACCCCAGGGGTACAGCCGGAGATCCCGGTAAGCTCAATTCTACCCCCCAGGAGAGTCCCCAATCTCCTGGTATGTCAGATCTCAGGGGGCATTGAATGTTATGTACGCACAACTTTGTGCACAAAATGCTCCCCAAACCCAATCACGAAGGCCTGTGTCCCGAAACCGAGCACCATCAGTCCCACACGTTTCTCAGCACGATGGACCATCACGGGTCCAGGTCGAAGACACAGAGGTTTACTCTAGATCTCCATCGAGATACGAGTATACCCAGTCAGAAAATCGCTGAAGAGAATACCGGGATGAGTCTCATTCTCCTCGCCGTCAATCAGTTCACACCAGGTTGGGCCCATCACAGGACACCCATACCAGGGAATATGATAGGACCTACCGTGAAGGAGAAAATACCAGTGTGTTTAGTCGGTTACAACCGAACTACAACAAGTGTAGACCCCGCGCGGTTTACAATCCTGAGGCTGAGCATAATTATGATATGTTCTATCGCCCTGCTGAAGCGGCGGAGAATTCAAAATTTATTAGCGAAATTGCTCTGGCTCCACTAGAGAAAGCGAAGCTCCCGTCCAACATAGGCAAGTTCAACGGAATGACGGACCCAGACGATCATCTGCGAGTCTTCACAAGCGCAGGACTGGTGGGAGGCTGGACCCTACCGATGTGGTGCCACCTTTTCGTTCAAACCCTTACAGGCGCCGCAAGGCTCTAGTTTGACAACCTGCCTGTGGGAAAAATCACGTCATGGGTAGACTTGCGTGAGAAGTTTCTGGTTCACTTCAGCCAGCAAAGGCGATCCATCCGCGACACGGCGGGCGTAATGAATATCTGGCGCCACGATGATGAAAGTCTAGAAGACTTCATTACTCGTTATAACAAGGAAGTACTCGAAATCGGGGACGTTCACGAGCACCTGATACGCGCTCAATTTAAATATGCAGTCAGGTACGACGACATGATAAAAGTCCTGTCTGGAACTGAAGGACTCCCGAAAAGCTGGGAAAAAATTAATGGCGGCGGTTATGGTCTATGCCCAAACGGAGAAGAATCTCAGTACCAACAGGCCACCACCACCGCACAGCCGTCCCTCAGATTTAGGCCCAAGCAGCGGAAAGAAATTTAAGAAAGGCTGGCGCGATTCAAGCTCAGGGAACTATTCATCAGAGGATGCACGAGCCACAATCAACAAGCTCGCTGCACAGAGAGAAGCTAAACAAGAAAACAGGGAGAGACAATGGACTCCCCTAACCAAAACTCCCGCGGAAGTTCTAAGTACGGAGGATTACCAGTTTAAGCCTCCACCACCCATGAAGAACAAACGCGGACAGGACCCGAGTCAGTATTGTGATTATCACAAAGACAATGGTTATACCACCAATAACTGCATCTCCTTGCGCACCGAGATAGAGAAGGCGCTTAAAAGTGGTGAGCTCACTCACCTACTACAGAACGTGCGCAAAGAGATAAAACAAATCACTCGAGGCGAAGAAGGCCCGAGTAAGAAAGCGAAAAATTAAGCAGCAACTCTATGATCTCCTTGCATAACGGAACAGACTCTACAGTTTATCAAGTCTAAACAAGAAATAGAGTGTAAGTTAAGTCCCGTGTAATTATTTTAATAGACTTTGTAACGGCCTCTGCACCTTATCCGTGAATAAACAACAAAGTTCCTATTATTCTTGCGTTTTTTTTTACAAAGTGCATGCAATTTCTTTTGGTAAGCGCAAAAACATTATGGTGAATACAATACAAGTCTCATGAACAGTCAGCGATTATCCACATCGCGCAAGACCATACGTTCACACATGAGCTTCATACCACCTTTATTCGCCTTACCTAATCAAAGTAATTGTACCCATGCAAAATATTGTAAACTAAAACACATATCATACTACTCATGGCGCACAAACACGCCTAAAAAATTATCAAATTGCACGGCAGTGTACGGTTACTTGCGCGGCAGTGCATTAACAAAAAAAGGGATACACATCCCAAGAAAGCTACAAAATAATTGTTCATACATTTATAAGAAGAAACCTACGCTAAGTCTTCATCTTCATCACCATCGGGGAAGATTTCCTTCAGTTGCGCTACATGGTCTTCAGACTGAAGAGCAACATTTATCAGATCCATGACAGGAAGCTGCAAGTTGTTGAATTCTGTCTTCATAGCTGCAAGGACGGCACCAGTATTAACACCATGAGTAGCAGCTCTGCTAGTATCCCAATCAACCTTCAAGGCACTAACTACATGGTGTGAGCATTCCGCATATCCTTGAGCATATCCGTCATTTCGCGCAGCAACCACCAAACGCGCAATCGTTTTATCTAGTTCTTCAGAGTTTAACACTGATTCAGCAACCTATAAAAACAAGAAAGGTGAATAAGGGGGAAGCGCATAGCATTTCCACAAGAAAAACGAGCAGAAGACAACTTACACTTGCAATTCCGCGTTCTTTCAGCCATAGCATATCACTTTTCAAAGGCTCAAGTTCACTTTCCACTGTCGCTCGTGCCGTTTCAGAATTTTCTAGCTTCTCCTCAGTTTCAGCTAGACAACGGGAAGTTTCAGCCTTCTCAGAACGCGCAAGCTCCAAATCTTTCTTGAGTTGTTCCTGGTCAGAAAGCAAAGCAGTAAGTTCTTCTATCTCTTTATCTCTAAGAGCAAGAGTGGCGCACGCTTGTACCTCTCGTTGTTCGCTTCGCTCCCTGTGAGAACGCGCCTCATCTCGCGCAGCTTCAGCGTCAGCTTTTTCTTTCTTCAACTTTTCGATCTCCGCATCTTGTTTCTTCAATTTTTCAACTTCAGCCTTGAGATTATTAACAACATTGCGGAGACCCGTCTTTTCGGCATTATCTTTCTCACATATCTTCTTCTAGTTCTTGCACTCCTCGGAAAGAAGGGCAGCTTCGGCTTCCGCTTTTCTCTTACAGCCCTCAACGGACCATTCTTCAGTTTTTCGATCAGCCTCAAATTTGGCCTGATCAGCTTCCAGTTTAGCCCTCAGCTGGGCAACACGGTTCTCATCATCAGTAACTTTCTTCTTGGATACCTTGAAGGCAGCCCACTCCTTATGCATACTGTGCCACTCACGCACTATGCAATGCGTAGTGGATGTATAAGAAGCAACCTCCTCAAGGTAAGCGTGGTAAGTTTGATCATGAAGACAACCCTCTTGGAACTTAATCTCTCCAGGCAGAAAAATTCCCTGCAACCAGTCCCGGCATACGCGCTAATCTGAGAAAGTGTCACCTTTCTTCAGATTCCAAACAGGGACATGAATTTCGGAAGCATCCTTTTCCGAGTAAGTTCTATAATAATAATCCCCCAGCGTTTCATCTGGGCGGATTGGGGAATTCTTGGCAGCGTCAGAGAATGAGCCTTGGTCCTCAACAGTAACCTTCTCAACATTCTCAGGCATAGAACCAGAAGCCTCGAAAAGGGAAGTGATAACAGGGATCTCCTCAGCAGTCTTCCCTTTCTCTGAAACATGAGCTGCAAGATCAAGGGTTTGGGGATTACCAGCACCATCCGCAATCTCTGGGCTAGTAATTTTCTCCGCAGCAATATCAATAGGCTTATTAGCCTCAAGATTCTCCGCCTCAGCAGTCTTCCCCGCCTCACGCTCAGGAATCTCAGTATTCTTTAACTGATCAGCAACAGAGGCACGAGGAGGAGAGGGCGGAAGATCTTCATTAACCACAGGCGATGGTTCTGTGGGAACAGGAGAACTCGGTTTTTCTGTAAAAACAAAGTACATGAATCACGCTTATTTAAGGAAAGAAAGCAAAAGATAAAACTTACCAGGAACAGGTTCCGAAATAAAGGCATCTAGGTTACCCCTCCTAGTAATCTTCTTTCGCTGAATCTTCTTTGCAGGCTGACCCCCAGCTTCAACATCAGGTTGTTTCCTTTTCCCCGTTTTCTTCCTCACTAAGCGCCCAGGACTTGATTCCAAATCAATGGGATCATCAGGGTTGGATGGAGGGATATCAGCAGTATCCTTTGGTTCCGGTTTTGGTCTTCCTATAACTGCAGGCGCAAGACCCTCCAATGAGTCAGATACCACCACATAATCACACCAGGAGTCAGCGGAACAACGCATACCTTTCTTCTCTCCCCCAACATTCTTAACCTTCGAAGGTTGAGCTTTTTCAGCGTCACCCTTCTTCGGGGCAGCAATGGCTACGGGTGCGCGTTTTTTTTTTTCTCAGGGCCTATGCCCAAATTAGATAGTTCACCTGCTACAAAGCGCAGAATAAACTTATTCACACGCACAAAAGTAACAAACAAAAAATACTATGATGAAAACTTACCAGCGCCAGCAGCCGGTTGCGCGGACAGATCATCATCCCGCGGAAGAACAAAATTCTTCATAATATGGTGATACCACAGCTCCTCATCTGGCTTTTTAGCAATAGTAGACATCTTTCCACCTTCTCTCTCAAACACAACAACGTATAGCGAGACAACTGCAAAGAAGGAGAAGTGAAGATAAACTTCAAAAAAAAAAAAAAGAGAAGGAAAGGAAAGGAAGAAAATGGAAAACAGGGCAAGCCCCAAAATCTTACCTTTACCACCTTCCATATACACCGGCTTGTCTTCATGATTCATCCTCCAATTCAGACTCATGTTGGCACCAACAAGGGCTTTCTCCGGTAAAGCAATAGACAGAACGTCTTTCAGATCATGGTACCAATTTTCGTCAATAGGAGTCTGAATGGTTTCAGTGGGGACATCCTCTTTTCCCCTAAAAATCATCTTCATCGGAACAACCCCTGCCTTGATAAAAAATAATTTTTGTTTCCAGTCGTGGAATGATTTTGGGGGATGAAGGAGAATCTTCTTCGCCGATTCTCTTTGTACAAAAGAATAGAACCCTTGAGAATAGTGCATTTGATGAAAAACTCAAAATCAAGGAACCGTCGGTTCAATTTGCATCGTACGACACACAAATTCAAAATGCCGAACCCTAACCATACCAATTGGGTGCATCTGGGAGATGTGGAACTTGTAATACTCAAGAATTTCAAGAAAGAATTTCGTTACAGGCAAACGAAAGTTGCTTACACAAAAGAAATCCCAAAACAAGGTCACATACCCGGCCGGAGCATCCGCCGCCGTCTGACCCTCTTCAGGGTAACGGGCACCCCAGTTTTCTGGGAACCTGAGATTCCGAATCAAGCCATCAAAAGTTGCCCTAGACCAATTTAATGGTGGAAGTTCGGCAGACATTTCTTCAGTGGAGTCTTCGTGATGATCTCCGGTTGACATAAGAGGAAGAAATTGCAAATTCTTTCTAGGAACGGATAAAGAAGACAAAGAGGGAAAAGGGTTTCAATGAAGTAATGATTACTGGAAATAGGAAACCCAAAACACTTATATACCCACCGCCATAATTAGCCTAGGTAACTGCAACAACACCTTTTTCGGGATAGCATAGTTACCCAAGCGACAGGGGGCGAGTAGGGAACAACACAAACGCGAGTTCACGCGCGTGCAGAACACGGTCAGTAGTTTGCATCTGACAGTGACAGTCTGTCACACAAACATTACTGTACCTTTCATACCCAAAGTCAAAGATTTTAAAAAATCAACATAATAAGCAAAGTGTATCTTCTCAGAGAAGATCCTCCACTTTCGCGCCAAAAAGCCCTATAGCAAGAAACATTTCTCTCATATAGTCCAGTGCTCCACTTATTTGCATAAGAGCAACACTAGACTGGGGGGACTTGAAGGGGTAAGGTCCCAAAAACCTAGTGGTAGGTACTTGGGACCATACCACAACCTCACCTTTTAACCCTCTTTAGACCTTGCGCGGCCGCGCACTGGCCCAACAAAGAGAGCTTAAGAGAAAGACAGCAAATAACACCCGCGCGCCGAAAGGAAATTAATGAAATCCTTGCGCCTTTCTCCATAACAAACAGGGATAAAAATCCCAGTTAACACTTCCGCTTAAATAATACCCAGACTTGGATATTATTTACTACACTGATACCACACGATAAGGAGTCACACCGGATTATGGCAATAATCTTCTAGAAGACTCAATCGTGCACCACCAGACGGTTATAACCGTCTGGGCCATGTGTCATCACCCCGTGCTCTCTTGAAGTCACGACGATGGCATGGAATTAGAGAGAAATCTCCACTTTCCCACTTTCCACGTGGCAACACCCCAGCCGTTGATCTAGATCGCGATCCGTGTGCTCTCACAATCCGATAAAGAGAATTAACGGAGGAAAAATAACTGCTTACGGAGTTAGCATCTTCCGTTAACATTTCAACAACGAGTTTTCCCGCCCAAACTCCCGCCTATAAATAGAAGAGTAATTCAGGTATGATCTCCAAGTTACATTCACTTCATTTACACTTCTTCTTCTTCAAATACCGATACTTATTCTCACGCCGGAGGGTGGTCACGGAGAGAACCCCCATTCTCCCCATGACGAGGCTGACGGTGTTTTGTTTTGCAGCTATCGAGAAGAAGAGAAGGTCCATCCCTTTGAATTGAACGAGAGAAAACCAACCCTTTTATGCAGAACCTAACCCCCTAGATAATTTGATTCCGGTCATTTATCCAGTGTTTCTTCAGTGAGTATACTCGACACCCTTTTTCTTCTTACACTTTTGGGTGAACACGTTCATGCTATTAAACTCACACGAAACACACATACTTTATGCTTAATCGCCAACAAAACAATCCAACATACATGTTTAATACGTTGTGTTTGAATTCGTGTACACTAGGCTATTCTTATGCTTTATACTTGTCATTAACTTTGTACAAGCCTCCCTTAACATGTATAGCGGTATAGGAGTAACTCACCACCTTTATTCTTGAGGTCATGTTAAGTTAATCGTAACGGTCTTGTCGTTGCTATGACAAGATTACACTAGCGGGAATCTTTGGGTTGACATTTATAGTTGCATGCTAGTTATACGTTAATTCTAGATAACTGTTTAGCAATGTGGATTCATTTAAAACTTTTTATATTTATGTTAGTATTAAACTTGTATGCTCGTCAACACTTTTTGTATTGAACTATACAAAGGATAAAATATCTTTTTTCCCATATGATTGTATCGGGTTTTTGTTAGTCTCCCGCTAACTCTCTTCTATAAATAATAATAAAGCAAAACAAGCTGGGGCCACTTGGCATTTGCTTAAACCACTACTTGCCACATGGCATTCTAAAACTCCATGATGAAAAAGAATGAGCGCTAAAACCACATATGTTATGCTTTTCTTCACACACTTCTCATTCATTCAAGCGCTACTTTTCCTCTCTCCTTCCTATCAAATCAGGGTTTCCTTTTCTTCCCTCTTCATCACCGTAATATCATTTCTTTTCTTCCTCCTTCATCATCCTATGTAAACCCTAAAGGAATTCACACCAGTTCTTCAAGGATTACTGATTCATTTTAATGGAATGATGGATCTTTCAAATGCCGTTGTTCTGCGAGCAATAGAGTCCCAATCATGGTGAATGCAAAGATGCTGAAGATGGCCTCAATCAGGTATAAAATTCATCGATTGAGTTTCAATTCGGTTGATTCGCGATTGTTGTTGTTGTTTCCACATGATTCTCATCTATTTCTGATCCATTCACAAACCCTAGATTTCAATTGTTTTCCTTTTCTCTTCCATTGTTTTCTTTAAACCCTAGAATTGATTGTTTTTGTTGAGGCTTGATCTAGGGCTTGATAGATGATTCTTTTTTCTTCATTCGATCAAAAAGATGAGATTTTCGGTAAGTTTACATCATCCTCTTTGATTAATTTTGCTTTCGATTGGTCGGAAATACAGAAAACTTCAAAAGACCCATACTCTTTTTCGTTATGTTTCTACGATTCAGGCTCTACAATCGATTGGTATGTATTAACCCTTTTGGTATTTGTTATTGGTTAGGGTTGGTTTGATCTTTCAGGAGTGTTCTTTTTGAGGTAACATATTATGAGAGCTGATGTTTATACACACTTCTGTTTAATTTGCTTAGGTTAAAGGGATGTTGGATTTTATCTCAGTTTTTTTTTTAATTTATATAATTTGAAGTGATTTTGATTGTTTTTAGATGGGTTAATGTTTGTATTGTGAATTAAGTGTCTAATTTGTTGTTTTTTTATGATAATGTAATTGTGCTTATTAGGGTTTGTTTTGAATGGTTTAGGATAAAGTGGTGAAGAGTGGGTCGATATGGAAGTTATTGAGGAGTTCCTCGGGTGTAATCGATTCGGTTCGATATGGAAGGTATTAAATTTGAGCAAAAAATGAACTTCTAATCATACCATACTTCTTAAACAGGTCACTTGATTCGGGTACAACAAAGAGTGCCGGAGTATGGTTAGACCACACAAAAGGTGTTCCATTTTCTTAATTTTGTGGTCAATGTAGGTTTGTATTTTCATGTTCTAACTGATTTTTTTTGTGATAAAAAATACATGATTTGTGAAACATATGTTGTCTCATGTTTACTGATTTTAATGTGTTACTATTGCAACTAGATGTTTGATTTTTGTTTTTGTTCACGATATTCAAGACTTTAAACATCAGGTTAGAATGTTTGTTAATTCTCTGTTTGGTTAATTAGCCAATTGTATCAACATATCTTGCTTCATGTGCCAAGTCTTACATTTTTCACCACTTATGCGCTCCAGGTTTTATTTTGGGCTGAAATTTACTACAAGAGTCTGTTGATTGTATCCATTTATATGTCATAAAACCAGATAATGGGATTTAAAAACCAAATTAGCATTTCTTACCAAACTTCATCACCAAATTATTATTCTCGTGCTCATTCTATATGTATATCTATTATCTTTTAAATGATGTCTACCTATTTTTGAAATTGCACGGAGATGACTTATTTAATGGTTAGATTTGTGTAATTAGGTTTTAAATGATGTGAAGTAATATCTTAATTTCTTTCAATTTTATCAGGGAGGGTTTTTGTTCTGTTTTGGTTTTTAGGTGTGTGATTAGGTGTTTTATTGTCTTTGGTTTACAAATTCAATTTTAATTATATGTTTTGTTTCGTTTTTTATAAAGTTAGGGCTATACGATAGTTGAAATCCTTTTACTTATGTACATAGACTACATGACTATGAATCAAGGATTCAAAACCAAATTTTTTATTGTTGATGCAACAAATACTAGACCGATGGTGGTAGCTGGGCTGGTTAGGCAAAAGGGTTGGAGGGTTCAGTTTTGCCTAACGCAGGTCGTGGGGTCCCCCCACGTTTGCTAGACGTGGAGAGAGGTTCACTAGTTAGATTTTGTTGTTTGCTTAAGATCCTCCACTGAAATGTGTTCAGCTTCGGATGTAAGAGCAATGGGAATGTGTGTGTTGAATGTGATGAAGAGTGACTTGCATGGAACAAGTACTCAAGAGCAGTGACCAGAGATCCCCATGGAATCAGAGCTGATCGGAACATATTTTGCACTAATGAAGTGTCAATTTATAGGAAAGGTCATCTCCCAAAGAAGAAACCATTGACTAGTGAAACATGTCTGCAGTGGGGGACTTACCCTTTTGGGGGTTAAAGCGTTTTGACCTGCGGGTAAAAGACTACATTCTGTGCATTTGTCTTACTTTTACGGCTAGGAGAGTTGTTGAAGTAATCAGAGACATGACTGATTACTGTACACGTGCTGCTTTATCCTAGCTCCCAGGTTTTTAACCTTTGAACCTTTTAACCTTTTAAGCGTTCATGTGTTTAAGTCATTTTGTTTAGTCTTGGGCTACCCCCGTCATCAGCCCCCCAAGTCTGAGGTTTTTGGGAGATAGGCTCAAAGACTTCTGACTTCTACACATTTATTTTTATTGCTTAAAGGCTTCGAGGCTTGAAGGGTTCATTAGAGTTGAGCTTTTTGAAATTTGAATTTTGACAAGACAGTTGATGTGATTGACGGCGGTTTCTGCAGGGAGCAGTTTTAATTAACTGTTGTGTAATCATAACTTCTTATTTTTAACCTTATTTTTCATTTTTTATCGACATAATCACAAAGTTCCTTCATTTTCTCTCAAGTTTCCTTCATATCTTCCCTTTCCTTCATCTAGGTTAGTTCTTTATTTTCATTTTTCTTTCTTTCAATCATAACTTATGGGTGCTCGTAAGGATTTTGTTAGGAAACTTTATTTGTAAGTATTGAAGAAAATCATATTCAACTTGATCTATGAAGAAGACAACAGTCCTAAAGATCGCAACAACAAGAAGAAGAAGATCGGATAGGACAACTGAAATGAACAACATCTACTTCAAAGAATCACAAGTTGATCAAGAGCTGAAGAAGATTATCAGAGAATGTCATTTCTGATGGATCTGATGATATTTCTGATGAAATATCATCAGTTTCTGAAGATTCTGATCATCAGATTTTCTGATGATTTGTTCACCAGAATTTTTGATGAAGTGGTTTATCAGAAATTCTGATGAATACCCCACTTGTCTAAAAATCAACTCTATCCTGCCACAATAACCGAAGCACTTGACATTATTGGATATCATGATTACAAAGGCAACTTGAACGTTGGATTCAATGAATATGTCAAATTGCTACTTTATGCAGGACTTTTACATTAATAAACAAATGTTTATTCATGTATTCAGCCTTCTATAAATAGAAGGCTCACCAAGCAGAAGACAATGAGTTAAGCTTAGCATTCAATACATACTACAAAACTCCATTGCCCTCTCACCCGCAGAATTCAAGATTCATTTGTAATAGATAATAATCTTACAATCACCTTGTAAACCATTTTGTTTCAAAGTGATATAAACGATAATTATGTAGGTCTTGTTTCTTGAAAGTCTGATTTCCATTTCCGCACAACTTTTTCACATCTACTGAAATCACTTGCCATATTACGTGAAAAGAAGTTTTTAAGTCCAAACTGGGACCAACAATTGGTATCAGAGCAGATTGAATAAATTATTTTCAAACGATCATACGCTCATCTTATTTTCTCTAAATATGGCTAGCTTTCAATCATGGAATAATGCTTTTAACATTGGTTCTATGTCTAAACCTCCGACTCTGGTCAGAGAGGAATACCCCCAATGGAAAATCAGGATGGTCAATTTCCTCAATGGTCATGACCGAGCTCTGTTTCAATCCATTTAAAGGGGTCTACATATACCAATGTCTGAAATACCAACTATTCCAACAACTGACCAATCACCTGCAATCCCTACCTCCCGAGCTCCCAAAAGTGAAATAAATTGGAGCCCGGAAGACAAGGAAAGGGTGGCTGGGGATGAAAGGGTAAAGTCACTTTTAATAATGGCTATCCCCAATGACATATTTTCACAAGTTGATGCATGTGCGTCAGCTAAGGAAATATGGGACCAGTTGGAAAATCTTTGTGAAGGAGGAGAAAGGATGAAAAGAAACAAGAGAACAAACAACGTTTCCTCATATGAGAGGTTCAAAAGTTTACCTACTGAAGGATTAAATGAAACATATCAAAGATTTACAAAACTTTTGAACGAGCTAAAGAAATTTGGAATAACAAAATCAAATGATGAAAGAAACATAAAATTTCTGGATGCTTTACCTAGAGAGTGGAAAAGTCTAACCATGACTTTGTCATCAACCTTAGAACTAGGTAATATGAGTCTTCATGACTTATACAACATTCTGGTCCCCAAAGAGGAAGAAATATTTGAAGAAACCATTCAAAGAGGGGGATCTTTAGCTCTTATCTCAAACTCACAAAGAACACCACCTACCAATGATCCACAACCTTCAAACAGTCAAAATCTTGAAATTTCTGATACATCATCAGATTTCAGCTTTTGCTGAAGCAATAGCACTGCTCACCAAAACATTTGAGCAGAGGTTGAGGGGAGGAGGCCAAAGGTACCAGAGAAGTGACAGGGGGAGGATGGATGGAAGATCTAAGGAAGAAGATAGATCTAAGGATAAAGGGAAGGCTGAAGTTGTGTGTTACAAGTGCAAGCAGAGAGGTCACTATGCATCAGAATGCAAGACCAAGAAGCTGAAGGATGTTGCTTATTATGAGAAGAAGCTAGAAGAGGCAAAGAAGCAGCAACAAGTAAGCTTAATTGCTGGGACAGATACATGGCTATCTGATGATTCTTCTGATGATGAAGAAGAAGAAATGGCTAATTTCTTTCTTATGGCACTTTCTGATGACTTACTAGAAACTTCAGGACAAAAGGTAAATTTAGACAATCTTGATCTTGAACACAAGCTAAACAAGCTCATGTCAGATTTTCTAAATCTGCAAGATAAACAACAATCAGATAGTAAAAAATCTGATGAGTTGCAAAGGACCATGAATAAAATCTTACTTGAAAACCAATTACTAATAGAAGAAAGTTTAGATCACAGAGCTAAAATTGAGTTCTATGAAAATGAAAGAAAAGATCTTTACAAGAAAATTAATGATAAAGAAATTAATGTAAGAGGTTTTCAACAAGCAAAAGAATTCATAAACTTCATTGAGTCCACACCAAAGAACAAAGGAGAGGGTTTGGGATATGTAAAAACAAGAAATAGCAAACCCATTGTCTTTGTAAAAGCAACCCATCAGATTTCTGATCAGTTTTTATCAGAATCTGATTCTGAATCATGCAAGTCAACATGTTCTGAATACTCTTTTGAAAAACCCAACTTCAAAGCAAAGATAAGTGAATGCAAACAAAAATCTTTAAATATTCCAAAAGCAGTTCACTCATCTTTTCAAAACTATCCGCATATTCCATCACAAGAAAGAATATCAGAAAATTCTGATAAAGAACCTTGTATGTGTGTTGACATACTGAAGCTTGTTCAACAACATCTCCAAAAGAAAGATGAAAAATCTGTTTATGGCTCAGCATATAACAGATATTCTGATGAAAGGCCATCAAGAGAACATAATCTGATTAAAATCTCATCAGAAAAAGTACCCAAGCAAGTCTGGGTACCAAAAACCCTCTAATTTTTCCATTTCAGGACCATCATGTGCAGCAGATCTGGTACTGCGATTCAGGAAGCTCCAAGCACATGACTGGGGACAGGAGCTTGCTCAACAATTTTGTTTCAAAGCTGGGTAAAATGGTAAATTTTGGAAATGGAGTAAAAGGGAGGATCATGGGATATGGATGCATAAGGTATGGATGTTTGACCATAGAGAAAGTAGCCTATGTTGAAGGCTTAAAATACAATCTGCTAAGTTGTGGTCAATTTTGTGATAAAGGTTTTCAGGTAACCTTTTTACCAGAAAAATGCTTGTTAATAGGGATGGATGATAATAAAATTTATGTAAGTGGAAAAAGGATAAGACAATCAATTTACTACTTTGATTTCAAAGAAGAAAAACATCCAAAATTATGTTTATTTTCAAAAATCAACAAGGGTAGTAGTTGGTTATGGCATAAGAGGTTGGCCCACTTAAATTTCAAAAACCTAAGCAAATTAGCAAGCAAGGGCCTGGTAAAAGGATTACCTTTTATATCCTCAAAGAAGGATAAAATTTGTGAAGCTTGTGAGACGGGAAAATCCAAAAGAAGCTCACACAAATCAATTTATGAGTCTTCAATTACACAAAATTTGGAACTTTTACATATGGATTTGTGTGGACCCATAAGTACATAAATTTTTTCTGGAAAGAACTACATACTAGTAATAGTAGATGATTTCTCCAGGTACACATGGGTAGAATTTTTAAGGAAGAAAAGTGAAACCCCTGACCTGATCATTAATTTCATCAGAAAAATTGAAACTCTGTTGAAACTAACAGTCAGAAGAATCAGATCAGACAATGGGACAGAATTTAAAAATTCAAAAATTGAGAACTTTCTTGTGAGTAAAGGAATTTCTCATGACTTCTCTGCTCCCAGAGCACCTCAACAGAATGGGGTGGTTGAAAGAAAAAATAGAACTTTAGTAGAAGCTGCCAGAACAATGCTTGCTTATGCTAAGATGCCTACTCATTTTTTGGCAGAAGCAATAGCAAATGCCTGTTTTACCCAAAACAGAACCATAATCAACAAAATGTTGAACAAAACACCTTACAACATTATCAATGGAAGAATTCCAAGTGTAAAATTTTTACATACATTTGGTTGTAGATGTTTTGTTTTCAATGATTTTGAAAGCCTTGAGAAATTTGACAGAAAAGCAGAAAAAGGTATTTTTCTTGGTTATTCTTTGTCCTCAAAAGATTATAGAATTTTTATTCTAAACATAAGGACAATCAGAGAAAGTCTGTATGTTTCTTTTGATGACTCATCAGAAACAGAGGTTTCTGATGAATACATGAAATAAGTAAATTTTTCTAACAAACAAGAAAATTATGAACATCTCTTTGAAATGATAACAGAAGATTTCTTAGAACATGATAAATCTCTCACAAACAAATCTAAAGATAATTCATGTACTAACCCTGCAGAACAAATGGGAAGTGCATCAGAAATCTTGAATCAGAACATTGAAAATATGTCTGATAATCAAAATTCTGATACACTACATGCAACTGAGGCAATTGTTCAGGGGGAAACTTCAAATCCAACCGAACCAACAACTTTTCACAACAAGTTGAGATGGATTAAAGGACATGTTCATTCTGACATCATTGGCAATCCAGCAGATGGTGTAAGAACAAGATTTGCAACAGCACATGAGTGTGCATTTGTTGGGTTCTTAAGCAAAATAGAACCCAAATCTGTCAAGGAAGCTCTAAATAACTCAGACTGGATTCATGCTATGCAAGAAGAGCTGGATCAGTTTGAAAAGAGCAAGGTATGGGATCTGGTGCCTAAGCCAAATGACAAATCAGTCATAGGCTCAAAATGGGTATTCAGAAATAAATCTGATGAAAATGGCATAATCACCAGGAATAAGGCAAGGTTAGTGGTCAAAGGTTATTGTCAACAAGAAGGTATAGACTATGATGAAACCTTTGCACCAGTAGCTAGATTAGAAGCTGTAAGAATTTTTCTTGCATTTGCTGCATCCAAAGATTTCAAGGTTTATCAAATGGATGTAAAATCTGCATTCCTGAATGGAAGAATTGAGGAAGAAGTTTATGTGCATCAACCAGAAGGCTTTGTTGATCCAAAATTTCAAAATCATGTCTATAGATTAAACAAAGCCTTGTATGGTTTGAAGCAAGCTCCTAGAGCCTGGTATGAAACACTCTCAAACTTCTTACTCAATTCTGGGTTTACTAAAGGTACTATTGACACAACACTTTTCCTCAAAACACACAAATGTCACACTTTGTTAGTCCAGATATATGTTGATGACATCATATTTGGATCAACAAATGAAAATTTCTGTAAAAAGTTTCAAAAGCTAATGACTAGCCACTTTGAAATGAGCATGATGGGTGAGTTAACCTTTTTCTTAGGTTTACAAGTAAAACAAAGAATTGATGGGATATTTTTGAGTCAATCAAAATATGTGAAAACAATTCTTCAAAAATACTCACTTGAAAACTGCTCAGTTTCAAAAACTCCCATGGAAACAGGGAACAAATTGGATTCTGATAAAGATGGGCTGTAAACGAACCGAACGAACACGAATAAGGCCTTGTTCGTGTTCGTTCGTTAAGGAAATAAATGTGTTCACGAACGGTTCATGAACACTTCCCGAACAAGATTTTATGTTCGTGTTCGTTCATTAAGGAAATGGGCGTGTTCGCGTACGGTTCACGAACACAAACAAACACAAATAAATTTGGCGAATGCGACGAAGGATAAAGATAGATGGTCCAGAGAGTAGCACTCGAACTTGAATCCCTCATTGTGGAACGGAGGTCGATTGTATTCGTGGATGTAAATAATGAGAAATGAAAGGGAAATGATGCATAAACAATGTGAAAGTGGGTTTCCTAGTTTAGTTGTTAGGGAAATAAAATAAATAAAAGTTTAATAATATAAAAAGTACAAATAAAATATAAGAAAGTACAAAGATCTTCAATTAAAACACAAACATACGAACATAAACGAACGCAAATCAACGAATGTTCACGAACACCATACCGAACGTTCACGAACACAATCGAACGAACGAGACCTCTGTTCATGTTCGTTCATTTAACTAATCGAACGAAATTTCTTGTTCATGTTCGTTCGTTTATTAAACGAACGAACATAAACGAACTTCCCGCCGAACGGTTCGTGAACTGTTCGCTGAACGTTCGGTTCGTTTACAGCCCTATGTGTAGATATAAAAACCTATAGGGGATGATAGGATCATTGCTATATTTAACAGCAAGCAGACCAGATATTATGTTTGCAACATGCTTTCTGGCCAGATATCAATGTGATCCTAAAGAATCCCACCTAAAAGCTGTAAAAGGGTTTTCAAATATCTAAAAGGCACTTCAGAATTTGGTCTCTGGTATCCTAATGATACAAACCTTGAACTAATTGCATATACAGATGCAGATTATGCAGGGTGCAAGATTGACAGAAAAAGCACATCTGGTGCATGTCAAATCTTGGGAGAAAAATTGGTGTGTTGGGCAAGCAAGAAACAAAACTGTGTTGCAACATCAACAGCAGAATTAGAATATGTAGCAGCAGCAAGTTGCTGTTCACAAGTGCTGTGGATGCAAACTCAGCTAAAAGATTATGCAGTGAATCTGACAAAAATACCAATCCTATGTGATTCAAAGAGTGCAATTGCAATAACAGAAAATCCAGTTCATCACTCAAGAACCAAACACATAGATGTCAGATATCACTTCATAAAAGATCATGTTGAGAAAGGTAACATAGAAATGTATTTTGTTCCAACTGAAAACCAAATTGCTGATATCTTTACAAAACCTCTTGATGAAAAGAGACAATTTTTTGATCAGCAAACTGGGCATGGTTAATATAAAAGATGAAGATTTTTCAGAAAACAAAAGGACACAAATTGAAAACCAAATTGATGAACATCAAAATTCTGATAATCAAAGAATAATTCAACAAGTTTCTGACAGTGAAATCCATCAATCTGATGGAATATCAGAAAATCTGACAAATCATCAACAAATGTGATGATTTAACAGAAATTCTGATATCACATCAGAAACTTTGCTGAAACATCAGAATAATCACTAATCATCCTTTCATTTTCATCCTCATACATATCTCATACATGTATAAATTTATATCTGTGTATAGTCTGTTTTTGTATTTTTTTTTTCTATTTTTCTAAAATTAAAAAAAAAAACACAAAAACATAACAATAGATCTAGGGGGAACTAAAACAGCAAATCTGATAAAAACAAGAAAAATCTGGTGTAAAATAGGAAAAATCTGTTAAGACTAGTGAAACATCAGAAATTCTGATGTCTCACCAGAAAATCTGGTAATAAATCAGAAAATCAAAATTTTCATCAGAAAAGTCTCTTGCCAATTGGGAAGTCTGATAAAACAACAGAAAAGAACATTTGGAAACATGGCTTTATGCCAGACTCGAAGAAACTTATAACCAACTAAAAAAAACTTTTTGAAATAAGTTTCTTTCAAAAAAAAATTCTGAGGATTGGAACAAGTTGTGTAACAAACACTTCCTGAAAATCAGAGCAACGTGTGGAGTTCAGAACTGCAAGGTAAGTGAAAATCTCAAAACTCTACTTATTCCCTATCATCTAAAAAAAATATGATGATTCAATTTCTATATATGAATCAAATGAATTCTGATGAAGTATGAAGAAAATCCATCTCTCAAAAATTGTATTCAAAGATTTTCTGATATATATCATCATAAGGAAAAACTTGGGAGAATACACAATCTCAAAAGGGTTGCTATTGGACCTTTTTGAAACAAAAGGGGTCCCACATAGAGAAAATGTGCAAGTTGGACATTTGTGTTTATTTGCTAAATCCTTGGATTCTCTGATTTTCATTAAAAGATTTATATTAAATCAGAGATAATCCAAAGATTTTTCAAAAACGGTTGTTTCCTAAACGGATTAAAACATCATTAAGGTGTCATTAACCACCTTGAATACAAACAACCCACAAAAAACACTCAAAAATCTCTGTCTCAATACACTATATATACCTCATTCAAAACAGAGACTTCCATCTTCAACCTTCAAACTCAAAACCCTAAAAACCCTTTTCCAAATCAAAAACCCCAATTCTCAATGGCTGCTATCAACATCAATATACCACCAGTTGAACACTCTGTTCCTTTCATCACCGAAGCTGAATTTCTTCCATTAAAGAGCAAAAATGAAGCAATGAACGATAATATTGAAGAATATGATATAAAGTGTCAAATCCTAATTGAATTTCTGATCAGATGCCCGATAACTCAAGCTCTCACAAAGACCAGAGAGGTGCCAGAAAAACTCAAACAACAAGTTGTAAAAACTCTCAAAGTCTCAAATCAAATCGAGCTAATAGCACATGTATGGGGAGATATCTTCATTACAATCTCACCAGAGAAAATAAGGGAATGTTTGGAACTACCTTTAAGCCAAAGCTATGAAGAAGCACCAGAAAAGGAAGACATGTTTTCACTACTTGATGCTGTAATGGGTTACAAACAAAGATTTCAAAAAACAGTGAATTCAAGAGGAATAAGCTACCTGCCTTCTGGCAAGTGTTAATGGAAATTCTGAACAAGTGTTTATCATCAAAAATTGGAGGTACAGATCAGATAAATATGAATGTTCTGACAATCATGTTCAGTCTCATAAGTGGGTTGAATATTGATTTTGGAACAGAAATATTTAATCTGATCAGAAGATCAATTCTGACTAATACTGGAAGGATAGATTCACATCTACCTTTTCCCAGATTTCTGTCAATCATAATTTCTGATGCATTTTCCAAAAGGAACCTAGAAATTCCAGCATCAGAAAATATGTGAAGTATAGAAATTATGAGACCTTGGACTGCTGTAGGGTCTTGGAAGTCAGATTATGATGTGCCTGTTCTGACAGAAAGAATGATGAATCTGATACCAGAAGATTCACCATACAGAACAAAATACCTAAGGATGTTAAGCAAGAAACCAGAGAACAAAGAAGTTTTTGATAGTGTGTCCCCCATGGAGCATGATGCACAAGAGTCAAGCACACCAAGAATGGAGCAGCAGGGTGAATCAGAACCTCATCCAGCTGATTAAGATGTGAACATGAGTCCTGTAGCAGAAGAACATCATGCTGAAATCTCACATATGGGAGAAACAGGTGCACAACACTCTAAACTTAATATTGTTCATAATTCTGAGAGTGATTCTGATGATTCAATTCAAGGAAATTATGAAATTTCAAAAATGGGCACTGTTTCTGTAAGACAAAGTGAGATTGGTACCAAAGACCTATTTTCTGAATCAGATTCTGATGAGGAAAATGTGGTAATAACAGGTGGAGATCAGTCTACTGATCAAGGAAACCTGGATGAGAAAGTTAAAAGTTTCTCAACAACTCATGGAGAACCTGAAAAGGTTCAAGGATATGAGGAAAACCAGAACTTGAATATGTTTCAGTTTTCTGGTGAGGGGATAGAGAATATGGAATATTTCCATCCTCTGATACCACTTGTAGGATCGGTTTTCGACTCCGAAACGATTGCGTATCGACACATGTGACGTGCGGAATCCGTACACGTGCGTGGACCGAACACGAGAACGTACTAAATCTATGATTCTATTCAAAGATATGAAATCGTACAATCACGTGAATCACCTTTTGCACTTTCTCTCTCTAGACTCTCTCTCTAGGATCCAAGGCTCTTCAAACTCCAAATGTGCAAAAGTTCTAAATCTAACACATTAGATTCCTATTTATAGGCCAAGGGGCTTTATGAAAGATCTCATTAATTACATAAATGCCACCTTGCCTTTTCTCTAATTATTACAATAAAAAGTCTTATTTCAATCCTTTTCAGCTACGACTCGTATTGACGGAGGCGATAGACATAAATGCACTAACAGACTCCCCCTTGGATATTGCCGCAGTCAATCTCGTAGCGTCTTGTCTTTCTCACTCTCTGAGTCTTCTTGAAAGTTTGACGTCTTCAGCAAACACAGGCTCCCTCTTTCTTGAGCAGAATCCCCGTGGATCTGTCTTCAACTTCAGCTCCCCCTTTCAGTAGACTCTTTTCTTCAGGCTCCCCCTTTCGTCAAGCTTATGTGCTTTTGGGATCGACACCTGGCTTTCTAGATACAAGCTCCTTCAGGATAGTTACCTGGCTCCTTGAATGCACGCTCCCCCTTGCGTTGAGCTCGTCTTCAGACTCCCCCTTAGACTCGGCTATCGGGATCGTAATCTGGAATAGTATCTGCAACTCTCAAACATTTATAAGTGAAAACGTTTTGAAACATCCAGGATTGATTACCTGGCTCTCTCAGCATAAGCTAAAACATTTCAACAGTGAAAGCATTTTCGAATTACCAGGAATCGTGACCTTGCTCTTACAAACTTTTAATCAAGATCATGGCTCTAAAATATAATAATATGAATATATCCAGGATTACTTGATTCTCTCCCCCTATCGACTTGCTTTAAAGATTTGACGATATTAAGTATCGAACAACGAAACCTAGCTCTTTACAGCAGATTTTTAATAATTTGAACATCCAAAACCTTCACGATTTATCATCCAAGTCCAACTTAATGACCTTGGAGATTTCACAAACTGTTTTTGATTTTTGATTTTAAAATTTTCAAGTTTCAAATTAATGAACTTGTTTATTTTCAGAAACACGATCAGCATACTTAGATTTTGAAACTCAGCACTCAGACATCGGTTGTGGAAACTAAAGTAGAATCAAAATCTTTTTGTATTTTTCAGGAATATAAAGCAGTAAAGAAATATTTACAAACATATTTACAGATAATATTTTTGTTTGAGTTCGCGTCAGAGGATCATATCAGTTTATGACAAATCACTAGTACCGTTGAGCTTTAAACACTTTATGTTCTAAACGATTCACTTAGATTGTCATTATACTGATCCACTTAAATTTTCACACAAAGTTCAATTGATTCGAGATACGAATTGGTGTTTTAAGAACTTAAACTTATTCGCGTGTCCCACTTCAGAATATACTCCCGTATCAAAATTCCCTAGATTCAGTCTTACAGGTGAGTATACCAATTTGATATCTGTACTCTGGGTTAGTGCGAGACCTTGAGAGCTCAGGTATGAACTTCCGTTCAGTCAAAGAGATGAAGGTTCGACTTTAGGTGTGTTCCCTTTAGGGAATCTTTTCTTCAACTGCAATTGATTCATATCTTTCGATATTTACTCAATTTTTATGCAGAGGGTAAGCTTTTTTTAAAGCGTGTAAAGTATTATACGAGGTCTAGTTCATTGCTTATGCAATATCAGAAGACCAGGTATAATACCCCAGATATCAAACAGTATAATGACCTAGTATCTCAGAATCAGGCAATCTCTCAAACAAGATTTCGGGGGTTACCCATATATCCGAGAGATGTTCCCCACGAGATAAGCAAGTATTGATATTTAGGTTTATATCTCGAAAACAATCTACTAAGCGTGTAAAAACCTACTGGCATATCATCAGTGAGACCATTTATCACATTAAAACATTCCATTTCTTTAGCGTACTGTGATTGTCTACTGATGTACTATCATTTCCTCTTTTTACACAAAAACTCGTTTTTTTTAATTTTATCATGTTTTTGGCTTTTTTTTTAATTTTCAAATGTTTTTGGATTTTCTGACAATTTCTTACACCCCCTAAAATGCAAAACCATTTAAAGAAAATTTTGACAACCTGATACTGATAGCTTCGTCTCGCCATCCATTTTCTGCTTCTCATGTACTGATTTGCAGAAAATATAATGTACCCCCATGATTTACAACACATTGATATTTTACAGTTTGAAAACCGTTTTTCAATCTTGTGAAATTAATCATGTTTGTTCAGTCGTGAGGGTTTCGGCGTATTCAAGTAACATATTTTTGTAAAATTTAAAAACAAACATATTTTTGTTTTTTCAAATTTTGACAAAATAAAAACATATTTTTGGTTTTTAAAATTTTCAATTTTTAGGGTTTTTGAGATATGGTTTATTTATGTACAGAAATGAACAAACTCCCTGTTTCTCAGATGCAGGGTTCAGCAGCCTTCTCCTCTCGTGCCAGGCTGCTTCCTCCGTTGATTTTGCTTTCATCTTCTTGTTGAAGCACCTGCACATTCAAATGTATTCAATTACTCGAACAAGTTAGCCCAGGTCTGTTTGACCTTAGGCATTTTAACACAACACGTTTCATTCAACTTCGGAAAATCTTTATCATTTTTCACAAATGAATTTTCGTTCCGATTATCATTCACAGAAACCGTTTGTTTCTTTTCAACCCAAGTTTGTCCTTTAGAAGCACTTCTTTTGTAAAAATGTGATTCATTTTGAACATTTTGATTTTGAACAACAACTTTTGGTTTCCAAAACTGGTTTGGTTTTATTGCATCAACAGTTGTTTTCCAACTTTGTGTTGTTCTTAATCTGGGTGTCACCGGTTTCGATGTTTGTTGTGAGTCAGCCTTTGACATTTTCGGCTTCCAAGTTTGCTTTGAATCAAACTTGGTTGATTTCGGATTCACAACATCAGACTTCTTTTTCGTTTCAACACCAACAGGTTTAAAATTTGGACAATTTCGACTGAGATGTCCAATTTGATCACACTTAAAGCATGTTCTCTTGGACACATCTTTAACCTGTTGTTGTTGCTTTTTCTCTTGAGCGTAGAACTCTTCATTAGACTGTCGTCTAAATTGGAGTTCTTTCTCTTCTTCAGAACTTGTTCCGTGAACAAAGTTCATCTTTTCCTGATAATTTGGCGTTTCATTTCTTTTCCATTTCTGTTTCTTTTTATAACCCAACCCAGCCTTCATGTTTTTCTTTTTGTAACCAGGTTTGTTAAAAAAGTTTTGTGACCTTTTCCAGCAAACTTTGAAATTTCGGACTTTTCAATCTCTACCAGTTTGAAAACTTTGTTGATTTTATCTGAAATCACATTTTGAATTAGGAATTCATTATCCGAAAATAGTTTGTCCGATCCAATCATGGTATAAACCAATCCTTTTGAATCATCATTCACAACTTTTTCAGATTTTGAGTGTTTAAGATAACTATCATGAAAACTTCCCTCATTTTCATCTTGTGATTCAGACTTATCTGTTTTGGTAGACTCCTCAGCTAGAACACTTTCAACAACCTTACCAACCACCTCTGAATCACTGATGTCATCAGATTTGGTGTAAGTCACATCGATGTTGTCGGGTAACTGGTCAACCATGTTTATTGCTTTTTCCACCTTCTCGCCATCATAGAATGTATAATTATTCTCCAACGGTGGTGGAACCTGATGGTATTCAGACCCAATTCCCTTTTTGTTCTTTTCTGACTCTTTCCCATCGGGTGTGATGTTGAAAATGCGTTCCAGAATATATGAAGATGCATGATAACTCTGAAGTTTATTGACCAACTTTTCTTTATCTGCCAGTTCTTGTTTAAGTTTAGCGACATCATCAATATATTGATTTAAAACCATTTGCTTACCTTCATATCTGGCTTCAAGAAATTTAGTTGTTTTCTGACATGCAGACAATCTATCATCTAAACTTTTGACTCTACTTTTTAAAGTTTCATAAGCTTCTTTTACAGTATGATATGACAATTTCATTCCATCATATTCTTTTTGCAACTCTTGAATAGTTTTATCTTTTGGAACACATTCGTTGCAAACAGCTGAACACTTTTCTTTCAATATTTTGTTTTCTTTTTCAAGATCATCACATCTTTGTTTCAGCTTTTCATTTTCTTGTTTCAAAAACTTTTCATTTTTAATCATTTCATGACTTCTTTTTTTGAAAATCTTTTCTATTTTGGTAAATTCAATGTCTCTGATTTTAAGCTTTTCATCCTTTTCAATACAAGCACTGCACGTTTCCATGCATTTCTTGCACTGTTGTTCAGCTTTATTATCAATTGATTGATCAGAAGAATCATTTTGAGTTGTTACCTTAGTGATTGGCACTGTGATTTCGTTTGCTTGTGGATTCTGATCTTCTTCAAACACTTGTTGTTTGTTTGCAACAGCTTCCTCAGATTTTTCGTCTTTTTTCTTCACTTCCTTCACCAGCTTCTCACTTTCATCAACAATCTCCTCAACCGTTTTCTTCTTCTTCTCCAAACTGCCATATATCACCTTCTTTATGCCTTCTTCAACCTTTTCTTTATACCTTGGAATCTCCTCAAGGCCTTTGCACCAGACACTCACAGTCGGTATTGCAGTAACTAGTGCTTCAAAATCAACTGTTTCAGGATTAACCGTCGGGTTTCCTTGAGGATCGACAAAGCATTCCTTTTCTTTGCTCCACCTTCCTGCTTGTGTTGCTTCCTTGTAGGCATCATACACTTCATCCAGCCTAATGCGAGCATGCCTTTCTTCTCGACTTTGTTTGATTTCAGCAACCATTGCCTTGGCTTTTCCAGCTTCTTTGTCATGTTGACTCCAATCATACCCTTCATCATCATGAATTATGATTCTGGATCCTTCCTTCTCATCTAAGAACTCATGACCGGGCCTTCCAAGCACTTTTTACCAGTTATCTCCATGAATCTTTGAGCTCTTCTAATGACGCTTGCCATGCACCAGCGAATGTCCATGAGTTCCATCTCTTCTGGATCGACTTAATCGTAATCCTCCATCATCATGTTTGGATTTTCGATCTTACCTGCAATTAAACCTTCGTAAGATACCATAATAGATGCTAAGAAGCTCATGTGCTGTTGAGCAAACTCGTTGTTCAAAAGTGGAGAATTTTTCCAATCCTGGTTTGGATTAGATTTTGATGATGCAGATGCAGATGAAGAATGATATCCTGGATCATAGCTCGAAGATTTGTTGTTTGACGAGTCACCAGTATTTTCTGCACTATAACCAGTTTTGATCTTTGGAGATTCATTCTTTTGTAGCATTCCTGTGCGATAGTATAGATCAACGTTTTGTTGATAACTTGAGTTAGACATCTTGTTTTGTTTTTGTAGCAACAAATCACGTCCCTCTATTTTCTCCATCAAGCTCTCTAACGTCATCTCGTCGAACTTATCATCATTTTTCAAAACGATCACATAGGTTTTCCAATCTTCCTCATGTGGCAATGCCTCGACGAGTTTATCCACCATCTCTTCTGGATTCCAAACCTTTCCATTTCAATCTTCAGATGACAAAATCGTTTTATCATTTGACGAACTGTTTCATTCTTCATGCAACCAAACAAGTCAAACTCTTTCTTTAACAATGATATCTTGTTTTTCTTGATATCCTTCCCTCCTTCAGCTTTCAACTTTAACGCTTCCCAAATTGGCTTAGATGTTTCACCATGCTGAAGTAGTGAGAATATATCTTCTGTGACATATTGTTGAAGTAGAGTTTTCATTTTTAATTCGCTTGAATGTTCCTTTTTATCATCAGTTGTGAATTGTTTAAGTGTGATTAATTCATGTTTTTCATTTCTTGGTTTTTCATATCCTATTGTCAACATAATCCAACTATCATACACATAGGCTTGTACCCAGTTTTCAAATCTTTCATACCACCAGTGATAATCTTCGATATTCATGAGCTTTGGTGGTCTCAGATGATTTCCGTATACGTTATCATGATTCAAACTCTCAGAAATAACAGTTGTAGCATTCTTTGGTGTCACTGGAGTTTCTTCCGATGTAAACGCGTTATAAAACGTGTTATAAAACTCTTCGCCGATTTCTGACATCTTTGAAATGCTTCTTGAATTTTTCGTTCCTTGAATCTTTCGCCTCGTTTATCACCTTGAATTACAGCACCTTTGAATCACCTAAATCAAAAACAAATGAAATGATTAGGATCGGGTGGCAATTCGTTCGGATTGCCACTCGATTCTTTGCACTTTAAACTTTTGAATCAAACAAAATACCTTGAATCGGATTGTAATCCGATCGGGTGGGTCAACAAAAGTCAAAATTTTTAGTGAAATGTAACGGATCGGGTGGTGATCCGATCAAGTCACCACTCGATGATTGACACTACACGACAAAAATAGAATTAACTTTCAATGTATAGAAGGCCGACAGACTTTATCATTTCACGTGCAGCTTGTTAGAATTGGATACCAAAGAACGTATTGAATCAAAACTCGTTTATTGATAATTGGTACTATTAGGGTTACAAATAAATCCTTCTATTTATAAGCCTAATAACTTGTTCAACAAGTAAACCTATTTGACTCAAACTAGGATTAAAAAACTATCTAAAAAAAAACCCCAAGTTTATAACCCGGTCACTTTTTACCCGAACTTACACATAAATGCAAGATTAGTCTAACAATCACCCCCCTAATCTTGCAATACCGAGAAGATATCTCATCTCGATAATCTTTAGTCGTGGCATGGCTTTTGTGAGGATGTCGGTCCATTGCAAATCCCCGCTAACACGTTCCACTTTTTCTTGCTCTTGCAATAAGTTCTCAACTTTCAAACTTATCTCTTCATTTGATAAACCGAGCATCCATTTAAGTATTGAAGTGCTGAAAAACTGATCTGTCGCAGACTTGTCGCTAAAAGCTGTCACTGGCTGATCAGATTCTGTCGCTGACTGGTCAGTCTGGTCGCTATATGTCTGCTGTGTCGCTGACTGCCCAGATTGGTCGCTAATTCCTGTTGCTGACTGATCTGTTTGGTCGCTAACTTCTGTCACAATAGAGACTGGTTGGTCGCTATTTTCAGCCTTGTCATCTTTAGTCTGTATGCAAACTGGAGATACAACCTCAAGATTAATCTTGTAAATGCGATTAGGTGAACGAGGTACCTTCATTAGCAAAGTTCCGTCTTGCTCAAACATCCAAAGTATGCCGTCTTGGATTGCGATCTTGTACCCTCTCTCGTCCAACTGACCAATGCTTATTATATTACTTTCAAGTGCTGGAATATAGTAAACATCACGCAACACCCTTTGTTCCCCAGATTTTCCTTCCAAGACGACCATCCCTTGTCCTTTTATCTCTACGCATGACCCGTCTCTAAACTTCACTTTTCCCTTGATGTTGTGATCGAGGTTAGTGAACCACTCCTTTTTACCCGTCATGTGGTTACTCGCCCCGTTGTCAAGAAACCATGTATTGAGTTCACTTGGGCTCGAAGCATACATCCTTGGAATAATCCTTTCCTCGTCTAGAAACACATCATTAGCCTCTTCAACGTGTGTTTGCAAGTAAAGAACCGGTTCAACCCTTTGAATAAGATTGTTTTCCTCGTCCTCATCCTCGTCCTTTTTACGTGTAGGACAATCCGAAGAAAAATGCCCTAATTCATCACATCGAAAACACCTTATCTTAGAACGGTCCCTCTTTGGTTTTTGATTCGGTTCCTTGTCTTTGTCTTGACCCCCGGTTTTTCCTCGACCGCGACCTCGGCCTCTTTGACTAGACTCGGTCGTTCCTTTGCCTCGATCGTACCCTTCCTTTTTTCTAGCTTCCCACTCCTCATACGTCAACAGTAACTGATCACTTCTAACCGGTTCCTCTTTATCTTCATGGTTGACGCGTTCCTCATAGGCTATAAGACGACCTACGACATCATCAAATCCAACTGTCTTAAGGTCAATGGATTGCTCGAGAGAGGCAACCATGTGAATAAACCTTTTCGACAAACCATGTAGAAACCTTTTAACCAGTTTCTCTTCTTTAATCACTGTTCCAAGAGAAGCAGATCTAGAAGCAATCCCTGAAATCTTTCCTGCGAACTCAGCGATCGTACTTGGTTCCTTCATCTTCAAACCCTCAAATTCCGACATTAAGGTTTGAAGTCTTGCTTCTTTCACACGTTCAGCACCTTGATTGCGAGATTTCACCGCTTCCCACATCTCTTTTGCTGAATCATTGTTCCCAATCTGCAACACTAGCTCTTCGGGTAACCCTTGGAATAGCAAAGCGATTGCTATAGAATCTTTGTGAGTATCGATGGTCGTTCCTGGGTCAATCACATCCCATACCTTGTAAACCTTGAAGATTACCTTCATCTTCATAGCCCAAACGGTGTAGTTTGTATCCGTAAGCATTGGACACGGAAGACTAGGCATCGGTTCCTTCGTTGGAGGTACCCGGTTCGCGTTATCACCCATCGTTCGGTTTCTTCTATTGTACGTTAACGGAGTACTCGGACTTGAATCAATTTTCTAACCTCAAAACGATTCCTTCCTAAAAATAACCTTTGCTCTATCCTTTTTGCAATCACAGGTTAAAAGAAAACAAAACCTTCTGTTTCTTCCTTTTAATTGCAACTAAAAGAAATTTTTTACTCTTTAATGGTTTCCTTCGAAAACAATGGAGTGTTGTTTTTTGCTTTTGAATTGTTGTAGTTCCAAGAAAACAAAATCCTTTTTTTTGTTTTCTTTATTAGCAATTCCAAAGAACAAAATCCCACGTTGTGATTTTATTTTTTAATTGATACTAAAAAAATACCTTCCTTCCTTGTGGTTGTTGCTCCTTTTTTCAACGCAGCTTTAATTTTCGATCGCTTCAACAAAAAAATCTCAACAACTCTTTTATTAGCTTGATCGAAACAACCTGCTTAATCAAGATTCACCGGAATCTTGATCGGAATATCAACCAGCCGTCGTTGTTTTCCGTTTCGATCACAAAATATGATCAAGTTCTTCACAATCTTGCGCGCCAAGTCTCGTTTGCCGCCGCCTTCTGTGATCGAACGAATCCGTTACAAGATCTTCTCAACCGCAGCCCTTCGACGGTTGCTTCTCTCTTGCCGGACTCCAAGATCGATAGTCTTGAACGTGGATCGAACTCCTTAGAGCTCTGATACTAATTTGTTAGAATTGGATACCAAAGAACGTATTGAATCAAAACTCGTTTATTGATAATTGGTACTATTAGGGTTACAAATAAATCCTTCTATTTATAAGCCTAATAACTTGTTCAACAAGTAAACCTATTTGACTCAAACTAGGATTAAAAAACTATCTAAAAAAAACCCCAAGTTTATAACACGGTCACTTTTTACCCGAACTTTGTAAGTCGGTCACTTTTAACCCGAACTTACACATAAATGCAAGATTAGTCTAACACAGCTTACTTCAAAGTCTAATACTTCACATGGAATTATGTCAGATCATATGCAACGTTATTAAACTTCACATGACACTTGCCACTAAAATCAATTCTATTGGACCTTTACACTATCACATGCAATCTCAATTCAAAGATAGCTGACAAACAATTTCATGCAACAAACTTCATTGGACCTTTAGTTTATCATCACATGGGCTGGCATCTTGTAATAAATGGACTTTGTCTTTAAAAACTCACCTAACAAATCAGTCAATTAAGAACACAATGTTTAATGCATAAGCAAACAACATGCAATGGATCGGACGGTCACCCGATCGGGTAGGTCAACCAAAGTCAAACTTGCAATGAATAGGGTGGTAATTCGTTCGGATTACCACTCGATTCATTGCACCTTAAACTTTTTGAACAAACCAAGTCCCTTGAATCGGGTGGGTATGTCTTGGATAGGGTGGTAATCCGATCGGATTGCCACTCGATTCGTTGCACCTCAAACTTTTTGAGCAAACCAAGTCCTTTGAATCGGATTGTGACCCGATCGGGTAGGTCAACCAAAGTCAAACTGTTTAAAAATTGCAATGAATCGGATTGTGACCCGATCAGGTGGGTTAACAAAGTCAAACTATTTAAGAATTGCAATGAATCGGATTGTAATCCGATCAGGTAGCCGTTTGACTCTTTGACCTCAACAATGAACTTTCACTTAAAATATAAACTCACATGCAAACAGTTATCATATGGCCGACAAATATCATATGCACACAATTATCATTGGGCCGATTGAGTTAGTGGGCTGCCATTTCATTTATTACCTTTTTAGTAAACACATGGGCCATCATTTATAAAATCAAAGTGATTTATGTGATCACTGACAGTGTATAACATCTATTGGACCGATATAATAGTATTCAATCAAAGCACATGGGCCATTCCACTAATACTTACCTGATTGGACCGAGATATTATGTATTAATTGAATTGTGGAATATAGTGTGCTTTAATGACCGTCAAAGTTGACTGACTTAACAAGGTTGACCAAGTGACCCGATTGAGTGGGTCAACAAAGTCAATATCTTTAATGAATTGCAGTGAATCGGGTGAGGTGTCGTTGAATCGGATTACCGCCCGATCGGGTGGTAATCCGATCGGGTGACAGTCAACAAAGTCAACATTTTAATGCAATGAAATGAATCGGGTGGGACTTGAATCAGATGGTCACCCGATCAGGTGGTCATCCGATCGGTGAACATCACCTTGAAGATTAACAACAACAGTCAACATATTCATACTTTTTCGAACAAAAATTTTTAGATTTCTCCCAAACTACTTTGAATTAAGATCTGAAAATTTGTAGGCTTTTAGATCATGTGTTTTCGCACAACATATCCAAAAATTAGCCGATTTTAACCGTAAAAACTATGTTAATTTTGCAATTTTCGGATAAAAACGTGAAGATATGAAAAATTGAAGAAATTTTGACAAATCTAGATGAAATTGACTCTGAATCTGCTGAATTCGTTTACGAAAATGTGTGTTTGATCCATGCAATCGAGCTCCTGCTCTGATACCACTTGTAGGATCGGTTTTCGACTCTGAACGATTGCGTATCGACACGTGTGACGTGCGGAATCCGTACACGTGCGTGGACCGAACACGAGAACGTACTAAATCTGTGATTCTATTCAAAGATATGAAATCGTACAATCACGTGAATCACCTTTTACACTTTCTCTCTCTAGACTCTCTCTCTAGGATCCAAGCTCTTCAAGTCTCCAAATCTGCAAAAGTTCTAAACTCTAACCCTAACACTTCTATTTATAGGCCAAGGCTTTAATGAGAGATCTCATTAATTACAGAATTGCCACCTTGCCTTTTCCTACATATTACAATATAAAGTCTAGAATTAATCTGTTTCAACTACGAATTGGATTGACGGAGGCGATAGACATAAATGCACTAACAAGAGGTGGAACATCTGTTGTTCCTCCTATTATCCAAGGACATGAATCTATGTCAACAGAACAACTACACAAAGAACTTGAAGACACAACTGCTGTTTGTAGTGAGAAAACAACCACAGAAGATAAACTTGATCTGATATTGGAAGAGATCAGACATCAAGGTATTATCAGAAACTGTCATAGCTGTGAAGAAGCAAACAGAAGACAACACTGCAGCCCTCAACAAACTGCAAGAGTCATCAGAAAACAGAGAGAGCTCATCAGAATTCAAGAAAGCTCTCAAAGAACTGCAAGAAGTCAAGAAACAGGTGTCTGAGGTTGCAAGTGCAGGGGAAAGCTCAAGTTCAGGAAGAATCCTTGAAGAAATTCAGTTCCTCAGATCCAACAACAACAGCATGGCTGAGGCTTTTGAGAAACTGATGGTGGAATTGTCTGCACAGAAAGAACAAAATCAACTGGAATTTCAGAAAATGAAGAAATAAGAAGAATCAAATACTCAAACTCTTGTTGATGTTCATCTGTTGGTAAAGAGGTTGCAGTATAATGTTGTCAGACTGGCAAAGATTGATTTTCATGAACTGAAAACTCCAATTCCACAAGAAAAACCAGCAGAAGGGTCAGAAACTCCTCAACAACAATTCAAACAACCAGAAACCACTCAACAAGATTAAACCAAACAATCATAAACTCCAACAACTCAAAAACAGAAGCAACCCATGGGTCCTCCTCCTAGTAGACAAAAGTCACTCATGGGCCCTCCACCAAACATTCCAAAACCAGATACTTCAAGAGTCCAACAGACATAACATGTTCCAGTTCAAGCAACTTCCATAGCTCTCACAGGAGAAACAGAATTCATCATAAAGATAGATACAAAAGAGAAGAGAAGAATGGAACACGAAGTAACCTCTTCAAAAAGGCCAAGAAAAGTGATTAGAGAAGATTCAGATGGAAACCTCAAAGAAGTAGAAGTGCTGAAAGGTGATTTACATACAATCATGTACCCTGAAGAACACCTAAAGCATTACTACTGGAAAGGTCCAGAAGACAACCTAAAAAGGCCATTCTCTCCAATGAGCAAAAACATTGTTCCAGTAAAAAATAATGGAAGCTGGGAAATTCTGCATAAACCAATGACCAATCCAATAGTCTCCATTGAGAGAATCATCACTTTAACCACTGGAGGAGGTGTCTTAGGAAATGAAGGTCAGAACAAATACACCTTGATCAGAAAAGATAACAGTGAACAAAAGGTTACTGATGGAAATCTGGTTGATGATATTCACCCAATGGGCATAGTAAAAATGAAGAATATCATTGATAAAGAGGAAAGTGGTTCAGTTGTGATCAGAAGAGCTCTTGACAGCATCAAAAGAGCAGGAGCAAAATTGTATAAAAGGGCTGCACTGGCAGACTTTGATTTATGTATCAATTTTGAGTACAGCAACAAAGTGCTAATACCTCCTCCTAACAACACAATTCCAGCTGAAATCCCTTCTAAATTAGTAAGAACTGGAGCAATCTTTGACAAACCATAAATGTGTGTAGTCTTCAAAGATGCTCACGATGAGAAAGCTCTATTCAGAATCAGTGAAATATGCAGGTATTCAAATCAAACTCTGAAATATATAAAGAACTGCATGAATGAGAAACAAGAGCAACTCAAGAAGAAGGGAAAGAATAATGAGCAGCTGAGAAAAACAATTGAAGATTGCATTGAAAAGTGGATGGAATTCAGAGGATGGTACAAAGAACTTTACAAAGAAACTCAAAAGGCAATTGATCACAAGAAAAGGCTGAAACCAGGGGACAAATACAGAAGTGGAGTGAAGATCAATTAATGAATTGATGAGATTAAAATTCTGTTTTTGAAAACAATATTTTATTGCTGTTTGTTTTGAACAATGGTTGGTTTGATTATGTTCTATCTTTCTGAACTTAGTTGTTTGAATTTTCTTTTCAAGGATTAGTTAAAAGTTGTTTATGTTGATATAGATAGTTCATTTTCTTACAATACTTAGGGGGAAACTGTTAGGAAACTTTATTTGTAAGTATTGAAGAAAATCAGATTCAACTTGATCTATGAAGAAGACAACAGTCCTGAAGATCACAACAACAAGAAGAAGATCGGATAGGACAATTGAAATGAATAGCATCTACTTCAAAGAATCACAAGTTGATCAAGAGCTGAAGAAGATTATCAGAGAAGGTCATTTCTGATGGATCTGATGATATTTCTGATGAAATATCATCAGTTTCTGAAGATTCTGATCATCAGATTTTCTGATGATTTGTTCACCAGAATTTCTGATGAAGTGGTTTATCAGAAATTCTGATGAATACCCCACTTGTCTAAAAATCAACTCTATCCTGCCACAATAATCGAAGAACTTGACATTATTGGATATCATGATTACAAAGGTAACTTGAACGTTGGATTCAATGAATATGTCAAATTGCTACTTTATGCAGGACTTTTACATGAATAAACAAATGTTTATTCATGTATTTAGCCTTCTATAAATAGAAGGCTCACCAAGCAGAAGATAATGAGTTAAGCTTAGCATTCAATACATACTACAAAACTCCATTTCCCTCTCACCTGCAGAATTCAAGATTTAGTTGTAATAGATAATAATCTTACAATCACCTTGTAAACCATTTTGTTTCAAAGTGATATAAACTTGATAATTCTGTAGGTCTTGTTTCTTGAAAGTCTGATTTCCATTTCCGCACAACTTTTTCACATCTACTGAAATCACTTGCCATATTACGTGAAAAGAAGTTTTTAAGTCCAAACTGGGACCAACAGATTTAGCCGTAAGTTATTCGCGTTTAACCCAAGAGGAGGTTGAAACGTTTTGTATGGAATGGGGGATTGGGCTGAAGTTTAAACCAGTTGCTCCGGGGATGGATGTTTCGATCGATCAGTGTCCGGCTGGTTCGATCGCCCTTTACTGTCGACACTTTGAATTTTCTAATCTCCGTCATCCGTTTTCACTCTTCGTTTTAAATGTATTAGAGTATTAGCGTGTGTCTTTCGGTCAAATACACCCACAGGGTTTAGCTAGGGTTTTGCATTTCGAGGTTTTGTGTCGGGCGTGTGGTTCTGACCCTACCTTGTTGTCATTTCGCCGTTTCTTTCAGTTAGCAAAGAACGGTGATTGGTTTACATTTGAGACATCTAAAGCCGATATTTGCTTGGTTTCGTCTATGGTCACTACACTTGGTGCCTGGAAGGATCGGTTTTTCTGGGTCTCGGATGAGATTCTTCCGTTCAAAATGGTTTGGAGGCGACCTGAGGCCATTCTTAACGAACCTGAACCATCTGCTTCTGAGATAAACACCCGTTTTCTTGAAATTATCAGGGAATGTCCCTCAAGGGTTTGTCCTTTTCCTGAGCAACTGTTGGTGTTACTGGGTATTAGTAAGTTATGGGATAAACCGAATCGAGACCCGGTTCTTATGAGGGATGGACAGGGTATGTTTTTGCACATTTATTTTTCCTCTTTTTCTTACATTTTATGATCCCTTAGATATGCTTGTTCATTTTTTGCAGTCATGTCTGCTTTGGAATTCATTAAGAGTGATGATACATCGGATGTTGCATTTGGGGATGTCCAGGCTACTCCTGGTGAAAATGTTGTGGTTAAGGGTTCTGAACAGAGGTTCGAGGGTTCAGGTTATGTAGGTGTGCCTGATGTAAAGGGTTTTAAAAAGGCTATTGTTCCCAAGGTTGTTCGACGTTCGAATCGTTGTTTGAATACTTCTTATCCACCATCTACTCCAGAACATGTGGACTTGAGTGATGATATTGGTGTTTCTGTGGATCATGCCCTGGATGAAGGTGTTGACAATGAGAAGGAGTTGGTTATTGCTGGGAAGAAGTCTGTTGGTAAAGGAGTTGTTGTAGCAGGCTCATCTGGTAAAAGTGTTAGCGGTTCTGAAGGTCTTGATGTTCATCAAATTTATGTTCCTGAATGGGGTGTGAAGTTGGGTGATAGTTTTAAAGATGCTACTGTTTGTGAGGATGTGCTGAGCCATATTGCTCCTCCCTTGGTTCATGGTACTATTGCTGAGATGGATGATGATATGATGCTGTCTCGTATGATATTAAGTACCTGCAACCTTGCTGCCATGCTTCCTCAAGGAGTTGCCGGTTTTCGTAAGAGGATGCATGAGTATGAGGAATTTTCGAAGAAAAAGGACAAAATGAAGGCTACTGTGAGCACTTTGAGGAAAGAAAATGAAGGTTTAGTGAGAAAGGAGGAAATTTTGTTAAGAAGGTTGAAGAGTTAACCCAAAAGCATGAGGCGGAGGTTGGTGAGCTAAAGAAGCAGGTGGAAGCCTTGGAGGCTTCGAGGGTTCAACTTTCTGATGACAACAAATGGTTGATTGAACACGGGTTTCAACAAAGTTGTCACTTATCTCCTGCATTCGGCTGAGTTTAATAGTGTTCTGGGTGGTGTGTATGGTAAGCTTTTGGAGCATGGGAGGCATCAGGGTTATGTTGCCGGCTACAAAGCTTGCCAGTCTGGTGATTCTCAAGACAAATCCTCCCTCTACCGCCCCGAAGCTCTCAAGGTTTTCCAGGATTCAGTCCGAGAGATGGAACGCTTGACTTATCCTTACGTTGGTAAGGTCTCAAAATGTTTTGGCAAGCCCATATCTGTTATGCAGGATTTGAAGCCACGTGGGCTTGATGAGGCTGTCTACAAGGAAGTGCTTGGATCTTTGTCAAAGAAGTGTTCCTGCACGGGGGATAGTGAAGATACCTTTTCTGGTGCTGGTGAAGGCTCAAAGGATCCAAGCCTTGAAGCCTCTGGGACGGCTGTTGAGGAAGGTAAGAAGAAGAAGAAAAAAGCTAAGAAAGCTAAGGGTGATGAAACTGGTGCATCAAAGTCTGTGGTAAGTGATGCAAAGTAAGAACTTTTAAGGCTTATTCGTAACTTTCTTAGCATCTTGTTGAACAATGTTATGTATCCTTGTTAAACACTTTAGGTTTTACAGAAAACCCTTAAGGTTTCTGTTTTGTGGTTGTGTTTAGCCTTGGTGGCTTATTTGAACAATATCTATATGTACAAACCGTTAAGGTTTGCTTGAACTTGTTTGATCACTTAGAAGCCTTTAAGGCTCTTATCTTATGTTATTACCTTTCTATTATTTATCTTGTGTTGTAATTTCTTATGCTAGTGCCTGTTTTTGTAAGGCAGCTCGGTTGGGTTCAAGCCTTCAAGGCTTCTAGCTATTTGAATGTTTATAGCTTGAAGCCTTCAAGACTTCCGATTACTACTTTAGTTTTATGACTTGATGTCTTGGTTTGTATTTTTGAGATTTTGGTTGTGTGCAACTTTTTTACTTGTGTTGTTGCATTGCTCCTTGAATTATTTTTTATCTTTATGGTATTGTCTTTGTTGGGTTTGTGTTGTCTTTATGTTTTCTATACCTTAAAGGGTTCAGTGCAGCAGTCACTTAGCCTTGGTATTTTTAACAAGAAGACATAGCACCTATCCTATTATTTTCCTTAGTTTGATTTCAGTTCGTAAGCCTGTTTTTGATAAATTCTCTAAGGCTTAAGGAACATTTGGTGTAGGCTGTTCGGACCCGTCTATGAGACAACTTTGTTTTTTAATTATAAGTCTCGTGGAGTTGTATTGATTTAGGAACTCACCCCTTATATAGGTTCATTCAACCCTTGAACCTATTGAGCGATATGGCCTGGGAGCTCATCCCCTTACATGGCCCTTGCCATGGAGTTTTTTGCTAGGTTCTCAACCTGATTTTAGGATAGAAAGACAAATTTGATAAAACATCTTCATTCATTCAAGAGATATTGTGTTACAAAAAGTGATCATAGGACAACTCTTGAAATACAACTTGTGAAATACAAACCAATCTTTCTTGATCAGACATGAAACTTCTTGAGGGCCTTTCCATTCCAATGTCTTGGAAGCTTTTTACCTTCTGAGTCGGCTAGTTTATAGGATCCGCCCTTATGTGCCTCAAGGATTGTATATGGCCCTTCCCATTTTGGGCCAAGCTTTCCTTAGTTCTCTTTTCTACTAGCCTCATTGTTTCTAAGCACCAGGTCTCCTGGCTTGAAGCGTTCGTGCTTGACTCTTTTGTTGTAATAGGCTTCCATCATTTGTTTGTACTTGGCTTCTTGAATTGCAGCTTGGTCTCGTGCTTCCTCTAGGAGTTGTAAGTTCAACATGGTCTCTTTGTGGTTTGCTTCGGGATCCATGTTGACCGTTCTTTGAGTTACAACTCCTACTTCGGCTGGAATCACGGCCTCAGATCCAAACACTAAGCTGTAAGGTGTTCTTTTGTGGCTTGTTTTTTCGGTTGTTCTTATGGACCATAGAACACTTGGCAACTCTTCAAGCCAATTGCTTTCATGCCTTCCCAATCTGGCTTTGATTCCTTCAACTATGCTTCGATTCATCCTTTCAACTTGACCGTTTGATTGTGGGTATGCCACCGAGCTGAAAACCTGAACTATTCTGAATTCTTTGCACCAAACGCTGAAAGGCTTTTCAGCGAATTGCTTTCCATTGTCGGTGACAAGCACTCTCGGCAATCCAGAGCGACAAATGATGTTTTCCCAAACAAAGTCAATGACCTGTTTGCCCGTGATTTTTGCAAGTGGTTTAACCTCCGGCCACTTGGTGAAGTAGTCTATGGCAACTAATAAGAACTTCACTCCACCTTTGGCTGGTGGGAATGGGCCGACAATGTCCATTCCCCACTTATAAAATGACCAGGCTGAAGATATCGGGACAAGGTCATGCTTGGGGCTCTTTGGGACCGGTGCATGAATTTGGCAAGAATCACATTTTCTCAGTTGTTCAGCGGTGTCTCGGTGCATGGATGGCCAAAAATACCCAAGGTTCATTAGTTTAGCAACCACCGCTCTTACTCCAAAATGAGCTCCGCATATCCCTTCATGAACCTCTTTGATCAAGTACTGTCTTTGTTCGGGACCGACACATCTCAACAAGGGTGCAAGGTAACCCTTTTTGTAGAGGATTTCACCTTGCAACACGTACTGTCTAGACTTGACTTTAACCCTTTCAGCCTCTGTTTGATCAGCAGGTAACTCACCATTTTTAAGGAATTTTTTAATTGGAGTCATCCAATTGGGGCCTTCTTCGGTGATTACGTCTTGAACTTCCAATTCTTCAATTGATGGAGTTTTCAACACTTCTACCAATACCTTTTTAGTGAGGTGGGCAAAGGTGAGAGAAGGGAGTTTACTCAAGGCATCAGCTTTCTTATTTTGAGACCTAGGAATTTGCTTGATGGTACATGTTTGGAATGTGTTCATCAGCTCTTTAGATTTTTCTTTGTACCTCTTCATATTGGGCTCCTTTGCAACATAACTGTCATTCACTTGGCTTGACACCAACAACGAATCTGTGAAGACTTCAAGCTTTTGAACCTTCATTTCCTTAGCCAACCTTAAGCCGGCTATCAACGCTTCATATTCAGCTTCGTTGTTGGTGGTCTGAAATTCAAATCAAAGAGCATACGTGAATTCTAACCCTTCCGGGTTGATCAGAATGAGCCCAGCCCCTGACCCTTCAATGCTTGAAGCCCCATCGGTAAAAAGCTTCCAGGCTTCAAGGTCTGAGGGTTCAGTGGCAGCTGTGTTTACTTCAGTGATTGTTTGCTTCGGGACTTCTACAATGAAATCAGCCAAGACTTGGGCTTTGATGGCTTTTCTTGGAACATAGGTGATGTTGTGTTCACCTAGTTCCACTGCCCATTTGGCTAATTGTCCTGAATTTTCTGGTTTTTCAAGCACACTCTTAATGGGTTGGTCAGTGACCACTTGTATAGGGTGTGCTTGGAAATACCTTCGAAGCCTTCTAGCCGTTTGGACTAGGGCTAGAGCGAGTTTTTCCAGAGGAGGATACTTGATCTCTGCCAGTTTTAGAGTTTTACTGAAGAAATAAATGGGTACCTGAACTTTGTATCGTTCAATGGTGAGGACCGCACTTATTGCTTCTTCAGCAACCGAAAGGTATACAGAGATCAACTCTCCCGTTTCTGGGGCTGCAATGTCTTTTTTTTTGGGTAAAGGGTTACCCCGGTAAATTTTATAAATCAACCAAATAATTACAAGGGTGTGCCAGAGCGAACACACCTACTAGACTTGGCATACCAAGACTAGGAAACAAGACATAAAACAACCAGAACGCTAACATACGAAAAAACAGCCATAACAAAACAGCCAAGAAGACAAAAACACACGAGCAACTAGTGAATTAGACTTCTAGCCCGGATCTTCTTCGTCGTCATTAGAGTAAATCTTCCATGCCGTTAACAATCTATTCCGGCTAGCCTTCCCACGGAACTTGAACCCCATAAGCTTTAACCGAACCGTGTTCTTGATCATCTCCATCACCGCTTCAGCCGTGTTGTGCTTGTGAGAGAACAATCTATTATTTCTTTCTTGCCATATAAAGTACGACATAGCCGCAATCAGAATCTTACCCACAATCACATCCATCTTCTTCAAAGAAGTCGTTTGTTCCATCCATGCAAAAATGGATACCCAAGAATCATCAACACTCTCCAAGCTAACCATAGTTTTGACATTATTCCAAACTTTTGACGCAAAGCTACACTGGAAGAATAGGTGGTCACGCGAGTCACGATCATAGCAACAAAGCGGACAACACATAAGTCTTAGATTCGTATCACTTCCTGCTTCCCAACTAGTAAGACGATCCTGAGTTTTGAGTTTGTTCTTGATAACCAATCACATACGGAACGAGTGCCTCGGAATATGTCTGGGAGTGAAGCTAGGTGTTGCTTCATCTGGTTGAAGGCTTTCTCAGCTTCTTCAGTCCACTTGAAATCCTTTTTGTCAGAGCATCCTTTAAGTGTTTTGAAGAAAGGCAATGATCTTTCTGCTAATTTTGAGGTGAAACGCTTTAAGGCTGCAAGCTTCCCGTTTAAGCTTTCTACCTCTTTTTTGCTTCGTGGTGGTTTGGTTTCGAGAACAGCTTTGACTTTGTTTGGATTGGCCTTTATACTTTGTTTTCCCACACTACGCCCCAGAAACTTTCCTTCTTCAAACCCAAACGAACATTTCTCGGGGTTGAGTTTCATGTTGACCTTCCTTAGGTTCTTGAAGGTTTCTTGGATGTCATCAAGCATTTGGTATTCTGTTTTGCTTTTTATTACCAAATCGTCGACATATGCTTCCATGTTTCTACCAATTTGACTAGCAAAAGCCTTGTCAACTAGGCGTTGGTAGGTTGCACCCGCGTTTTTTAGGCCAAAAGGCATCTTTTGGTAGCAAAGGATTCCTTTGTCCGTGTGAAAGGCAATTTTCTCTTCATCTTCTTCCTTCATGAGAATTTGATGGTAACCCTTGTAAGCATCGAGAAAACACTTGAAGGGGTAACCAGTGAGCGAGTCAACTTTGAGATCAATTTCTGGAAATGGGTAACAATCTTTAGGACAAGCCTTGTTCAAGTCCTTAAAGTCTATGCACATTCTCCAAGAGTTATCGGGCTTTCGAACCATGACTAGGTTTGCAACCCAGGATTGATACTTGACTTCCCGGAGAATTCCAGCTGATACAAGCTTTTCAACCTTTTGGCATGCAGCAAAGCTTCTTTCAGGTACTAGACTCCGCTTCTTTTGGACAACAGGCTTGACATCAGGTGGTATTTTCAGCTTGTGTTCAACAATGCTTCGAGGGATACTCGTCATATCTTCCGGGCACCAAGCAAAGACATCGCTATAATGTACTAGCAGCTTTTCAAGTGCTCCCACGTCAGATCCAGAAGATTAACGGAAGGAAAAATAACTGCTAACGGGGTTAGCATCTTCCGTTAATATTTCAACAACGAGTTTTCCCGCCCAAACTCCCGGCTATAAATATGAGAGTAATTTAGGTATGAACTTCAAGTTACACTCACTTCATCAATACTTCTTCTTCTTCATAAACACATAATTATTCTCAAGCCGGAGTCGGGTCATGGAGAAAACCTCCATTTTCCCCGTGACGAGGCTAACGGTGTTCTGTTTTGCAGTGTTCATCGGAGAAGAAGACTGGTACCTTTGAATCGAACGAGAGAGAACCGCCCCTTTTTATGCAGAACCTAACCCCCTGGATAATTTGATTCCGGTCATTTATCCAGTGTTTCTTCATTAGCGCCCACCGATTTCTCTGTTTCATCCGTTTTCTCTCATTTTTTGATCTACCCTGTTGATTCCATTTGTACATGGAAGAAACTTCATCTCACCGGCAAACCGGCCCTCGGCCAAATTTCATTAACAGCGTCCAGGTTGAAGGTGTTGCAGAAGAAGCCTCGGATGACAACGAGGTACAATCCAATCATCTGAACAAACCTATCACCCCAGGGGTACGACCAGAGATCCTTGTAAACTCAATTCTGCCCCCAGGAGAAACCCCAATCTTCTGGTACGTCAGGTCTCAGGGGGCACTAAATGCAGTATACACACAGCTGTGTGCACAAACTGCTCCCCAAACCCAATCACGAAGGCCAGGATCCCGTGCTCATGCTTCTCAACGTGATAGCCCATCCCACGTTCAGATCGAAGACACGGAGGTTTACTCTAGATCTCCATTGAGATACGAGTATACTCAATCAGAAAGCCGTCGAAGAGAGCATCGAGACGAGTCACACCTCCACCGAAGACCATCAGTTCACACCAGGTTGGGTTCTCAACGGAGCACCCACACCAGTGAATATGATCCAACTTACCGTGTAGGTGAAAGTGCCAGCGTGTTTAGTCGGTTACAACCGAATTACAACAAGTGTAAACCCCGTGCGGTTTACAATCCCGAGGCTGAGCACAATTATGATCTGATTTATCGTCCTGCGGAGGCGGCAGAGAATTCAAAATTCATTACCGAAATTGCTCTGGCCCCGCTAGAGAAAGCAAAGCTACCGTCGAACATGGGTAAGTTCAACGGAATGACAGACCCAGACGATCATTTGCGAGTTTTCACAAGCGCATGGCTGGTAGGAGGCTGGACCCTACCATTATGGTGCCACCTTTTCGTCCAAACCCTTACAGGCGCTGCAAGAATCTGGTTTGACAACTTGCCCATCGGGAAAATCATGTCATGGAAAGATTTGCGCGAGAAGTTTCTGGTTCATTTCAGCCAACAAAGGTGATCCATCCGCGACACAGCAGATGTGATGAACAGCTGGCGACATGATGACAAAAGTCTAGAAGACTTCATCACCCGATATAACAAAGAGGTACTCGAGATCGGGGACGTCCATGAGCAGTTGATTCGCGCTCAATTTAAATACGCTGTTAGGTGCGACGATATGATAAAAGTCCTATCTGGGACGGAAGGACTCCTGAAGAGCTGGGAAAAAGTAATGGCGGCGGCTAAGGTCTACGCCCAAACAGAAAAGAATCTCACTACCAACAGGCCCCCACCACCGCACAACCGACCCTCAGATTTAGGCTTAAGTGGTGGGAAGAGATTCAAGAAAGGGTGGTGCGATTCTAGCTCAGGGAACTATTCATCCGAGGATGCTCGAGCCACAATCAATAAACTTGCCGCGCAGAGAGAAGCCAAACAAGAGAACAGGGAGAGACAATGGACTCCCTTAACCAAGACTCCTGCGGAAGTTTTAAGCATGGAGGATTATCAGTTTAGACCTCCACCACCCATGAAAAACAAGCGTGGACAGGACCCAGCTCAGTATTGTGATTACCACAAGGACAGTGGTCATATCACCAACAATTGCATCTCTTTGCGCACCGAGATAGAAAAGGCCCTTAAAAGTGGTGAGCTCACTCACCTACTACAAAACGTGCGCAAGGACATAAAACAAATCACCCTGGGCGATGAAGGCCCGAGCAAGAAAGCGAAAAATTAAGAAGTAACTCTATGATCTCCCCGCAAGAACAAAACAGACTCTATAGTTTATCAAGTTTAAGCAGGAAATAGAGTGTAAGTTAAGTCTCGTGTATTTATCTTAATAGACTTTGTAACGGCCTCTGCGCCTTATCCCGAAATAAACAACAAAGTTTCTATTATTCTGGTGTTTTTTTACAAAAGTGCATGCAATTTCTTTTGGTAAGCGCAAAAACATTATGGTAAATATAATACAAGTCTCATGAACGGTCAAGTGATTACATCACACAAGACCACACGTTCACACATGAGCTTTACACCAACTTCATTCGCCTTACCTCATCAAAGTAATTGTACCCATGCAAAATATTGTAAACTAAACACATACATCATACTATCATTGGCGCACAAATACACCTTAAAAACTATCAAACACGGCAGTGTTTCAGAATAAGTTACTTGCGCCGCTAGCGCATTAACAAAAGAAGGGATACACATCCCAAAAGACTACAAAAAAAAATTGTTCAATACAATTACAAAAGGAAACCTACGCTAGATCTTCACCTTCATCTGGGAAGATTTCCTTTAGTTGCGCCACGTGATCATCGGATTGCAATGCAACATTTATAAGGTCCATAACAGGAAGCTGCAAATTGTTGAATTCTGTTTTTAAAGCTGCAAGCGCAGCGCCAGTATTAACGCCATACGTAGCAGATCTGCTAGTATCCCAATTAACCTTCAGAGCATTATTCACATGGTGCGAACACTCAGCATAGCCTTGGGAATGCCCATCATTTCGCGCAGCAACCACCAAACGCGCAACAGTTTTATCCAGCTCTTCAGAATTCAACACCGATTCAGCAACCTACAAGAACAAGATAAGATAAATAAACAAGAAGCACAAAGCATTCCTGCAAAAGAAAACAAACAAGAGGCAACTTACACAGGCAATCCCACGCTCCTTCAACCATAACATATCGTTTTTCAAAGGTTCCAACTCGCTCTCTATTGTTGCCCGCGCCGTTTCGGAAGCCTCTAGTTTTTCTTCAGTATCAGCCAGACGGCGAGAGGTTTCGGTTTTCTCGGTACGTGCAAGGTCCAGATCTTTCTTGAGTTGTTCCTGATTAGAAAGCAAAGCGGTAAGTTCTTCTAACTCTTTATCTCTAAGAGCAAGGGTGGCGCAAGCTTGTACCTCTCGTTGTTCACTTCGCTCTCTGTGCAAACGCGTTTCATCACGCGCAGCTTCAGCATCAGCTTTCTCTTTCTTCAACTTTTCAATCTCCGCATCTTGTTTTTTCAATTTCTCAACCTCAGCCTTGAGACTATTGATAACATTGCGGAGATTCATCTTTTCGGAGTTATCTTTTTCTCATATTTTCTTCCAGCCCGCAACGGACCATTCTTCAGTTTTCCGACCAGCTTCAAACTTGGCCTGATCCGCTTCTAGCTTAGCCTTCAACTGGGTAATTCGGTTTTCATCGTCAGCAATTTTCTTCTTGGACACCTTGAAAGCATCCCACTCCTTGTGCATACTATGCCACTCACGCACTATGCGATGAGTGGTCGATGCATGAGAAGCAGCTTCCTCAAGGTAGGCATGATAAGTTTGCTCATGAAGCCGACCTTCTTGAAACTTAATCTCCCCTGGTGGAAATATCCCCTGTAACCAGTCCCGGCACACGCGCCAATCTGAGAAAGTATCACCCTTCTTCAGATTCCAAACAGGGACATGGATGTCGGAAGCATCCTTTTCCGAAAAAGTTCTATAGTAATAATCCCCCAGAGTCTTATCTGGGTGGATTGGGGAATTCTTGCCAGCATCAGAGAATGAGCTTTGATCTTCAGCAGAAACCTTCTCGATATTTTCAGGCATAGAACCAAAAACTTTAGAAGGAGACGCTGTAACAGGGATTTCTTCAGCAATTTTCTCTTTCTCCAACTCATGAGCAGCAAAATCAGGAACTTGTGGGTCACCAGCACCATCCACAATCCCTGGGCTAATAACCTTTTATGCATCCTGAAACATTAACAGGCTTATCAGCTTCAAGATCCTCAACCCCAACAGTTTTCTCCGCACCACCCTCGGGAACTTCAGTATTCTTTAACTGATCAGCAACAGGAGCGCGCGGAGGAGAGGGTGGGAGTTCTTCGTTAACCACAAGCAGCGGTTCTGTGAGAACAGGAGAAGTTGGGTTTTCTAAAAAAACAAAATCTATAAATATTAAATGCGCATAAGAAGAAGAAAGCAAAGATGACACTTACTAGGAGCAGACTCTGAAATAAAGGCGTCCAGATTGCCTTTCCTGGTAATTTTCTTCCTCTGAATCTTCTTTGCAGGTTGACCTTCAGCCTCAACGCCAGCCTGTTTTCTCTTCCCTGCTTTATTCCGCACCAAGTGCTCAGGGCTTGATTCCAAATCAATGGGATCGTTTGGGTTGGAAGGAGGGATATCAGCAGTATCTTACGGTTCCGGTTTCGGCCTTCTAATAATAACTGCAGGCGCAAGACCCTCCAAAGAATCAGAAACCACCACATAATCACACCAGGAGTCAGAGGAACGGCGCATACCTTTCTTCTCTCCTCCAACATTTTTGACCTTAGAAGATTGAGCTTTCTCAGCATCATTCTTCTTCGGCGCAGTAGTAGTGGTTGTCGCGCGTCTTTTCTTCTCAGGGCCTATGCCCAAATTAGATAAGTCACCTACTAACAAAGCGCAGAATAAAACTTATTCAAACGCGCAAAAGAAGCAAACAGAAAATAATATGATGAAAGCTTACCAGCACCAGCAGCAGGTTGTGCAGACAAATCCGCATCCCGCGGAAGAACAAAGTTCTTTACAATACGATGATACCACAACTCTTCATCAGGTTTCTTCAGAAGGGTAGCCATTTTCCCACCTCCCTCTTGAAAGCAACAACGTACAACAAAACAACTGCACAAAGGGAAAAGTAAAGGCAAATTCAAAAAAAAAAAAGAGAAGACAAGGAAAAGGGCAAAAATCTTACCTTTACCATCTTCCATGTACACTGGCTTCTCCTCTCGTTCCATCCTCCAGTTCAGACTCATACCGGCACCAACACGGGCTTTCTCTGGCAAGGCAATAGACGGAACATCTTTTAGGTCTTGGTACCAATTTTCGTCAACAGGAGTTTGAAGGGTCTCAGTAGGAACATCTTCCTTTCCCCTAAAAATCATCCTCATTGGAACAACTCCGGCCTTGATAAAGAAGAATTTTTGTTTCCAATCATGAAAGGATTTTGGGGGTTGCAGCAAAATTTTCTTCTGTAGGACCGGTTTTGACTCCGAAACGATTGCGAAATGAACGTATGACGTGCGGAATCCGTACACGAACGCGACCTAACACACACGATGTAATATAAACGTGATTCTATTAGAAATCTAACACGAACAAGCACCTTGAATCACTTTCTCTCTCTAGATTCTCTCTCTAGATCTAGAGTTCTCCTAAACACAAATAAGCCAAAAGTCTCTAATCTAAACATAAAGCTCCTATTTATAGGCCTTGGCTTTTAATGAGATTTCTCATTAATTAAAATATTGCCACCTTGCCTTTTGTCTAGATATTACATCATAACGACTCGTTTTCTTCTGTTTCTTGCTACGGCTCGGATTGACGAAGGCGATAGACATAAATGCACTAACAGACTCCCCCTTGGATATTGCCGCAGTCAATCTCGTAGCGTCTTGTCTTTCTTTCTCTCTCTCTTTGAGTCTTCTTGAAACTTTAACACGTTTTCATCAACTTAGACTCCCTCTTGCTCGAACAGAATCCCCGTGGATCTGTCTTCAGCTTCAGCTTCTTCTTTCTGTAAACTCTTTTCTTCATCAGGCTCCCCCTTTCGTCAAGCTTCCGTGCTTTGGGATCGACACCTGACTTTCCGTATACAAGCTCCTTTAGGATAGTTACATGGCTCCTTCAATCCACTCTTCCTTTTGCGTTGAGCTCGTCTTCAGACTCCCCCTTAGACTCGGCTTCCGGGATCGTAGTCTGGTACAACATCTGCAATTCTCAAACATTTATAAGTAACAACGTTTTGAACATTCAATTTTCCAGAAATCGTAATCTGGCTCTATTCAACTTTCTAAATCACTTCCCCTATCAACAATCTTTACAGATTTGGCAGTGTTAAGTATTCAAAATCCCTCACAGTTAATCATCCAAGTCCAAACTAATGACCTTGGAGATATCACAAACTGTTTTTGATTTTTGAATTTTAATTCAAGTTTCAAATTAATGAACTTGTTTTATTTTCAGAAACACAATCAGCTTACTTAGATTTTGAAACTCGGCATTTCAGACATCGGTTGTCGAAAATAAAGCAGAATCAAAAATCTTTTTGTATTTTCTGAAAATATAAAGCAATAACGAAATATGTACAAACATATTTACAGACAATATTTTTGTTTGAGTTTGCGTCAGAGGATCATATCAGTTTTTGACAAGTCACAAGTACCGTTGAGCTTAGTTACACATTAAGAATTAAACAATTCACTTAGATTGTCGATATACTGATCCACTTAAATTTTCACACAAACTTCAACTGATTCAGGATACGAATTAGGTGTCTTAAGAACTTAAACTCATTCATGTGTCCCACCTCTTGAATATACTCTCGTATCCAGATCCCAATATTCAGTCTTACAGGTGAGTATACCTAGATGATATCTGTAAGGGGATAAATTATAGTACGAAACCGTGAGAGCTCAGGTCAGAACTTCCGTTCAGCAGAGAGATGACGGCTCGACTTTTGGTGTGTCCCCTTTAGAGGATCTTTTGTATTACAACAGCAATGACTATCAATTTTATTGTTTCATCAATTTGCTGAGGGCGGCGCTATATTTCAAGCAAGCAGAAAGTATTATACGGGGACTAGGCCATTGCTTCCGTAAAATCAGAAGTCCCGGGATAATACCCCAGATATCACTAAGCATAAAGACCTAGTATCTCAGAAAGAGGGGTCCTTCAAACGAGATTTCAGGGGTTACCTATATATCCAAGTAGTGTTCCCCACGAAATAAGCAAGTTTGAATTTAGGTTTATATCCCGAAAAAGTTTACTAAATGCATAAAAATCTATCGGCATATCATCAGTGAGACTGTTTAACGCTATTTAATCATTACATTTCTTTAGCATACTGTAACTGTCTACTGATGTACTATCATTTCCTCTTTTTACGCAAAAACTCAATTTTTTTAATTTTATCATGTTTTTGTCTTTTTCAAATTTTCTATTTTTTTGTATTTTCTGACAACAAAATATCTCCCCCTAAAATGCAAGACCATTAAAAGAAAATTTGACAACCAATACTGATAGCTTTGTCTCGCCATCCATTTTCTACTTAATGTGCTCTGTTTTGCAAAAAAAAAACTAATATAAAGTACCCCCATGATTTACAACCCATTGATTTTCGACAGTTTGAAAACCGTTTTTCAATCTTGTGAAAGTAATCATGTTTGTTCAGCCGTGAGGGTTTCGGCATATTCAATCAACACATATTTTTGTAATTTTCTATTTTTGACAAAAATTAAAAACAAACGTATTTTTGGTTTTTAATTTTTTTCAAATTTTTAGGGTTTTGAAAATATTGTTTATTTATGTACATAATGAAAATAAACTTCCTGTTTCAACCCACACAGGATCCAGCAGCCTCCTCTCCTCGTTGTGCCAGGCTACTCCAACTTCCATTCTCACAATCTTTGAATTTGTTGAGCACCTGCACATTCAGACTACTTGATTACTTGAACAATTTAGCCCAGGTCTGTTGAACCTTAGGCATTTCAACACAATAATTTTCATTCAATTTCGGAAAATCTTTGTCATCTTTCACAAAAATCTTTTCAACTTTTACTTCAACTTTCTCATCTTTTACCGAAGTCATTTGTTTCTTAATAGACCATGTTTGACCTTTCGGTGTACCTCTTTTATAAAAATGAGACTCTTTTTGAACATTTTGTTTTTGAACAACTTTTGGTTTCCAAAATTCTTGTGGTTTTGTCATATCAACAGTTGTTTTCCAACTTTGATTTGTTCTGACTCTGGGTGTGTGAGAATTCCAAGTCTGTCTAAAATCGAACCTGTTCGGGTTTGATTTCCAGTTTTGATTCGAAGCAAACTTGTTTGTGTTGTACCTCCAAGTTTGTTTTGAGTCAAATCTGGTTGACCTTTGTCTCACATTCTCATATTTTAGATTCTCAGAACCAATCTTCTTTATGTCAACATCCACAGGTTTCAGATTTGGACACTTGCGAGCAAGATGTCCTTTTTGATCACATTTAAAACATGTTCTCATGGACACATCTTTGACCTGTGGTTGTTGTTTTTTCTTTTTAGCAAAGAACTCATCATTAGACTGTCTCAATTTGAGTTCTTTTTCTTCTGCTAAACTATTTCCTTGAACAAAACTCATTTTTGCCTGATAATTTGGCGTTTCATTTTTGTTTCGATTATGTTTCTTCTTATAACCCAACCCAGCCTTCATTTTTTCTTCTTGTAACCAGGTTTGTTATACGAACCTCTATGACTCTTACCAACAAACTTTGAAATCTCAGACTTCTCAATCTCAACCATTTTGAACACTTTATCAACCTTTTCTGAAATCACATTCTGAATCGGGAATACAACATCTAAGAACAATTTGTCCGATCCAATCATGGTATACACCAATCCTTTTGAATCATCATTCAAATTTTTCTTTGATTTTGTGTTTTTCAGATATTCATCATGAAAATTACCTTCATTTTCATCTTGTGATTCAGATTTACCTGTATCAACCGACTCTTCGTTCAACACACTTTCAACGACTTTACCTACCACCTCTGAATCATGAGTATCATCAGATTTGGAATAGGTTACATCAATGTTGTCTGGCAATTGATCAAAGAGGTTGAAAGCTTTTTCGACCTTTTCCTCATCATAAAATGCAAACTTTTCCGGTGGTGGAACTTGATGAAACTCTGAGCCAATGCCTTTCTTGTTTTGCTCAGACTCCTTTTCATCCGGTTTTATGTTGAAAATACGTTCAAGCACATATGAAGACGCGTGATAACTTTTCAATTTGTTGTTATCCTGTTCTAGATCAGCAATCTGTCGCTTTAGCTTAGCAACATCCTCAATATAAGAATTAACAACATCTTGTTTTATGGAATACATTCGTTTAAGTTCTTTAGTTGTTTCAGAAAGATAATTCATTCTTGATTGAGCAAATTTCATTTCATCTTTCACTTTTTCATATGACTCTTTTGTAATGTGATATGCCAATTTTATTGAGTCATATTCTTTCTTCATTTCTTGACAAACAATTTCCTTTTGATCATATTCTTCTGTCTTTTTCAAAACATTTTCTTTCAAGACTTCATTTTCTTTTTCTAACTTTTTGCATTTTTCCAAAAGTTCTTCTTCATTATCTTTCAAAACTTTTTCGTTTTCTAACATTTCTTTGCATTTATTTTTGAAAACTTCTTCAATTTTAATAAATTGTTTGTCTTTTTCAATACAAGCACTGCACGTTTCCATGCATTTCTTGCACTGTTCAACAGTTTTCAAGATTTCAGAGTTAGAATTTACCTCAGTGATTGGCACTTCGGTGTTTGCTGCATCTGTCTGATCAGCATCATTCTTCTTTCCTTCAACACCAACTTCTTCACCAACATCACTAGTTTCCAAATTCTCATTCTTCACTTCTTCTTTCTTCTTAGTTTCTTCAACTTGCTGCTCTTCAGTAACAACCTTCTCAACTTCTACATTCACCACAACTTCTTCTTTCACTTCCACAGCTTTCTTCACATCTTCCTCAGCAACTTTCTTTAATTCTTCAACCATACTCTCAACATTCTTCTCCATTCTCTCTTCATCTCTCTTTTTCAAACTCGATATCATGACTTCTCTTATGAGTTTTTCCAGCTTTTCCTCATAATTTTTGTCTTTTACAGCATTTGAATAAAATTCGCCGACCCGGGGAATTACTAGAAGAACGTCATAAAAAACTATGTCCTTCTTGGAAACAACAGGTTCACCATATCTGTTGACATAGCACTCTCGTTTCTTATCCCATCTTTTGTATCTAACAGCTTCATCATATTCTCTTTGCATATCATTCATTTTGTTCGCAGCCATTCTTCTTTCTCTGTCTGTTTTCTTACTCAGAATTTCTTCTCTGGTTTTCTCTTTGATTTCAGCCATGATACTATCTCCTTGAATCACCTGAAACGAACAGACAACAAAATCAGTTCAATCACTAACAATCAACTGAATCAAACAAGTATCCGATCGAGTGAGTCAACAAAAGTCAACAAAATGAATATGTGACAATGGATCGGGTGGAGATCCGCTTGGACGATTATCCGACGCTTTGACCTGAATCACAACAACAAATGAAATGATTAGGATCGGGTGGTAATCCGTTCGGATTGCCACTCGATTTGTTGCACTTTAAACTCGAACAAACAAAATGCCTTGAATCGGATTGTGATGACTTTGAATAGGGTGGAAATTCAATCAACCTACCACTCGATTGATAACACTACACGACAAAAACTTTTGGATTTCAACAAAGAAATGTGATTTTCAAAATATACCCATGCAATTCATTAATGATTTCACATGCACATTTAATAGTCGACAAGTTTGAATTACAAATCAACTTCTGATTGAATCTTTAATATGTGGGCTGACAACAAAATTAATTGGGCCGCTTAATATGTTTATATCAATTCAAGTAATCACATGCAACAAACACTACTCGAAATCTGATATGGGCCGATAACAGTTATTGGGTTTCAAACCCACATGCACACTGATTGCTGATATCCTTTTTTTTATCAATTCAATTAATTGGTCCAATTATATATGAATCACGTGAACTGATTTCTTCAATTAAAAATAGCCGACAACATTTATGATGTGTAAATTCTCATTGGGCCTCTAGTTTTTATCACATGCAATCCTTAATAACAACAATTTTATTTAAGTGTCCGACAACTTTGTTCAATGCGATATGCTGATTGGGCCGTAAATTTAGTCACATGTACACCGATGATATAGATCTGATCACAACAATTTTATCACTTGAACTACTAAACCACCTTCAAACGGAAACAAAAATTTCAAACAAGACAGCTAGCTTCAAACGTAATCCTCAAACGGAATACATTCCTCAAACGGAAGTGTCAGTTTCAAACGGAAGTCATGTTTCAAACGGTATCCTCAGACGGTATACGATCCTCAAACGGAATAGATCCAATGTTTCAAACGGACTTCAGTCCTCAAACGTAATACCATGCAATTTCAAACGTGATACCCAATTTCAAACGGAATGGTTCAGTTCAAACGAGATGACCAGCCAATTTCAAACGGTATGTCAGATTCAAACGGACTGTGGCTGTTTTCAAACGAAAACGGACCTAAAAACTCAGATTTCTCCTAAACGGCTAGGAATTAGGATCTGAAACTTGGGAGGATTATAGATCAGGTGTTTTCGCACAACATATCAAAAAATCAGCCGATTTGGACCGTAAAAACCCGTTCAATTTGATGATTTTCAGTGAAAAACGTGAAAAATATGAAAAAGATGAAGAAGTAGATGAAATTCGAATCTGAATCTGATGATTTTCTGCGCGGAAATGTGTGATAGATCAGTGCAATCGAGCTCCTGCTCTGATACCACTTGTAGGACCGGTTTTGACTCCGAAACGATTGCGAAACGAATGTATGACGTGCGGAATCCGTACACGAACGCGACCTAACACACACGATGTAATATAAACGTGATTCTATTAGAAATCTAACACGAACAAGCACCTTGAATCACTTTCTCTCTCTAGATTCTCTCTCTAGATCTAGAGTTCTCCTAAACACAAATAAGCCAAAAGTCTCTAATCTAAACATAAAGCTCCTATTTATAGGCCTTGGCTTTTAATGAGATTTCTCATTAATTACAATATTGCCACCTTGCCTTTTGTCTAGATATTACATCATAACGACTCGTTTTCTTCTGTTTCTTGCTACGGCTAGGATTGACGAAGGCGATAGACATAAATGCACTAACATCTTCGCTGATGCTTTTTGAGTGAAAGAATAAAACCCTTGGGTACAGTGCATTTGATGAAAAACCCGGAATCGAGAAACCGTCGGTTCGATATGCATCGTCCGGCACACAAACTCAAAATGCCGAACCCTAACCATACCAATTGGGTGCATCTGGGAGATATGAAACTTATAATACTCAAGAATTTCAAGAAAAAATTTCGTCACAGGCAGACGAAAGTTTCCTTCACAAAAGAAATCCCAAAAGAGGGTTATATACCCAGCCGGAGCATCCGCCGCCGTCTGACCCTCTTCAAGGTATCGGGCACCCCAGTTCTCCAGAAATCTGAGGTTCCGAACCAATCCATCAAAGGTTGCCCTGGACCACTTCAACGGTGGAAGTTAGACATACATTTCTTCTGTTGAATCTTCGTGATGATCTCCGGTTGACATAGGAGGAAGAGATTGCAATTCCTTCTAAAAAAGACGGATAGAGAAGACGAAGAAGGGGAACGGTTTCAACAAAGTAATGATTACTGGAAATAGGAAATCCAAAACACTTATATACCCACCGCCATAAATAGCTTCGGTAACTGCAACAACACCTTTTTCGGGGTAGCAAAGTTACCCAAGCGACAGGGGCGAGTGGGAAGCAACACAAACGCGAGTTCACGCGCGCGTGTAAAACACGGCCAGTAATGTGCACCTGACAGTGACAGCATGTCACACAGTCCTTACTGTACCTTTCTCATCCAAAGTCAAAGATTTTCAAAATCACCATAATAAGCAAAGTAAATCTTCTCATAGAAGATTCCCTAGTTTCGCGCCAAAAACATTTCTCTCATATAGTCCAGTGTTCCACTTATTTGCATAAGAGCAACACTAGACTGGGGGGACTTGAAGGGGTAAGGTCCCAAAAACCTCATATCAAGTACTTGGGACCATACCACAACCTCGTCATTCAACCCTCTTTTAGATCTTGCGCGGCCGCGCACTGGTCCTACAAAGAGTGTTAGAAGAAAGACAGCAAGTAACGCCCGCGCGCCAAAATGAAGTTAATGAATCCTTGCGCTTTTCTCCATAACAGACAAAGGATGAGAATCCTAGTTTAACACCTCCACTTAAATAATATCCAGACTTGGATATTATTTATTACACCAATACCACACGATAAGGAGTCGCACTGGATCATGGCAATAACCTTCTAGAAGACTCAATCGTGCACCACTAGACGGTTATAACCGTCTGGGACACGTGTCTTCATCCCAGGCCTCCCTGAAATCATGATGATGGCATGGAAATGGAGAGAAACTGTAACACCTCGAAAATTTACGTCCTATAATGTCTTGACACGTGTCATAACCTTTGAACGTGTGAAAGAATGTTCTTGAAGGACTAAAGTTGACAAACTATGTAAATATAAGGGTTCAAAGTGTCAAAAATGAATAAATATACTTTACAATAACCCTACATGATGTTTATAACCTTAAACGAATGGATCATGGATCATACGAAGCGAATTGTGAAAGAAAGTGAGAGATTACAAACTACAGGGGTTAAATGTGTCAACATGTTAAGATATACCTCTGAGTGACCTTTTAGCAAACCCGAAACCTTGTAACGATTAATTATGCTCACTAGAATGCACCATAAAAATTTCACCAAGTTTCGTTACCGTATGAGAAAGTTATGATGAAATTCGTGTGTGAGGGTTAGAATCGTCAACATTGAAAATTAGGGCTTATCGGGTGATCACAAAGTTACCCGAGGACTTGACAAAGAGGGTATAAGTTTTAAAGCCCCTAAATGTTATTTTTAAAGCCTCATAATGCAAGAAACCATGTGAAAATGATGTTTCGGGGGACCAAGGGCCAAAAGTGCAATTAAAGGAAAATGTGTAACCTGATCCGAGGTCTAAGGCGGGCCTTAAGACCTTTACGCGGGCCGCGTAACAGCTACCAGTGACAGAAACATCACAGCTGCCTGTTTTCAGCCATTTAACCGACTCCAAGTGACTTGTTATGATACCATGGGCTCCTATACTGGTATTTAGACTATAGAGGACACATGTATTCATCCATGATCAATGGTAGACCATTTTGGCAACAATCTAGGATGATCAAAGTTACTAGATAAGGCTCATGTTGCAACATACAACCACACTTCAACTTCTGGTCATTTTGAGGAGCACAAGAGCTGATACAAGACTTCCTAATCATCCATTAGACAAGTGTAAGTATGTTTTAACCCTTCTAAATTAAGTCTTGCTTAGTTTATAGCCTAGAAGTCAAACCGTCGTAATTACGGTTTGACTTAACGATAAAACACAAACGGTCCAGTGTTTTGCTGAAAAGAAAGTTGTTATAAGTTGGTAATTATGTGGGCCTTAAAGCCTTATAAGGGTACCCACTTATTCCAATCCTAACTAGGTCGTTTGTCGAGTCAACGGTAATTAGAAAAAGTCAGCAGAATCATTAAACGCATAATTAGCGATATAGAAGGTGTGTAACCTGTTTTATCATTCATATAACTTGGTAATAAGTGTGCGGACTTGTCTAAGCTTGGTTGATTCGACAACTTTCTGTTTTGAACCGATTCGGAACCGAAAAACGCAAAAGTTTGACTTTTGCTTTGACTTCAGTTCTGACCCGGTTTTGATAGGTTTAGACTTGCCTTAAAGTTCCATTAGGACCTAGTTACATGTGTGTATAACCCTCTGCGTTTATACCACATAAATCCTTAATTGTCCGACGTTTCCGTTAAGTGCTTAAATATTGACCATAATGCCCTTATGACCATACAACGAGAATTTTGGAAATGTGAAAGTACAATAATCTTTGTTGCTGATTATAAAACATGTCCCTAAATTTTCACATCAGTTGGAGGTCTAGATTAGGAGTTATGCTTAATGACGTAATTAGAACGTTTCTTAGTGATTAAACGGCGTCATTAGCGTAAAGCCTATCTAAACCCAATCTTTGACACCAAAACTTATACCCACTGATGTAATATAATATTTTGGAATTTTTGAAGATTTTTAATTATTTTTAAACTGATCATAAGCTAGGATTAGTGCCTTAATTCGGTAAATACCGAATATACCCTTTTCGGCCATAAAAATGAGTTTTACAAATCCTTTTGATGCCAATTCAATTGCTACTGATTTTAAATAATAAGTGAAGTGTTTTGAACCTGTTTAACTGATCAGAAAACTCAGAATCCTATTTTAACCCGTACGTCGCTTAAAACGGCTTTATACGCGTATTAAACGCATAGTTTGGGTTTAAAACTATTTTGGCATATAAGACTTATAACCAAATGTTATAACCTGTTAAAATAAGTTATTTTACTGAATTAATCAGACCCGAATCACAGAAGCTTAATTGATTCCTTTTATAATCTTTAAAATGACCAAAATACCCCTACGGGGCTTAATATGAGATTAAACTCGTTATGGGCATAATGGAAGATATCCTATTGATATCACAACATATTTAAGGCATGTTAACTTAGGAAACCTGTTTAGGACTCTTATGGTTACCCGTTACGCTTCATGCGCGTTCGGTTCAGTTTATGTAACTAGTTTACATAAATTAGCCGAAACGGGTCAAACCTTATCGGTTTTATCTCAAAATCCAGAATGTGTATAATATACCCATATTAAGCAAGTCTTCAAACTTGTCGGGTCTAAATCACATTCTATCCGGTCTTCGCTTAATCGTGCGTACGAACCGTATCTTTAAAACTAACCGGTCTAAGCTTAAGCTTAACTAAAGACCCGTTAGGATTCTAATAGGTTATTATAAACCTTCGTTCCAGATTAGGAGAACCGGTAAAAGATACTTGCACTCGCTGATTTTGATTTATACTTGCTCAGGTAAATACTCTTAACTTATTTTCCCTATACGGGCTTGGGGTACGGTATATAAAAATACCGTTTGGTCGGGCATTCGACCTTAATCGTTTTGGGGGGTTAAGTATTATCGAGATGACCGTTTAAATAGTTTTGTTTGCTTAAAGCCTTTGGGGGGTTAATGACCATGTCCCGGATATCCCTGGCATCATTTTACGAAATGGCCACGACCTTAGCACACAGGTGTAGGCGTACACCTGTCAGTGTCTCATATACATAATGTGGTGTGTCTATTGATCTTTAACCCGGCATGAACCGGGCTACTGAACGCATAAGAAACATGTAAATCTTTTACGAGTATTATATTCTAATAATTATCCCAAGTTATAAAAATATTATTTGTGCCTTGTGCCTTAAATGCATTTTCTTAAACTCTTTTCAAAATGAGTCGGTTGATTGTATTTACCAGTGTAAACTGACGTATTTTCTCAAAAAGGTTAAGTGCAGGTGCTACGCGTAATTGGCTGGGATTTCTCCTTAGCATCATTAGAAGTCTCGCAAGCTTAAGATGCCTGAAGTCTGTTGAACTATTGTTTCATATTTTGTTTCCGATCCATCTGTGGATAAACTTCCGAATATTGTGACATTTGATATTACAATATTAAATTCGGTTGTATTATATCTTTTAAATTGCTTTCGCTGTGCATTTAAATATTGTGTTGTTTGACTAATATGTTGCCAACCACGTCACGACACTCCCCCACCGGGCCCACCGGTGACACGTGGAAACCGGGGTGTGACAGGTTGGTATCAGAGCCAACACTGAGCGAATTAAACACTAGCCTTCTATGTTTAATCTCAGTTACACAATTGCACATTCCTAAATCTTCGAGTCTAGACAAAGAACTCAGGAATAATCCAAAAAAAAAAATTATTATTATTTATTTAAATTTTGTCCTTTATTTTTCCTTGTTATTACCTTGTTTATATTAACAAGTTTGGAAATGCCACCAAGATTCAGACGAGGAGATCGAGGAAAAGGGCCAATCAGCGCCCCTAACGACCACGAGGCCAGGCCTTCGGGCCGGCGAACTCCTTCTTCTACAAGGAGTGCAGATCCGCAAGAACCTTGGAGAGTTTATGAGGAGCCTTCCAGACGATCTACGTCGTATAGCTCAACGCCTCCATATCATCACTCCTATGGGCCTCAGTCCGAGAATGAGCCCAACAACCCGTAACCTTCATACATACCCCTACAGCGATCATCATCGCACCGTTCTTTCGAAGACCCTACTCCTGTCTTTCAGGGCCAGTTTAACCCAGCACAGTACCTACCAGAACAAGTGGGCTTTAACCCACTAGGACCGGAGGATCACTTTTCCGGCGATCAAGACATGGACGAGGACACAGATCCAGTCGAGCCTGCAACCGGAACCCCGAACCATCCGGTTGAGATCTCTGATGGTTCGTCTTTTCACGGAACACCATACCAAGGCCCGGATAGTCATCAGGCACGGTTCGAACGGTGTGAGTGGTACTATACACCATCTTACCATTCATCGCCTCAGCAGCAGCAGCAACAAGATCCCTCTGGGGATCCACGTTTCGAGGCAGTCACGCCACCGCCTCCACCGCCGCCAGTTCATCTAGCACCTCCAGATCCACCAAGACGTAGGAGGACTGGCGCATGGATTTCAGCAAGAGAAGGGGATTTTCATTTCAGCACCCCTCAACACTCTAGTGGCAGCCACTACCCGCCACTATATGAAGAGCCACAGGAGGATGAACCTTCAGTTCCAGTTTCAGAGGTGAATTCGGCACCTATTGCACCGCCATCACCGGGTTTTGGCAACCCTATCCCTGCTTATACTGCTCCGGCAGCTTACAACCCATACGGACCGCCAGCATACCATAGCTATAACTATGCTGAGGATCCTTACCAAGTGGCAGCAAACTACAATGCCTTTCACCCAGAAGGACCTTATGGAACCCCTTGGGGAATAGGACGCCCTGCTCGAGGGTATCAAGTACCTGTTCAGCCACCACTACAGCACCAGCCACCACGGTTTTCTCCACCAGAACAGGAGGATCTCCGTGAAAGACTGGGAAAAGTTGAGCGAGATTTACAAAGGGAACGTAGGAAGAATCAGGGATTCATGAGTGGCTTAGCAAGTTTGCTGAAAGGAAAGAAGAAACGGGATCGTTAAATCCCAATATGTATTATTGTATTTCCTTGTTTAAATCAAGTCCCTACGTGGACATTTATTTATGTGTGTATGTAGTCCCTGCGTGGATATCTATCTTTGTACTTAGTCCCTACGAGGACTTGTCTTTATTAGTCCCTGCGTGGACACTTATTTTTGCAAACAGTCCCTGCGAGGATTTGTATTGCCAGTATAGCTCCTACGTGGGCAAGAGTTTCTGTGAAAAGTCCCGTTTAGGGCAAAGTGTACTACTTTTAAGTTTTAGTGGAATGTAAGTTTATAAATTTCATCTTTGCTATGTTATGCATAATTAAATTATATATGAAATAAATAAATCGGAATCATTCCTTTTTAAAAATTTATCTGCCTATTTTAATTTTTAATTAAGGATCTTAAAGGTATAACCTAGCCTGCATGTCATTTTAAGACCTGGCCAAGATGGTAAAACCCGTTAAAAAGATTCAAATCCTAGTTGACATCTGAAAACATGTTAACACTCCTGCCAAACATGATTCGTTAAAACCACACGTGTTATTATTATATAAGGATCTTTTCAAAGATTCCTAACCCAACTAAATGATCTCTGAATCATGGGTTAAATCATCAATAAATATGATCAGTTCTTTTTACCACCCATTGGTAATGGAATGCCTACGGGCCCTTCTCATTTTCATATGAGACAAAAGACAATAATAGTCTGTGACCCTGTCTGATAAAGGTAATGAACTATGTTCAAACTTTAAAAGCCTTGATTCTCTGAAATCATAGCTTATGATTTAATTTGTCCCTGTGACTAGGCCTTATGTGCTAATAAAACTGTTATGTTTTATAATTAGGATAAATTATATTAGAAATCCTAAATAAATGTGAGTAATAAATTAACCATATATGGTCTATGATTACCACGGTTAATAAAATTGCCATAAAAGACAATTCTATAATAAACTCACCAATAAATTATTGTCAATATGTTACAGTTCAAGCTACATGGCCGACTCAAACGAGATCAATAGTCACCCGAGGGGAGAGCATGACAATGCCCGAGTAAATGTAGCGGGTGCAGAATTACAGGCAATGATAGATAATGTCGTAAATCGAGCTATGGATAGACAGCTCCATGAATCCAGTGGTACCCGTGCAAGGACCCAATCTGCACCACACTCTAGAACACCCTCCAGGACCCACACTGCCCACAACAGTAATTCTCACCACTCATCAAACCAGAGGAGTGCTCCATCCCAAAGAGTCGTACAGAATCAAGAACCTCGTAATAAGGGTTGCTCCTATAAGTACTTCGTTTCGTGCAAACCCAGGGATTTTACTGGGGATAAAGGAGCAGTAGATTGCATGACTTGGTTGGACGAGATGGATACGGTTGTGGATATCAGTGGTTGCAATAATAGGGATATTGTGAAATTCGTGTCACAGTCTTTCAAGGGAGAAGCATTAGCTTGGTGGAGATCTTTGATCCAAGCTACAGGGAAAGTCCCGTTGTACAATATGACCTGGGAACAGTTCATGACACTGATCAAGGAAAACTACTGCCCTCAACATGAGTTTGAGAAGATTGAAGCTGACTTCTTGTCGCTGGTCATGAGAAACCTAGACTGTCAGGCCTACCTTACCAGTTTTAACACTTTGTCAAGATTGGTTCCATATTTGGTAACTCCGGAACCCAAACGTATAGCCCGATTCATTGGGGGTTTTGCTCCGGAGATCAAGGCAAGTGTGAAGGCCTCCAGACCAGCTACTTTTCGGTCCGCAGCGGACATATCACTGTCCCTTACCTTGGATGCGGTCAGGCAGAAATCGCAGAGGAACGCTGATACCGAAAAGAGAAAGCGTGAGGATGACAACTCACGACGTTCAGACAAGAAGCAGAAGGGAAACAATGACCATAAGAAGGGGTCAGGATTTAGGAAGGATGGTCAGCAGTCGGGTGAAAAACCCAGATGTAAAATCTGCAAGAGGCAGCACTTTGGGAAGTGCAGGTATGAATCGAATTCGAATTCACAATCGAAAGCTTTTGCATGTGGGTTGTGCAAGTCCAAGGAACACAAGACCTTGGATTGCAAAAAGATGAAGGATGCGACCTGCTACGGTTGCAATGAAAAGGGGCACATCAAGACCAATTGCCCAAAATACGCCAAGAAGCCTGAAGAGGCTAAGAAGACCAATGCTAGGGTCTTCCGGATGGATGCTAAGGAAGCCGTCAAGGACGACAATGTGATAACAGGTACCTTTCTCGTAAATGATGTTTATGCGAGAGTGTTATTTGATTCAGGCGCTGATAAGTCGTTCGTAGATAATAAGTTTTGTGAATTGTTGAAATTACCTGTTAAGACTTTAAGTGTGAAGTATGAGGTGGAACTAGCAGATGGCACTTTAGAAACCGCCTCAACCTTATTAGATGGGTGTTTCATATCCATTAAGAACCACTCTTTTCCTTTGTCCCTACTTCCTTTGAAACTAGCCGGTTTCGACATAGTTTTGGGTATGGACTGGTTATCTCATAACCAGGCCCAGATTATTTGCAATAAGAAGCAAGTGATGATCAAGACTCCGTCTGGTGAATCACTTACTATCCAGGGAGATACCCAGTATGGGCTGCCCGAGAAAATGTCTATGCTCAAAGACTCTAAGTGTTTGAAGAAGGGTTGTGTCATCTACATGGCACAAGTGATAATTGATGAGCCGAAGCCCAAGATTGGGGATATCCCCGTCATTTCTGAATACCCGAAGTTTTTCCAGAAGAACAACCTGGTTTGCCACCAGATAGGCAAGTGGAATTCAGAATTGACATTATTCCTGGATCAGCACCAGTAGCAAGGGCACCTTATAGGTTGGCACCAACAGAGATGAAGGAATTGAGAACGCAGTTAGATGATTTACTAGCCAAGGGTTTCATCAAACCTAGTTCGTCTCCTTGGGGAGCACCAGTTTTATTTGTCAAGAAGAAGGATGGATCGATGCGTCTGTGCATCGACTACCGTGAACTTAATAAGGTCACTATCAAGAATAGGTATCCTTTGCCCAGAATCGACGATCTGTTCGATCAACTGCAAGGGGCAAGTTTCTTCTCTAAGATTGACTTAAGGTCAGGCTATCACCAACTGAAGGTTAGAGATGAAGACGTACACAAGAATGCATTTAGGACTCGTTATGGACATTACGAGTTCCTAGTGATGCCTTTTGGACTCACTAATGCGCCAGCCGCATTCATGGATCTCATGAATCGCGTTTGCAAGCCGCACTTAGATAAATTCGTCATCGTCTTCATCGACGACATTCTCATCTACTCGAAGAACCAAGCTGACCATGAGAAGCATCTTCACTGCATTTTGGAACTACTTCATAAAGAAAAGCTCTATGCCAAGTTCTCGAAATGTGAATTCTGGCTTCGAGCAGTCCAATTTCTTGGACATGTTGTTAGTGAGCGTGGTATCCAAGTAGATCCCGCTAAAGTTGAAGCTGTCATGAATTGGCATGAGCCAAAGACGCCTACAAAAATACTTAGCTTCCTAGGTTTGGCAGGTTACTATAGGCGATTCATTGAAAACTTCTCAAGGATTGCTGCACCCCTGACTTCCCTGACGCGTAAGAAGATTAAGTTTGACTGGGGTCCTAAGCAGCAGGAATCCTTCGATATTCTGAAACAAAAGTTGAGCAATGCTCCAGTATTAACATTGCCTGAAGGAATCGAGGAGTTTGTAGTTTATTGTGATGCATCACACACCGGGATGGGATGTGTGCTTATGCAGAAAGGCAAAGTCATTGCCTATGCTTCACGCCAGTTAAAGGTGCACGAAAAGAATTACACCACCCATGACTTGGAATTGGGTGCCGTTGTATTCGCACTAAAACTTTGGAGGCACTACTTATATGGAATCAAATGTGTGATCTATTCTGATCACAAGAGCCTCCAACATCTGTTCAATCAAAAGGACTTAAACATGAGGCAACGCCGTTAGATGGAAACTCTGAATGATTACAATTGTGAAATAAGATACCATCCCGGCAAGGCGAATGTAGTCGCTGATGCCTTGAGTCGAAAGGAAAGGGTGAAACCCATCCGAATCAATGCCAAGCGCATGGAAATAAAGAACAATTTGATTGAAAGGTTGTTAGCTGCACAGAAGGAAGCTGTGTTGGAAGCTAACTATCCTAACGAAAAGTTAGGGGTAACTGAGGAGCAGTTAACACTTAGCAAGGACGGAATATTAAGATTGAAAGGACGAATATGGGTTCCAATTTATGGAGGACTTCGAGATGTTATCCTCCAGGAAGCCCATAGTTCCAAATACTCCATTCATCTTGGAGCAGATAAGATGTACCAGGATCTAAGGGCAAACTATTGGTGGATAGGCTTGAAGAAGTCTGTAGCTACCTATGTCGCTAAATGCTTGACATGTGCGCAAGTTAAAGCCGAGCATCAGAAACCGTCAGGTTTGTTACAACAGCCTGAACTCCCTACGTGGAAGTGGGAGATGGTGATGATGGATTTCATCACCAAGCTACCAAAGACAAGGAAAGGAAATGACACTATATGGGTGATCGTTGATAGACTGACTAAGTCAGCACATTTCCTACCCATTAAGGAGACTTATAGCTCCGACATGTTGGCCCAGTTGTACGTGGATAAGATTGTAGCTTTACATGGTATACCTGTGTCTATTATCTCCGACAGGGATACTAGATACACGTCACATTTTTGGAAAAGCTTCCAACAATCTTTGGGCACGCGTTTGAATTTTAGTACGGCTTACCATCCTCAGACAGACGGTCAGAGTGAGCGTACTATTCAAACGTTGGAAGACATGCTTCGTGCATGTGTGATTGATTTGGGTGGTAGTTGGGATAACCACCTACCACTAATTGAGTTCTCCTACAACAATAGCTACCACACCAGCATTAAGGCTGCGCCTTTCGAGGCCATATACGGTAGAAAGTGTAGAACGCCCGTTTGTTGGGCGGAAGTTGGAGATGTCCAGTTATCAGGACCGGAGATAGTCTTTGAAACGACGAACAAGATTGTCCAGATTTGTGACCGTCTCAAAGCTGCCCGAGATAGGCAAAAGAGCTACGCTGATCCCAAGCGTAAATCTTTTCACTTTGAAGTAGGTGATAAAGTCTTACTTAAAGTATCACCCTGGAAGGGAGTGATGCGGTTTGGTAAGAAAGGCAAGCTAAGCCTGAGATACATAGGACCTTTCGAGGTTATCGAACGTGTCGGGTCAGTTGCCTATAAGTTAAACTTACCTGAAGAACTCAGTAGTATACACAATGTGTTCCACATCTGCAATCTGAAAAAGTGTTTCACTGATGAATCACTGGTCATACCCCATACAGATGTGCATATAGATGAGAGCTTAAAATTTGTGGAAAAACTATTGTCGATCGAGGATCGACAGGTTAAGAAGCTTCGAAGGAAGCATGTACCGATTGTAAAGGTCAAATGGGATGCCCGTAGAGGTCCCGAGTATACGTGGGAGGTCGAGTCCACGATGAAAGAAAAGTACCCTTATCTGTTCAGTAAATCTCGAGGTCGAGATTTCTTTTAAGGGGGTGAGGATGTAACACCTCGAAAATTTACGTCCTATAATGTCTTGACACGTGTCATAACCTTTGAACGTGTGAAAGAATGTTCTTGAAGGACTAAAGTTGACAAACTATGTAAATATAAGGGTTCAAAGTGTCAACAATGAATAAATATACTTTACAATAACCCTACATGATGTTTATAACCTTAAACGAATGGATCATGGATCATACGAAGCGAATTGTGAAAGAAAGTGAGAGATTACAAACTACAGGGGTTAAATGTGTCAACATGTTAAGATATACCTCTGAGTGACCTTTTAGCAAACCCGAAACCTTGTAACGATTAATTATGCTCACTAGAATGCACCATAAAAATTTCACCAAGTTTCGTTATCGTATGAGAAAGTTATGATGAAATTCGTGTGTGAGGGTTAGAATCGTCAACATTGAAAATTAGGGCTTATCGGGTGATCACAAAGTTACCCGAGGACTTGACAAAGAGGGTATAAGTTTTAAAGCCCCTAAATGTTATTTTTAAAGCCTCATAATGCAAGAAACCATGTGAAAATGATGTTTCGGGGGACCAAGGGCCAAAAGTGCAATTAAAGGAAAATGTGTAACCTGATCCGAGGTCTAAGGCGGGCCGCGTAAGGTCCTTAAGACCTTTACGCGGGCTGCGTAACAGCTACCAGCGACAGAAACATCACAGCTGCCTGTTTTCAGCCATTTAACCGACTCCAAGTGACTTGTTATGATACCATGGGCTCCTATACTGGTATTTAGACTATAGAGGACACATGTATTCATCCATGATCAATGGTAGACCATTTTGGCAACAATCTAGGATGATCAAAGTTACTAGATAAGGCTCATGTTGCAACATACAACCACACTTCAACTTCTGGTCATTTTGAGGAGCACAAGAGCTGATACAAGACTTCCTAATCATCCATTAGACAAGTGTAAGTATGTTTTAACCCTTCTAAATTAAGTCTTGCTTAGTTTATAGCCTAGAAGTCAAACCGTCGTAATTACGGTTTGACTTAACGATAAAACACAAACGGTCCAGTGTTTTGCCGAAAAGAAAGTTGTTATAAGTTGGTAATTATGTGGGCCTTAAAGCCTTATAAGGGTACCCACTTATTCCAATCCTAACTAGGTCGTTTGTCGAGTCAACGGTAATTAGAAAAAGTCAGCAGAATCATTAAACGCATAATTAGCGATATAGAAGGTGTGTAACCTGTTTTATCATTCATATAACTTGGTAATAAGTGTGCGGACTTGTCTAAGCTTGGTTGATTCGACAACTTTCTGTTTTGAACCGATTCGGAACCGAAAAACGCAAAAGTTTGACTTTTGCTTTGACTTCAGTTCTGACCCGGTTTTGATAGGTTTAGACTTGCCTTAAAGTTCCATTAGGACCTAGTTACATGTGTGTATAACCCTCTGCGTTTATACCACATAAATCCTTAATTGTCCGACGTTTCCGTTAAGTGCTTAAATATTGACCATAATGCCCTTATGACCATACAACGAGAATTTTGAAATGTGAAAGTACAATAATCTTTGTTACTGATTATAAAACATGTCCCTAAATTTTCACATCAGTTGGAGGTCTAGATTAGGAGCTATGCTTAATGACGTAATTAGAACGTTTCTTAGTGATTAAACGGCGTCATTAGCGTAAAGCCTATCTAAACCCAATCTTTGACACCAAAACTTATACCCACTGATGTAATATAATATTTTGGAATTTTTGAAGATTTTTAATTATTTTTAAACTGATCATAAGCTAGGATTAGTGCCTTAATTCGGTAAATACCGAATATACCCTTTTCGGCCATAAAAATGAGTTTTACAAATCCTTTTGATGCCAATTCAATTGCTACTGATTTTAAATAATAAGTGAAGTGTTTTGAACCTGTTTAACTGATCAGAAAACTCAGAATCCTATTTTAACCCGTACGTCGCTTAAAACGGCTTTATACGCGTATTAAACGCATAGTTTGGGTTTAAAACTATTTTGGCATATAAGACTTATAACCAAATGTTATAACCTGTTAAAATAAGTTATTTTACTGAATTAATCAGACCCGAATCACAGAAGCTTAATTGATTCCTTTTATAATCTTTAAAATGACCAAAATACCCCTACGGGGCTTAATATGAGATTAAACTCGTTATGGGCATAATGGAAGATATCCTACTGATATCACAACATATTTAAGGCATGTTAACTTAGGAAACCTGTTTAGGACTCTTATGGTTACCCGTTACGCTTCATGCGCGTTCGGTTCAGTTTATGTAACTAGTTTACATAAATTAGCCGAAACGGGTCAAACCTTATCGGTTTTATCTCAAAATCCAGAATGTGTATAATATACCCATATTAAGCAAGTCTTCAAACTTGTCGGGTCTAAATCACATTCTATCCGGTCTTCGCTTAATCGTGCGTACGAACCGTATCTTTAAAACTAACCGGTCTAAGCTTAAGCTTAACTAAAGACCCGTTAGGATTCTAATAGGTTATTATAAACCTTCGTTCCAGATTAGGAGAACCGGTAAAAGATACTTGCACTCGCTGATTTTGATTTATACTTGCTCAGGTAAATACTCTTAACTTATTTTCCCTATACGGGCTTGGGGTACGGTATATAAAAATACCGTTTGGTCGGGCATTCGACCTTAATCGTTTTGGGGGGTTAAGTATTATCGAGATGACCGTTTAAATAGTTTTGTTTGCTTAAAGCCTTTGGGGGGTTAATGACCATGTCCCGGATATCCCTGGCATCATTTTACGAAATGGCCACGACCTTAGCACACAGGTGTAGGCGTACACCTGTCAGTGTCTCATATACATAATGTGGTGTGTCTATTGATCTTTAACCCGGCATGAACCGGGCTACTGAACGCATAAGAAACATGTAAATCTTTTACGAGTATTATATTCTAATAATTATCCCAAGTTATAAAAATATTATTTGTGCCTTGTGCCTTAAATGCATTTTCTTAAACTCTTTTCAAAATGAGTCGGTTGATTGTATTTACCAGTGTAAACTGACGTATTTTCTCAAAAAGGTTAAGTGCAGGTGCTACGCGTAATTGGCTGGGATTTCTCCTTAGCATCATTAGAAGTCTCGCAAGCTTAAGATGCCTGAAGTCTGTTGAACTATTGTTTCATATTTTGTTTCCGATCCATCTGTGGATAAACTTCCGAATATTGTGACATTTGATATTACAATATTAAATTCGGTTGTATTATATCTTTTAAATTGCTTTCGCTGTGCATTTAAATATTGTGTTGTTTGACTAATATGTTGCCAACCACGTCACGACACTCCCCCACCGGGCCCACCGGTGACACGTGGAAACCGGGGTGTGACAGAAACCTCCACTTACCCACTTTCCACGTGGCAATCCCCCAGCCATTGATCTAAACGGTGATCTGTGTGCTCCCACGTCAGATCCAGAAGATTAACGGAAGGAAAAATAAGTGCTAACGGTGTTAGCATCTTCCGTTAATATTTCAACAACGAGTTTTCCCGCCCAAACTCCCGGCTAAAAATATGAGAGTAATTCAGGTATGAACTTCAAGTTACACTCACTTCATCAATACTTCTTCTTCTTCATAAACACATACTTATTCTCACGCCGGAGTCGGGTCACGGAGAAAACCTCCATTTTCCCCGTGACGAGGCTAACGGTGTTCTGTTTTGCAGTGTTCATCGGAGAAGAAGACTGGTCCCTTTGAATCGAACGAGAGAGAACCACCCCTTTTTATGCAGAACCTAACCCCCTGGATAATTTGATTCCGGCCATTTATCCAGTGTTTCTTCACTTACCCCCTTCACTAAGTGGGCAAGTTCCCCGGATTTGACGGCTTCTTCAATCCTCTTTTCGAGTTGGAAGCAATCATTAGTATGGTGGCCCTTCTCTTCATGGAATTCACAAAATTGTGTGGAATTTTCATTCCTCTTACTTTTAGGGAGAGGCCTGGGAGGTCGGAAGCTTTGCTTCACTTCTTCTGTGGCAAGAATCTCTTGAGGGGTCTTGGTAAGGGGTGTGAAATTCATGGCCTTCTCCTTGCTGGGAGGGTTCCGACCTTCAGACCTTCGTTGATCTGAACTGTAACACCTCGTAAAATCACGACCAATATTATAAAGACACGTGTCATGGACTTTAAACATGTAAAGGAATTATTTCAGAGGGACTAAAGTTGACAAACAAATAAAGTATGTGTGTAGAAGGATTCAAAGTGTCAACATTTGATAATTTCGCCTTTCAACAACCTTACGCGATGTTTATACCCTTAAACGAATGAATCATGAATCGTACGAAACCGTTTGTGGAAGAAAGTGAAAGTTTGCAAGCCGCAAGGGTTAAATGTGTCAACATGTTTAAATTATACCTCTGAGTAACCTTTTAACGAACCCGAAGCTTTGTAACGATTAATTATGCTCCCGAGAATAAGTGATAAAAATTTCACAAGGTTTCGATATCATATGAGGAAAATACGTTAACATTCGTAAATAAGGGGTTAAAAGCGTCAACGTTGAAATTAAGGACTTTTCGGTGATCGTATAACTAACCGGGAGCTTAACAAAAGTTTGTTTATGACTTAGAGTCCTTAAAAGTCAAGTTTGGGGGTTAAAAGTGCAATAAATGAAAGTTAAAACATGTTTAGAGGGACTAGGGGACCAAAAATGCAAAGTCTGAAAACTTGTTGACCGGATCTGACATCCATACCGGCCGCGTAGGCCTTGCGCAGACCTTACGCGGGCCGTGTAGAACCTGCAGGTGTAGAAAAACTACACAGATGCCTGTACAGCAGGTTGCACCGCCTTTGCATTGTGGTTTTCGATCCCAGGGGCTGCACCAATGGTTTTACATGCATAGGGGACACCTGGGATGATCAGGAATCACCTGTAGACCTTGTTGGAATGATCTTGTGAGTTTTAAAGTTCTATATAAGAACTTGTTGTTTGTTAGTTCACTTGCACTTTTCAAAATTTATTCACAACACACTTTCTGGAGCTTTCTGGACTTCAAGCAAGCTTTCCTCAACTCCTAATTCGTGCTAAGAGCCTTTGTAAGCATTCTTAGCCTTCCTAATTCAAGTTTTACTAGTCTAATGACCAAAAGTCAAAGCCGTTGTAATTAAGCTTTGACTTAGTGATTAATCACTAATGGTCCAGTCATTTTTCGAATTGAAAGTGGCTATGAGTTGGTAATTATGTGGGTAATAAACCCTTAAAAGGGCACCCTCTGATTTCCACTCTAACTAGGTCAATTGTCGGGTCAAACTTAATATTAAAAAGTCAACAGAAAGCTATTTTGCAAATAAACTCATAATTAACAATGTAGAAGCCATGAAACATGTTTAACACTTATATAACTTGGTAATTAATGTAAGAACATGTCTAAGCATGTTCAACCCGACAATTTTGAGTTTAGGCTCGGTTCGGAACCGAAAGTCGCAAAAGTAGACTTTTGCTTTGACTTTCAGTTCTGACCCGATTTAGCTTAGTTTAAATATGCCTTAGAGTTCCATTAGGACCAGGTTATAGGTTAGTATAACCCTCTGAGGTTATACAACTTGGTTCCTAATTAATCCGATTCATTTGCATGTTTCCGTTAATTGCTTAAATGTTGACCATTATGCCCTTTTGACCTTAAAACGAGATTTTTGAAAATGTGAGAGGACAAAAACCTTTGTTACTGATTTATAAACATGTACTAAAAATTTGACATCAGTTTGAGGTCTAAATTAGGAGTTATGCTCAATATCGTAATTTGAAAGCTTTTTATTAATTAAACGGCATTATTAGCATAAAGCCTATCTAAACCCAAATTTTGACACCAAACTTTTACCCACTGATGTAATATAATATTTTGGGATTTTTGAAGATTTTTATTTATTTTTAAACTGAACATAACATAGGGTTCTTGCTTTGATTCGGTAATTGTCGGTTATACCCTTTTTGCTAATAAAATGAGTTTTACATAACATATTGATACCAAATCTTTTGCTACTGATTTTATATGATGAATAAAATATTTTAAGCCTTCTGGGCTGATAAAAATCTCAGCTTTCCTTATATAACCCGAAAATCACCTAAAACCGTCTTTTTACGCGTTTTAAACGCATAGTATGGGTTAAAACTATTTTTGGCATATAAGACTTAATACCTACTGATGTTTTAAGTAAATTTTTATACTTTAATAGTAAGCAAAAGTTTTGAACTCAGATTTCTAAATTTGACCTTTAAAGCTTATGTGAAATTACCAAAATGCCCCTACGGTGCATAGTTTGGTGATAAATGATAAATTTCACATACACGCAATACCCTACTGATATAACTTATTAAATTAAATATTTTTACTGGTCATTTTAGACCAGAACCTCAGATTAATATTTAACCTCTTTTATAATCCTTAAAATGACCAAAATACCCCTACGGGGCTTAAATTGATTTTAAATCCGTTTTGGGCATAATGGAAGGTATCCTACTGATATCACAACATATTTAAGGCATATTAACTTAGGAAACCTGTTCATGACTCATTTGGTTACCCGTTATGCATTTATCGCGTTCGGTACGGTTTATGTAACTAGTTTGCATAAATTAACCGAAACGGGTCAAACCTTATCATTTTCACTTCAAAATTCAGAATGTGTTTAGTTTACCCATATTATACAAGACTTCATACTTGTCTAGTCTAAACCACATTCTAATCCGGTCTTCGCTTAATCATGCGTTTTGAACCGTATACCTTTCTTTAAAACTAACTGGTCTAAGTTTAAACTTAAGTGAGACCCGTTAGGAATCTAATAGGTTATTAAAACCTTCGTTCCAGATTTAGGAGCCCAGTAAAAGATAGTTGCACTTGCTGATTGTATACGGCTGGGAAAAATTTGTATAATTTGCTCAGGTAAATACTTTTAACTTATTTTCCCTTATACGGACTTAGGGTACGATATATAAAATACCGCTTGGTCGGGTATTGAAATTTTAATCGTATGAAGGTTAAATCATTGAGATAACCCGTTTAATCTGTTTTATTTATTCTAAGCCTTTGGGGGGTTAATGACCATGTCCTGGATATTCTCGGCTCATTCATTGAAATGGCCACGACTTAAGCACAGGGTGTAGGCATACACCTGCCGGTGCGTATGTAAAAATAATGTACCCACCTGTTCGAGAATAACTCGCCATGGGACATATTATGTGGTGTGTCTATTAATCTTTAACCCGGTTTTCAACCCGGGCTACTGAACGTATAATAAACATGTAATTCTTTAACAAGTTTATTTTTAAATAATTATCCCAAGTTATAAAAGATATTTTGTGCCTTGTGCATTCAAATCAATTTTCTTAAACATTTTCAAAATGAGTCGGTTAATTGTATTTACCAGTGAAAACTGATGTATTTTCCAAAAAGGTTAAGTGCAGGTACTAATCGAAATGGGCTGGCTACTCCTAGCATCAATAAAGAGTCTTGCAAGCTTAGATGTTTATAAATCTGTTGAACAATGTTCCTTTTAACTTTGATCCGCCTGTGGATCCCTTACAACCGTTTTTGTAATAATTGATATTACTTTCATTCGGTTTATAATGTTTTTATCTTTCGACTTCCGTTGTGTATTAAACTGTGATAAATTGTCTATGATGATATCAACTACGTCACGATACTCCCCACCGGGCCCACCGGTAATACGTGGATATATCGGGGTGTGACATGAACCCCTTTGGCGTCTGTCATAAGAATGGAAATTTCCCTTCTTCCTGGCTGGGCTGTTGCCTCGCCAACTAGATCCCCTTTTTCTTTGTTCTTTTATGTCCACAGCCTCCTCTCCTATGATGTGGGCTTCGGCCCTTTTGAGAGCTTCTTCCAAGGTTTTTGGCAGGGACTTGTTAAAATCTCTGGTAAGGTATTTGGAGGTAATTGCATTCATGAAACCGGCTACTCTCATCTTTTCATCCGCCCCCACATACGTCAAACCCTCATTTTTATACCTTTCTATGAACTCTCGAAGGCTTTCATTGTCCCTTTGTTTTATCTGGAAGATCACCGTTGCGTCTTTGACGTACCGCCTTTGCTGGGAGAAGTTGGCCAGGAACCCTTTGCTAAGATCATCGAAGCTTCGAACGCTTCTGGCAGGTAAATCATTGAATCGGATTCTGGCTGATTCGACAAGGGTTTGCATGAACATTAGACAGCATTCAGCATTAGACCATTTCTCGATCCTGGCAGCACCAGTAAAGATCTGGAGATGATCCTCCGGATCCTCAGTCCCATCATACGTCTTGATATGGGATGGCATTTTGATCTTTGTTTGGAAATCATAATCAGCGATCTACTTAGAGAAGCATGACAAATTGCTTGGTTTATATGGCTTGGCCAAATCCTCTTCCACTCTTGCACCTGTGTTGTTGTTGTTATTGTTGTTGTTCCCTTGGGTGGCCAACACTTGGTAAATAAAGTGTTACCACGGGAATCTTGCCATCATCTGGGCCATTATATGGGGCATAAGATTGAAGCCTTGAAGGCTTCCAGGTGTAACAGGGCAGTTTACCCCCAAGGGAGTGCTGATGACGGCACTCCGTGCCAAGGGAAGCATAGACAAAGCTTGTTCCCATGTAGTTGTTGCTGAGGGTGGAAGGCTTGCTACTGGAGATTGTAGGAGCTGGTCCAAAGTCAGCCCGTGCCCCAAGGGAGCACCGGTTGCAATTGGTTGGGAAGAAAAGAGAGGAAAAGACGTTGGATCTGACCTCGTGTACAAATATGGGTTAGGATTTGGAGGAGGATTGTTGGGACCAGCCTCATTCCTAGACATAGTTGGTTGTGAACTTGCACAAGGAAGAGCGGGAGGCCCAGGAGATAGTGATGGTTCTGACTCGTCATAATCCAGACGGATCCTCATTCCCTTGTCTCATTCCCTACTCACGTGTTGGTTAAGGAGAGACCTTAACTCAAGAAAGTTATTAGCAACTCCTTCAGGTGTAAGGTCAATACGTGAGGGGGTGTTAGAGGCACCAACGTTGGGAGATGGTACTCTAGAATGAGACGGTGTCGGCGTTTGGAAAGTGAGAAACTCGGGGTATGTTGCTCCAGTTGGAGTGCTTCCCGGTGTTGAGATAGAAGTTGGTATAGCCACGGGAGTTTGGCTAGTGTTTGGGGTAGAGGTACGTGGGATTTGGTTTACCTCTCCCGGAGACTCACCTTCCGACATGCTGATCTTTGAACAGAAATGGAGCTACACTAGTAGGTCTTTTGAGAAAAATCAGTGGCGTTGCCCCACAGTGGGCGCCAACTTGTTGATGCAACAAATACTAGACTGATGGTGGTAGCTGGGCTGGTTAGGCAAAAGGGTTTGAGGGTTCAGTTTTGCCTAACGCAGGTCGTGGGGTCCCCCACGTTTGCTAGACGTGGAGAGAGGTTCACTAGTTAGATTTTGTTGTTTGCTCAAGATCCTCCACTGAAATGTGTTCAGCTTCGGATGTGAGAGCAATGGGAATGTGTGTGTTGAATGTGATGAAGAGTGACTTGCATGGAACAAGTACTCAAGAGCAGTGACCAGAGATCCCCATAGAATCAGACCTGATCGGAACATATTTTGCACTGAATGAAGTGTCAATTTATAGGAAAGGTCATCTCCCAAAGAAGAAACCATTGACTAGTGAAACATGTCTGCAGTGGGGGACTTACCCTTTTGGGGGTTGAAGCGTTTTGACCTACGGGTAAAAGACTACATTCTGTGCATTCGTCTTACTTTTGCGGCTAGGAGAGTTGTTGAAGTAATCAGATACATGACTGATTACTGTACACGTGCTGCTTTATCCTAGCTCCCGGGTTTTTAACCTTTGAACCTTTTAACCTTTTAAGCGTTCATGTGTTTAAGTCATTTTATTTAGTCTTGGGCTACCCCCGTCATCATTTATCTTCATACGATATGCATTAAGAATGCCTCTTTAATGTATATGCTTTAGGGTTGTATATAGATACCTATACTAGTTGCTGTGTAAATACAAATAACTATTTTCTTTTAAATTTGGTTAAAGTTGGGCACCATATTCTTATCCTTTTTACCATTATAGCATACTAGGTTATAACCCCGTGTACTACACGGGGTTGAATAAATAAATTTTATATACTAAATAATAAAACAATATATCTTTAAAACCTCATTTATTGTACGGGTTGAATAAATATAATTTTATATATTAAATAATAAAAAGTTATATCTGAACCATATTGTACGGGTTGAATAAATGTAATTTTATAAACCAAATAAAAGTTATATTTAAAACCACGTGTATTACACGAGTTGAATAAATGTAATATTGTTTACCAAATAATAAAATAATACATCTTTAAAAATCCTCATTTATTACACGGGTTGAATAAATGTAATTTTATATACCAAACAATAAAAAATTACATCTTTAAAAATATGCGCATTACACGGTTTGAATAAATGTAATTTTCTGTACTAAATAATAAAAAGTGTATATCCTTAAAAAAAACCTCGTGTATTGTACGAATTGAATAAATCTAATTTTATATATCAAATAATAAAAAGTTATATCTTCAAAAACCTCATGTGTTACATGGGTCGAGTAAATGTAATTTTGTATAGTGAAAATAAAAATATTTAATATATTAATACAAAGTTTGGTTTTCATGAGAAAAATAGATTATTCTGTTGTTGCAAAATTTGTTAACGAAGTCTCAATAAATTTAACCCTGTATTTAAAACTCCGTAAATGTATAAATGATAAATAATATTAGTTAATTTTATTTTAAGTTTCGTAAAATTTATTTGATACCAAACTAAACAAAACGTTCAAATATAATTAATTCAAATCTATACTATATAATAAAAAAAACCAATAAAATGACACTTGTCATTATTCTAGACCATCATTAATTGTAGATAATTATTAATTAATTTAAATTATTAAATTTAATATATGTTTCAAACATTTAAAAAATTACAGATAAAGTTTCATAAAATATTAAATTTTAAAGTTATATAATTTAATAATTACCGTAATTTATACTTATCTGATTAATTTAAATTTAAATATTATTTTGTAGCAATAAGTTTATCTATTTGGCTAATTCTTATATTCCTAATCTGGACATTTCAACACTTTTTAGAACTAATAATTTAAGACCACTATTATTTAAATAAAACTTGGGTTATTAAATGTATGTTCACATGACTGTTAAAACTTGTGAGAAAGTCGATGATAAAGGTGGTCTTCTAATCGATGGTTCAAATGCTTTCATATTTGTAAACTTGACAAACATCACACGTTTTGATCATACATGACACAAAATTTTGTTTGGATATCAAAAACGCGTCATAAAAATATCGTTTTTTAATAGTTAAATCTTTGTTATTAACTATTTGACTTTTTATTTACTTAACCCGTGTAATACACGGGGTTATAACCTAGTAAATAATATTATAAATGAGAAGGAGATTAAACTAAATAATAATTATCCATAAGATATTAAACTAATAATATTTAGTAGGAGGGTTATCTATAATATAAGATATTAAATTAAATAATATTTAGTAGGAGGGTTATCTATAATTAATTAGAAGAGATTAAATTAAAATAATAATTATCTATAAGAGATGGCCTAATATGATGACAAGTGTCTCTAAAGTGGTTTCTTTTATTATATAGTACTAGCGGTAAGACCCGTGTGCAAACACGGGTCGTTTCTTAGAAAACCATGCATAACAAATATAAATGATGAATATGGTTATATTTATAGACTTATAAATAAATTAGTCAGTCGGTAAATACTTAAAGTTTAGAGTATAAAAAATACAAAAATATACAATTTATTAATCTTTTGTAAACGAAATAACATTTGCATTCAAACATGTTCCATCAACCTCCACAAAACACTATTTTAACCCAAAAGTGGTTTTAAACCACCGTTTTAACCGAACAGCAGTTTCAACCATAGTTTTCTCCACAACAAATACATTTAACCCAACAGTGGTTTCAAACATCTGTTTTCATCCATCTATTGACCAAAGTCAACAGATGTATCAACTAATGTTTTATTTTCAAACATCTGTTGACAACAACAGAGCTTTCGTCATTTAAACTCTCAAACCTAAATATTCATTTACTTAATTTAAATAACAAACATGGTTAATAATTTTAACACAACTAATTATATAAAATATGAAAGTGTCAAACAAAGGTAACTATATAATAAACAAACTTCAAAACAGCACACATCATTCAATAAAATACAGCATAATAATTTCTAATCAATGGACGAAACAGTAGTCTCGATAAATAAAGCTCCTTTCGGATCACTGTAGTTGTCAACATGTTGGAGGTATTTCAAAACTTCATTGCTCAAATCAACTTCAACCATATCTCCCCAACTTCAACTTCAACCTTAAATACTTAAAGTTTACAGTATAAAAAATACAAAAATATACAATTTATTAATCTTTTGTAAACAAAATAACATTTGCATTCAAGCATGTTCCTTCTCCAGAAAACAATATTTTAACCCAACAGTCGTTTCAATCCCCTTCAACCTCCACAAAACACTATTTTAACCCAACAGTGGTTTTAAACCACTGTTTTAACCAAACAGCGGTTTCAACCACAGTTTTCTCCACAACACTCTGCTTTATCCCAACAGTGGTTCCAAACATCTATTTTCATCCATCTGTTGACCAAATTCAACAGATGTATCAACCACTATTTTATTTTCAAACATTTGTTCACAATAACAGAGCTTTGATCATTTAAACAGACCTTTGCCAATATTACAAGCTTTTACACTCTCAAACCTAAATATTCATTTAGTTAATTTAAATAACAAACATGGTTAATAATTTTAACACAACTAATTATATAAAATATGAAAGTGTCAAACAGAGGTAACTTTATAATAAACAAACTTCAAAACAACACACAACATTCAATAAAATACAGCATAATAATTTCTAATCAATGGGCGAAACAGTAGTCTCGATAAATAAAGCTCCTTTCGGATCACTGTAGTTGTCAACATGTTGGAGGTATTTCAAAACTTCATTGCTCAAATCAACTTCAATAATATCTCCCCAACTTGAACTTCAACCTTAAATACTTAAAGTTTAGAGTATAAAAATATACAATTTATTAATCTTTTGTAAACAAAATAACATTTGCATTCAAGCATGTTCCTTCTCCAAAAAACAATATTTTAACCCAACAGTCGTTTCAATCCCCTTCAACCTCCACAAAACACTATTTTAACCCAACAGTGGTTTTAAACCACCGTCTAACCAAACAGCGGTTTCAACCACAGTTTTCTCCACAACACTTTGCTTTATCCCAACAATAGTTCCAAACATCTGTTTTCATTCATTTGTTGACCAAAGTCAACAGATGTATCAACCACTGTTTTATTTTCAAACATCTGTTCACAATAGCAGAGTTTGATCATTTAAACATTAACAGACCTTTGCCAATATTACAAGCTTTTACACTCTCAAACCTAAATATTCATTTAGTTAATTTAAATAACAAACATGGTTAATAATTTTAACACAACTAATTATATAAAAACTACAAGCGTCAAACAGAGGTAACTATATAATAAACAAAGTTCAAAACAGCAAACAACATTCAGTAAAATACAACATACTAATTTCTAATCAATGGGTGAAACAGTAGTCTCGATAAATAAAGCTCATTTCGGACCATTGTAGTTGTCAACATGATGGAGGTATTTCAGAACTTCGTTGCTCAGATCAACTTCAACCATATCCCCCCATATGCTTGTTATCAGCCACTTGTTGTTTTCAATTATATTAGTCCTTCGACGCCTATCTACATAATCAACTACACGAGGATTATTGAAACAAACACCTTCATCCAGCCTTCTTCTTCATATCTGAGCAAATCAGCAATTAGCTCAGCAGACTTTCCAATAACAATCAAATGCAGCCTATTTGCGATGGTCAAAAAATGCCCTTGGCAAGGATTGACTACGATACTCTTTGGAAAATGAAGCATTCTGAAAGTCTCAGAAAGAGCATCGAAAGCATCAATGTTCCTCTCACCTAGTGGATACCAATAATTTGAAACCATGAAATATATGGTTTTATCAGCATAAACTCCTGTAGACCATGAATAACCTCTTGAACCATAATTATTTATGCTACCGAAATTTATTGTTCTCCATGACTCACGACGTCGTGAGTAAAAACGAGCAGTAGCCACATTACAGTAACATATGATGTTCAGCACTTTCAGATCATTGAATTGATCAAAATAAATTCCACCAGTATCAGAGTTTCGATCATGATTGTAATTTAAGTAGTCGTCAGACAAAACCTTATAGCGCCTGGTAGTTGGATTCCAAAGAATCAGCTCACAGCAAATCCCTTCATGGCAAACTAACAACAATCCATTAAATGATGATAGAATACGTAAGAAGGTAGGGTGGACAATGTTAGGAAAACTTAAGGTTTTGCTTCAAACAACATCCAAATTACCAGCAACTACGTCATCAACGACAATTGACGTGTCTTTAAAGGATAGTAGTTTCTTTTGTAGTGAATCTCCACTTCGGAGAGCATGCCTCATCTCAAATCCATGACTTGACAGTTCCCTATAAAAATTCTTGGAAAGACATTTCAAACGACCAATATCTTCTGCAGAGAGCCTGGTGAAAATTTCGTCAACAATCACTTGAAAGCCAATGTTTTCCATTTTGCAGTGAACAAATGCGTCTTTGAAAGCCAAAGAAATTGTAATGATATTGATAAACAAAAAACTTTTGAAGATGATTGAGTAGATGGATGAAAACGGTAATGATGAAAACCTCTGCCCAATGTATTTTATATACCCAATGAAGGCGGTTATGACTAAATACATCGTCAGACGAAAGAATATGATGCGACATTCGTTAGGCTTTTAATGCAAAGCATTTGAAAAATGCGTTTCCATGGGAAAAGTATAAAATTAAACACGTTATTATAATTACAATTAACCTCTTCATTTACCATAAGACGCCTTTACCATAAGATATAAGTGAGTGAGTAACATGCATTAATTGCAAAGTACATATCCCCAGGCATTTTGAATTTGAAATTACCGGCAATTTTAAAACATCTGCTAAGGTATATGTTTGCCAAAGGAAACATCTGCTAAGTTATACTTTCTTGGAGATGGGCACTGGTTTGCCTTCTTGAATGTGGGCCAGACCTTTGACATTTGAATATAGAGCAGTGGTTTGAAGTTAAATTTATTTTAACTCAGATAAAAAATCGCTTCATTTGCAATCATCATTTAGTCATAAGTCAGATAAAAAATCTATTCATTTAAAGACCAGCAATACTCTACATAGTAAACAAATGCTTCTATAACTCCAGCAGACAAAGATATTGCAAACATCTGTTTGGCAACAACAAATATTGCCAACAGTAGCAAGTCAAACAGCCGTTAGATTAGCAGAAGATCACCACTGAACAAATGTTCTCTTTGGGCAGACTTTACCTTTGACAGAGAGTTAAAGTAACAGATGCATCAGTATTTACAATTGAGAGGAGGAAATTATTCGAAAAGCTCTATTAGGCAACAACAGATGTTGGCAACAGTAGCAAGTCAAACAGCCGTTAGATCAGCAGATGATGATTTGGAGCAGATGTTCTCTTTTGGCAAACTTTAACTTTGACAGATCTATACACTAACATAAATTGATTCAACATCAACATAATCTAATTAAATTCAGTAACAATTCAGTTCTACATCAAAAGTACCAATATGCAATAATCAGATGATATTAAAAATTACATAATAATACTTATGCACCTTAAAATTAGTAAAAATAAAATGCTCCACAAACATTAATAGGATTAAAATTTAATTATGAGGATTAAAAGATCAACAATTACATCGAGTACTGAACAACGAAACTTTAAAATCTAACAACAACACCAAGAAATTTAGGAATCTAACATAAAAAATTTAGTGCTTTTACCTTCAACTCCATCGAGTACCGAACTTCTCAATGTATATCTTCGATAATGGCCATGAACTCCACGGAAGTACTGAATGCATCACCATCAGGTTTCTGGAAACCTGGTCTCTCGTGAACAGACCAAGATGCAGTACATGAAAACACTTCTTCAGCTGTTGAAGAGTAGCCCTATCCTCATATACTTAATCCTCAACTTGCTTCATAAAGAGATGCTTTAAACCAAACTTTATGCTTCTTTTAATACAAAAAAAGGCAGGAAAGAACAAATCTCTAGTAAAATAAAATCTTATCTTACAGCAGTAGCAAATCCTTTCTTGCGTTTAGTAGGAACTACTGTGGGTTCTACATCATCATCACCTGCCCAAGTCAATTATAATCATCATTTAGTCATAAGCAAAAATTATTTTAAATGTACATTTAATAATCTTTCTTTGTGTTTAATTTAACTTTATGCTTCTTTTAATACAAAAAAGGCAGGAAAGAACAAATCTCTAGTAAAATAAAATATTATCTTACAGCAGTAGCAGATCATTTCTTGCGTTTAGTAGGAACTAATGTGGGTTCTACATCATCATCATCTGCCCAAGTCAATTATAATCATCATTTAGTCATAAACAAAAATTATTTTAACTGTACATTTAATAATATTTCTTTGTGTTTAATTTAACTTTATGTTTCTTTTAATACAAACCTAAAATAACCCGCAGATGATTGTATGAATTTCAAACAAATGTGATTAGACTGAAATATAAAGCGAGAATTAGAGTATATCACTTCAAAATTAGAAATTCAAAATTTCAAAATTAGAGTAGAAAAAAACATACTTTAAACGATGTTGGAACAATGATGCTGGAAACAACCGTAGAACAATCATCATCATCATCTGCTCAGATCATTCACAATAATCATTTAGTCATAACTCAGATAAAAAAACTTTAGTAAAAATCAAAAACCAAAACAAACATAATCATATATATCACATTACCATCATCAAAGCAAACCACATATCCCCAAAATTTGTTCTGAAAGTGGGTCAGAGAGAGCTTCCGTTTTCTCTTATCCTTTATGAACAAATGTCGAGTATTGAGAAGAAGGGATTTGAGGGAGGGATACATTAGAAATGTGGTTTGAAAATACAAAAGCAGAGAACACGAGAATGTAAATATGAAGAGTGAAATGAGAATATAAATCAGTTTATATAAGAAGATGATTAACATAAGTGAGTGAGTGACATGCATTAATTGCAAATTACATATCCCCGTGCATTTTGAATTTGAAATTACCGGCAATTTCAAAACATCTGCTAAGGTATACGTTTGCCAAAGGAACCATCTGCTAAGTTATACTTTCTTGTAGATGGGCAGTGGTTTGCCCTTTTGAATGTGACCAGACCTTTAACATTTGAATACACGGCAATGCTTTGAAATTAAATGTATTTTAAAGTGATTTATATATTCCGGTTTATGATGCAGTAATGACATAAGAAAAGCATTGTTGGACAGCCTCTCTGGCTGACACACCAGCTTTTCTTATCTTATTAGGTTTTCTCCTTTTATAGAAAGTATAGATAGATTCTTATCCAAATTTAATACATAAACAAATTACAAAACTTCTGTTTTCAAAAGAGATGGTTAACTAAGAATTCAAAATAATGGCCAAAAAAGTGTTGACAGGTTGATGTGAGTTCCAAACAATGATGTTTTTTTTTCGGTTTAGAAGGTTTTTGGATAAAGAGTCACTGCTTATGACTGACTATATGCTTATTTAAGGATAAAATAAGCAGTTTGGGGGTTCCTTTTTTGTTTATTTCTAAAACAATAAGCAAACCCAAACACACTTTTAGAACAAAGTAATCACGATAATATATTATGGTTCAATATTTGATGTTACTAATATCTAATTATATAAAATGGATTTTATCGTCTTTTTTGCATGTGGTTAAAGAAGTGGACTATAAAAATGGGCATTACAACAATTCCAATGCGATATTTGGTTTAAACGCCAACAGGAATGTGAACTGGTAGTATTGAGTCTGTTATCGTGATGCAGAGAATGCTTCTTTGTTACTGGTGCAACCGGGTTATTCGGCAAAGGTACACATCCTTTTTCTTTAATCTTTATGTATGGTGTTCTTGCACTCATTAATTTATTTATTTTATAACATAACAAAGAAAACTGCAAAAGTTTTTAAAGTTCGGAAAATTGAAATTAAAGCCCAAAACTTTGGAATTTGAGCCTAATGACGGGGATCTTTTTATAGCGGCATTTAGCAAGGATGGGTTAGCTGAAACAATATATTTACCCAATATAAATTAACAACATTGTGATGCATAGAGTAGTTGTACTCTTTGCTTAGGGAGGTTTTCAAAAAAGTTTGATATAATTACATTTTGTATCTAAAACTATTTTGGTTTATTACTTTTAACCCCAAAGCTTTCTATCTTTATCAATTTAACCTCATAAGTTTTTTACTTTCAACTTTGTTACCCTACACTCTTCATATTTCGCAAAAATTCCGTTTTACGCTTTGTTCTAAATCTTGCGATTTAACACAACGCAACGTTCATGTGTGGTTCAACGTTTTTACGTTTTGTTTTACGCTTCGTTTTAAATTTTGCGAGTTAACATTACACAACGTGCATGTGTGGTTCAACGCTTTTGTGGTCGTCTATTTTTTCCCGTTTGATAGGTTCATCGTGACGCACGGGTCCTAAATCAACTTAGTTATTATTTTTTATGTTTTATATTTCGGTCTAATTTCATCGCATTAACACGTCGCAACTTCAGTGTTGGTGGTCGTTGGCGGTGCTGTGGCCTTCACGCTATTTGTCACGGTTTTACGCCCCCACCGCAACGCGGGGGGATTAATACTAGTTTGAGATTATTTGATTGGTGTCCTACTATATTTAATTATTTACATGACTTCTAATTCAAACTGTTATGGTAAGGTTATATAAATGCGAAATATGCTTTCAGTGAAAGACCGTCAACTTAAGTTCTTTTTCGTTCAAAATTAGGAACATTCATGTAGATATAAAACATAAACCATATAATAGCTTTTAGTAATTTATTAAAACAGTCATAGATTAGACCATGTGTAGTGGTAATACCCCTACCTTTGTACGTTTTGCGCCATGTGGCAGCCCAGTCAGCAATGGGGCATTATGATGCGTTTTTTTCTAAAATGGGTGTAGTGAGGATGTGGGTATTGTGGTGTAATAGAATTAAATAAAAAAAACCATAAAAAATGTTATTGGACAAATGGAGCATGAAAACATGTGACTGGCCAAAACAATTGAAGCAGGGCGTTGAAAAAAAAAACGACAAAGGCAATTTTTTTGAAAAAAACGCCCAGGGGAGTGGTTTTTGGGCGTGGAGGGGCGTGGAATTCATAAAAACTCCCAAAAATTACACCACTATGGGTGATCTTAGGAATTAAAGATTGTTTTTATTAGGATTTTACAATGAATAAAATATTGTTAATTGTAGCATTTTCGTATAATGTGCCAATTCTTAGTTCCATAAAGATTGTTGATCATCTTTCAAATACTTTTCAATTGTCCTTTAAAATGTATCGTACCTTATTTGTAATATTTGATAAAACTTATGTGAAGATTATAAATGCTTAATGGTCATGGCTCCACTAAGACTAAGCGGTATGGAGGCTCGTCCTAGGCCCGTCCTCCCGTCGCCGCCCCAAACTCCCCACCCCCCATGCCCGTCGCCGCCCCAAGCCCGGCAACTTCGGCTCCCACCAGCTGAACTCGACGCCCGTCTCTCCTCTCTCCTAACACACACATCTATACATACATACGTATATATATAAAGGGGTTCATCCCCCACCTCCTAGGTCCATCCCCTCCAAGCCGAGCCTACGTGGCGCTGACGTGGCGGCCTATCCCCTTGGGGATGAGGCTCTCCATACCCTCTAGTCTAAATAGATCTTCTTGATGACAAGGGATGTTAGCCTCATATGGGCGCTATTGTTATCACATCTGCCCAGGTATTAGATTATACACCTTCTCATTGTTTGTTAGTTGAGTCAAGTAGTTTAGTAGTGGTTCAAACAAACATGGATTTAGGTCCTTTAAGAGATATTGTGCTATATGGTTGTTTTATTTATAGTCTACACATGTAAAGTTTTCTATCAATGAAAAGAGGGTTCTAAGCACAAAAGAACTGGGTTTTGTGAGAAGCACACAAGAGCGACAAGGTCTAAAACCGAGGCGCGAAAAGCGATAAGGTCTTAAACCGAAGCGCCAAGCGTGAAAGCGCACCGCTTTTCGTACCCAAGGCACAAATAGTTGTATATTATTCTTAAATATTTCACATAGGTTTCTAGCATCATTTATCCAATTTTTAGACAAAAAATCTTTATGTATGTTTTAGTATCGATATTACACACATTACAACCTGAAAAGCATGTTGTACAACAACTTGGTACATAAAAATAAGAAAAATACATGAGGCGCCCGCCTTAGTTGCGCCTTACCAAGGTGTATGATTTTGTTATTGCCGACTACAATAACCATTATGGTTACGACTTACGAGTAGGAGCAAAATCATTGATTCATGGAATTTTATTTTACTCTATGAACAGGACGCTTTACTCTTTTCTTGAATCCACTCGTGATGGAACCTGATCCTATAAGTCTGTTTAATCTCTACCAAATGTTATATATGACTTTATTTCAAATACCTCACTCAGTTACATAGATTGGTGTATTGACAACCTAAGATTGTCATAGTTTCTTTTATAGAACTATAATAGTTTATTTTTATATAGTGACCCGAAAAAATAAATTTCATGAATTTGCTTAGTTGACCAGGTAAAACATTCCATAAAACTACTAGAGGGTAAAGCCAAGGATAACACAAATGTTTGCTTTCAAATGTGGGAGTCAACCACTTTGAAAAGGATGGAAAAATAGTGAGACTGAATGAAGCGGAATGGATACAATTAGATGGCATCAAATTATCCTACCTAACAAAGCGGATACACATAGAAATTGGTAGCAGTCAGCAGGGCACAATGCCTAGATTTTCCGTTACAGGTAAAATATTACATATTTGGATAATTTGCAGTTTCTTGAATTGATTAAACTTAAATATAGAGATGAGTTCGGTACCAACCGGTACCGGAAATCCCAAAAATGGGTACCGATACGGACCAGTATATAAGGGTAAAAATCAGTAAATTCCGATACCGAATCGTTACCGAAAACGCTACATGTCGATATTGAATCGATATCGAAAATCGAGTCAGTTCAAGAAATTCGGTATCGGATACCTGGTACCATTTGTTGATCCCTACTTTAATATACGTGTTCAATGGGTGAAAAAAGAGGTGGCATAAAAGTAATTAAATATCACGCTGAAAAATTACTGATAATTTTATATACTCAAAAAAGATAAGTCATTATAGTTATATGTCAACTTTTTATATATAATTATATGATGCAAATTTTTCGAAAAGTCCTATAAAATTTCATAATATAATATTTTGTCTTATATTTTTAACAAAAATTTTTTATCCTAAAGTAGTAAGTATGTTAAGATCTCTCCATGTTTATAACATGGGTTAACAGATCTTCCTTTTCTTGCTAAGTGTGAAACTTTGCTATATGATCATTCTGCATTCATACTCATATGTCTAGAAAGTAATATAACTTTACATTTTTCTTTTATTGTTTGCAGTGTGGATCCTAATAAAAAGACGTTAAATATATAAGTTAAGAAGTGTTAAACTTGATAGTTAGGCGCAATGAAGGTTCTTTATATAAACCATTTGTTGTTCTAAATTTTATGATGTTTGAAACATAAATAACACAATAATAGTTGGATATAGATTTAAACTTAGCCAAAAAGGTAATTGTGAATTACAATTTGCATGTTAATGAGTATTCTCGCACCATTGTTTCTAGCATTTGGGCTATAAGTGATGTTATAACATTCTTATCTTATTTCAGTATTGTCGTATTTGATTATTTTACTAAATGAACATTATAAATTGTGAGTGTTTAGATTATATTATTCGAAATCGTCTTCAAATTTTAGACATGAAGTTTTTGAACATGTGTATGTATAACCTCACCATGATGTTATAACATTCTTATCTACTTTTTGGTTTCCGGTTCCATAGTCTCTCAAGATCCATTGAGTTTATGTATCGTTTTTTATGGTATTTTTTATTGCTAATTGTCATTTGCTTTACACAATCTACTTCGTATAGATTTCAACAATTTAGTATATATATTTATATGGTACTTAATTGTAATATCAAACTCTCTATATATAGAACCCTTGTACCAATATCGTTAAATCAAAAAATTCAAATTATTGAATATGTGTTGTTTTGAACATCTTATATATAATGGTAATATCAATGGGTCAGGTAATGCGTCAAAACATAAACATGTAACTATTAGCGTGAGTCAAAACAAGTTGGGTCGATTAAGTCTGCAAATATTTTTATCTTTTCATTTGAAAAAGTATTAGCGTGTTATATATGACCAAAAGGCATGAAAAGATCATCAAGTGTTTAGTTGACAAAAAGTTGATATGTAAAAGAGATGAGCGAGATGTACTATCCGGATGTGCTCAACTGTCTCAAAATATTAGGCTTACCAAATCATAGGTTAACGCTTGAAGTTGGTGTTCCGGTAATGCTATTACGAAACATTGACTAGCGGAATGGTTTGTGCAACGGTACAAGGCTACAAGTAACAAAGCTGTACAACCGTGTAATAGAAGTAGAGATAATATCTGGTGTAAATATTGGTAGTCACACATATATAGCTAGAATTAATTTGATCCCTTCTGATAAAAAAGATTCCTTTTGCTTTTCAAATGAGACAGTTTCCACTGGCCGTATGTTTTGCAATGACAATCAACAAAAGTCAAGGCCATTCACTTTCTAGAGTTGGTTTGTACTTGAAACAACCCGTCTTCTCTCATGGTCAATTGTATGTTGCTTTATTAATGGCGAAAACAAGAGATGAGGTCAAACTACTAATACTTGACAATGGCGGGGAACCTACAGATAAAACAACTGTGACGTCTGTGCTTGTAATCATTGTATAAAATCTGAATAGTTCAATTATCAAATAAAACAATGTGATTTGACCCCAATGTTTGTTTATTTGTGTTTGACATTTTGCACGTTTTGATTTTGTTCAATTTCAAACTCTATATCGCTTTCTAGAAAGTTATACGCAAACTGGTGCGTAAACGTAATCAGTTTAACGCGAAAAACACTCCGGAACATCAACATATGCTTAACATACCTTAAATAACCTTCACATAACTTAGAAATAAGTTTTAAAGGGTTTGGTATGGCAAAAACAAGTTTATTCGATCGCAGGGACTATTTACGACAAACTGCGAAAGTCTGCCAATTCATATAGTATCGTACACTCCGGAACATGATCATAAGTTAAAGATACCATAAATATCCTTTACAAAGCTTAGAAATAGGCTTTTAGGGGTTCGGTATGAAAAAATAAACTTATTTGGTCAATCAGGGACTAAAAGCGTCAAAAAGTGCATAAGTTTGCATTTACGCGCACATCTTACGTTCTGAACATATCCTGATATCCAAAAAAATTTATAATCATTAAAATAATTTATTTGAGTGTTTGGAATGCTAAAATTCCATTCGTCGCGTAATTTGGATCGTTTTTCGCGTCCGTTCATGTTTCGTCGTAATTAACCGAATAACGTGACCGTACGACCAAACGAACCGACATCCGAGATATTTTCAAGCATATTTCATGTCCCCTATACTTTGACATCATTATTGAGCCTTGAAAATGGGTTAATGGAGCTTAAACGAGTCAAAAATGAGCTTAAATGCATGTAGGGACCAAAGTTGTAATTTATCAAACTGTTGCTGAAACCACAGGCGCTCGCGGGCCGCGAACGAGTAGACTGAAGTATACGCGGGGAGCGAGAGACCCCCAGAACTGCAAAAACTGGTTTTTTAGCAAACAACAGCTGATTATCTGGGTTTGGACATGGTTAATCACCTACCTTATCATGGTCACAAAACCATATTCATTTCGAATAATGGCTGGACCATTTGAGTTTAAACCGAAGGTCAAAGTCAGATTACGATAACTTTGACTTTTCGGTTTTTAAAATAAAAACTGAACTAAAGAGGGGGCTAAGACACTTACAAAGGGTCCTAGCAATCTTTTCTACAAGAACAAGCTCCCGTTTTTATCAGGAACCACCAGATGAGAGAGAGAAATGATTCAAGTGATTTGTGCAAATGAACAAGGCAACATGAAGTCCTATATATACTTGAAGAACACAATCTAAGATCATCACAGGTGTTAAGGAATGATCCCAGATGTTTACATGTGTCCAAGTGGTAAATTAATACCATCAACAAGCTCCAGGTTTCGATTTGGAAGTGTTTGAGGCGGTGGAACAGGCTGCAACCAGCAGCTGTCAACATTTTGCATAACTGGGCATCTCTCGCGGGCCGCGTAGGACTCAAGGGGAGTTAACGCGGGCCGCAACAACCTTGTTTTCAGGTTAAACTTGTTTCAAGTTTGGCAGATTCAGTCCCTGGTCCATAGTAACTTTATTTAACTTCATTTTTGGCATAAGAGGCCCTTGTAGTTAGTTTGTAGAGGATCATGGGAGTATAACCAAACTCCGTTAGGCCCGGATTCGTTAAACGATCACCGTAAACATAAGTTTCTTAATATTGACATTTTTAACCCAAAATCTTGAAAACTTGTATAACGATCTCGAAACCTCGTGAAACTGATATCACTTATTTTTTGGAGTATATTTGAATATTACGAAGCTCCGGGTTCGTTAAAAGGTCACTCAGAGGTAAGAATTAACATGTTGACACGTTTAACCCTGGCAGTTTATAATCTTTCGATTATTTTCACAAACGGCTTCTTATATACAAATAATTACTCGTTTGAGAATATATTCTTCGTGTATGGTCATTCAGAGGCACAAGTTTGGCATGTTGACACTTTTAGTCCCTTTGGTTTCATATTTTCATTGTTTGTCAACTTTAGTCCTTTAAACTCAAACTTTCACATGATTAGGGTTTAGGACACGTGTCTTCACATAATTGGACACGTTTTTACGTGGTGTTACACTTAGACTTTCGAACCCGACCTGTTTGGTCGATTATTAGGATCCGAACGAACACATTTTGTGACCATAGTTGTATTGGGAATAACCTTCCGAGGTTATACCTTATGGTCACTTCGTTTAGTTAGTTGTATGATAGGTAGTTTATATGCCTTAGGAAAATGACCAAAATGCCCTTTTTACGCATAATTTCATTTTAAGCATATGTAACCTAATTTTTGACATCTAAACTGATTAGGCAATATTATTAGACATGTTAAGGCATATAATACTTGTCATAGGACTAGCTAGGCGGTCCGAACGCGTTTTACGCGAATGACACGTTAAAGTAGCGTAAACTACCTTAACGAGTCGTAACGGGTCATAAGCACTTAAGATAGGTTCCGATTTAGAATGTAGGCTTTGTTAAACCATATTACATGAGTTCCTATACTCATTTGGTTTACGAAACCTCATTTTATCCGATCTTCCGATTTAGGTCCGGTTTATTAACGTAGTTACCTATATTAGGTGCCGATTGATTCCGTGATCCTTCAAGCTTTGTTTGGTTGTTATTTCAAGACTTATAAGCAATATCAAGTGAGTACATAGTCCCCTATTTTACTGTTTTCAAATATTTTGGGGTGATACACATGTGCCTACTAGTTACTTTCGTGCTTTTCGTGCTTTCATGACATATACTTACTATGTTCATTAGTACGCATATAGTACATGATTTAAATTGCCATTTGCTATGTATGTTGACTGAGCATGCTAGCACATTGATTTCATAAACACATTTGTTGCATATGTTTACTCAGCATATGGACACATTGATTTACATTACATTTCTGCTATGTATGTTTACTGAGCATGCTAGCACATTGATTTACATGAACATTTCTGCTTCGTATGTTTACTTAGCATACTTAGTACATTGTTTTCACATAACATGCTTACATTTGGTATGACATTTGGTTTGTTCAATGAAACTAAAATACGTTCATTAACATTGATCACGCCGCTCGGTAGTATGTAGTGGTACCATAGGAATTGACAACTCCCATTCCTGGAATGCTAGGTTTGTTTGGACGTAAGGAATGACAGAATCCGAAAACATTTTTAATAAACCTTTGATTTGTTTAAAGGTTTATCCTACAGTCTCAAGGCTTGAATGTATGCGTTTAACATTACCACATAAATGTTTGTATCAGTAAAGCATTGATTTTGCAAAACATAACTTTTGATTTAAACTATGATTTATATCAAATACATTGTTTTGTACATTTTACCTATGGGGTTGAGTAAATACTTTTATTCACTATACATTACATTTTGATTACACATTAACATTGTACACATGGTTTGAGTTGATACTTTTCGCTTGCCATACATATTATTTGATTATACAAGACTTGAGTTACATTTGACATTAGATATTGTTTACACATAAACATTCAGACATTGGTTAAAACAAAACATTTTGGTGGTTATTTGGTAAATGATTTAAATAACGAGACATGTGTAATATGATAAAGCATGGTGGATACGTCGCTGGTACTTCCTATATATAAGTGCTTTTATGATATTACATATCGTAGCGTTATCTAAATCATTTCAGTTTATACAATGACATATTTTCATAAGACATTGTTTTACAAACGACATAATTTATATAAATTCATTTTTACTTGGTTATTTAATTTAACCATACAAATATTTTTTTATATCATCTGATTTTCTTATCGATTTTCGTATGATTTATAAAAGAAAACATTTTACAAGATTCATGACTAACTTTTTATAACTTACAAGTCATGAATCCTGCATAAACAAAACCTATGTATCTCACAGGCATTTTATGCTGACGTACCTATTTTCACATGTGTTTTCAGGAGCTGATGCATAGGGTTGATCAGGATACACTTAGGCGGATTCGGGCCTTAGTGACAACAAAAGATGCAAGACTAGTTTAATTTATGTTATGTTTTCCTTGTTTTAAGACAATGTAATCAATGTTAATAAAATAAAATCGAACTTTAATTTACCATGGTTGTGGAACAATAATTCTGTCGCTCCACTCCCCGACGTTTCCATCGCGGTTTGTTGTTTTACGCGGTCGGGGTGTGACAACAACTAATGTGTTTTTATGCTACATTTAAAATGTTTTATGCGTTTAGTTGGTGTTAAGCCACCCGCGAAACTCTCGCGGGTTCTTAGACTAGTTAATATATATTTATCATTGTTGCTGTTAAAAAATAAAATAAAAAATGTAATAATAAAGTTAAAAAAAAAACATAAGAGTGACGTCTCCACGCTCCCTAAAAGTGCGTGGATCCGCCGTACCCAACTTCTCTCCCGTGAGTCTCTCGCAATCGAATATCCTTTTCCCCAATTTTTCAATATATCACTTTCTCGATCTCTCCGTTTCTCATCAACCCAACCCAGCCCTAATCTCTTCAATTTGCAGGTAAGATCTGTTTGTTTAACGCTTGTTACATCTTTCGATTTAGTTTTTCTCTTTGAAATTATCCTCACTTATAATTATTCCTATTATTTGTGCTCCAATCTTAGATTTACGATACTTAATTTCCGAGTTTTTGTTTTCAGAAGGATAAATTATGCTTCGTGTTTGGCGTTTTGTTCATTTTGATTTTGTTGTTCGTGTGATGCTCGATTGATTCATCTGTACTGGATCTAGATGACTAGATTGCGTTTGAAGCTCCAGTTTTGTGGAATTTAGGTTTTGATGGTTCAGTTGATGTGGATGAACTGTAGTTAGTTGAGTTAGGGTTTGATTTTGCTAATTGCTAGTTTGATGCAAGTGTTCATTGTCAGTTGTCACTCTCTATGAGAGTTCGATTAATTGAGCTTTAAAAGTTTTGTTTTTGGTTGTGTGTTGTTGCTTATAACAGCGATAAATCGAGGTGATCCGTGATCTTTACATTCTATGTTCTAGAAATTGGATTTTCTTGTGCAGAAAAGTGAGGTGTTAGATTTATTTCCTTTTAGAAGCTGGCTTTTCAAATTTAGTCTGGTAGTTTAGTTTCTTGTTTGGCAGTATATTATGAGAAAAGCTTGTAGTTCAGTCATTCTGACTGTAGGAGAACGGTTTACCCTGAACCGTGGATCTGGTCAGGTATGATAGGATGCAAAGTCGACCCCTTTTTACTGTTTTAGGTTCATTTGTGATTTTGTTCTTGTTAAATCTTCTGGCTGTCTTTTTCTTAAGGTCCTGGTTTTGTTGTTTTGGCCCTGCTATTGTGTTTAGATGTCCGTATGAAAAGCCATCATGTGATATTGAAAAATCAGAATCAGATAATCAATTGTTTTAAAATGGGCTATAGTATAGAATACTGAATACAGTGTCATGTGTGCTTTTTCTGTTTGTAGTTGTAATAACAAGTTGAGGTCATGTTTGAGTGATTGAGAAGTTAATGTTATTTAAGAAACTGTGGCTGTGTTCTCGAGTGTTAAGTGAAAAGAAAAGATGGGAAAAGTTGTTATTTTTATTTTGTTATTGAGTTTGAAAGAATCGGAAGGAAAAGCAACTAGAGTTCTTGCTCTTGAGTTGGAAGGGACGTACAGAAAAACTAACAATTTTACAATTATGCCCTTTATGCTTCAATATTTGGTATAAACTCCTTTCCTTCACATACTCTCCAAAACAGAGTTCTTGCTCTTGAGTCACACTAATCAGAAGCCCCTTAATGCTGTAATTATCAGTTTGCCAGAACCGGTGTAATAATGATTGCTTGCCTGTTTTTCCCCTTTAAATCAATCTAGATAAGGTTTAAAGCGTGTCCAAAGTATTTTCTGTGCCATGTCCTTTTATGTCTTTTCTAGCAAAATAATTATGCATGTCTACATACATGTTTATGCATTTACATCTTCTCACAAGTCACAACTACTTCTAAACTCGAAGCTGGCTTTCACAAAATATATATAATGTTGGGCATGTGCCTATGCGTGTCTATTAATGTCATTTATGATAATTTTAGGGGATGCTTGGATGCGCATTTTGAAAGATAGTATGTGATTTATCATTTATATATTAATTATAATAATCAGATAATTAGATAGCTCTCACAAATCTAATTCCTTGAAAGTTTGAATTATTTGAAGTCTTATAGCGTATCTGTTCATGTCAGGCTTATCATCAAAATGGCAAAAGGCATCAGGGGAAGACGTAGGATTGCTTCACGATCACGGCACTACAGAACAACCCCGTATCCAATGCTGACTTGTGGACCCAACAGCGCGAATGAGAAAACAACCGTCAAGCCCATGAAAGATTGGGAAGACATTACCTGTTCTGTATGCATGGAATATCCTCATAATGCTGTTCTTCTTCTATGTTCTTCTCATGATAAAGGCTGCCGCCCGTATATGTGTGGGACCAGCTCTCGCTACTCCAATTGCCTTGACCAATACAAAAACGCCTACATAAAAGTAGCCTCACCACAACATTCCCAATCTCTGCAAACAAATGGCAGCCATGGGTTTGACCAGATGTCGGGTTGGCCCATTGAGAAATGTGGAGACCTGACCCAGCTCGCGTGCCCGCTTTGCAGAGGTCAAGTCAAAGGGTGGACTGTGGTGGAGTCGGCCCGCGAATATTTCAACTCAAAAAAAAGAAGCTGCATGCATGATAAGTGTTCTTTTGTCGGAGTATACAAAGAGTTGAAGAAACACGTGAGATCAGAGCATCTCTCGGTTAACCCGCGTGAAGTGGACCCGGATCAAGAACAGAAATGGAGACGGCTTGAACGGGACCGAGAGCGTGATGATGTCATCAGCACCATCACGTCCTCCATGCCCGGTTCAATGGTCTTCGGTGACTATGTCATTGAAGGGAACCCATACACCGACAACGAGGCGGGTTTTGATACGGGTGGTTTAGAAATGGGTATGGATAGCAACTTGGTCAACGTGCTTTTATTGCTTCACGCATTTGGCCCAGGTGGAAACACTGGCGGTTTTGGAGGGATTAGAAGGCGGGATCATGATGATGATGGGAATAGTAACGATGATGGCGATGATAACAACGGGATGTCACTGGTTAACCGTTTGCGCCGCCAGGCGGAAAGGCGAAGGCGGAACCGGACCCGGGTGTTCACCAGAGGTCAAACGTAGATGTAGAAAAAGAAAGCGAATGTAAAAAAGGGAATCAGGAAGATGTAGTTATTTTTAGGAGGGATAAAAAGGAGAAGTGTGTATGCTTCCCTGTCATCTGTCAACAATTGTATGCACATTTGTTTCTTAGGAGGGAGCTCTAGCTTGAAGCTCTGACAGAAGAATGCAGTTTTTTTTTTTTTTAAACTTTCAGTAGTTGACCACAAGGGTTTGTGTTGACTAAAATCTTCTGATTTCTGTATGTAATTTACTGATTCCCTAGACCTGTTTATGTTCCTTAAATTTATGATTCAGAAAACATTCTTATTTCAGATTTATGGTTGTGGGTCCTGTCATATTTGTTTGATGTCTTGTTGAATTCATCCATCTTGATTCTTGACTGTACATTTTGGGAGTAGCTAATTTATATAAGCTATTAATTAATATGTTATGGATCAAACCATGTCAATAAAAAGGGGAAAGAAACAACGTTGGGGTTATAAATTTTGGCAAATGACACCACATTCTATTACTATCTGATAATAATAGAACGAAATGAACAGTGAGACTTCCTGGCACTCTCTTATTTGAACACATGGCTGTTTCTATTACTGCCACCAGTGTTTTAATCCAGACCTTTTACATGACTCAGAGATTGACTTTAGCCTTTTACCCATCTCACCGCCTTCCCTCTTGAAAACCCCTTTTTGATTCTCAGGATCACAGGCAGAAGAGAGTACCGGCGACCGATCACCATCACCAAGCCGCCCCGCCAATGTAGATAGAAAGAGAAGAAACTGTCAGAGAGACAAAAAACCCCGTCCAACCCTCCATCTCAGTCCTTCTTCGTCGTTTGTGGTGGCTGTCGGCGACGATGGCTAGGGTTCCGGCACACAACGGTGGTATTTACCGGTACAACAGATGACCTAGGTTTTCTTTCATCGACAAGGTGGCTATCGGCGACGATGGCCAGGGTTCCGACAATCCGGCGCACAACGGTGGTCTTTCCCAGTACAACAAATGACCTGGGTTTTCTTTCATCGACAGGATGGTTGGAGTCGATTCCGGTAGGTACCCAACTCCGATTTGCTTCTGTAGATCGTATACATGCAACATCTTTTTTTTTTTTGTAGGCCAACTTAGATCTGGATCTCAACCCACCATCAACTCATCATATGGATTCCTAGCTTGAAACCACCGCCATTTTTCTAGCCTGCAATCACCACCACCATAACAGTCTAGCAGGAGGTTCTGATCTTGATATGATAATATTCTAAGATTCATTCTGTATCTTTATTGTTATTCGGATTGAGTTTTGGACCATTAAAATCTTAAATAGACGGGAACTTAGCTTGAGTTTGTCTGTTTATTTGTTTTGCTGTTTGCTTCTGTTAGCAATTTTAGTATAGGCCTTTCTTAGTTTAATTAAAATTGAGAGGGCTATATGATAACTATTGAAAATTATAAAGTAATTTTTGCTAGATACGTGTTTTCATTGTTAATTTGTTTGATGTATGCTATTTAAATTTGAATTTGATCATAAGAGTTGATTGTGTGTTTGCAGGATAGAAAATGACAGAAACACTTACTCCATGGAACTCTCCATGCATGATTCTTTCGTTGTTGGATGCAGCATGGTTTGTTATAACTTATAACTATGTTTTTGCTGTCGGTATTTGTCTTGAGAGTATTCACAACTGCCCAATTATTGTTGTTTTTATGACATGGGGAGCAAGAGTGACTGTGGCTTGAATGTGTTGTCAGTTACAAATACTTATAAGGTTTAAATTTACGGTTTTGTGTAAAATTAAGTGTTCACTAAATTGTTTAGTGACTGAGATGGTTGGTGTGCTTTGCTTTTTATAGGTTCATTGATTGTTTCGTGTGGTTTTTGTTTATTTTCCAAAACACAATAGCAAACACCTTGTAAGTTTCCTTATTAAATCTTACTGACATTAGTTTCAAAGATGTAACTCACTGGATTTGACATTTCAAATTTAGAAATTAGAATTTGTGATCTTTATTTTGAGTGTTCTTTATTGTTACTTTCTTTTGAGTGCAGGTGTGCAAGTATATCATACAGGTTTGTTCCTTTAAACTCCAGTCCTTTGTCTCGCAAACACTGACAAGTTTCGGCGGCGATGGATGTTCAGACTTCATAACTAGGTGCGATTCATGAGGTTAAAGGCAATGGCAGCAGAGCCAACTCTTGCGGCGCGGTTAAGATTTTGTCGCGAACCCTAACAGCGATGGTGGTGGCGTTTACACAAGCTTGAACGGTGGCGGCGACCACCACAACGGTTATTTTCTCTACTGCCGCACGGTTGTTTAAATTGATTGAATTCTTCTTCTCTTGGCAGGACTAGCTGGAAGGACTAAATTCAAGCATATAACTGGAAGTTTTTAAGGTAATACCATATTTTGAATTGGGGTTCTTGACATTATTAGGTCAGTCTAATGATAATTGTGACAACTATAAATTCGTACCAGTTAAAAATATCTCCTATATGAATTATCTTTTTTTTTTCCACTCAAAATTTAGATTTGTGATTTTTCATATTTACAGTTACATTTCCAACATGATTAATGACGGCTTTTTTTTTTAATTTAGATTTGAGGGAGAGACTCGGTTATTTGCTTGCAAATGAGATGGTTCCGTAGGGCAATAGAAAAGTCGTATAGTGTAAAAAAATGGCATTTGAATTCTGGATATAGAGTTAAACAAAAATGTTCTAGCCAATCGGATATGGTTGAGATATGTGTGACGCCTGCTATAGATCTTCATCATGAATGTTTTAACCATAAGAAGATAAGTTTTTGTGGACATTCTTACATGAATTCATATATGAACAACGATGCAATCTGATGTCCTTTTTCTGGTCATCTTCTTTACTGCCCAGAATGCTAGAGTCAGTCTTCGCTCGACCAATAGCTGTAGACAAGCAATACCAGAGTACAATTCCCGATAAAATAAATATCGTGTGTATGGACGTTCGTGTGTATGGACGTGGAAGGAGTTTACTATCGAAATACTCATATGTAAGATCACCTTTTCCAGTTTTAAAATTTTAATCTAATGTGTTCATTGTTTGAGTATTTCCTAACTGCCTTAGATTTTTATATTTTTGTATCAGCCTTGCAGCGTAAGTGTCGTTCATGCGGGAAGAGAGGAAAATCCCACCTAAATGGGATTAACATATTGGTTCCAAAGCAAAAAAAAGTGAAAAAGTCATCATTAAAGTGAGATTCGATGTTACTGCTCAAAAATTGGTTTGTCCCTCCTGATTCTACTTTGAATAAAGTATGTTATATATGTTACTACTATTTTTAACAAGCAGTTGTAGATTATAAAATTTAGTTATATTAGGGCTGCTTTGACTAAATTATGAACTGTTTTCAGACCGGTAATGGACCGCTATTGCAACAAATCAGAACCGATGCAAACCGGATTCCCGCCGACATCGCATCTCTGGGTTTTCTTCCCAGGCGCCAAGTCTTGGTTCACTAGGCTTGCCACCGTACTACCACTAAAAGCCGGAGCTTTCAGAAATGACCATTAGTATGCTATATTGAAACGTGTAATGCAGCTACACAATTTATATCTTGCAACGAAAAGTATGATTGTAACAAAAGTAGTTGCAAATCCGCGTTGTCTAACAAAGCTTATAGAATTTGGTTTCGCGCCGCAACGCGCGTGGGGTTAAAACCTAGTTCTATTAATTAATATACTTAAAAGACAAAGTCGGTGGCTTTTGCCACCGACAAATCACCCCCTGCATTTTACTCCTTTATATCGGCTTTTACACAAATGTCTACGTCTCCTTTTGATTTTTTAGTCATACTCATCATAACGTATGACTTTTACGCCACCGACTCCCATCACAACCAAAGCAACAACCTACTGCATCTAGCTTCATTCAAGGGAGGTGGCGATGGATTTTAGTGGAAATGTCCGTTTTGGAAAGTGTTCCAACTTTTTATTTCTCTCTATATAAAGCGCCTTGTAAAGTGATCCACGACCTTGAAGGTTTGATTAAGTGGTTCCTTTGGGGGGGGGGGGGGGTTCTAAGGAGGGTCATAAAATTCATTGGGTGGCGTGGGATAACGTTTCGGTCCTTAAAATCAAAGGCGGGCTGGGCTTGTGCAAACTTAGAGATGTTAATACGACCCTTCTAACTAAATGGTGTTGGAGATATAAGGAGGAGGAAAATAATCTGTGGTGCAAAATTGTTTCTGCGTTTCATAGTAGTGTTCGGAATTGGGACTTCCTTCCAGCCAGAAAAAATTTAGGATTAACATGGAATAATATTGTTAAGCTGGTTGCCAGAACTACGGTGGGGAATATCCCGCTGAGAAGTTTTTTCAAAGGGATCCCCGGGAATGGAGATCGCATTTTGTTTTTTGTTAGACCCTTGGGTTTCGTGCGAACCGCTTAAAGACTTATTTCCCAGACTTTTTGTGTTAGAAAGTAATAGAAGATGCATGATTAGTGATCGGTTGGCGATCGGGTCAGGTCAGGTCAGTTGGAGGTCAGCTGTGTCACACCCCGACTGCGTAAAACAACAAACCACGACGGAAACGTCGGGGAGTGCTGTAACAGAATTATTGTTTCACAACACATGGTATTTAAAGTTTGGTTTTATTTAAATTAAAGTGATTACATTGTCTTGAAAACAGAGAAAACATATCCTAAGTTAAACTATTCTTGCTGCTTTTAAGTCACTAAGGCCCGAGTCCGCCTAAGTGTGTCACGAACGTCATCACGCATTAGCTCCTAAAACACATGTGAAAATATGTACGTCAGCATAAAAATGCCTGTGAGACACATAGGTTTTGTTGACGAAGGATTCATGACTTGTAGTTAAAATAAATGTTTAACAAAAGGTAGTCATGAACCTTATAAAATGTTTTTGTTTATGAAATCATATGAAAATTGATATGAAAATCAAATGATATAAAAGAAAGGTGTATGGCTAAGTGAATAGCCAGGTAAAAAATGAGTTTGTATAAAATATGTCGTTTATAAAACAATGTCTTGTGAAAATATGTCATTTGTATAAAATGTACCATGTCCTTGTCGAAGTGGCTTAGATATCATAAAAGCACTTATATATAGGAAGTACCATCGGCGTATCCACCATGTTTTTATCATATTACACACGCCTCGTTATTTAAATCACTTACCAATAACCACCAAAATGTCTTGTTTAACTAATGTCAAATGTTTATGTATAACAATGTTTAATGTCTCAATGTCATGTGTAAATCATGTCTTGTATAGCAAATGTCAAGTAACAACAATGTCTTGTATGGTGAATAAAAGTATTTACTCAAACCATATGTATATGTCAATGTATAATCAAATGTCATGTGAAACCAAATGTCATGTACAAAACGATGTCTTTGAATAAACCATAATTTAGATCAAAAGTTATGTCTTGTAAAATCAATGCTTAATTGATACAAACATCTATGCAGTAATGTTTATCGCATACATTCAAGCCTTGCGACTGTCGAACAAACCCTTAACAAGTTAAAGGTTTATCAATTATGTATATCGGATTCTGTCATTCCCTACTTCCAAACAAACCTAGGAAGCCGAGAACGGGAGTTGTCAATTCCTATGGTACCACTACATACTACCGAGCGGCGTGATCAGTGTTAATGAACGTATTTTTGTCCCTTTAAACATACCAAATGTCATACCAAATGTAAGCATGTTATAAATTTGTAATTATAAATACAATATTGGTAAATAAACAAAATGAATTAGCCAGGAACATAATAACCTAGTTAGAGGAAAAGCCTTGTAGTGACATGCTAGTGAGTTAAAACACCTAAGATAAAAACCTGATAATAGATGGGGGACTAAAGGTGTTAAGTTTGAAACTTAACTTATTAAAAACAAAATAAAAACACCAAACACACACATTGAGTGTGTGTCTGGATCGAATAGAATACAGGGGGTGACCAAGAACCTCCATCAAACCCTAAATCACACAAAACTCACAAATTTGAGGCACAAATCAGTTCCAAAACGAAATTCGAGCTTAGATTGGTGATCTCCACTGTAAGGGGATCATAAGGTATGTGAATTTTATAAGAAATCTCTACTTGAATTTCTGGATGAACTTAGAGAATTCGAAATTTGTTGTTGCATGAATGATATATGAATGATATAGGAATAATATTGTGTCTAGGAGTGAACCCTAGACAATTATATGTTGAAATCATGCTTAATTCTTGTAAATTCCATAAACACCAATGAAGGTGATTAGCGGGTTTTGTGGGAACTTGACAAACACTAGGATTTTGGTTGTTGTTCTAGTGTAATCTGATTTTTATGAAGTAATTTCTAGTTGGTTGATGTTAAAATTGATATGAAATTGTCCGATTGATGTTAATCTTGGCTATATAACAAGTTATGAACTTGATAATGAATTGTGAGAAATTTGTGCCTTTAAGGTGTTTGTAAAAATGCCTCAAAGAAGGCTTAAAACTGAAATTAGAGCTAAAACGCATATTTGTAAAGTTTCGGCAAACTATGCGATATATGTTAAGAAAGGAGTTCTAAATAAATTGTGATTGAACTCTATAGGCAAGGAAACCGGGACGTCAAGCGGACAAGCCGGTGGTGATACGCGCTTGAAGGGAGTGCTTTGAAGGTACGTAACTATTAGTTTCATTACGTTATGCAAGAATGTTTAGTTATAGCTTGTTAATAGTATCGTGGTGTGATATGCGCCTTTGAAGTGTCATTGAAGTGACGAAGTTCACTTGATAGATCAAACGGGTCAAATTTAATGATTAGAGTATGTTTGGTAAGCCGTGGAAGTGACGAAGTTCACTCGGCAAACCAAATGGGTCAAAGTAAATGGTTAAAGTATGGTGGGAATAAACCATACGGGTTGAAATGAACGGTTAGAATCGTTCGGTGTATCATAGAGAACGGGTCAAATATTGGTTAGAAATAGTTTGGCTTGACATTAAAGTGAGGATTTTCACTCGTCAACCAAACGGGTCAAAAACTATGTCCTTATATCGATTCTTGCTAGGGCTGTCCAAACTGCTCGACGATCGAAGATCGCTCGACGATCGCTCGAAAAATGATCGAAAAATGCTCGTTCGATTCCCGCTCAGTTTGTAAATGAGCCGATCGGATCGGTTCGATTCAAATTCAATCCGAGCATGAGCAAGGCTCCGCTCGCTCGACGATCGCTTGGTTTCGCTCGAATTATTTTTATTAATAATTAATATATATATATACATATATAAATATATATATTATAGATTTTGTAGATTAAAAACCAAAAAAAATATAATAGCCCAACCAAATTTAAAAGCCCAATAGTATAACCCATCTTAATTAATAACCTAAATCTATAATCAGAGATTTATCTATTATCTAACATTCTAATTTCTAACCTTAAAGCCTAAAGATAACTCGCCGCTTCTTCCTTTCGTTTGCTTGTACCATGGAAAGAATAAAAATCTACCTGTATCTTTTATATTCTTTATCGAAGAAGTAACATGAGAGATAACTTTGTCTACTAATTAGTTTTTGGAAAAGATGCATCAGTAGTTACTGAATGGTATATAATTCTGTTTCTGCATATATGCTTCTGTTTCTGCATATATGCTTCTGTTTCTGTTTCTGCATATGGTTTAACAAGTTTAATTGGTACAGAGGCAATCCATTGAGTCTATGGGTCATTCCATCTATGATTTCAATGTTTTTAGGTGTTGAGATAAACCGAGCGAAACCGATCGAAATCGATCCGATTGATTTAAATTCGAACCGATCTCGAGCACCACTTTTATGCTCGGTTTTATAAATTCGAACCGAACCGATCCGATCGGTTGTAATTCGAACCGATCTCGAGCAGACCCTCGCTCGGATCGGATCGGTTCGTGAACACCCCTAATTCTTGCGCGTAAAGATTTGAAAGCCTCATATTGCGCTGGTGCTAGATAACAATTTTAGTAATGAATGGTTATACTAAGTTAAGGTTATGAATCCGTGTTATCGGGTCGAATGGTAGAAACTAGTTGCAAGAATTGCACAAAGTGGTAATGCTTGAATTTATAGAAAACAAGCATGAAATTCGAATATGAGCGTTAAGCCATGTAATGGTACGGATATGCCAAGAATTTCAAGCCCGGGGAATGGGTAAATAAGATTAGAATGCCAAAGAACAAATTGGCGAACAATTTGCACACACAGTTAACGGGTTGAATAATCGAAATAAGGATTTTGTGGGCCATTCGTTCATAATCCGGGTTTCGTTAAGTGAAATTTATATGGTTAGATCCGTAATCTTAATACGGACATATAGGAAAAAGAATCGGCTAAAACGGATACGTAAATAAAAAGTTATGAGGAATTAAGCGAAAAAAAAATAATAAAGAAGGCTGAGCTGGGCGAACCGTAGGCCACGGATCTGAACCGTGGCTCACAGTCTGGCAGTTCTGTTTTGAGCTTGGCAAACCGTAACCTACGGTCGGTTTGAAATAAAATTTTGATTTTGTTTGTTTTTCGTTGTTTAGCAATAGAACTTGAATTTATTTGATATTATGATGTCAAAACTAATAATTGATGTGGTTTTGACCTTAGGTAATGCTCGTTTCGTTGTGGATGTCGATCAAGCAAGGAAATCAAGAACCGAACACAAGTTTTGAATGCTTCCGCGATAATCTAATCTAGTTCAAACCATGTTGTTTTGTAAACACTTCTAAATGTTGAATATTTTAATCTAGTTAGTTGACTATGTTCAAATGCTATAATGAAGTACAAGTTAGTTTATTAACTAAGTTTTTGTTAACTATGTATTTCGTTTTAAAAAAGTCCGTATTTTATCATTGAACAATGGAATTATAAGAAGAGTGTTACAATTTAGTTAGATCAGTTATGTTGAAACACGATGGTTGGCTCATACATAACGCCTAGACTAATCCATTCGATAAACGGACCCGCGGCGCATCGCCCGCGGGTCATATTACTAGTTACTTATTTATTAAGTAGAGTTAAATGTCATTTTAGTCGCTCTGGTTTGGGCCATTTTTTCAGTTTAGTCAAAAGGTTTTATTTTTCGCCTGTGGGTCCAATAAGGTTTCATTGTTGCTATTTTAGTCCACTGGGTTAACTTCATCAATTATTTATGTTAACGAGAATGGCAATTCGGTCATTTTACCTTCTAGTTAACATAATTACATATAAAATAACCAAATTGCTCTTCTCGTTAACAAAAAAATGGATGAAGTTAACCCAGTGGATTAAAATGGCAACGGTGAAACCTTTTTGGACCCACATACGAAAAATGAAACCTTTAGACTAAACTGGCAAGATGACCCAAACCACAAGGACTAAAATGACATTTAACTCTATTAAATATAAAGATAAAAATTGTTACTCGCCCGTCTTGACGGGTGATGTGTGACCAGACATGTCACACATCATTGAGGTTCACTCTTTCTTCTTATCATAAAAAGTTGATACGAGTGATGGTGTGTGTACATTCAACATCTTTCTGAACCTATATCTTTGAATATTTGGCTCGTTAAGATCATTCGGTGTGGATCAGTATGAAAATGGGGTGTTATGCGACATGTGACAGCCACGTCGGCACGCGTCAGAAAAGTGGTGTGGTGCTAAAAAGGGAGGAGTGGAACGGGGTGTGGAAAGTGGCGTTTTTATAAAAAAGAAATAAACATTAATCAATCAAAACCAACCCAAAATCCATCCACCAATGAAACGCCGCTACCTCACCTACACATTTGCCCCCACGCCGGTGGAGATCCTCAAAGCCCAACCAAAACAACATGCTCCACGCCAGACACTGGATAGTTAGCTTGGCGTGGACTGGCTTCCACACCGAATTTCCACGCTAACAACGTGTGGTCTAACAATGCATATGCTATTGATATCTTTATATCTGTCAAAGGCTTTTCATAAATAAAAAGGAATACCAAGTTAGATACTATTATATGTATATTTTTTTATGAGTTAATTGCCCGGATGGTCTCTGTGGTTTCACGTTTTTTCACGTTTAGTCCCCACCTTTCGGAAATAGCAGGTATGCTCCTTATGGTTTGTCATTTTGTTACTCGGATAGTCCCCTGACATTTACTTAGGGGACTATCCGAGTAACAAAATGCAAACCATAGGGAGCATACTTGCTATTTCCAAAATAACTGATATCTACTCAGGGGACTATCCGAGTAACAAAATAACAAACCATAGGGAGCATACCTGTTATTTTCAAAAGGTGGGGACTAAACGTGAAAAAATGTGAAACCACAGGGACCATCCGGGCAATTAACTCTTTTTTTATATTCTTAAGTTTGTTATGAAATCCTTTATTACATTTGATTAAAAAAACTAATAAATAAATTTTATAAGAGATAAAAAAAAGTAACAACCTTGAATAGAATCCATATACAAATCTTGCAAAACACAGTTTGATAAAAAAATGTTTGTTTATAAAAATAACATAATGTTTATCAAACTATTTATATAGCTGTTAAAATAACTCACGCTTCGACGCTGGCACAATAAAAATAACACAATGTTTATCAAACTATTTATATAGCGGTTAAAAAAACTCACGCTTCGACGTTGGCTCAAAATTGGCTTGTTTGTAAATGAGTCGAGTCAAGTCCGAATAAAGGTAAGCTTCCTCATATTGGCTCGTTTAACTTTGAGCCCAACCCCAAATCCAATCTACGCTATCTAGGCATCTAGCTTGGCTTGACTTGGCTCGGCTCGACTCGACTCTGGATAACCACTAATTCATTTAATTTTTAGAAAGAAAAAAATTGTTAACGGGCCTAAGAAGACCCAACTTGACATATGGGTGAGCCCAAAAAATATAGCAAAAAGCCGAGGCCTTTAAACCCTAGCAGCAACTTAAAGCATCGAAATCGTTAGGGTTTACTTCTTTCGGTTGGTGTTCAATTATAACAGAACACCAGAATCCACCAACGGCTTCAATTAGGGTTCTACAAAGATGCCGAAATCCAAAAGAGACCGAGCAGGTAATTCGTTCATTATTTCTCTCAAAGTTGTAGATATTCGGTTTGGAAAGCTTTAAATTTGAACTCATATGATTCAGTAGTTTTGCTAATCTAAGTTTCAGGGTTGGTTTAAAGATTTAATATTTGTTACAAGTTGATTTAGGTTTGTATGAAATGAATTTGTGTTAATCTGTCAAATATGCAGTGACGCTGTCAAAAACGAAGAAGAAAGGAAGAGAGCATAAGGAGAACATAGTGAGCTCAATAAGAGATGCTGTTGAGAAATATAACTCCATATATGTTTTTAGTTTTGAGAACATGAGGAATTTGAAGTTTAAGCAGTTCAGAGAACAACTTAAATCCACCAGCAGGTGCTTAAAATGTTTACTTTTATTAATTTACTGAATGATAGTATAAGTAGGGGTAGGGATGAGCTTTTTTTCCCAAATACCCGTACCTGTACCGATTTTAGGTATTTGGTACATGTATCGGCACCCAGTTTTATTGATTTTGGTATTTGGTACTTTCAGTATTGGTACGGGTAAAAACGGGTACTGGTACCGAATTTTATGTAGACCTTTAAAAGGTTTTTTTGTATTATGTTCTATGTAGACCTTTAAAAGTTTTTTTTTGTATTATGTTTTATTTCGTATTATGGTATTATAGTATTCGTATTGATTTTACCTATATGGTACCCGTATCGTATTGATACTCGTACCAATTTTACCTATTTAGTACTCGTACTATATTGGTACTCATGTCAATTTTACCTATTTAGTACTTGTACAAGTGCTCAAAAACTAAATAAAAACAAAATGGTACCAAAGTGGGTACTGTACCGAAAATACCCGTACCGTACCTATATATTTGGTACCCAGTTTTGTTCAAATTCGGTACCGGTATTTTCGGTACCGGTACGAGTACTGTACCAATCCTATCCCTAAGTAGGGGTGACGTTGGGTTTGTGGGTTGAATTGATGAGCTTGTGTCGAAGACATCAACCCGTATACGGTCCGTCTGATCACTTATTACTCAAAGCTAATACGGTTTGTAAACCGGTTAAAGAGGTTGACCATATAAAGCAACTTTTATTAACTCTTTTAAAATTGTTTAAGTTTACGCATTAAACGGTCAACCTGAACACGACATGTTTATTAAACGGGTTAGAACATAGAAGTAACAACTCACAGCCTAGCTATTTCCGTGTCATGTTTTGGGCTGTGTGGTATATGATATCAAGGTATAATATATATGTTGTTTTCGGTTATCTTTGATGTTTCAGATTTTTCCTAGGATCAAACAAAGTTATGCAAGTTGCTTTAGGTCGCTCTGAATCCGATGAGATGAGGCCAGGGCTTCACAAGGTTTCTAAGGTAAGCAGAACATGTTAATACATACCTTTGCTTGTGATTGTTCATCTGTTTGTATGCTAATTTTCGTATAATGTTAGTTGGTCTTATTTATTTTACCATTGTTTGCATACAGCTTCTTAGAGGGGATTCTGGTCTTTGTTTAACCAACATGCCTGTAGAAGAAGCCCAAAGGTTAATACTACAAACCCATGTTAGAAGTGCTTCTGTTATTGAACTTGAATTACTACCTCTTACAGTTGGCACGTTAATATTGGTATTATAAGCTGTTTTTGTGGGTCAACCGACCGGCATTAAAAGATGACATGTGTAACCTGAGGTTCTGACCCGCAACTCTTGTCACCTCGAGCCGGACCTATATGTTAATTGAATCATGATGCACACACACATCTATTTCACAATAGTGCTTTGTTCATTTTTCTATTATTTATTTTAATTTGTTATGGCTTCTACATGTTTGGCAGAATATTTAGCGAGTATGAAGACTACGACTATGCTAGGACTGGTAGTATTGCTACAGAAACGGTTAGTAGTTTTATACGCACACACACATATCTTTTTATATGTATTTATATTTCTATGCCACTGTTAATTTACTTGGGATTGTATATTGATGAATATTATTTTTATTATAAGTTTGTATGCTTATTTGAGTTATATATGACTCTTCAGGTGGAACTTAAAGAAGGTCATCTGGACCAGTTCACACATGAGATGGAGCCCTTCTTAAGGAAGCAAGGGATGCCAGTGCGGTTAAATAAAGGTTTGCATTCTCTCTTTCTCTCGAATCATTTTGTTCATAAGATTAGATTGTTATTGGAATAGTAGCAGTGCTCTCAATCTAATTGTTTATAAAAATTGTATGTTTTGTACTGAATTGGTTTCACGTAAAATACTCGTTATCTGACCCAGGCATGCCACTTTTATGCTACCTTTAAGTACGATATTCAGTTTCTTTTTGGTGTGAAATAGGTGTGGTGGAACTTGTCGGAGACTTTGTTGTATGTGAGGAGGGTAATCCCGTATCACCGGAGGCGTCTCGCATACTGGTCAGTATCATACGTTTTTAAATGATATTTTCTGGTTCTTATATTTATAGTTAGTTATTAGCATCTCATAATGTGGCCTTGATTTTGATGTGAATGCAGCGTTTAATGGAGATGAAGATGGCTACATTTAAGCTCAACTTGATATGCCGATGGAGCCCTGAGGATTTTGAAATCTATCAAGAAGGTTTGCAAGGATCGGATATCGAGTCTTCGTAAGTTATATTAATTGTATGCTCTTGCTTTAAAGCAGTTATATGACTGTTTTTGTGAAACGGTGTGTGTTTGGACACCTTTTTTGCTGGAAATCTGTAATGGACTATGCAAATCCTACCGGAAATATAGTGATTCTTATTGGTACTTAATTGGATCTCAAATGTGTTAGAATTATGCCAAGTTTTCTACTTTATAATCTTTTGAGGTGTTCATGGCTAGTTTGTTTGGACAGTTGTAGTTTTTTGCTATAATCCTCTGAAATTGGTTCACCGACTTGCATTATTTGTTTGGACAGTTGTAGTTTTTTGCTATAGCCACAACGCAATGAAGCACCCTTTTTATAAAATTTTACAACAGGGCCAATAAAAAAAGAGAAAGTTCAATGCACTATCCTTCGTCGTAATGGCCTTAACGTGAATGAAGCGCCTTTTTTGAATTTTTATTTTCTTATTTATTTAAGAATGATGTTTAATTTGCAAAATGTGTAAAAAATTCGTGATTGTACAGTAGTAGAGTAATTATTGTAAAGTAATTATAATTACTCTACAAAATTGTAAAATCATGATTTTTTTTTTGGATTTTGGGACTATGATACATGATTAATAAGATGGGGGAAAAAGTTTCAATGTTTTTTTTTCCTCTGTACATCTTACATTAAGCGTAATTTGTATGTTAAGATCATTTATATGATAACTTAACCCTATATATTAGATTAAACTTTAATTTTTAAATTTTATCCATAACGTTAAAAGTATTACGCATTAAATTTTGTTAATCTGTATTTTAAAAGTTTAGAAATTATAAGATCTCAAAAGTTTCACCTAATTCAAGTTGCCCGAAAAATATACAGATTTAGTAATACATGTTTCTTTTTTGGGTAAATTCGAAGAGAATGGAATAGACAAAAATGAAGTGAATCATTTCCATTCCATGACCTTGTTTGGTTAGTTGTAGACGATAAAGAACTCCCCGTAGAAACTTATATAAAGTTTTTTTTCTTAAAAATGATTCCGGGTTTCGTAAAAATATATAAAAACAAGGCAACTCATCGAGCCACAAACTGACTTGAGCAGAACACGAGCTCCATTTTCAGATCGGATAGGAACCAGGCCAGCTCAGTTTCCAGCTCGGTTAGCATTTTTGGAGCTCAGCTCGGCTGGTTGAACATCCCTACTGGATACAAACTGAAACTTTCAGTTTCGACTTACTACCCAACCGTGAATTTTGCTATCACCAAAGTACAATCTCTGAAACAATGGTTAACCATACAATCTGAAAGAATCCAACAATAAGTTACTTCATTTTCCTCAGTAATTCCAAATTTGGACAGCTTTTAGTTTTCAAATCTGAATCTAGAATCTTAAGAAAGCAAACCGAAAAGAAAGAAAAAAAAATCTAAACTTGTCGATGAAACTGCAATTTTATAAAACATTTTCCAGAGAAGCCTTTTTGTCCTCCAAAACCTTCAATTCTTGTCGCCAATCGTCTAACTTAGCTAATTTCTCCAACTGTTCTGGTTTCAAATCATTCCCTGCCTTTAGTTGTTGACCCTCTGTTAACCGGATCTACAACCAAATTTATGTCAAATCAACCGTTTAATTGATGGCTCAAATAGTCAAACATGAAACTCCTAAATCATTTATTTGAAGAATATAAAAATATTTATTGAAATAATACTGCTTTGTTATCATTTTTACATCATTAATTATTTATATATATATTTTTTAACAAATGGACACAAAAGTGTTACCCATTTCAACTCAAAACAACACATTTGGGCAATATCTTGTTAACCGAAAGTGGCAATTCCAAATCATTTACTTTTGAACGGGTAATTCGGGTACTGTATCATCTCAAACAAGTCAAATGAAAAAAAAAAAACTAGCTAAAAAGAGGAATGGGAAGCATAGCATGATCTGAAAGACACCCAAACTCCTTTAAGCATACAATCTCATAAATTGTTTCATTAAAAGCTTTGAATTATTACTACAACAATATTATTTTTGTAATCATTATTAGTTGATCAGCCCAACACCAACTGTACAAAAATGATCCATTTTGATCTGTTACCCAGCCCACCTGACATTTTGTCACCAAACAAACGACTAAAAACACTTAAGAAGCTATGAATTTGTGGAAGGGGTACAAGCTTAAGAAGTTTACCTTCTTTTTTAGGGCTCGAATTCGTTTATCAATATCAGGAACATGATCTCCCGTTTCTGAATTTACAGGAGGGCTGGCAGCCGAAGCGTTTCCAGAAATAGTGATTTCGTTTATCTGGGACACGACTAATTCGAAAGGTTCTGATGCTCGATCTACATCGTCATTAGACGAAACTTCACTTTTTCCCTTATCAAGGGAAGCCTGCTTCAACAAGTAGCAATGTAGCATACGTATACCAGGAATAAAAAAACATGTCACGGTAAATAAAAAAATACCAACAATCTATTTTAATTAATTTGTCAACTTTCATTCTAGAACATTAATCGACAAGACCTTCAAATAGAGGAAACATGTGCAGGACAGGAGATAGGAATATCAAATTCACACTGACAAAGGTGTTTTCGGAAAACAAGAGGTATTCTATGACAATACTGGGTGAAGAACGCAGATACTGTTGAACAAGTTCCGCTTGATGCATATATATTAATTCCTGCTGGTGATTAATAATTTTAAAAGAGAATTTTATGGCATAAATAATAATCTCAGAGGAAATTCAGTGTAGTCACAAAATCAATTGCTTATGAAAGAGATTATGGGATTAAAAAGATGACTATTTATCAAAATTTCAAAATATGGGCATTAGGGGTGTAAACGAGCTGGGCGGTTGTGAGCTACTCGAGATCGACTAGCTAAAAGCTCGAATCCAGCCGTGCTTGAATGAGCCCGAGCTTCATGGAGCCTGAGAAGGCTCGCGGGCCAAAAGGAGTGTTATTTATATAGTATTATTATAAAAATAATTAAATAATATATATCATATATAGAAATTAGCATAGTTGTTAAAAGCCATCGCCTCTTGCGCCTAAGCCCATTTTTCAGGCGAGGCGAGTCAGTTGCGCTTTAAGTCGAGGAAATTGCGATTTAATTCTCCAGGTGATGGTTCAGGCGCGCATTACGGCGAGATTCCTAGATTCTGGAGAGTTTCTGGCCAAGTTCTCTAAATTACGACAAGATTCTAGCCAAATTTCTTCTTTTATCTAAGGAAAACTACTTTTCTACACTAATACACTAATATTTTAGAACTTTTTGTACTAGATAGATGATATAAAGTGCTATATAATAGATTTTGGTTATTTTATTTGAAGAATAGTATTTTTTTTCTAATACATAATATATTTTAATTTTTTTTCATTATGCGCTTTATTTTTCTCAAGCCCTCGCTTTTTTTGCGCTTAGGCCCCAGGCGAGGCCTGTGCGCCTAGCGCTTTTAATAACTATGGAATTAGAACTCTGAATATATAAAAAAAAATTATAGATGCATATAAAAATAATCGTTAAATGATAAACGAGCCAAGCTCGAGCTTTAGAAATGGAGCTCGAAAAGAGCCGGCTCTTCTCGTTTAAAGTTTAAAACATTAATAGGCACAAACTATAAGTTAAAAATCGATGATTAGTTGATTACTTATGAGCAAAAGGGTAACTTTAGATAGAACTTCTGTTTTTCCCAAAACAAAAATGTTACATATTTTTGGGACAACACTACAGGGAACTACAAATACATATCAATTGTGTTACTGAAATTCGATGATCTTAACGAACTGAAAACAATTTATTTCTTCTCAATATATTTTTCACAACCCGAGCATTTTGTCAGAGGTCTATCCAAGATTAATAACATAGAACTCACCACATGGAATCTCTTCCGGTGTATACTAGTCAATGCTAAATCCTTCTCTTCTATAGTTTTGTTGATTATAGATAACTAACCTATTTGTTTCCATTACATTAGCTGAAACTCGTAAAAACTGGCATTCAAAACCGAACAAAGAATAGGTTACACCTGACATATCGTTTCAACAAAAAAATATTCAGAAAAATCACTAGAATAACGAAGATAAGTCGATAACAGGTGGAAAGCCTGTGATACGATGCTAGTCTTTAGAGACCTAAATCGCACTTAATCTTGTTTCTCTATCTTCGTTTTAAAATGCGCGCATCACATGATCCTGTGGTGATGCTTCATCGCGCGATGCAATTCCATGATGCGTGTATCACATGATGTGGTCTGAACAGATCTGACTATCCATTGAGCAATGGGTTTGAGTGTTTGAACAAATCAGGCCATTAATTGAACAAATCTGAGTCATCTGACTAGAGATGATGAGAATAACCATAGTTGTTAATAGCGAATAGCGACAAATAGCGACAAGGGACCTATATGCTACATAGCGAATAGCAACCGCTATTTTATATATAGCGATACACTAGAAAAAGAATTCTGAAAATTTTTATATGTATATTATATCAAAATACCTTGGTATATATGCTATTTTACATGTATATTTAACAAAACCTATAAATCCAGCTATTTTATAGCTATATCCAATTGCTATTTACATAAACAAAAAAAAAACTAAATGTCGCTATTCACTCTATTGGTCGCTATGACCCAAATAGCGACACTTGGTCGCTTCGTGCTATGCCGCTATTGACAACTATGAGAATAACTATGTTTTAATGATTAAAAGTGAACAAGTTTAATATATACGGATCAAAAACTCGGATTTTCGACAAGAAAAGTGCATAGAAAACCCTAAACGAAAAAAACATGTAACAACTAACAAGGCTTGATTGATGATATGGGATACATGTTTGGAACTTAGAAGTTGCTTGACTAGTCGAGAATTAAATAATTTAGCAAATTTTAATAACAAATGCCTCGACGCGTGGCTTTTGAGATCAAATTGCATCGGAGCGCCACACACATTTTAAAACCAAGTTCTCTATGAATTTGAAGGAAAGGTCCTCGGGTCGGGTGGTCTATCGAAAGATAAGATATCCAGTTATGATGTTCATTACAAAATCAATTTAGATTATAGAACTGTGAGAACCACGTGAGCTGCGTATACCCTTTGCTTTAACTATATACATAAGGTGGGTACATAACCGTGCTTCCTCCACTCTCTTTCTAACCGTACCAACTATTGCGTACAAGTGCATTACACAGTTCTCTACTTAAAACGCGTCCCCTTCACGAGTAATGTAAAGGGTATTTACAAACGGACAAGAATTATGTTGTGACGGTACCTACCTAACAATTATAAACTCTTTAACTTTGGTCCTAAGATGCCATTCATTTTATAGCAAAAAAAAAAGACAAGAATTCTAAGATATACATACAAAGGTTAGATAAGAGACCTGCAAACGCTTCTCCTTCTTCCTCTCATTCCGCTTAGCGGCTTTGGTTTTGGGTTTACTAACAACAACATCCACTTCAGGATCATAACCAGGGGGCACAGTCTCCAGTGACTCCTTCTTCAACTGTCCATCATCACCACAAATCACACACACACACACACACAAATTACAATAATGAATGTATAAAAAGAAAACATACGAGAGCGCCTTTGGATTTGTAAACGGCGACTTCATCCTGAGGCGTGTAACCAGCCCTGATCTTATAGGGTTTGCGCAGGGTTCCGTCGGGTCTTCGGGTCGGGCCAACGAGTCTTTCTCCTTCTTTTAGGGTTTTGGTGAGCTCAGCAGCCATTTCTTTGGCTTCATCTTCTCCTCCACCTACACCACTGCTCGCCATGAATTCAACAACAGAAGAGCAGAAGAAGATCGATCGGCTGCTAAGTTAAGTGGACTTGTGTTCCATTTAACCCTTTTTTACTTCCTTAAATTAGGTTGGGTGTGTTTAACCATTTTCTTATAAATATTGGGTTTTTTGTGATGTATTATTATTAACGTCCTGCCTGCTTGCGGTGTGCACATATAATAATTTATATATATGTAGTTACTTGGGGGTTAAAAGTGAAATTGCACTAATTTTAACGTTACAAAATTTCGTGAAAACAACGTTAAAAGCAACAGACGGTTAATCATGCATCACTTAGTGGCGTTGATAGCCGAAAGACAAGGGGTGCATGCACCAATCTGTCTTTTTCTCGATTGCTAAGTGTTATGTGTCTTATGTCCAATGCTTGATGTAAAACTACAATCGAGTCGGGGGTCTTACTGGAAGTGCCTCTCTATCCTACGGGGTAGAGGTAAGGCTGTCTACATCTTACTTTCCTCAGACCTTACCTTAGCTTTGCTATTGGTGAGATTTGCTGAGTATAATAATGATGATGTATTATTATTATTATTATTATTATTATTATTATTATTATTATTATTATTATTATTATTGGTTTAATATATATAAAGGTTTGTTTATTAAAAGAAAAATTACATATACTAGATAATTTAATTATTATCTATATATAATACACTAGTATTAAGCCTCTTCGTTGCAGCGGTTGTCGTAAAACTGTGTCAAGTAGTACCAATGCTATACCACTGTCCATGACCACCAACACCGGAATAACTCGTAAAAACAAAATAAATAAAAACGGAAAAAAATAACGCCACACGAAAAGTAGACGTAAAATCTTTAAACCGAGACGTTAAACACAGAAAAAATAACTAAGTCAATCCAGGTCCTGCGCGTTGCGACGAACTTGTCAAACGGAGAAAAATAAATGTGTTGTGACAGGCCAGTCAAACGGGAAAAATTATACGGAAAAAAATGTTGAACCCCACACGCACGTTGCGATGCGTTAACTCACAAAATTTTGAACGAAACGAAAAACTTGGGAAAGATGAAATGTATGGTGGGTCAAAATTGAAAATAAAAAAGAGTTGGAGTTAAATTGCAAAAAGATGAAAAGTTTTGCGTTAAACGTAAAAAGCAAAAGGTCTAAATTGCAAAAGAATAAAAGTTTTGGGTCATAAATGAAAAATGAAAAAAAAAACTACACATGAGGTACAACACCATAAATTACAAAAAAGGTTAAAAATTTTATTTTTGTAAAACTTGAATAAACTATTATATATTATATACTAGGTTAGAACCTCGTGTATTACATAGGTTGAACAAATGTATTTTTATATACTAAATAATAAAACAACGTATCTTTTAAAGTTTTGTTTATCACATGGGTTGAATAAATGTAATTTTACATATTAAATAATAAAATCTTTAAAAACCTCGTGTATTGTACGGGTTGAATAAATGTAATTTATATACAAAATAATTAAAAAAATATATCTTTAAAAATCTCGTGTATTACAATAAATCTAATTTTGTATGCTAAATAATAAAAAAAAAGTTGTATTTTAAAAAGTCTCATTTATTACATAGGTTGAATAAGTGTAATTTTACATATTAAATAATAAATATTTATATCGTTATATTTTAGCACCATATTCATATTTTAATTACACGGGTGTGACATTTATGCCTTTACAACCGTCATACAAATACGAATCCAATGAAATCTCGTGTTTCATTCTCGGGATTTGTACAATTGCACATGACATTACATATATCAAACCTCGTATGATTTCGAACTCTCAAGAAGCTTTTCTAGAAGTTATATGCAAACTGTTACGTAAACGTAATCAGTTTAACGCGACATACACTTCGAAATAGTAACATAAGGTTAACATACCTTAAATAACCTTTACATAACTTAAAAATGAGTTTTGAAGGGTTTGGTGTGTCAAAAACAAGTTTATTCGATCACAGGGACTATTTGCGACAAACTAGTCTGCCGATTCGTATGGCAACGTACATTCCGGAACATGATCATAAGCTAAACATACCATAAATAACCTTAACATAGCTTAGAAATAAGCTTTGAGGTGTTCGGTGCGAGAAAATATGCTTATTTGATCAACAGGGACTAAAAGCGTCAAAAACTGCGTAAGTTTGCATAAACGCGCATATCTTACGTTCTGACCATATCCGGACATCCAAAAATTTTTGTAATCACTAAAATATTATATTTTAGTGATAGGAATGCAAAAATACCATTCGTCACTTAATTTGGATCGTATTTGCGTCCGTTCGAGTTTCGTCGTAATTAACTGAATAACGCGACCGTACGACCAAACGAACCGACATCCGAGATGTTTCCAAGCATATTTCAAGTCCCTATGCTTTAACATCCTTGTAGAGATTTGAAAATGAGTTAACGGGGGTTAAACGCGTCGAAAATGCCTTAAAGTGTGTGCAGGGACCAAAGTTGTAATTTTCTGAAAGTCTGATGTAGGGGGTCGCACTACGCGACAACCCTGCCCCTTTGTGGTCGCGCGACGCGACAACATGTTTTTGATAGAATTTGTTTGCTGCATCAGCAGCTATGTGGCATCCCCAAAACCAATGTTTTTATGAGTAATAACTCGAATTTGCCACCATTTAACCAGTTTTTAACAAGTGTTTAAGCCACCATAAGATCATGACAACACATGGGACACTTGTAATGATCTTGAGGCTTCAAAAACACTATAAATACCCCTCAATTCTGCTCATTTCAATTGCTCATTCCATTTTCTTCTTCTCTAACACTCAAGTGGAGTTGCTACCTTCTTAGGAGGCCTCCCAACTGAGTTTTCTAGTTGATTTTTCAGCCATTAGAGCACTGTAAGTGTTCTTTCATGGCTAGTTCTTTATTTTCAGCAATTACAAGCTGAAAGTCAACAGTTTGACTACCGTTTGACTTTCGGTTTTGACCATGAATTGGTCAAATCAAAGTTCAATTGAACTTTGCAATGTGAGCGTAATCACGATGGTTATAATCCCTTGCAATTATACCTACTGATTACCACGTTGACTAGTCGAAGTGACGAGTCAAAGTTTCGGTCAAAATGCACGATTATGTGCATTTTGCGACGAAACTATTTTCGGGTATCAAAACACTTTGTTTTGATATCAAATCAGTTTTCTAACTTAGTTAAACATGTTTTAACATGTTTAACTCACCACTTTTAGTTTAGTGCTTATATAGGATCGTAAGTCAAGCGGTCTCGACAACCGCTTAGACTTTCGAACCCGACCCGTTTGGTCGATCATTAGGATCCGACCAAACATATTTTGTGACCATATTTGTATAGGGAATAACCTTCCGAGGTTATACCTTATGGTCACTTAGTTTAATTAGTTGTATGATAGGTAGTTTATATGCCTTAGGAAAATGACCAAAATGCCCTTTTCATGCATAATTTGAATTTAAGCATATGTAATTTAAATTTTGACACTTACAATGATTATGCAATGTTATTAAACATGTTAGGGCATATAATACTTTTCATAGGACTAGTTAGCTATTAGAATGCGCTTTTGCGCAAATGACGCGTTAAAGTAGCGTAGACTACCTTAACGGGTCATAACGGGTCATAAGCACTTAGGATAGGTTCCAAATCAGAATGTAGGCTTTGTTAAACCATATCATATGAGTTCCAACACTCATTTGGTTTACAAGACCTCATTCTGCCCGATCTCCCGATTTAGGTCCTGTTTATTAACATAGTGATTCCATATTAGGTGCCACTTGATTCCTTGATTTCCCGAGCTTTGTTAGGACACGTAATCAAGGATACTTGCAATCTCAAGTGAGTACATAGTCCCCTCTTTTACGTTTTCAATATTTTGGGGTGATTCATATGTGCCTATACACTATTTTCATGATTTCAAGCTATATGTTTTCACATGCATAGTACTTATCTTTTGACGAATTGAACGATTATCTATGGCTTAAACACTGATTTTCAAAGTTTGTAAAACTATTTGTTGGTTCATATTTTTTCTTATACATTCATTAACAATGATCAAGCCGATTGGTAGTACGATATAGCGCTATAGGACTAGACACCCCATTCCTGTTGTATGGAATGTCAGAAACCAAAATTTAAACCAAATAGATTTGCCTTTGTGGTATTTCTAAAGTCTCCAAAGTATAGTTTGATACACTAGGTTTGAATTTATTACTAAATCACGATCTATGGTATATTTTGGTATACCACTAAGGCATATTTCTATATGCTGCCAACGTGATATTATTTTTATTAACCAACGTATAGATTGCAAATGTTTTCCAATTAAGCCATAAAAACTTATCTTTTGTTATTTCCAAAACCAAAGCATGGTTTGATATGCTATTATTTACCAAAGTATAGTTTGATATACTACCAAATCACGATTTAGGTATATTTCGATATACTACCAAAGCATATTTTGATATGCTACCAACGTGATACTGTTTTACCAAAGTATAGTTTGATATACTAATAAATCACAATTTTAGTATATTTTGATATACTTCCAAAGCATAGTTGATATGTTCCCAATGTGATATTGTTTACCAAAGCATAGTTTGATATGCTATTTACAAAACCAAAGTATAGTTTGATATACTACCGATGCTTTCATTCTTAAACCAAAGTATACTTGTGATATACTACCAAATCTATTATTTCAGTAACCAAAGTATATTTTGATATACTATCTGTTTAACTATTTCAAAATTAAAGTATATTTTGATATACTACCTATCCGATTATCTCAAAACCAAAGTATATTTTTGTATATACTACAAACTTTTTATCAAAACAATGCATTTTAGAAGCAAAACTTTTACAAGGATTCATGGCTATTTTTTGTAAACATAAAACCTTTTCTTGTGTTATCCAAAGCCATGAATCTAATTCACAAAACATATGTTACTCACAGGCATTTTTATGCTGATGTTTTATTTTCACATATGTTTCAGGTGCTACTATGTGATGATTGTTGATACATACTACACATAGGATGGACTCGTGCCTTAGCGACTTTAAAACTTGAAAGACAATTATTTGTATTTATATAGTTTGTATTAAAACAATGAGTTCATTAATGGAATAAAACAAATCTTTAATCACCATGTGTTGTGAAACAATGATTCTGTTACGACACTCCCCGACGTTTCCGCCGTGGTTTGTTGTTTTACGCGGTCGGGTTGTGACAGAAAAGTTGGTATCAGAGCTCATGGTTATAGGGAATTAGGTTATTAGTAATGCTTTGACTTAGACTATAACCTTCCTAGGACCCTAACACAAGTTATCTTGTGTTTAGATCTTAAAACAAAACCGTCACCTATCTTTAGGTGACAACCACAACAAGAACACAACTTACAAATCCGTTTTGAAAATCAATCATCTATTCTTAGATGGTTTGCCTTAGGCTTACGCCTTCAAAGTTTTCAAAATCTCGTCAAAGTTTGGGTCTTTATAATGTGAACACGTGCAATCTGGAAGGGTGGGTGCTTGTACCTCGAGTTTTCTGTCTAAGGCTAGAGTGTTCGTACAAATCCGCAGTATCGGACCAGTCACTCTTACCTGGAAAATCTTGGGGTGAGTGTCCACTTATAGGCTAAAGCATGTCTTCGCGATACATTAATATGACCCATTTACTTTGATTAGTCACAGTGTCGTTTGTTTGTTTTAGGTAACGAACAAATGATCACAATCTTCATGCTTTGTCGATATTCTTTTAAGCATTCAATTTTGACTATCCAATATCATCTCACTCATTTCCCCTTATGATATAAATTTCTTGAATGAAACAAAGTTTCAATCATGCATGTGTGATATATATATTGCATTGAAAGTTAATTACATTGATATACATATGTTGGCATTAAACTTAATTAACTGTGAATGTTTATTAAAATAATTGGTTGTGTATGCTAGTTGTTTTTATTAATTTAATATGTATGTGTGTGAATTAAGCTAGCATATACATATCATGTGTTGAATTAAAATAAGCAGCTAGTTTAAAGTATTAAACTACCATATATATGTATGTTAAATCAATAGTAATTAGACAAATTATTTTATGTAATACAAGTTGGTTGTGGGTCTATTATCTCGAACATAACGTAAGAGTAAGTAGCTGTGCGTTGTGTGTTACTGCCTGCCAAAAGAAAAAAATATTACATTAGACATCGGGTTGTTTGGACATTAGGGTATTGCAAAACCCTACTCGTATACTCACTATTATGACATTATACCTTAGGTCGCGAGTAACGGACCTAACATTTATTTAACGCTAGAAGTACATTATCAAACCGAGCACCCTAAGGTGAGTTCACTTCTCTTGAGCATGCGTCCCGGTGGGTGGGACAATCAAACATGTATTCCTTAAAGGAATACGTCTTTCCCGGGTTAAAACTGAGATGTTGGATAATACACTCACATCTATCAACTCAAGTCCCATCTTATACCGAATTAGTTACCTGAGAGGTAACGGGGTATTAGTTGATAGCGCTATTAGGCTTGGCAACCTCACGCCGTACCTGAGAGGACGGGCATGAACTAATGACCTTAAATCACGACCAATGTTTTGATAGGGGCATTGGGGACGGGCAAACAAACTGACGCCATCTTGCGGTACTCGAGTTATTATCAGCATTGTTATTAAACTGAACTAAACACTTGGTAACTAAACGTTTTGTAAAAACCGTGACTCGCCAGCTTTGTGCTGATACACTTGTTGCATGCTCGCAGGTCGTTAGATTCTTGGAGGTGGAACTTGCTGTCTGGAATTGCTGGAGTGGTCATGGGTCGAGAAGCTTGCAAACATGTGACAAGACCATTGGTTTTCATATATTTACTGTTGAACATTGAACAATGATTTACTTATTGCTTCCGCTGAACATGTTAAACTTAAGGTTATTTTTAGAATACTTTAACGTAATAAATGGGATCTTTTATATGATATCTTACTAATAGTTCAATGTGATTGGTGTCTGGATCCTGGTTTGTCACACGCCTCGCGGGGGTTTCCGCATGTGGTATTTTGGGGGTGTGACATCACCACCCACATATCCATCATTTTCAAACCATTTCCTAGCAATCCAAGGTTACTACAAGGTGTAAGAAGCTTATCAAAGAAGGTGTGAGGTGCTAGAACTTGAAGGACCACTTGGAGGAGCCATTAACCACTTAATTTCTTCCATCTTCATCATCTAACTTCTTGTGCCACTTCCCTAGCCGTTAGAGCTAGTTGTAAGCCTCTTGATCACTAACATGATCATGAAGAAAACAAGTGATTTTGGTAATTTTTGGTGTATGTATTGAAGTTGTTGATGTTGAATCTTGTGTGTATGTTTAGATCTAGTATGTTAAGCTTGTTATAAGATTAGATCTAACAAGTTTAAGCATGGATCTTGAAAGATCCATGGTTAAACTTGAAGATGAACATATGAAACACTTATGTGAACTTGAAAAATGAATTTTTATGCATAAATTTGTAATCTTGAAATAACAAAGTGTGTATAAAACTAACTTCTGAAACTAAAATCTATGAAAAGCTTGTTAATGGTTTTTCAAGAAACATGTTTATGAAAGATCTAAAGATGTTAAGCATGGATCTTGAAAGATCTACGGTGAAACATGACGTTAAACATAACGATCTTTCTAATGAACATAAAAATGGTTTTAGAACATGATTTACAAAGTTTGAAACCATAAAACTCATGGATGATTGAATTAGTAAATTAAAGTTCCATAAAAGTTTGTTTAAAAATTACAAGAGGACTTGTTTTTGGAAAGATCATTGTATGTTAAGTGTAGATCTCAAAGACTACACATTTTAACAAGAATCAAGTTCACCATGATGTTTCATATGAAGAAATTAGTGTATGTTGTTGTTAAAAATTGTTGAAAATTGGTTTTGGTGATAAAAAAAAATAAACACTTGTTTTGAAAACATGGGAAAATTTCCATTTTTTTAGGGGAAACTATGTCAAAAATTTTTATAAAATTTTGACACTTAGAAAAATATAAGTTTTGGTGAAACTTATTCCCCAAAAATTCACCTAAAAATATTTATCAAGGTTTCCCTAATTTTTGTATGAAATTTCAAGTTAAAAGATGATGATTTCTTCAAGTTAATATTAGGTGTATTATATGTAGTAGTGTATTAGGGACTTGAAAATACACTAAATACTCCCAAGAAGTATAAATACCAAAATACACATATAAATACACGAGGATACCTAAGCATACAAATGAACAAAAATCCTCACAAGAAGAATATTTGGACAATACAAGAAAATATATTTGTAAAAATATATTCCACAAATATTTGGACTTCGGACAATTTTTTGACATAATTATACATATATTTGGACAAATATACAACCATTATCAAGTAATGGAAATTACACAAAAATCGGGTGAATAACAAGAATAATTATATATATTTTAGAGCATGACAAAATATATATATTCCCTACAAGACTTAAAAATACATTATTTTTAAGGAATATAATTCCGGAAAGTAATAAAAATCAAAGTATTGATTTTTGGCGAATAACGTAAAATACACAAGTATTTACATAAAAATACAAGTATACTTTCCTAAGTATACTTGCACAAAAATAATATCGGAAATATTATTTCACAAAATACTTATAGTTATTTTTGGAAAAATAATATAAGTAACATATATAAAAAGTAAAAAATATAATTTATTTTTAACACTTATTACCTTGAAAAAGACTACATAAACAAATATGTATTTGAGAGGTAAAATATATATTTACAAATAAACATTGCATATTCAAAGTACAAGACACAACGTACGGGCAAGACCCGACAAACAAGGGCATGACCCTCACAAAGAATGAACGTACAAAGAACAAATACAAAAATAAAAGATGGTGACTTGTACTTGTGTGATGCAAGTCTAGTGACTAACATACATAGAATAATTATAGGTCACGACGCTTACTAAGCAAATCTGGTGAAGTTTACGACGCAGGATACGCAAAATTGTGAGTTCATGTCCCCGCTTTTAAACATTTTATTGTTTTCTAAACTTGGGGAAAATACATGTACTGTGGTATGTAGAAGCAAAACTAAGGAATTATACTATAAATCATGTCACGAATAGGGTGTCATAAGCACCATTAATCAACTTAATACTTAGACCGCGGAACAAAATGTTAGATCTAATGGGCTTCAGGCAGCCACACTTTACCGAGAGTGCTTTTGTGTCTCTAGTCGAGAATCGACAATTAAAATGCCTATGGTTTGGATGCTTCCTATGTCGTTACATATGTTAGTGGCCTCGCGAACCATTAGCGATCTCGTATTCCTTACATTTATAGAAATACTTTTTTCAAGTACAATTACATACCATGTTTTCTACAACGGAAACTTAAATGTTTTACACAAAACTGCATGAATTCACACCAACTTTTGTTGACGATTTGTAAGACCCTTGTTGTTTTATACGAGTATCATATAAATTTCAACTATAATACTGTATTTAAGATTACTATACACTTAAAAATGCGGCTGAAGAAACGTAACCCGAGCGGGTCGGACTTTCTTGCTATTTATCACTTTTATAGTAATTATATATTATTATTGTGTACTAACCCGCGAAGCCCAGCGCGTTGTAGTTTATGCTACATTAGGCTGTGGGCTCGTAGAGACAACCCCTAACTAGGCCTGGCCCATTGAGGTTAGGGTTTTTCCCATATCTCCTATATAAGGAGGTCTCCACCTCCTTATTAGGGCATCGAATATGGGGCAACACTTTTGTAGCTGGAAACAGGGGATTCTTCCCCTACCGGCCGTCTCTACGTCCCCGTTTTTCTATCTTCTTCTTATTTGCAGGTCTAGGATTCGGGCGAAGAAGACGAGATGTGGCCATATCCATTACCGTAGAAGTACCGACCCACTCGGGTTACGTTTCTTCATTGGCGCCATCCGTGGGACCCGACACGAACCACATCTCGCTATTCTTTCCTACCCAGATTTCTAGATCTGTGTTTTTTCATCAGCTACGAGAGGTATAAATCTGTAGACGTACAAGATTTTCTAAAATAATAATTCTGAGATTCATGATCAGTGGGGTGCTATACCTCCTTTAATGACTAAGGGGCTGTTTGGTAGCCTCTTAATGGCCATTCAGATGCTACCTCTTAATGGTTTAAAACCTCTGAATGAATAAGAGGTAACCTCAAGTCTGAATGCTTAAGAGGTAACATCTGAATGGTAAATTATCACATGTCACATTCTTCTATCTTCTCATTGGTAAAATTCTTAATGGTTCCATTAAGATGTAGCCTCTTAATGATAATTCAGAGGCTACCAAACAGCCCCTAAGTCTCATGGAAATATGACAAAGATTTTTATCAGCTACGAGGTAAGTTGTTTACCCTCTTTTTCTTTTGATGCAAGTTTTTGTCTCATGCAAATATGACAAAGTTATGCAAAACAATATTAATGGCTAACAAAAATTTCGTGAAGAGGTGAACAAACTGAAAGATTCTCTTATGTCACCTTAGAAATCCCTAAATTATCTTCAACCGGTAACCTCATCAAACAGCCATCCACCACCAAATCATGACCAATAACAAACTTTGAACCGTCGGATGCCAGAAACAACACGGTTTCCGCTACTTCCTCCAGACTCAATTCCACTCCGCACTCTCCGGCGACCGTTACGCCAACGACGTCACCACCGCGGACGGCGACACACAGTTCACTCGCACTCCGTACACACCTAACTGCTTACTCGCCGATCTCAGCAGCCCTAGCAGCGCGTGCTTCGACATCACGTAATCCATCTGTATACTTTCACCTTTGGAGGCAGCCACGCTCGCCGTACAAACGATGCAGCCTCTCACGCGCTGTTCTACCATTGCACGCGACGCATGCTTTACGCACACGGTGGCTCCACGCACATTGACGTTGAACAACGCGTCGAGTTCCGCGAAGTTGAGATCGAGGACTGTTTGTTGGGATGTGCTTTTTATTCCGCCGTGAGTTTTGACGGTGAGATTGGCGATGGAGAGTACTTGTTGTCCGTCGGAGATGCCGCAGTGGATGTGACAACCCGCACTAAACCAGGTATCCGTACGACTTAATTAATAATTAATTACTGCTTAATTACTGTGCTTGCTTGAACTTGTGAATAAAGTGCTACTTGCATACTGATACATGCACTTACTTGCATCATACTTTACTTGCTGTCACTACATTATTTACATGCTGAACCTTAGTGACAAACATGATGCACAAAAGCACAGTAGCACAATACACGGATAACCTATTAAACATGCTGATAAAGCCAGCATCAGGCAAACACTGCCTCTAAGGCCTGTACGAGCCAGAAACGTTTTGCTACACTAGTAGTGAGTGTAGGGATATAAGGGTTGTGGAACTGCGTCTCTAGGAATAAGTCATTATGACTGGATGTGCCTAAAACGTACTCTAAGTACAAAACTCAGCACTTTACATAATAATTCAGCTTTTAGCTAACTAATAAAGTGCCAAAATATGAGAAAAATAACACTAGACACTTTCCAAAGTGTCAGGAATAAGCTGTGTCACTAAAGAGAGTAATAACGACACTTTAAAGCTTTAGTAACGCTTTAACGGATTACTATCCAACCAAACAACCGGACTATACCCGGAACATAAAAATATTGCCATAAATATTATTGATCTTTTTCTGAGCCAGTTAGGGTCCCTGAACACCCTAACACCCGCTTTAAAACACAACACACCACTAACCGAGTTAATCACTCAACTTAACTAGATTAACCTAACTAAACATCAACTAATCTAGTTAAGATCGAACCAAGACCCCCCCCCCCTTGGGCCGATCGGTCACCATGGGACTAAGCTTGTACCATTTTTGATTATAATATTGCCTCTTGTCCCATATCTAAATAACATATAATCCATTGGATTAAGACTTCTAAATTGTCTATAAGTATGATGGATGGCACTAGAGATCATTCACTCCACACAACACACAAAAATTACTCTCTCTCCCTCTTGCTCTACTCACGGCCGAACACCCCTTGGGGCACCCCATCCATTTTCGATTTTGATCTTCAAGTTCCAAGCATATACAAGTGTTACGGGTCACATACGAGGAGGCTTGGAGCAAACGGAAGACGAAGGACCTCTCTACCTAGCTTTTATCCACCTCATTTGCGCGTAGATTCTTCCCTAGCCTCGAGCTAGAGGTATAATGCTTAAAACACCTTCTTGAACTAATCTAAAGTGGTTAAAAGGATTTTTATCGGTTAAAACTCAGAATCTTGCATTTTGAAGCATTAAAGTCCACTAAAAACACTAAAAAAGGTGGTTAATAGCTCATATGTTGTGTAAATGATGTAGTATTCGAAATGTATGATTATTTAGGCCCGATCTATGATGTTGTAGCTCGGATCAACGTTTAACCCGGTTTGGTCATGATCACGAATCATGACATAAGGATGTTTTGAATAGAACAAGGGTTAAAAGGTGAAACTCTACCACACGCGAATCATGAACTTGTGTAAAAATGTTTTACTTGTGGAATAGTGTTTAAAACTAGCAGATCTACGTATCTGCAAGTGGTATTTTCAAAGGACCAAGCGTCAAAGAAATCATGTTTTCTAAAGGACGGATCTTACACTAACAAGTATGATTTTTATAAACCACAAGTGTGTAAACACTTGTGAAATGAAAAGTTTCGACTAAATAACAAACTTTGTAAAAGATGACGAGAAGTTGTAAAGACGGATTTCTTTAAAAACGAGGTTTTTACGAGATCAAAATTACTTTATATAAAGATCCACAAAATATAATGGGATTTACACTATAGTTTCGGAAAAACTACAAGTTCATGCGATTATGCGATTTACATACTTGTCGACTAGTTTGATGTGTCGGAAATTGTTTGATGAACAAGAAAATTGTTGGTTTGAATTATAAAAGAAAATGATACGCTTGAAAGCGTGGCCACCTCCAGTTACAGAGGAAACTCTGGCGAAATTTTTCTAAAAACCTAACACTTAGAACTATTTACACTACAAGTGTTAGAATTATTTTTGACATGTTTTCGAAATATAAACTTCGCCATGACTTTATTTACTAAATATTCGGAGGTGGGATTTTCACAAAATTTAGCGTGATAAATATATATTTTCACACACTGATTATGATTATTTTGTGAAAATACATAAGTATTATTTTTAGAGTAAAAATAATATTTACAAACGTTAACGAATCCAAAATAATACGAACGCTTTCACCATAAATATATAAGTTACACCGGTAAGTATATTACCACTCGATTATTAAAACGTAACTTACGCACTTACGGAAATATTTATGAACGCGTATTTTAACAACGTATTATGGGAGAAAAGTTATGTGAAATGAAAATATAATATTTTTGAGAAAAATACTTATATTTTGGAATTGGAAATATATATATTCATATTAAGTGAGACTTAATGATATAATTTGAACGCACATGTATTGAATCCCCCATCCTTGGGAAGGAGAATAACTACCAAGTATATACAGAATGTAAACACGAAATAGTTGTCTAACTATTTCCTAAAGACTTAAACTATAAAGCTAAGGCACGGCCGTCCGTCTAATAGAATTAGCACCTGTAGGTCGTCGCACAGCTGCGTGAGCAGGAGATACTTGGTAGAGACGCTTCACTGTGAGTTCATGTCCCCCTTTTCTCTAACTGTTTTCAGTTTTCTTAACTGCGGGGGTGAAATACATGTTACTTTGATTACAAGTACTTTATACATGGTATGATTAACGTAAGGAGGTTTACTACTTAGATCATGTGAGTGGGTAGGCAGAAACACCGAGGGACGTAAGCGGTAGATCTATCTGGGTGTAGCGAGCCCAACTCTAGGCCCAACAAAACGGACCTCTAAGAGGCCCAACAGAACGGACCTTGGAGTGACTTTGTACCCGACGCGAAATCTGCTAGGTTGAGTCTTCCTACATACACTTCACACATGCTAATGGCCTTGCAAACCATTGGTGATCTCTTTTTCCTTACACTGCTACATACCAGGGAATTTTTATACTTACAAGTGTTTTACATACTCACTTACACATGAACTCGCTCAACATTATTGTTGATTTTTCAACTTACATGTATTTCAGGAAATTAAAGATCTGGCACGGTATGTTATGTTTTCCCGCTGCATCAGGGTTCCAAGGTCATCCCAGTTTAGGAAATGTGACTCTTTCCTGGACAAGTCACAAATCTTAAACTGCGTTTATCTCATGTTGATGTTTATGTTTTTCAAGACAATGTTTTACGTTATGATGTTGTAAGTCTTTAAGACAATGGTATGTTGCTCTGGTTTTTAAAACTTAATCAAATGGATGATCTTGCATGATTTTATTTCATATAGCTTTGTTATGGTTAAGCTATGGTATTAAGAAGTCACACCAAAATTAACCACGTTTCCGCAAAGCCAGGGTGTGACAGCTTGGTATCAGAGCTCTGATCATAGCGAACTAGGATTCTTTCTCGAGTCTAGACTATGATCACTAGGGCTCTCACGAAAACATTTTTACTGCATACCACTTAAGTCCAGATCCAAAACCTTTTACAAACAAATGTTGAGCACATTTTATTATTTATAGGCTCAGCCTGGAGGGCTGAGGCTCGGTCTGGAGGATCGAGGCTCGGTCTAGGTGACCGAGGTAGTTGATCACGTTGATTTATTATAGGCTCAGCCTGGAGGGCTGAGGCTCGGTCTGGAGGATCGAGGCTCGGTCTAGGTGACCGAGGTAGTTGGCTAGTGAGGCTAGGAAGAGTAGGCTCAGTCGTGAAGGCTGAGGCTCGGTCAAGGGGACCGAGGCTCGATCTAAGAGGTCGAGGTGGAGGATAGAGCAGTCTTAAAGACTGGGAGAAATTGGCTAGTGAGACTAGGAGAATTATGTGATACCTTACTTGGTGACTTATGTGATTATCTGATTGTATGACTGATTATTTGAGCATATTTGTGTTTATGTTACAGACTCATGGATTCAGCCGGTACTGGCGTTTCGGACACCACTGGACCCATACCTATCGTATCTGATGACCCCACATCCTCCGAGCACGAGGTGCACACTTCTGACTATACCAGTACTGACGAGGATGATTTCCAGCCTTTCGCACTACCCGATGGTGCTGATGAGCCTGCAGATGACGTTCCCGCTGAGTACCTACCTATAGTAGAGATTCCGGCTCCTATACCCTTAGCCGTTTATCCAGCATATGATCTTCTTCTTGACGCCGAGGCTGATGGCGATATTGCCCTGTTTGAGGATGAGCCCTTTGAGGAAGAGATCCAGGGCGAGGCCCTTCTTCCTGCAGACGATCTTCTGATGATCGCTGACGTTCCCGCTGAGGATTCGCCTGCACATTCTCCCGTCCCAGACTCCTTCGAGTCTGTGGCATCCGCACCTTCTCACACATTGAGCGCACAGCACTTTGCGCATGATTCTGATCCTGACCAGGCATCCTCTGTTGCACCCATTCCCAGCTTTACGTTTGACCATGATGACATAGAGGATTCTGATCCTATCTTTCCCCCGGGATACGACCCTGATCGTGATATCGAGTTTATACCTATGGATCAGCCCATGGAGGATCCAGCTGACCCAGTAGACCCTATCGACCCCGAGTTTGACTTCGAGATGGCTTTTGATGATCCCGAGCCTGTCGTCGCCCCTGAGCAGGCAGTCGCTCTAGACCCCATACTTGAGCATGATCCCGTACATGCTGACATCCCTATTGAGCCTGTTATAGCAGACCCACCTGTTGGTGATCTCCCCGTGGATATTCCTTTGTTAGAGGGCGATCATGTTGATGTTGATCTTGTTGTTCCCCTACCTGTTGTTGATATACCTGTTGACCATCCTGTTGAGCACATTGCACCTGTTCACCCTTTTGTTGCTCCCCCACCTGATCCCGTTCCACTAGAGCCCGAGCATGCACTGTTCGCGGCACACATGGATCCACCAGATGAGCATGCACAGCACGGTTGGATACCTGCTGATGAGGATGTTCCACCATTTCCCCCTCAGATCCCTGATACACGACATGTTGATTTTTCTTTTCAGATTCCTCAGTTTACACCTCCAGCACGAGCTGGAGAAGGTTCTTCGGCACACCCTTTTGGGCATGTACCGATGTCTATCCCTTTCATGCCCCAGATGTCATCTGTTCCACCCTCTGTTGCTCCATTTCACGTGGCACCTTTTGACCCCACCAGTGAGCCGTTCCTTTGGGCACCAGACTCTGCTGTACCACCTACTGACCCCTACCATCATTTCCACATGGGGTATACTATCGAGGACGTTTTGATGTCCTTTGTCGCCCAGCACGAGTCGCATACGCAGCGCATCCAGGAGCTTGAGAGAGCTCAGCTGCCACCATGCCAGTGCCATGGTCAGACACACTCTCCTCTGCAGCCATTGCGGCCCTTACCTCCAGATTTTGCTGCCCGTCTCTTTACACTAGAGCAGCAGGTTGCTTCTGTCATTCGTACCCAGCGAGCCATGGAGGAGGACTGGCTCCAGTTACGTCGTTTGTTTTACACCCACTTTCCCCCTCCTCCACCACCATCTGTATAGAGCTCATCAGTGCTGTTTGGGTAGACGAGGGTGAGAAGACGGCGATTGTTGGACTGCACAGCATTTTTGGAGACTACTTTATGATCCTGACTTTTGTTGACATGTATTTGATGTTGTATTTGACACTGACGTGATATAGTTTTTGGACAGGGGTGATGTAGCCCCTAGTTGATTGATGATTGTATGACACAGGGATGTATTGATACACTTACTATGTGGTCTCGATATATGGCAATCGCAGTATTCTCACCATATTTGATTCGCTTGATTGCTTATTTGTATTTTTATGATATGGGATGTTGTGTGATTGGTATTTGTGATGTATTGATAACTTGAGATGTTATGCGCTATTACTATTACTATATACGTACGTTTTACTATGGCCTGACCAACATAAACCATCTTCTAGAAAATGCCGCCAAAACGTCCAACGCCGATGCCTACCAATGAGGCAGAACTCCAGCAAGTTATTACTGCTGCCATTGCTCAATATGCTGCCTCTCAAGGAGGAACGAGTGGAAGCAACTCTGGCAACACTGGCAACAATAATCCACCGCATGGTAATACTAAGTCATTTAGACATACCATGACCTAATTGGATATCTTTAGCAATGATGCTAATGCCAAACGTATGTTATAACGTATGTGGAGGATGCACCTACAAGCTGTTCTTAGACTGCAAGCCCGTAAATTTTGATGGCACAGGAGGTGCTGTCGCCTTTGTTCGTTGGGCTGAGAAAACCGAATCTGTTCTACGCATGAGCAAGTGCGCGCTGGATCAGCAAGTCACCTATACCTCAGGGCTATTCTTGGATGGAGCCCTCTCTTGGTGGAATCTGCAAGTACAGACACTTGGCGAAGCTGCTGCCTACGCGCTGACCTGGACCGAACTGAAAGAACTTATGCGCAAAAAGTACTGTTCCCGCGCAGAAATCCAGTGATTGGAGACCGAGTTCTGGCACTTGAAAATGGACGGTCCAAAGATAGCAGAATACGTTCAAAGGTTCCATGACTTATCGCATGTGGTACCCTACATGGTCACTCCTGAGTTCAAGAGAATTGAACGCTTCATTTGGGGATTAGCTCCTCAAATCATAAGCATGGTAACCTCATCCAAGCTCGCAACTATTACTGAGGCGATTGATTTGAGCGTAGCTCTCACTGAGGAGGCGATCCGCCTAAACAAGTTTGATGAGATCAAGACGAAGAAGGCAGAGACTCACGTCGAGTCATCAGGAGGTAACAAACGGAAGTTCTCGAACTTCAAGCAGGGCGCCAGTGTGGTGGTTAAGAAAGGAGGATCGAATGCACCAGCTCAGGTTACAGCTGGTGGTGGAAAGAAGGGGAAGGGATATATGGACACCCAGCCCAAATGCAACACCTGCCAGCGCCACCATTCTGGTCAGTGTGGGCCAAAAATATGCGAAGCATGTGGGAAACGTGGCCACTCGAAGGACACTTGTTGGGCTAGTGCTGGCCGGGGAGGCCAGGGAGAATTTGAGAATAGGAATAATAATCGTGGTGGTAATCGCTCACAAGGAAACTATGGAGGAAACGGGAATCGAGGCAACTTTGCGAACCAAGCTGGCAATGCAAACCAAAACAACAATCAAGCTGGAAATGGAGGTGGAAACGGGCAAAGACTTGGAAGCTATAACTGCGGTGATATCGGGCATTTTAAGAAGAACTGCCCAGAGTTAAACCAAGCCCGTGGAAGAGTGTTCCAAATCGAAGCTAGGGAAGCGCGCCAGGACCCCAATGTTGTTACTGGTACGTTCCCTGTAAATCAACGCTATGCATCCGTTTTATTTGATACTGGTGCCGATTATAGCTTCGTGTCGTTAGAATTTAAGAATATGCTTGGTTTAGCCGCTAATAAGTTAGATATTCCGTACTCAATCGAATTGGCCAATGGGAAGTTAGTAGAAGCCAATGAAGTTATCAGAGGTTGTGTGATCGAATTAGGAGAGCGTGAGTTTGCTTTAGATCTACTACCAGTCCAGTTGGGAAGCTTCGACGTGGTGGTAGGAATGGATTGGTTATCAGGCAACAAGGCTGAGATAGTTTGTCACGAAAAGGTTGTTCGTATCCCAACCGAAGATGGCGAGACAATTGTGGTTCACGGAGAAAAGCGTGATACGCCGTTAAGGATTATCAGCTGCCTGAAAGCGCGAAAGTGTTTGCAGAAGGGATGTGTTGCTTTTCTGGCGCACATTGTGGATAAAAAGGCTGCTGAGCCAAAGATCGAAGACATCCCTGTCGTGAGGGAATATCCAGAAGTCTTCCCCGAGGACTTACCTGGACTGCCACCTCAGAGGCAAGTAGAGTTTCACATCGATCTAGTCCCAGGCGCCGCGCCTGTGGCTAAGGCACCTTATAGACTTGCTCCGTCTGAGATGCAGGAACTGTCGACACAGCTTCAAGAGTTGTTAGACAAGGGTTTTATCCGACCAAGCTTCTCGCCTTGGGGAGCTCCGGTCCTGTTTGTCAAAAAGAAGGACGGTAGCTTCCGTATGTGCATCGACTACCGGGAGCTGAACAAGCTGACGATCAAGAATAGGTACCCTCTACCAAGAATCGATGATCTGTTTGATCAACTGCAAGGCTCAAGCTTTTATTCAAAGATTGATCTTCGATCCGGATACCATCAGTTAAGGATACAAGAGGAAAGTATCCCAAAGACAGCCTTCAGAACTCGTTATGGACACTACGAGTTCCTTGTTATGCCATTTGGTTTGACAAACGCACCTGCAGTCTTTATGGATTTGATGAATAGAGTTTGCAAGCCGTACTTGGACAAGTTCGTGATTTTATTCATCGATGACATTTTAATTTATTCAAAGACGAAGGCTGAACACGAGCAGCATCTTAGAGCCATTCTAGAGCTGCTGAAGAAGGAACAGCTGTATGCCAAATTCTCCAAGTGCGAATTTTGGCTACGTGAAGTCCAATTCCTTGGGCACGTGGTAAATTGAGATGGAATCCACGTGGATCCAACCAAGATCGAGGCGATCAAGGATTGGGAAACGCCAAAGACGCCAACCGAGATTCGACAATTCTTGGGTTTGGCTGGCTACTACCGAAGGTTCATTGAGGATTTTTCAAAAATCGCTCAACCTTTGACGCTCCTCACCCAGAAAGATAAGAAGTTTGATTGGGGAATCAAACAGGAAGAAGCGTTCCAGGTACTGAAGGATAAGCTCTGCAATGCGCCAATCTTAGCACTACCGGAAGGTACTGATGATTTTGTGGTATACTACGACGCATCGCGTCAAGGATTGGGTTGTGTGTTCATGCAACGCCAAAAGGTTATTGCTTACGCATCGCGTCAATTGAAAGTGCATGAAAAGAACTATACCACACACGATCTGGAGCTCGGCGCAGTGGTTTTTGCTTTAAAGATCTGGAGACACTACCTTTATGGTACAAAGTGTACAATCTTTACAGATCACAAGAGCCTACAGCATATATTCAACCAGAAGGAGTTGAATATAAGGCAAAGACGATGGGTTGAGTTGCTGAACGATTACGACTGCGAGATAAAGTATCATCCAGGGAAGGCGAATGTGGTCGCCGATGCCCTAAGTCGTAAAGAGAGGATCAAGCCCATAAGGGTTAGAGCTTTAGAAATGATTATACGAACCGATCTTTCCTTGCGCATTCGTGCCGCGCAGAAAGAAGCTCTCAAGGAAGGAAACCTTGAAGAAGAATATCTCCGTGGGATGGAGAAGCTGTTGGTACCAAACGAAGAAGGAACATTATGTTTTGAGAAAAGGATTTGGGTTCCTCTGATTGGTGATTTAAGGAAAGTTATTTTTGATGAAGGTCACAAGTCGCGGTACTCTATCCACCCTGGATCGGATAAGATGTACCAGGATCTCAAGGATTATTATTGGTGGCCTAGGATGAAAGGCGATGTTGCTGTTTACGTGAGCAAATGTTTAACGTGTGCTAAAGTGAAAGAGGAATACCAGAAGCCTTCAGGACTTCTGCAACAACCTGAGATTCCCAAGTGGAAATGGGAACAAATCTCAATGGATTTTGTTACAAAATTGCCAAGAACGCCAAGAGGCCATGATATGATTTGGGTGATAGTTGACCGCCTAACAAAGTCCGCACACTTTCTGCCAATCAAAGAGAAAGACAGTACTAGTAAACTTGCGGATATTTACATGAGAGAGATCGTCGCGCGCCATGGAGTACCTCTCTCGATCATTTCTGATAGAGACGGAAGATTCGTGTCAAGGATATGGCAATCCTTCCAAGAAGCCTTTGGCTCACAATTGAATCTGAGCACTGCGTTTCATCCGCAAACTGACGGCCAGAGCGAGCGAACGATACAGACTTTGGAAGACATGCTGAGGGCGTGTGTTATGGATTTGGGCGGTAGCTGGGATAAACATTTACCTTTGGTCGAATTTTCATACAACAACAGCTACCACACCAGTATTGGTGTCGCGCCATTTGAAGCCCTTTACGGACGCAAGTGCCGATCACCCTTATGTTGGGCTGACGCAGGTGATAGGCAGCTTGCTGGTCCCGAAATCGTCCAAGAGACGACCGACAAGATCGCGCAGATTCTAAAACGCATCGAAGCAGCTCGCCACAGACAGAAGGCCTATGCGGATCCAAACCGGAAACATGTGGATTTCCAAGTTGGAGAGATGGTGTTATTAAAAGTCTCACCCTGGAAGGGTGTGGCACGCTTCGGGAAGCGTGGGAAGTTAAATCCGCGCTACATTGGTCCTTTCAGAATTCTAGAAAGAATAGGACTAGTAGCCTACAAGTTGGACCTACCCGCTGAACTGAATGGTGTTCACAACACCTTTCATGTATCCAATCTAAAGAAAAGTCCAACTCAAGTCACCGTTGCCATTCCCACCGACGAGATTCATGTTGACGACACGCTCCACTTCGTTGAAGAACCTGTTGAGGTCACGGATTGGAAAGTTAACAAGACCCGCCGGAGCAGTGTCAAGCTCGTCAAAGTTCGTTGGAATGCCAGACATGGTCCTGAATACACCTGGGAACGTGAGGACCGGATGAAAGAGAAATACCCCCACCTTTTTCCTAAGAACCCTGCATCTACAAGCAGAACTTAAATTTCGGGACGAAATTTATTTAACGGGGGGAGAATGTGACAACCCGCACTAAACCAGGTATCCGTACGACTTAATTAATAATTAATTACTGCTTAATTACTGTGCTTGCTTGAACTTGTGAATAAAGTGCTACTTGCATACTGATACATGCACTTACTTGCATCATACTTTACTTGCTGTCACTACATTATTTACATGCTGAACCTTAGTGACAAACATGATGCACAAAAGCACAGTAGCACAATACACGGATAACCTATTAAACATGCTGATAAAGCCAGCATCAGGCAAACACTGCCTCTAAGGCCTGTACGAGCCAGAAACGTTTTGCTACACTAGTAGTGAGTGTAGGGATATAAGGGTTGTGGAACTGCGTCTCTAGGAATAAGTCATTATGACTGGATGTGCCTAAAACGTACTCTAAGTACAAAACTCAGCACTTTACATAATAATTCAGCTTTTAGCTAACTAATAAAGTGCCAAAATATGAGAAAAATAACACTAGACACTTTCCAAAGTGTCAGGAATAAGCTGTGTCACTAAAGAGAGTAATAACGACACTTTAAAGCTTTAGTAACGCTTTAACGGATTACTATCCAACCAAACAACCGGACTATACCCGGAACATAAAAATATTGCCATAAATATTATTGATCTTTTTCTGAGCCAGTTAGGGTCCCTTAACACCCTAACACCCGCTTTAAAACACAACACACCACTAACCGAGTTAATCACTCAACTTAACTAGATTAACCTAACTAAACATCAACTAATCTAGTTAAGATTGAACCAAGACCCCCCCCCCCCCCTTGGGCCGATCGGTCACCATGGGACTAAGCTTGTACCATTTTTGATTATAATATTGCCTCTTGTCCCATATCTAAATAACATATAATCCATTGGATTAAGACTTCTAAATTGTCTATAAGTATGATGGATGGCACTAGAGATCATTCACTCCACACAACACACAAAAATTACTCTCTCTCCCTCTTGCTCTACTCACGGCCGAACACCCCTTGGGGCACCCCATCCATTTTCGATTTTGATCTTCAAGTTCCAAGCATATACAAGTGTTACGGGTCACATACGAGGAGCCTTGGAGCAAACGGAAGACGAAGGACCTCTCTACCTAGCTTTTATCCACCTCATTTGCGCGTAGATTCTTCCCTAGCCTCGAGCTAGAGGTATAATGCTTAAAACACCTTCTTGAACTAATCTAAAGTGGTTAAAAGGATTTTTATCGGTTAAAACTCGGAATCTTGCATTTTGAAGCATTAAAGTCTACTAAAAACACTAAAAATGGTGGTTAATAGCTCATATGTTGTGTAAATGATTTAGTATTCGAAATGTATGATTATTTAGGCCCGATCTATGATGTGGTAGCTCGGATCATCGTTTAACCCGGTTTGGTCATGATCACGAATCATGACATAAGGATGTTTTGAATAGAACAAGGGTTAAAAGGTGAAACTCTACCACACGCGAATCATGAACTTGTGTAAAAATGTTTTACTTGTGGAATAGTGTTTAAAACTAGCAGATCTACGTATCTGCAAGTGGTATTTTCAAAGGACCAAGCGTCAAAGAAATCATGTTTTCTAAAGGACGGATCTTACACTAACAAGTATGATTTTTATAAACCACAAGTGTGTAAACACTTGTGAAATGAAAAGTTTCGACAAAATAACAAACTTTGTAAAAGATGACGAGAAGTTGTAAAGACGGATTTCTTTAAAAACGAGGTTTTTACGAGATCAAAATTACTTTATATAAAGATCCACAAAATATAATGGGATTTACACTATAGTTTCGGAAAAACTACAAGTTCATGCGATTATGCGATTTACATACTTGTCGACTAGTTTGATGTGTCGGAAATTGTTTGATGAACAAGAAAATTGTTGGTTTGAATTATAAAAGAAAATGATACGCTTGAAAGCGTGGCCACCTCCAGTTACAGAGGAAACTCTGGCGAAATTTTTCTAAAAACCTAACACTTAGAACTATTTACACTACAAGTGTTAGAATTATTTTTGACATGTTTTCGAAATATAAACTTCGCCATGACTTTATTTACTAAATATTCGGAGGTGGGATTTTCACAAAATTTAGCGTGATAAATATATATTTTCACACACCGATTATGATTATTTTGTGAAAATACATAAGTATTATTTTTAGAGTAAAAATAATATTTACAAACATTAACGAATCCAAAATAATACGAACGCTTTCACCATAAATATATAAGTTACACCGGTAAGTATATTACCACTCGATTATTAAAACGTAACTTACGCACTTACGGAAATATTTATGAACGCGTATTTTAACAACGTATTATGGGAGAAAAGTTATGTGAAATGAAAATATAATATTTTTGAGAAAAATACTTATATTTTGGAATTGGAAATATATATATTCATATTAAGTGAGACTTAATGATATAATTTGAACGCACATGTATTGAATCCCCCATCCTTGGGAAGGAGAATAACTACCAAGTATATACAGAATGTAAACACGAAATAGTTGTCTAACTATTTCCTAAAGACTTAAACTATAAAGCTAAGGCACGGCCGTCCGTCTAATAGAATTAGCACCTGTAGGTCGTCGCACAGCTGCGTGAGCAGGAGATACTTGGTAGAGACGCTTCACTGTGAGTTCATGTCCCCCTTTTCTCTAACTGTTTTCAGTTTTCTTAACTGCGGGGGTGAAATACATGTTACTTTGATTACAAGTACTTTATACATGGTATGATTAACGTAAGGAGGTTTACTACTTAGATCATGTGAGTGGGTAGGCAGAAACACCGAGGGACGTAAGCGGTAGATCTATCTGGGTGTAGCGAGCCCAACTCTAGGCCCAACAGAACAGACCTCTAAGAGGCCCAACAGAACGGACCTTGGAGTGACTTTGTACCCGACGCGAAATCTGCTAGGTTGAGTCTTCCTACATACACTTCACACATGCTAATGGCCTTGCAAACCATTGGTGATCTCTTTTTCCTTACACTGCTACATACCAGGGAATTTTTATACTTACAAGTGTTTTACATACTCACTTACACATGAACTCGCTCAACACTATTGTTGATTTTTCAACTTACATGTATTTCAGGAAATTAAAGATCTGGCACGGTATGTTATGTTTTCCCGCTGCATCAGGGTTCCAAGGTCATCCCGGTTTAGGAAATGTGACTCTTTCCTGGACAAGTCACAAATCTTAAACTGCGTTTATCTCATGTTGATGTTTATGTTTTTCAAGACAATGTTTTACGTTATGATGTTGTAAGTCTTTAAGACAATGGTATGTTGCTCTGGTTTTTAAAACTTAATCAAATGGATGATCTTGCATGATTTTATTTCATATAGCTTTGTTATGGTTAAGCTATGGTATTAAGAAGTCACACCAAAATTAACCACGCTTCCGCAAAGCCAGGGTGTGACAGTGGATGTGGGTATAGCGTTTTTGTGCCGATGGAATTGGCGACTTGTTTTCATATTGGATGTCGGCGATTACGATGAACGCGCCGTGGTTGGCGAAGAGACGCGCTGTAGTTTCTCCGATACCGCTTGCTCCGCCGGTTATTTTTTATTTTGCCGTCGAGTTTTAACGATGGTTTACTTGGTTCTGCTATTATCCACTGAAGAATGGTGTTGGCTTAATTGAAATGTCATTTATACAATAACTTTACAAGTAAAGTTCCTGTAACTTTAAAGTATTAAACATAAAAATAGCATGAATAAGGCAAAAAACATGGTGGCATTTTTGATCATAGAGTAATTATCAAAATTACTCCCTGTCAGTCCGCTCACACCATACAAGTTTCACGGAACACGTCAGATGCTTGATGCGCCATCACCGCGCACGCCAAACACTGGTCACGCCGACGCCGTGCGCGAAAACGCTCCATCCCTGCCAGAAATATCCTGACGCGCAAGCAAACTATACGCGTGAACCACACTGCCTGCCGCACAAATGAGCCACGCCTGCCGGGCACACACCGCCGCCGCGCGAGTACAAACCGTATCTACTTTCACGCCCCGCGCATATGCATCTACGCAGCTGGTCGTCACGCCAATCACCTTCACACCAAGCCTCCTTTGTACCACTGGCTTTCGACCATTTGTCCTCAACCACGCTATGACTTTCTCTATTTGACGTCCAGGTCTATCTTTTTTCGGTTTTAAACATATTCCAGCTAGGGAATCAATGACCCATTGAACTTATGTACACGCAGTCGTGCACAAGGTACACCATATCCATGCATAAGGCTGCAACGCTTTGTGTTTCATTGGTTTTTTTTATCATCATCATAATGCATTTATTTATGCAGCTAATACAAAACATGCTTACATGATATGCCACTTTTGGCAATATATACATGAACTTCACATGTCATGACTGTCGTTTCCAACTCCTGGCGGACAACCTACTTGAGCGCGCCACCTCCGGCTGACAACTTTATTCGTCTCGCCACCCCTGGCGGTCAACTTTCTTCATTGCACCACCCCTGGCGGACAATTTTCTCGGTCACGCAACACCTTTATTCGTCATGCCATCTCGGTGGACCCCTTTCTTGGTCGCGGTACCTCCGGGTCGCGCCACCTCCGGCGGACGCCTTTATTCGTCACGCCACCTCCGGCGGACACCTTTCTTGGTCGCGCTACCTCTGGCGGACACCTTTATTTGTCGTCCCATTTCGGCGGACACCTTTATGTGTCGCACCATCCCTGGCGGATGAAACCTGCTAAGGGACAACAATCCATAACCACGTGTTACCCATGTATATACTCTTTTTATTTTCAAAACAATGTTGCACCTGGGTAAATGCATAGTAAATCATTTGCCGGTGTTCAAAGAGGATGCCAACGGGAAGATTACGGGATCTTGTACAAGACAGGGAAATAAAAGATTGTTTCGAGGTCTACATATGAAAAGGCGTGCAAACCTCACATACAAAAGGTCAGGTCATAACTAGTGGAGTACGTCGCTTAAAGGCAACTGACCAAGTCATAATGTCGCCTCCTTCGCATGGTCGGCATTTACGCAACACCTTTGTTGGGTTACACTTACTCGCCGCGATCTCTTGGACGCACAACCTACTTTGCGGGAAGTCCTGCGTTGCGCCATTACCTATCAGCCAACCTTCAAAACAGTCACACACTCGAGATGAATTGATAAGCCATATTCGTCTTCAAAAAGGATTTATTGAGTTTATTTATGTTCAATGCTACTAACATTATTCACCAGCAATGAACTGGGGGGCTAGCAGGGTACAGCACTGCTACAACTCAAAGTTCAACAAATACCAAAACAAGGATGGGCGATTCAAATCATGTAGAAGTTCAACTCTGTATATAGCTAGACGACCCTAAGCATTCGTGGGTTTTTCTATGGATTGAATCACTCACTAGGTACGCGACATATCACTATTTTCTTATCAGCAAGTAAAGCAAACGATGCCACGAAATTTGGAAGGCACATTTGGGTACAGAGTAAAAAGAATGTGCTCGGATATGTAATCCCACACGCCGTAAGCGACATGGATTACATTAATCAGCCATGGGAAAAATCGGTGATAACTCAAATAAAGTGTTTATTCACGCCAACCGCGTAAAAAACTTTATTATTTTGGGCAAGTGTCTCAAACGCCCTAGCGCGACGGGGAGGTTTACTTGTCGAAATTTAGATAAACATTCTCCACACCAATAGGCGACATGAATAAACGAAAACCCACACGCCGTAGGCGACAGGGATTATTCGCACGAGGCAATTTAAACAAATGTGCTACCTATTATAAGTGTTCCACACGTCACTAAAAGAGCATACGTAAATCGTTTTCTTCAAAATGATCGAAACTACATAAATATTATCGTCGCAGTATAATACCGCCGTGAGCAAGATACGTTAAAGAACAACTAAGCGCGATCATTTCGACTTGTACACAAAATAGTCCTGGTCTAAGTAGGATGTTTTTTGCAATAGATACGGAGACTAGCACGGTGGGCTAACCACTCACGCCCCAGCCACAATTAAGTCTTGAAAGCTGACACTTAGTAAAACTGAGCGGCACATCGGTAGGAATAGAGATCCTAAAGCTAGACAGTCTTCCTGATAATGCTCTCGCCGTCCCCAACATGACACATCGAGCATATGATTTTCCTGCTAACATTATCTAGCTACATTAAAATAAGGGACAGGAACGGTGTAACACTGCAAGCGCTACAGAACGTAGTCACCAAAGCCAAAGGTCTCGGTTCGGACATTCGGTTTACACACCTGATAACCCTTCTTCAACAACATGATTTCGGTTGGACAACTTCTTGTCAAACCCAGGTACAACTTTGGTAAGGATAGACCTAAGCCAGAATTCATTATGTGAAGCTACATATTTCGGAACGCAATTCCAGGTACAATCCTATTTTATTGCTTTATTTAGTTGCGCGATACACTTTTACTTGTTCAAACGCGCCTCGCATCTCATTGTACGCCCTTGGCCCACTTGACTATATATATATCTATATAATGGTCTGTATATAACCTGACATGGCGACGCTACCTGAAAATTACAAAATGCTAAACACATGAATGGAAGATTTCATTGCCCACACAGGCATGGGGCCACGCTCGATTGGCCATATGACATGTTGCATGCGCCTATATAATTACTTTCAATACTTATGTCCTAACATGCTTAGCATCATCAAACTGGGTAATCTGCTCGGAACAACACGACTATGGGCGGACATGGTTATAATATTTACACATGCTAAGCTATACATTGAATAATCCTTATTCAAGCATGCAGGTTAGCTAGGTAACTTCTCACCACGCCGCCTCAATTGCTGAACTATCATATCCGATAGACAATCTTGAACTCGGTGCAACCGTTGTGTCAGACATATACCGTTGTGCCACAGTTTCTTAATCTTATCCTTAAATATGGTACTCTCACATAACTCGATAGCTTTACGGAATACTCAATAAGTCATATATTAAAAGAGCGCCTATCAGACTTGCCCTCTAAACAAAAAGTGTCAATAAAGGTCTCACCTCTATTTTACGCACACTTATTTACAACACATTTAAATCGATTAATAAGCATGTCAGAGTCTTCTGAGCATGTTATACTTCATGTTTACTTGTCGATTTCTTTTTATTACCTATCAAGTTCAAAGCTACTAACATACTTTAGCAGCACTGAACTAGGGGACTAGCAGGGTATAGCGCCATTACGCCTTAAAAGTGATCAGTTTTACTCAGGCTGCCCATTAAGGTGATATCCACTGCACATTAACCCGCATCGGCTCTTATATATTGTGGATGTTTCAATACTCCAGACAATATTTATACTTCTCACATCATTTGGCCTACGACTATACCACTTGACACAACATATGCAATTTGGTAGTCAAGACAAACGCACGACAAAACCAATATACATGATCATTCAAATAAGTATTCCACACGCTATGCGACAGGAAAAATACTTATTCGGATGTGTATTCCCCATGGGAATATGTGGCATGGATAACAGAAAACCTTCACGCGATAGTCGGCAAGGTCATTTAAACAGACATGCCACATACTATAAGTGTTTCCCACGCCAATGCGCGTCTGGGCAAAGCACGTAGTAGCTTACATAAAGTGCTCGTTCACGCCTAACGCGTATAAAGCATTTTATTATCTCAATAAGTGTTCACTCACGCCAAGCGTGTAGAAAGCACTTTGTTGTTCAAGTGTTCATTAACACCGCGCGGGTTATAAAGCACTTTCTGATATCTACAAGTGTTCATATAAACATTTGTAAACACAAGATACCACCGCATTTAAACTGCATATCACGGTAAAAAACAAGTCTGACATGAAATACTTTTCATAATAACAAATTCAGTTGATCAAATTATACAGCGCTAAGAGTGAGCATCTTGGTAATAGATGTATTCAACCACTACTACTTCGGTGGGTATCTTGGTAATAGATGCACAACCACTGATGAAAACCAAGTACTTGTCCCACAATCATAAAAACATTGTGGGAAACATAAATAACGCTCTAAGCACCCTTCCGAGGTCACTGAGCATAGCAAGCACTTCTGCAGGGGTGCCTTGTATATCCTTCTTTCCGACTGCAACGATAATTGCTATAACCGGATCGTCAATAACAACGACTGGTACAACCACCAGCTGTTTCACATTCGCCTAAGGTGGCATAACATCCGCGTATGCGTCTATAACCACCAATGGCTGTACAGAACGACAATGGGGATCCCGGTGACACGGACGCGTGGTAGGGATCGTCGTCACATCAACATCGACTCTTTCAATGGGTTGAATGCCGTTAGCGTACCATATGCTAACCAACAAAAGTCACATCAAAGGGCGAATATTCTACAATGGCCCCCATGACTATGGGCGCACCGCTAAAGCAGGGCCACACCTGAAAAATCATCTAAAGGCGAGGTACTTAACTACCAAAACTAGCCTGTTCCAAGACTCGTGCACGAGACCTAACCACGTACGCGCAACCTTAACGAGCTCATGGCAATGCGCCAGTACAAATGGCAACTGTCTGCAATCAATCAGCTTGTGCCAGGTTTATCCAACCAGTTTCCACGACCGTGTGATATTCACTGCTCCATTATCTCTACTCACAACAAACGACAACCACAACGACTTTCTTGCACCCGGACGACATGTAAGGCTAAAATTAGTGATCTTCACTCCCGAGCTCCTAATAAGTCTAAGCGCTCCTCTCACGCTTGCACGCAGGAGCAACACTAGACTGGGGGACATGACGAGGTATGGTACTGGACCCGACCCGAGCGGTCGGACTTTCTTGCTATTTATCACTTTTATAGTAATTATATATTATTATTGTGTACTAACCCGCGAAGCCCAGCGCGTTGTCGTTTATGCTACACTAGGCTGTGGGCTCGTAGAGACAACCCCTAACTGGGCCTGGCCCATTGAGGTTAGGGTTTTTCCCATATCTCCTATATAAGGACTTTATTAAAACATTTTAATAAATAAAACATTTCAACATTTTGTAAATACATTCGCCGTTTAAACGCGACGACGAAACTTAACATGGAAGCTTGAATATTGAGTGTGTTCGGTTCTTTATCGAGCTTGATCGACCTCCGGTACCATAAATTTCACCTACAATCCATAAAACATGAATTTAATTAGTCATACGTAGTTTAAAACGTGTTTAAACAAGTTCGCAAAACCAAACAAATTAAATAAATAATTTTCGCAAGACCAGTATATCGTCGCGTCACGCGACGGCTTATGGCTCTTGCTGTCGCGTGGTGCGACGCCTCACTTTTTCCAGCAGGTTTTGTTTAAAAACCTGCACATTTCCAGCCAAACCATATTTTACGAAAACGAGCGTAACTTGCTCATTTTTTATCCGATTTACGTCACGTTTCTTCCTACGTGATCGTAATTAAATTTTCTATCATATGAAATTAAAATCCTACATCCGGATTAACAAAATCCAAGACTTTTAAGTCTTCGGCTTATTATATTTTTTTACCAAGTTTTGACCCGTTCATGGTTTTATCAAACTAAAACTAGTTTGTTACATACAACGTATCATGAACCTTATTTTATATCAGTTTCTTATTATTCAAGGTCCAACCCACGGGTTTCTTACATATTCTAAACCCGTTTTGCTTAAATACTTATTGTGACCCGTTAAGGGTATTTAAGTACTTGTAAAGCACACATCCCTTTCATTCGCTTCTAGCATTATATTACCACAATTCTTATCAAATAATCTTCCACCACAATTATAATTGTGGTGAATTTTAATGTGGTAACTATTTGTTCCGAGATTTACCCCTCAGATTACTATTTTACGACAAGACGCCTTTTTAGGCCTTTGACTCACAAGAATCTTACCTTTCGCTTTTATACTTGTCCTAAGTATTTACTTGATCGAATGAATTATTTCTAAACAACCCATAAGCCTTTTTAGGCCTTTGACTCACAAGAATCCTACCTCGTGCTTCCGCCTTAGAAAGGGGTGTGACAGGTTTGGGGGAGTAGAGTTGTATGTGCTACAAGGTCTTCGTCTTCGAATGAAACCCCAAAATTTGGCGATGGAAGTTGGAATTGGTGGTGGTGGTTGTCAGTGGGGTTTGGTTGAAGAGAGAGAGAGAGAGAGAGAGAAGTGAGATAGATAGAAATAAAGAGGGGGTGGGGGTAAATATTAAAGCTTTGTTATAAATTTTAATTTAATTAAATTGGTAAAAAGACTAAACTACTGTTAGGATCTGAGTTTCTTATGATTGTGTTTTTGTTTGAGAATTATGAATATGAATGAGTAATTGCAGCGGAATTAAAATGGAACAAACTTTCAACACACAATCAAATGGAAGAATTGCTTTCAACACACATGTTTGTCATGAAATCGAATGATTATATTTATTACAATGATTCAATTACACTTGCATGCATGCAATACAATCTCCCCCTCAGCCTGAGCTCACACTGGTTTGTTCGTACAGAATGACTTGTGAAGAAAGAGCTAATAGAACAGTACAGGGTACTGTTCTATTTATAGTACAAAACAAACCACTGAAGCATCTTTGCTGACGTCACCATGAAAGTGACATCTAACCTCCTAACAACCTACAACCATTGACCTATTACAAACACTGCTATTACAAACTACTGATTAACAATAAATACAAAGATAAGCTAAACTACTGCTTCTCATTCCACTGTTATACTCCTAGCAGTGCTTTGTGTCTTCAGCAGTACTTGAACCATGACAGTAGATTGAGCTTCAATGCTTGCACTTCAACAGTCTTTAGACTTTGATCAGTTGTTGAAGACCAACAGTTGTTGTAGACGGACAGTAGATAGAGGTCATCAGTTGTTAGGCCACTTTCAAGGGGAAAGAACTGTTGCATACAACTGCTTGTTGTGAATCCACTGCTCTGATCCAGTTTTGGCTTTATCAATTGTTCCTTTGGTAGGGTTCAATCCCAACAATCTCCCCATGGAACAGATGATGCCAAAACTCTTCATTATTCTTGGATTTTTATTGCCTCATCAAATATTCACTGACTTGTCATTTGAATTGTAATTCAAAGTCCATGGAACTTGTATCATCCTCATCCCTGCACAGTGGAAGCTCAAGGAGATCCTGCAGATCTTCAACACCTAGGCCAAGTGCTTGTTCTCTTGATATGTGCTTCACCTCACCATTGGATTTGAGAAAAGTCAATACATGGGTCTGTTTATCATATTTCCACTTTATTATTTTGAATCCAATGGGTTTCTTGGGAGAGTTTTTATTGTTGATGAGTTTGGAGATTGAGGCATGGTTATAACACTTTGGGCAGTGTTTGTAGCTTTTGCTAATTCAGGATTTTCTGCTATCATTTGCTGAAGGACCATTTTTATAATGTAATCCCCTTGTGCTTTATCTGCTTCAGTTTCATCATCCATCTGCTTTTGTTTCCTTCTTTGATAAAGGATGGCAGCAGGTGGAGCAGTGGATCTCTTGATTTGTAACTTTTGTGGTTTAACTGGAACCACTGCTTCAGGATAATCAGGCTTTTGAGGAGCAGTGGGATCCCTTTTTCTCAATTATTCCAACTTTTTGTAAGTGGCCAACACTTTGTCCTCTAACCACCTTGTCACTTGGTTCCTTGACCCATAATCTGATGTTATTAGCTCTTCTTTCATTCTCTTCAGCTGCAAGGTTCTTTCTGGTACATTTTTCTTATATTTGGCCAATATTGGAGGAGTCTGCTTCACCTTGTTTTTGATCATATCTTGAATTCTGGCTGTTTCTTTTTCTAGCTCACTAATGGTCCATTCCTTGTACTAGTGCTTTTCTGCCCTGTACTTCTTGTAAGCCATGATATATTCAAGATAGTCTTTCCTCATACTTTCATCATCTTTCTCAGACAGTTTTTGACAAAGGTCTTTTGAGAACTATTCTAAAGTTCTGACCTTGGTGAGTAGGTATTGCATCCTTCTCTGAATCTCTTTGTCAGACATTCCCTCTGTATCTCTTTTGGATATATCTTCTGCTTGTTGAGCTTTTATTTTGAGATACTCTTCTATGTTTTTAGGGAAAGGATAACCTTGAATGGAAGGAAGTTTCCTTTTTGCAGGGTCATCTTCAGAGTAAAAAGACTTTATCTCCTCTTTGACTGCTGGAAGATCCAATGGGTACTGAAATCCCACTGGAACAATAGCAGTGATTGGTTTTTGAACTTGTGCTGATGATAATGGAACAGGGTTTGGAATAGGGACAAGGGACAGTGGTTGTGTGGATGTTTGAGTTGGGGAGGTATCATCTTCCAGTATTATCCTTCTCCTTTTGGGTTTAGGAGAGGTAGGTGGTGTTTTGGTGGGTTGAGTGGTGGTGATTTGAGTGATGGGTGGCTGACTAACAGCTGTTGAAACAACTGGTGTTTCAACCACTGTTGTCATTACAACAGTTGATGTGTCAACCATTGTCTTCTACTTTTTGGCAGGTGGTGTTGGTAGTGGTGAGGATGTTTTTGGTGGGGCAGTGGATTGAGTGAGAGTGGTTGTGGTAGTGATGGCAGTTGTTGGGGTAACATCTATTGAAACCACTGAAGTACCAACAACTGTTGATACAACAGGTGTCTCAACATCTGTTGGTTTGGAGGTTTGATGAGAGGAGCTACTGGGAGGTAGAGGAGTGTGTTTTGTGATTCTGGAAGGTGTGGATTTGGGTTGCCTCACTTTTCTAGTGGGTTGTCTTCTTTTTGGCTTAGGATTTTCCTGCTCATCCTTGGGGTCAGAAGTACCCTGTTCTTCCTTCTCCATCAAAACTTTCTTCTCCTGCTCAAACCTTTTAATCCCTTTTATTTCCAAAGTCTCTTTTATGCCTGCTATTGCTGCATCTAGGGCATTTTGAGACTTATCAACCTTTTTAGAACCATCTGGCTTAGGGATTTCCACAACCAGTTTAGATTTTGCATCTGGTTCAATGTATAGACCATCTTCATATCCCTTTTTCTTCTTAACTTTCTCCCCCTTTTTGGCATCATCAGGAGGATTGTCAACAAAGATGATGATAGGAGGAGCAGTGCCAGTGGTTTGTAATAAATGGGCCTTAATTGCCTTGATATCTGCATGTGTATCCTTGAACCTAGCTTCCATCAAATTTCTGATCTTCTGAATTTGAACTTCATGTTGTTGATCAGCATATTGTCTTTGCTGATGAAGCATACGTTGAAATAGCTTCCAGAGCTCAACAGAGGATGGAGCAGATGTTTCATATGATGCAGCAGTGGGAGGTGCCTTTTGAGCTTGTAACAACTGTTGCAGCATATCTTTGATTTCTACAACAGATGTATCAAGTTTATCAACCCTCTCCGTCAATTCTCTGTACATTAAACCATCACCCAAGTTAATGGGATCATCTGATTTCCCACCAGTGGTGGTTGTATCAGTGGTTGACTTAGGGAAAGATTCCCAAAAATCATCCACTGATGCCCCTTTTTCTTGGTACTGGGGACTTCTTCTGTCACACCCCGACCACGTAAAACAACAAAACGTGGCGGAAACGCCGGGAGTGCTGTAACAGAATCATTGTTTCACAACCATGGATTAAAAAGTTTTGTTTTATTGAATTAAATGTATTACATTACATTGGAATTAGAAACAAAACATGAACAAATAGACTTCCATTGTTATTAAGTCACTAAGGCCTGGTCCATTCCTATGTGAGCGTACACAAATATCATCATCAAACATCATCAACTATGGTACCTGAAACACATGTGAAAATACGTCAGCATAAAAATGCCGGCGAGTACATAGGTTTTATGTGAGTGTCAGATTCATGGCTCATTTTACATGTTGCAATACTTATTTAAAAACCTTATTTTGAAAAGTATAGTAATGCGACATAATTAACCAACTCAAATCAAGTTGGATATGATTTATAAAATCTCGTAGCCATGATTCTTAACTCCAAAACATTTATTTTATGAAATCAAATTGTAAAACATATCGTAGAAACTTGTTAAAAAAACTCGTATGGTTTATATTATTCAGAAAACACCATTGTGTGACATCGTTTCAAAATCGTTTACCCAAGTGATCTAGATAACGCAACGATATATAATGTGTTAAAAACACTTATATATATAGGAAGTACCAGCGGCGTATCCACCATGCTTTTAACACATTACACCCGCCCCGTTACCTAATCACTTCCCTAACCCAACGGTTCAAACAGTTACAAATGGTTCCCATATAATAAATGGTTACAAATGGGTCACATATATCAAATGGTTACAAATGGTTCACATACATCAAATGGTTACAAATGGTTCACATATATCAAATGGTTACAAATAGTTCACATATATCAAACGGTTACAAATGGTTCAAAAAGTTCAAAAATGTAAAACAATGGGCTAGCATGTTAAGTGAACATACATAGCAAAACATAATGAAATCACGTACTAATAGTGTACTAATGAACATAGCATGTATATGATATGAAAACATGGAAAACATGAAAGTAACAAGTAGGCACATGTGTTTCACCCCAAAACGTTTGAAAAACAGTAAAAGAGGGGTCTATGTACTCACTTGAGATTGCTTAATAGTCTTTAGATAACCACCAAGCAACGCTAGAAGGATCATGGAAGTCAAACGGCACCTAATATAGGTAACTAAGTTAATAAACGGACCTAAATCGGAGGATTGGATAAAATGTGGTTTCGTAAACCAAATGAGTATAGGAACTCATGTAATATGGTTTAACAAAGCCTACATTCTAAAACGAAACCTATCCTAAGTGCTTATGACCCATTACGACTCGTTAGGGTAGCTTACGCCACTTTAACGCGTCGTTCGCATAAAACGTGTTCGGAACGCCTAACTAGTCCTATGACAAGTATCATATGCCTTGACATGTCTAATAATGTTACCTAATCAGTTTAGATGTGAAAATTTAGGTTACATATGCTTAAAATGAATTTATGCGTAAAAAGGGCATTTTGGTAATTTTCTTAAGCCATATAAACTACCTATCATACAACTAACTAAACGAAGTGACCATAAGGTATAACCTCGGAAGGTTATTCCCTATACAACTATGGTCACCTAATGTGCTTGGTCGGATCCTAATGATCGACCAAACGGGTCGGGTTCGAAAGTATAAGCGATTGTTTAAATCGCTTACCTTACGACCCTACATAAGCACTAAACCTAAAGTGACGAGCTAAACATGTTAAAACATGTTTAACAAAGTTAGAAAACAGGTTTGGTATAAAAAAAAAACGGTTTTGATACCTAAAAGTAGTTTGGCTACAAAATACGTAAGAATACGTATTATGGCCGAAACTACGACTCGCCACTATGCCTAGATAACGTGGTAATCAGTAGGTATAGTCATAAGAGACTAAAAACATCATGATTACGCTCACGTTATGAAGTTCAAAGAACTTCGTGTTGACCATAAACTGGTCAATGCAGAAAGTCAAACAAAATTTGACTTTCAAGCTAAAAACGCGTAAAAGAACTAAAGAGGACTTACAACGGGTCCAAGAATGGAAATCTTGATCCAACTTGCTCAGGTATGCGGTGCTAAGCCCCAACTTAGAGAAAATAGATCAGATTTGTGTGTTGCAACAATGAAAAGGCATGGGTATATATAGGATTTCTAGGATTGTTAGGATCGTTCCTCGATTCCCGAGCTTAAATCTGGACCGTACACATGCACCCATTGTTTTCTAAAACCATGGGAGCCCCTAATATGAGTCCATGGTATGATAAAAACCATTAAATATCAGCCCATAGTTTGCAAAACCATGGGCTAAAACCATCAAAACTTCAAAATTGGACTAGGTTCATTGAATTTGGTCAGAAATTTCAAAAATGGTCCCTGCACTTGTAAAACTTGATTTTTGGCACTTTTAAGCCCCATTATCAAGGCTCTAAAATAAAGTTAAAGTATAGGGAACTTAAAATATATTCAAAAACATCTCGGATGTCGGTTCGTTTGGTCGTACGGTTGCGTTGTTCGGTTAATTACGACGGAAATCGTAATGAACGCAAAAACGATCCAAATTACGTGACGAATGGAATTTTATCATTCCAATCACTAAAATAAAATATTTTAATGATTACATAAATTTTTGGATGTCCGGATATATTCAGGACGTAAGATATGCGTGAAAATGCAAACTTATGCACTTTTGACGCTTTTAGTCTCTATTGATCAAATAAGTTTATTTTAGCATACCGAACCCCTCAAAGCCTATTTCTAAGCTATGTAAAGGATATTTAGGGTATGTTTAACTTATTATCAAGTTCCAGAATGTTCGTTATAGTACGAATCAGCATACTTTCGCAGTTTGTCGAAATTAGTCCCTGTAAGCGAATAAACTTGATTTCGACACACCAAACCATCCAAAACTTATTTCTAAGTTATGTAAAGGTTATTTAAGGTATTATAAGCCTATGTCACTATTCTGGAGTGTTTGTTGCATTAAACTGATTATATTTACGCATCAGATCGCGTATAATCTTCCAGAAAGCGATTTAGAGCCCGAAATCGAACAAGAATTGATATGTGCAAACGATACACATATTTATACAAATCCCAAGTATGAAATAAAATATTTCATTAATTTGGTATTTGTTTGATGGTCGCAGAGGCACAGGTGTCACATCTTCCTTCAGCAGGGGTAACCATTTTAAGTGATCCAGTGAATACTGGAAACACTCTGGTTCCCAAAGAAGAAATTGCCTTCAAGGGAGTCTCACTTATGAAACTACTGTCCAGGTGTAAACCAGTGGGTTCAACACCTGTAGTAGCTGCTCCACTTGAACTACTAACAGGAATTACTTGTATTTCCTGCAGTGTAACCTCCTCTGTTGTTGGTGGGTTAGCAATGATTGAGACACCAGACTCAGTCACTTGTTGGGGTATGTTCTCATTAACAGGTGATTGAGAAGAACTAATTTGTGTCTGGGCTAAATCAAGTGCATCTAACAAGGGTATTATTTGTGGTGGAATTTGTGCAGTGAGGATAGGTGTAGAAAGAGAATTTGCCCCGGAAGGTGGGCTGTGGATGATGGAATCAAGTGATTCCAGAGCTTCATAACGTGGTGTCCCTGTGCTTATAACCTGATCTTTTTTAGAAGAAGCAGGAGGAGTTTTAGGCTCAGGTCGAGATCTTTCTTCCAACTGCTGAGAGGAAGTAGCAGCAGTGGTTATTGGTGTTTTTTGTGTTGTCACAGGTATGACCTCTGGGATCTCATCTTCCAGAGTTGCCATTTTAGTGGGTTTGGGGGGCTTTTGGATATTTTCCTTTTTGGGCTTTTTGGTGGTTTTAGGTGTGGGTTTCACAGCAGTGGTTGTGCTGCTGTGATCACCTTGAGCAGTGGCTCAACAGCAGGTGCCTGAGCATTATCCTTTGAAAATTTCTTTCGAAAATAGTAACTTAAAAATCTTGGAAATAATAAAAATGATTTTTTATTAACATTTTTGACAAGATCATTGAAGATCTCCTAGGAATAGTTAAAATTTTCTTCATTCAGTATAGCATAACCCAGGTATTGGATCTTCAATGGAATTTCATTGAAAGCAGTGGTTTTGTTTGACACACACATTAGGAGGGTATGAAATAAAAACCTTGTGGCAGGTGGAAAACTGCCCTTTTGTAAAGTATCTTTTTTTCATTTCTTCTTCATACCCTCTTTCAATGAAATCAGTTTGATACTCTGTTTTTTTAGAAAGAGGTTTTACCTGTAAGATCATCGAGTTTAAAGACCTCCGAAATGGTTTGAGGTGTGATGGTGACTGAAATACCCTTTATTGATGAGGTAATGGCTAAGGGCGTTTTCTCCTTAGTGTCAAGTTTAGCATTTTTCCAAAATTCTTGTTGGGTATCCAGGTAAATCGGAGCATCACAGGTCAACAAAGTTTTGTACTTTGAAGACGACAGAGCATCAATTACGGAGTTGAAAGTTGTGGTGTGACTTGGTTTTTCAAGTAAACCCAAGTAATTATGAGGAGTTTTGAATGGAAGAGACATGATTGAATCAAAGATGGTGAAGAACGAATGAAGAAGATGAGTGATTTTTTAGAAAATTTGGGAGAAACTGCTTTGTGAAAGGAATTTTGAATTCGATTCGACAGTGAAAACTTTGTTTGGGGTTTTGATCAGGGTTTTATAGGTGGAAAAAGTGTATGCTGATGTGGCATCGGTTACAAAAGATCTGACGGCCAAGTACTGCCCACGTGACAACCTCTGATGAATAATGGATGACATTTGTTAGGAAACCACTGATGGAGCAATATCAGTGGTTTGCAACGGTTATAATGAGAACAGTGGCTGACTTTTAACTATCAGTGGATTAAAACACTGATGTTTGATCAACAGTGATTAATAAGGAAATGAAGGAACAGAGGTTGACTTTCAGCAATGGACAACATTTAACAGAACAGATGTTTGAACCAAAAACAGTGGTTATGGCAGACTTTTAAGGATTAATGAAAATTTTCATTTTTAGCTATTTTTAAGGATGGATTTTTGATTTTCTGAAAACATTTTAATGCTTTTATTCATAGAAAAATAGGATTTTGCCTGTATTCCATGTTCAGCATGCCAATCCTAGAGATCAAACTTTCAAAGGTGGATGTGTCTAAAGCCTTAGTTAGTACATCTGCCAGCTGATCTTTAGTTGGAACATGATGCAGAGAAATCAAACCTTTTTCATAGCAATCCCTCACAAAGTGATGTCTGATATCAATGTGCTTGGTGGTTGAGTGAGAAACTGAATTTTTGATGATATTTTCTGCTGCCTGACTATCCAACATGAGAGGTGTCTTTAAGGCAGTGATACCAAAATCCAGAAGTTGATTTTGAAGCCATAACAGTTGGGTTGTACAGCTTGCAGCAGCTATATACTCTGCCTCATCAGTGGATGTTGAAACAGCTGCTTGCTTTTTGCTTTGCCAAGACACTAAGAAATTGCCTAGGAATTGGCACCCTCCTGAAGTGGACTTCCTTGTTGTATTACATCCAGCAAAGTCACTGTTTGAGAAACCTGAAAGCTTGATATTTCTATCAGCTGGATACCAGATACCAAGTGTGGGAGCAACTTTAAGGTATCTGAATATCCTTTTTACAACAATAAGGTTTGACTTTCTAGGGGCTGATTGGGATCTTACACAAACACATGTTGCAAACATGATGTCTGGCCTAGATGCAGTTAGGTACTACATGGTTTGCAATCATTCATATCAAATTTTGTTAAAAGTTCTTTGGCATATTTGCCTTGATAAATGAAAGTACCATTTTGCAGTTTTACTTGGAGACCAAGAAAGCACTGTAGTTCACCCATTGCACTCATCTCAAACTCAGCTGTCATGAGTTGTCTAAACTCTTCACACATTTTAGAACATGTGCTTCCAAAAATGATGTCATCCACATAAATTTGGACAATCATCAAGTCTTTCCCTCTCCATTTTAAAAACAGTGTTTTGTCTATTTTACCTCTTGTGAAACCAATGGAAATAAGAAATGTGGAAAGAGTTTCATACCAGGCTCTAGGTGCTTGTTTCAAGCCATACAAAGCTTTGTTTAGCTTGTAGACATGATTTGGATAAAATGGATCCTCAAAGCCAGGAGGTTGACAAACATATACCTCTTCTTGAATCTTACCATAGAGGAATGCAAATTTGATATCCATTTGAAACACCTTGATGTTGTGGTTGAAAACAAAGGCCAAGAACAGTCTAATAGCTTCCAATCTTGCTACAAGGGCAAAAGTTTCATCATAATCAATGCCCTCTTCCTGTCTGAAACCTTGAACCACTAGCCTTGCTTTATTCTTGACAACAATGCCCCTTTCATCAGTTTTATTTTTGGAGACCAACTTTGTGCCAATAGGACTTACACCCTCTGGCAGTGGTACAAGCTCCCATACTTGTTGTCTTTTAAACTGTTGGAGCTCCTCTTGCATGGCCTCTACCCAGCTGTTGTCTTTCAGTGCCTCTTGGTACTTGACTGGCTGATGGAGAGATAGAAAACCAACAAAAAGAGAGATGTTTTGGGATTGACTTCTTGTGAGCACCCCTTCACTAATGTTACCAATGATTTGGTCTGGTGGATGAGACTTCAAGAATATTAGATCTCCTTTGTATGGAACAATGGCATTTAATGGTGAGGGCTGCAGATGTGAATCATCTGAGCAAACAACTGTTGGTGACTTTGATGATCCAACAATGTCTTGAAATGGAGGTGGAGGAATAGGTGGTAGTGGTGTGGTCACATTTTGACTTTTATCCACTGTTTGCGGACTTTTATCAATAGTGTTTGATGATGTGGAAGCAGGGGTTAAAGGGCTACTTTGGTCAACAACTGTTGAGGTAGCAGTGGTTGAGCTTTGACAACTGTTTTGAACATCTGCTACTCTTGCAATGGATTTGAAGGTTTGCATTGGAAGGATCACTTCATACCCATTGTCTGATGAAGGAGTTTGAGATGGACCTGCACTGTTAGTCTTGACAGAAACATTTTCAAAAGTAAATTTATCAAGATCAAACAATTCTGCAGGGTTTGCAGGGATTTTCATTGAAGAAAGTTCATTGAACTTCACATTCAAAGTCTCTTCCACTGTTTTGGTCCTTGTGTTAAACACTTTGTAGGCCTTAGCAGTGGTTGAGTATCCCAAATGATATCCACTGTCTACTTTGGCTGCAAATTTTGAAATTGAGTCTTTTAAGTTCAAAATAAAACATGGGCAGCCAAATACTTTAAAGTATGAGATCAGTGGTTTGATTTTACACAGAAGTTCATAGGCAGTCTTTTGATGCCTGGGGTTGATTAAAACTCTGTTTTGGACATAGCAAGCAGTGTTTAGTGCCTCTGCACAAAAAGTTAATGGCAAACCTGAATCAGCAAGCATGGTTCTGGCAACCTCAATCAATGTCCTGTTCTTTCTCTCAACAACCCCATTTTGCTCTGGTGTCCTTGGAATGCTCTATTGCCTACAATTCCTTTTGACACACAAAACTCATCCAACTCCCTATTTCTGAACTCTGTGCCATTGTCACTCCTGAAGACTTTTATTGGCAAGTCAAACTGCTTTTCAACCTGTTTGATAAAGTCTTGCAGAATGCATGCAGTCTCATATTTGGAATGTAAGAAATAAGTCCATGTAAACCTAGAAAAGTCATCTACAATCACCAAACAATATCTTTTCTTTTTAAGACTCATGACTTTTACTGGGCCAAACAGATCCATGTGTAGCATTTGCAGGCACTTGGTTGTTTTGGACTCTTCAATGGACTTAAATGAGCTTTTATGTTGTTTTCCTTTTAAGAAGGAAACACAATGCTCAGGACAGGTGAACAGTTTTTGAGGAAGACCTCTTACTAATCCCTGTTTTGATAAAGCAGTGATTGTCTTGAGATTTGTGTGCCCCAATCTCCTGTGCCAAAGTTCTGTCTCTTTGTTAGAGGCAGCTGAGAACAGACAGGCATCAGTCCTGGGGCTCACTTTTGACAAATCAACTACATAAACATTGCCACTCCTTTGAGCAACAAGTTGAGTTTTTCCAGTTTTTGTTATTTCTTCAATCTTTTTAACCATTTCTGGTCCAACAATCCTACAACAATCCTTAGTAAAGAATGAGCCATAGCCCTTATCACTCATTTGTGAGACATTAAGGAGGTTGAATTTTAGATTGTCTATTAGATTGACATTTTCAAACTTAACATTACCAGACTGAACTGTACCAGACCCCATCACCTTCCCTTTACTATTATTACCAAAAGATATATCACCCCCTCCATGAGTTTTGAATTCTTTGAGTAGGGCTCTACATCCTGTCATGTGCCTGGAGCCTCCACTATCTACAAACCAAAGACTATCTAAGCATGCAGAAGCTCCCTGCACATCAAGTAAAAAGTTAGTTTATGAGGGTCTCCAAAGCCAATAAGGCTTTGGATGGAGTCTCAACAGTGTCTGTGTTAAGTTAAGGTGGATGGACAATGGTTAGCTTAGGGGTTTGGACAATTTTGGAACTGTTTTTCTCTAACCACTGTTGGGGGTCTTGCCCTATCATCTGCTGGTACCCAAAGGGATGCCTGTTCACTCTTGGTTTAGAAGGCTTTTTGTAAACCTCATAAACATGTGGGACCCTTTGGTATGGTGGTTGACCTTTACCTCTTCGGTATTGGTTTGCAGGGGGTGCATCAGTCACCTGAACTTCTCTTTTAACAGAGGTTTGGTTCAGCTGTTTTGTAACAGCTATTTGAACTGGCACAAACAGTTGTTGTTTCTTGACTTGTGGTTTTGATGAACTCTTTGGTGTTTTTGAAATGTACTCTTCCTTTTTAAACTCAAAGGATTTCAGGTACACACACTGCTGAGTAGAATGGTTTGTTTTACCCCAGATGGTGCAGCTGCTTGAAGGCACAACAGTAGTTGATTTGTTAAGATCATAAGCTTTTAATTGAAAACAATCTTTGGTTAAATGATTTTTCTTTTCACAAAAGTCACAAAACAAGTTTTTAATCTTCTCTTTTCTTTCTCTTTTCAGACGCCTTTGCAACAGATTTTTGAACCACTGTTGGGATATCCTTAAGAGGTATTACCTTGGCCTTAGGAGCTTTGACACCATCTATAGTTGTGAAGTCCATGGGTTTGAAGTTTTCAAGGATGTCACACTCATCAGACCATGTGGGTTTGAATTAGTATTTCTCAATCTCCTCAAAAGTTGAGGACCCCACAGATCTTTCCAGAGTGATTTTGTTACCAAGTTTATCAGTTATTTTAACTTCTTGGCCATCCTTGTTGGTGGGTATGATTTCAACAGAGGTTTGAACAGATTCATTTGCAGCAGTGTTTTCAATTTGATCATGTTTTCTAAAACCTACACCAAATTTTACATTGCTTTTGATATGTTTTTCAAGCATAACTTCATAACCTTTGCAGGATTCCACCCATTTTTCACAAGTGATTTGGGTGGATTCCAACTCCTTTTTACATACTTGATATTTTTCTATCATGGTCTGGAGTTGGTCCTTGGTTATGCTATGCTCTTGTTTGAGACTGCAAATTTCATTATCTTTTTCAGCCAATTTGATTTTCAGTTCTTTTAAAGACTTTTCAAATTGAACTTCATCATTTAATACTCTATCCCTAAGGTTTTCATTCACCTCTTTGATGTTAGCAAATGCTATGATGCATTTGTCTGAACAAAGGTTTTTAAGAACCTGAGATGATACCTTAGCTGCAGCCATCATGGCACAATCACAAACATGCTCTTTCTCATCAGGCTCTTTCTCTTCTTTTTCACCTTGTTTCTTTTCTTCTTCTACAGACCAGGGTCAGACAGTGGTTCCAATAGGGGTTCTGAATTTTCTCCCAACAATATTTCACCAGCAACAGCAGTAACTAGTGCTTCAGCAATTTCATCCACTGTTTCAGCATTTGACTGTCCTTCTTCAGTTTCCAGCCCTTCTAGTATTGACTCTAATGCCATAAAACAATATTCATCATTAGAAGCATCATTAGTAGCATAGAGTGCAAAATTTTCATCACCTAGCTCATCAGGTAAGCTGCTCCAGTCAACAAAGCCTTGGGTGAAAAAGCTTTGCTGATCTGGTTGAACCACTGTTGGTGCAACTTGTTGAGTTGCAACTTGTTGAGGTGCAACTGGTTGCACTTGAACCTGAGGGACAGGAGCTTGGACATACTGAATTTGTGGGACAGTGGTTTGGACATAATACACAGGAACAGGGGTTGCAGGATGTGCATAATGGACAGTGTTTACATGTGTAGCAGGGGTATATTGGGAATACTGCACAGTTCTTTGGTTATTTTGTGGTCTTGGGCTAGGGTGTGTGATAATTGGTCCACTGTTTTGACTCCTACACTCTCTAGCAAAGTGACCTAACCTGTTGCACTTGTAACATTTGATTTTAGACTTATCCAACCCTACTTTTAGATTCCCATGCAACCCTGGGAATTTTCTCCCTGTCCTTTTGTAAAACTTGCTGGTTCTAACACTCAGCAGTGCAAGTTGGTGTAATATGTCCATTTCCTCTAAATCAGTTGGATCAAAATGCTGGAGATCATTGAGTTCAAAGCACATATTATCAGAGTTCTGGCTTTCTCCAATTGCTGTAAAAGCATAATTGGATGAGTGAGAATCAGAGTTAAAATTTCCACCAGCTGTTATGTCAATAAAATGATCGTAACTCTGATCCTTACGACTGTCAGACTCTTCCTGACCCAAAAGAGCTGTGTTGCCAAATGAATAGTCATCTGCAACTTTTCCAGACTCTTATAACTTTTTTTCTGGTTCAACTCCCTTTCATAGGTCAGGAGTCTACCAAGAAGCTGGGTTAGGGTCAGATCTTTGAACCCAACAGAATTCCTGGTTACAAAAGCAATTGTGTCCCATTTATCAGGAAGTGACCTAAGAAACCTGCTATTTTGGGATGCATTAGTAAATTTAACCTTAACAAGTTTTAGTTCACTCATGAGACAGCTAAAATGCTCAAACTGTTGTGTTAATGATTCACCCTTAATGTGACAAAATGTTTCATATTGTTGGTTTAAAATTTCCCTGTTATTTTCAAGTACTTCTTCAGTCCCCCCAAATTGTTCCTTAAGTGCATCCCACAACTCTTTGGCACTGTTACAATATAACAGCCCAGCATAGATCTCATTTGGTAGTGCAGATGCAACTATGCTGAATGCCTTGGCATCTAGTTCAAGTTTTTGAAAATCCTGATTAGTGTAGTTCTCTAATTTCTTAGGAACAAAAACCTTTAGATCCTCAGCACTCGGCACCATTGGAACATGTGGTCCATAGATAACCGATTTCCAACATCCGGTGTTCTGTTGAGCCAGGATGTGACCCATCCTTTGCTCCCAGATATTGTATTCATTTCGCTTCAACATAGGTGGTTTAAAGAGTGAACCGATGTTATTGTTAACATCCTGTGATTGTGACGTCATCCTGGTTGTTTTACAGGTACTGATTAATCAACTTTGCTCGTGATTAAACCTTACTCTGTTTTTCAACAAAACGAACAATTAAAGTATCAACGATTTTGAGCTGAACTTTTACGTCAAAATGATTGTTAGATCAAATTTGACTGTCCTAGCTCTGATACCAATTGTTAGGATCTAAGTTTCTTATGATTGTGTTTTTGTTTGAGAATTATGAATATGAATGAGTAATTGCAGCGGAATTAAAATGGAACAAACTTACAACACACAATCAAATGGAAGAATTGCTTTCAACACACATGTTTGTCATGAAATCGAATGATTATATTTATTACAATGATTCAATTACACTTGCATGCATGCAATACAATATCCCCCTCAGCCTGAGCTCACACTGGTTTGTTCGTACAGAATGACTTGTGAAGAAAGAGCTAATAGAACAGTATAGGGTACTGTTCTATTTATAGTACAAAACAAACCACTGAAGCATCTTTGCTGACGTCACCATGAAAGTGACATCTAACCTCCTAACAACCTACAACCACTGACCTATTACAAACACTGCTATTACAAACTACTGATTAACAATAAATACAAAGATAAGCTAAACTACTGCTTCTCATTCCACTGTTATACTCCTAGTAGTGCTTTGTGTCTTCAGCAGTACTTGAACCATGACAGTAGATTGAGCATCAGTGCTTGCACTTCAACAGTCTTTAGACTTTGATCAGTTGTTGAAGACCAGCAGTTGTTGTAGACGGACAGTAGATAGAGGTCATCAGTTGTTAGGCCACTTTCAAGGGGAAAGAACTGTTGCATACAACTGCTTATTGTGAATCCACTGCTCTGATCCAGTTTTGGCTTTATCAACTGTTCCTTTGGTAGGGTTCAATCCCAACAACTACCCTTATGTGATAGGATTTAAATGAAAATTTTAACCAAATTAGTGGTTAAGGATGTAGGGTGTAACGAGTTTTCCAAAAAAACGACTGTGACTATAATTATTGAAGTTAAAGGCTATCCATTGCAATCCGATACAAACATAAAGGACGAAAAGTGTAATTTACCCTATTATTTTTGTATAGTGAAACGTCAACTTGCAGTTAAGACCCACTCTTAAGATAAAAATAAAATTAAATATGGAAAAAGGCGGCAAAACAAAAAATTAGAAGCTTCCAATGAATGACACATGTCACGCATTGGTTTACTTTATTATATAGTATAGATTAATAGAGTAAACTCTACTTAATGGTTAAATACTTATTTATTATCAACATAATACACGATATTGTTTTAATTTATTTTTTATTCTTTGATTAGTTTAATATTTGTGGATTAATTTTTTTCATATAAGTTCAAGAGACATTAATAATTTATTAGATATTAGATTTAGATATTAATAATATTATTAAAAGATTAAAGGAGAAAATGTCATGTTGCACTAATTAAAATTATTTATTAATCTTAGATAAAGATAAGGATAATAATAAGTGATATCTATATGTTAATTATTCATATTCATATTGAAAGAAATATATTAAACAAATATAAATAAAATTTATGAGGTTAAAGGAGAGAATGACATGTGACATTATTTGGCATCTTTTATTATAAGTTAGATTAAAACCAAATATGCTATGCGAGGGAAACTTGTTGTAGCTAACACTACAATTGGTGAAATATATTGTACAAGATACTAGTGGGAATGCTCGTGCGTTGCAGCAGGTGTCCCGGTTGATATCAAATTCATTTTGTTCCTTTAATTATATTGGTATGGTTCGATTATTGTGGTTAAATAAATACGTATAATTGAAAATGAGCCACTATAATCGGTTATTAAAAAACTATGAACAAACCATGAGTTTCTTAATTGATTGAATCAGTTATTAATAATTATACTAATATTTTATGTTTTATAATAACTCAAAAGCAAAAGGTTAAAAAATCGATCAAATTACTGTGTTTTTTAAGCCGTATGAAATATATCAAAGATTAAGGGGTGTAGTAGAAAGTTATTATGAAATATATAAGTATTTAATGTTACTATAAGGGTAATATGGTAAACCTAGAAAGATCATTAATTAGTAGTATTCCTCTTTAATAGGTAACTACATTAAAAGTTGTAACTTATCTTCTTATATATTTTTTCAAAAAAATAAAATAAAATAATTTAGAGTGTAGGATAAATTACAATGTGTATATTATAAATTACGGGTTGTGTAAGATAAATTTCAACATGTGTAGGGTAAATTTCGAAAGGTGTAGGGTAACTTTTGATGTGTGTAGTAAAAAAAAACATTAGTGTGAAGGATGATAGTTTTTTTTTGACTAATTAATTAGTCAAAGATGATAATAAATGAGATAAGTGAAAAAGTATTTAATGTTTTACAATTGTACCCTTTGTTCTTTTTCTTCTCAATTAAATTTTCTTCTCAAATGAACCTTCTATATAGTGGAGAGTTCAAATGAGAAGAAACTTTTTGTAAGAAGAAAAAAGAAGAAATTTCAACCAATAAAAATGTTTCATTTTACTTCATTTAATATAAGTATTTAATGTTACTATAAGGGTAATATGGTAAACCTACAAAGATCATTAATTAGTAGTATTCCTCTTTAATAGGTAACTACATTAAAAGTTGTAACTTATCTTCTTATATATTTTTTCAAAAAAATAAAATAAAATAATTTAGAGTGTAGGATAAATTACAATGTGTATATGATAAATTACGGGTTGTGTAAGATAAATTTCAACATGTATAGGGTAAATTTCGAAAGGTGTAGGGTAACTTTTGATGTGTGTAGTAAAAAAAACATTAGTGTGAAGGATGATAGTTTTTTTTTACTAATTAATTAGTCAAAGATGATAATAAATGAGATAAATGAAAAAGTATTTAATGTTTTACAATTGTACCCTTTGTTCTTTTTCTTCTCAATTAAATTTTCTTCTCAAATGAACCTTCCCCTATATATATATAGTGGAGAGTTCAAATGAGAAGAAACTTTTTGTAAAAAGAAAAAAGAAAAAAATTCAACCAATAAAAATGTTTCATTTTACTTCATTTAATATAAGTATTTAATGTTACTATAAGGGTAATATGGTAAACCTACAAAGATCATTAATTAGTAGTATTACTCTTTAATAGGTAACTACATTAAAAGTTATAACTTATCTTCTTATATATTTTTTCAAAAAAATAAAATAAAATAATTTTGAGTGTAGGATAAATTACAATGTGTATATGATAAATTACGGGTTGTGTAAGATAAATTTCAACATGTGTAGGGTAAATTTCGAAAGGTGTAGGGTAACTTTTGATGTGTGTAGTAAAAAAAAAACATTAGTGTGAAGGATGATAGTTTTTTTGACTAATTAATTAGTGAAAGATGATAATAAATGAGATAAGTGAAAAAGTATTTAATGTTTTACAATTGTACCCTTTGTTCTTTTTCTTCTCAATTAAATTTTCTTCTCAAATGAACCTTCCCCTATATATATATATATATATATATATGTAAGTATCTATAGAAAACCCTTATAATTTAGAAAACTTGGGAAACTCTAACCTCCCGAACTTTAAAAAAAATTACACATGTTATATACATGTTTTTAAGGGTTTTGGGCAAAAAAAAAAATCAAAAAAACGCCGAGTAGATATTTAAAAAAAAATAAACAAGTTTTTGTGTAACACATGTTACAAATATGTCAGATGAATGTAACATATGTTACACTAAAACTTGTTTATTTTTTTTAAAAATATCTACTCGGCGCTTTTTTGATTTTTTTTGCCCAAAACCCTTAAAAACATATATATAACATGTATAAATTTTTTCAAAAAAAAAAAAAACATCGGGAGCTTTGAGTTTCCCGGGTTTTCTAAATTAAAGTGGGTTTTCTATACATCCTTCCCCTATATAATGTAAGTATGTATGTATATATATATATATATATATATATATATATATATATGATATCATCTTAAAACTATAAGTTATACATTCAATTTCCTACCAGCCACAAAAATGGAAAGATAAAAAAACTGTCTGTTAATGGGAAAACTAAGACTATTTTTTCTCTTTTGTTGACTAGCAAATGGAGTTAACCAAGCAAGAGGTAAGCCATTACAAAAGCTAATTAGACACTGTAGACTCAAAGCTGCTCCATTTTCCAAATTCAGGACTGTGCGTTTGGCCCTACACCAATGCACCATCCAATTGTATGAGCACTCCTTAATCTCTTCCAACACATTTGTATCCGAGCTGGTCCTCCCGTTAAATACTTTATTATTTCTCCTTTTCCACAGAATCCAGAAAGTCTTTAAAAACACATCATAAATGACCCGTTTCATCTTAGTTGATTTGCTAACATTATGGGCATTATTGAGCAATGTCTTCACAGTTTCGAAGATGCTCAGCTGACACATCATAAATGACCAGTTTCTTCTTAGTTTAACCCAAACGCACATCATCCACTAAACTGCTTTGGCAGTGATACTGACGTGAGCGAGGGTGTATTGATTTTTATTATAATTTTTAAATACTTTTTACTCTATTATCAAACTTTAAATTTATAAAACACGATATGACACTATGACTCTCTACAACACGCTAGGTGTCACACCCCAACCGATGGCGGAAACATCGGAGTGAGACGAAAACGAGATTGCAAGAGACTTCATAACACTATTTTCCGACAAGTATTTAATAAATAATATTTCATTTCATTTCTAAAATCAAATACATCGTTTGGAAACAAAGTACAACAACATAAGCAAATAAAAAAAAATACAACATAAGTTCTAAATTAAAAACAGGTTTCTAGTTCATCCTACTAGATTCTGTTCATCATCATCATTATCAATTTCCTGAGATTAGAGACAAGTTAGGTGCAAGATTCTTACAAAAAGTTAAATGTAAACAAGTATAAGCAAAGTTCTTCTTCAAAACAGAAAGTTAGACCTCAAAATGGTGATGTTCCACCTTAGCTTACCATGGTGAACTTGTGGAAACACTCCTAGAGGTGTTCCAAGCTTTCATATAGAAGAAAGAATGAAGAAAATATGAAGAAAGGTGAGTTTGAACTCACTTTTGGACTTGGAATAATTATGCCAAAACTTGCAATTACAAATGATTTAAGAGTGTTTTGAGGGTGTAGAGGAGTTTGGAAAGTGAAAATGGTGAGATGGAGGCTTATTTATATAGAGATGAGGCAGGGTTTGGTGTTAAAGGAGGTTAAAAGGTGATTGGGGGAGAAGAAAATGGCGAATTCATGCTCAAGAAACAACTTGTTGTGGATCAACCCCTCTGGCGGCCCGTGAGCAGAAGGAGAGGAGGGGTCGTGGGGCGTGACACCCTCTTGGTTCCAGCTAGTTTGTTTTATTTACATTTTGGCCCATAAACTTCCATTTGTTATCATTTTATACAATAACTTTCATAATTATTATGTTTTTAAGTATGTAAAACGTATGTAAGTATAATTCGAGTATCGAGAATGCATGTATGAATAATTGCACGTATGTCAAGTGTCGATTTGCAAGTAAACACGTATTTAATTGAATGATTGTACAAATAACAAGTATGTATAAAATATGAATTTCATTATGATCAAAGTCTCGAATTATAAAATTGGAAAGAGTAAACTGCCATTTTGGTCCCTGTGGTTTGGGCATTTTTGCCATTTTAGTCCAAATTTCAAACTTTTTAAATCTGGGTCCCTGTGGTTTCATCTTTATTGCCATTTTAGTCCAAAATTCAAAATCCCCCTTGTTTTGACTGTTCCAAAAAGTTTGAGATTTGGACTAAAATGGCAATAAAAGTGAAACCACAGGGACCAAAATGGCAGTTTACTCTTAATTTTGGACTAAAATGGCAATAAAAGTGAAACCACAGGGACCCAGATTTAAAAAGTTTGAGATTTGGACTAAAATGGCCAAAGTGCCCAAACCACAGGGACCAAAATGGCAGTTTACTCAATTGGAAAAAGAATACGAACATGATACGAATACAAGTTTCCATAAATAGAAATATGATTACACTTTCACACTTGGAGAATTTGGCGTAGAGTTGTTCTGTTCGTAGGAGTTCGAGGATTAAATGCAAGTGTCGCTCATGCTCGTCTTGGGTTTTGGAATAGATAAGGATATCGTCTATGAAAACGATCACAAATCGATCCAAGTATAACTTACACACACGGTTCATCAAATCCATGAAAACTACGGGTGCATTGATTAAACTGAAAGGCATGACTACAAACTCGTAGTGACCGTATCTAGTACAAAAAACGGTTTTTGGAATATCTTCTTCGAGGACTCGAAGTTGATGGTAGCCAGAACGAAGATCGATTTTTACACTTGTCACTTAGATGTGCGCCCACTCGCATAGCTTGTTCCGAGAATCTTTCATTCAGGACCCATTCTTCTATCCCCTCCTCCTGTGATTTCTTTCCAGCTCCTCCTGCTGAGACTGATGATATTACTTCATAAGAGGACTTTACCCAAGCAAGCCCTCTGGGGTTTGGAATACCAGGGCTCCATGAGGAGTTGACGTTTGTGCTTGAAGGTCCCCGATTTCGGGCCACCCCAATATATCGTTGTACTTCAAGGGTGATCAGATTACAGAAAATACCAGCTCTATAGTTCTTACCCTGTCACCTACACCCACTGTGAACGGGAGCCTTATCTTCCCTAGAGGGTGTGAAACACTGTTGTTGAAGCCTACAAGGGGCATGGAGTCTTCCTCCAGTCTGTCCCTTATATCTTTGTTGAACCTGAGGAAGCAATGCTCGTATATCACCTCTACCCCACTCCCACTGTCTACGTGTATTCGTGCAACTCTATGTCCCGCTATCTTAGCTAAAATATTAAGGGGAAGCCTCTGGACCTCGTGTTCCTCTAGGTGGGGCATGAGTATAAGGGCTTTCATACAATCCGGGGGTTCCAGCACTCTGGCTTTGACACTCCGGGTAGAACTGTATTCCTCTCTCCTTCTAATCATGTCTACGAAACCCCTTTCCGGCTTTTCCATCTTCATATCCTTCCCCTTCCCGTCCCCTCCCTCTTTTATTCCTTTTATCAAATGGGAAAACTTTCCTGTTTTAACTGCTAGTTTAATCTCTCTCTTCAAGTACATGTAATTGTCTGTCTTGTGCCCACATCCCTTATGGAACTCACAATATTCATTCGGGTAGGCCTTTGTTCTAGGAATGAGGGGAGGTGGTCTTGGGAAGGAGTTTTTGACTCTTTCAGTGGCCAGTATTTCATTCGGCATCTTGGTCAAAGGGGTAAAACTTTCATAATAGGGGGCTGGTCCCCTTCCCCGAGGGTTTATAAGGGGAAAATGTGGGTCTAGACCTGTCATGCTATGTTTTATCATAAAGAGGTCTCTAGGGGTAAAGGTTAACTTTCTCTGGTAGTCGGGGAGTGGGGTTGACCCTCCGGGATCCAGCTTCCAGCTCTTTGGCCTTGTTGCTGGTGTCCTTTCCTCTGACGAAGGCTATGACCTTGTCCATGAGGCCGTCAAATGTTTCAGGGAACTCCTCTCCTAACTTCTCGCATAGCTGAGTATGTTTCAATCCGTTGATGAAGCTGCTTATCTTCATTACCTTGGGGACTCCTTTTATGTTCATGCTCTCCTTGATAAACTTTTCCATGTACTGATCTACCTGTTTGTTGTCTCTTTGACGGATATGCATGATCTCATTAGGGTTCTTAACCACCTTCCTTTGTTGGTTGAAGTTCCTGAGGGACTTCTCGGATAAATCCTCGTAGCTATCTATGCTTCATGCTGGAAGACTATCAAACCAAAGACGGGCTCCTTCGGTTAACGTTTGCACAAACATGTGACACCGGGTAGGCATAGACCATCTGCCAGCCTGGCCGGCTCCCTTGAAGGCATGGAGATGGTCTTCTGGATCCTTGGTTCTGTCATACCTGTCCAGGTTACTGGGTGGTTTAAGCTTGGGAGGCAAAAGTGCCTCGGCAATTCGTCTAGTAAACTTTGAGACCTCTGCAAGGTCCTTAGGCAGGTAGGGCTTGTCCAGTGCATTGTTACCCTCACCCCCATCATCCTTGTGGTCTCCTTTGTCATCTCTCTTCTCTTCCATTATCGCAGCTCTTTCTTTAGGAGTCATTTGTTTGAATACCGCCATAAAGGCCACCAAAGGGCATGGGTTGGTACCCCCGTCGTGAGAAGAAGTGTTACCTTCATTTTGGGGTGTATCGAAAACGAGTCTTGACCGTAAACTTTCCAACCTTTCCATTTTTTTCCAAATCGTAAAGTTATCTTCGTAGCTCATCCTTGTGTCTAGACACAAACTCTGGTGTGATATCGCTCTTTTTGGACGGTGGCTCTGTGTCGTTGATGGCTTCGAACTCACCGGTGATATCCTCGACATTGATTTTCTCCTCAACTGTCTGAGTTACCTTCGTAATCTTAGAGTTAGGAGGTGGTGGGGTCGTCATTCTGTAAATCATTTTTGAAAGAAAAACCCTTCTAAGCGTAAATCTACTTGTTGGGATATCTCTGTTGACAGATGTCACACAGATGGAGCTAATGTCGAATCCCCTACTCCGGTTGGAGGTTGAAGAGACTCGTCAATGCTCGGATGGGTCTCTCTTCAAGTCTACAAAACAAAACACCGTTAGCCTCGTCACGGAGGGCCCCGGAGGGGGGATCCGTGACCAAGTTCCGACGTGAGAATAAGTAAACTTGTCGGAGACAAAAGGTGATTCCGGCGTGATGGTGCCGCCAGATAGATTCCAAGTATTCAATGTGACTGAGAGAATGTTCAGAGTTAATGTCCTTGTGAGAGTAAATGCTAGGGTTATTCAATGGATACCTTAATGTGAGATAAAGGTGGCTTATATAGAAGGAACCACTTATCAGCCGAGTGGAGATCACAAAATGATCTAACGGCTCCCTGTCGGACAGAAGGGATCCTTGCAGCGCCACAATACGTGTCCCTTTTCTATCTCTTCTTGCAGTCATTAAATGGCCTTGCAGGGGAGAAGGCGTGATAGATGTCCCTGTTCCCGCCTTTTTCCCATATAACTTGCCAAGGAACGGTAGTTGGGCCCGTTAAGAAGCCCAATTGGGACAGTCCGGATAGAGAGCCCAGTCAAGGAGCCCTCGTCAACACTTTATGATATTTTTCCTTGCAATCATTTTCTTTTATATTCAATTGTTTACTTATAAGCGTATATCTTAAGTAGTTCATAATTGGTTAATCATGGGAGCCCTAATGAGCTAAGATTACTATGAATAACTGATTGAAGTTTATAAACATGGGATCATTGATTGGTTTAGCATTAAACCTATTTCTCAATCGATTATATTATCACTTTCTTAGATCTCAGATGCTCATGGTCCTCAACATGATGCACATTATTATGGTTAGATGAGACAGAATCGCCATCCCGTTAACTTGATGATTATAGAGGTTATCTTAGGTCATATAGACGTGTATGCAACGATTTAGTAAAATATTTTCATCTCTTACCTCAATAAAAATAGTTGTTGACCCTTCATATATTTTGAAACTATGCAACCGTGTAGACAAATTTGGGTGAATTAATGTAATTGGTATTTTGTAGCATTTGTACTTGTTAGTTAAAAGTGGAGGTTGAGTAAACAAAATCCTAAGTATCAATACAAGCTTGGTTAAATTGATGCCTTATACTCGCATCAAATATAACAATAGATCATAGACATGCGTAGCAGTATAATGCATAACAACTATTGCATCACTTTATAATTTATAATATAATGGTATATGTATGTCTCACACAATGACAGGAGTGAGAGATTGTTGGAATAGGGGTAAGATCAAATACAAAACAATATTAACCTACAAAGTGTAGGAAACCGGGTCAAACGAACTCCGATTAACCTCATTCCAGCGACGTTAGAACCGGCTCGTCGAATCCTATTCAAATATATATAGGGTTTAGCTTTTAGGGTTTAGAGTTTAACTTTTAGGGTTTAGCTTTAGATTTTAGCTTAAGGGTTTAGCTTTAGGGTTTAGTTTTAGGGTTTGACATTAGTATTTAGGGTTTAGCTTTAGAGTTTAGCATTTAGGGTTTAGCCTTAGGGTTTAGCACTTAGTGTTTAGCTTTTAGGGTTTATAATTTAGATTTTAGGGTTTAGCGTAGAGTTTAGCATAAGATTTAGCCTTAGGGTTTAGCTTTAGGGTTTAACTTTAGGGTTTTTTAGGGTTTAGGTTTAAGGGGTTAGGGTTTCTGGTTAGGTTTCGACGAGCCGGTTTCAACGCCGCTGGAATGAGCTCAATCGGAGTTCGTTTGACCCGATTTCCTACACTTCCTAGGTTAAGAACTAGATATGTTAGCATCAATGTCTTCAAAACCTAAAGGTTCATACGCAAAATCAACACCCTGATCATGAATTATTTTCATAATTATATTTCTTTATGAATATTTGTAATATGCCCAGTGGCGGAACCAGAACTTTTTGCTTTTTGACTGAAGGGTCGAAATAGAATGTTTGTTTTTATACATTTTATAACAATCCATGTACCATAAACGCTTTGTTGTTTCTTTTAACATTCCTTTTATTAGTATTTTAAATTTTTTCAATAATAAATTTTTAATGAAATATCTGTAGTAAAAAAATTATCTAGTAATTAAAAAAAAGTCCTTCAACTACGTGTATAAATAAAAACCGATAGTAGTTAACACAGTAAAAAACAAAAGATAAAATTAAATATATTAACATTATTCTAGGCCTACCAACGTGTGAAGTGATTAGGCTTTGTATATTTTATTATACTTTGACCATTGAGCTTTAGTTAATATTGGGCTTTGCTTTTACTTTAAAAGAGGTCCAACTCACCGGTACTTATTCGGTTAGATTTGTTCTGTCGTCTTCTCCGGGAAATCATTTGCAGAGCCGCTATGCAATCATCGACCAAAAAAGCAGTCATTCCAGCTTGATTCTTTTGTTCTTCTCATCTAACTACTCCCAGTCTCCACCTTTAATAATTTGAAAGGGTGGAGGTGAAAAAATTTGGTCAATTTATATACTACTAATAAAAGGAAAGCTCCCACGTCGGAGGGTTGACCCCATGTGGTTTCGCCACTGAATAGGCCTATTAACTTATTAGGTTATAAACCTATAAGGCTGTTATAGAATAATTTAGATTATTTATTTAAAAAAAATAATAATTGAATAACTCTGTACAACAATTTAGAAGGTATCACACACACATTCTCACACGTTTATTTGAAAACAATGAGTTAATTTTTACCCGAACAAAGTAAACCACAAATCATGTACAAAGGAAAAATGAAAACATTTACATGTGAATGTTGACATAAGAATATATATAATGGTTAATTTTTTGTCGATCATATCTTCTAATAAAATATAAGCTAGTTTGATTATTTTTTTATTATTTATCTATCCAACAAACTATATCATATATAGGTTATATTACTAACATATAAAATATAACATACACGTCTATAGATAAAAAAGGTAATGATCAAAGACTAAAAATATATGAACTAATTATTTCAATGATTCTTTTCACTACACATTTGTGTTTGTAAGAATAAACTTTTAAAAATATTAATCATTGACTAAGAAATTAATAGTTTACATTTGTTGTACGTGTAGTAAATTTCTTTGCCCAAACAATATAATATATGTGTGTATCGACGGTGAGAGAGTGAATGGAATTTGAGGAATAATGCTTATAAGAATCCAATGCTTTAAGTGGGAATTCCATCGCTGAAAGCACACAATCGTTATTCATCATCATGATGAAGTATTGAAAGGAACATGTTATGTCACCATCTCTGGTTTTAAATCATTTTCTACTGACAAAAAGTTTTAAGCCTTTAAGTTTCCACTTTTAAATCAATAATAATAAAAGTCAAAAGGTTCAATTTCACTCCATTTTTACACCCTTTATTACATTTTCCATAAATAAATAGTTATTTTTTTATGGGTTGACTACCAAAAAATCAACATGTAAATTCCATATATCATGGCTTTAAGTATATGAACAAAAGATAAAAGATATAAAACGCATGCAAGTAAATGTTTTGTCTTTTAAGAACATCCATGTTGCACTGGTTTTATTCTCAACCATTAAAAATGAATGAATCATGATCTATGTTTGAAAGATTTCACATCTAAAAATATATTTATATAAAACAGTCTCGTTTAACATTGATCGCAGTAGCATGAAACAAAACGAGAAAATGCATTACTAAGGGCGTAGGGGTGGTCATCACTTATCACCCACTCACAATTTCCAATCAAGTTCTGCCATGTCATCAAGAATTATTCGATCACTAGGGATGTATTTCCCTGAAATACAACGCGTTTTATGTTTGACACGTGATACAATTGAGTGGCGGTGGTGTTTTGAATTCTATCACTCGTTATACAAAATCATCACGGGCTAAAAGCCAACCACACGGGTGGCCTAAGGAAAAAAAGATCTAATATCATGACTTTATATAACCCACAGGAGAAAACCCTAATGTTTAATAACTTAACAACTTCATTTAAGGAAGTTTTTGTTGATTTGTCACTTCCACTTTCATCAATAAAACTGACAGACATAAAATGTAAAAACTCTTAATAGAAGAATGCTTAAGCAATATTATTATTATCGTTTTTTTCCTCTGAGAAAATGAAGAACAAACAATGATGATATTGTGAATAACCCAATATTTCTTTGAACATAAAGGAAACTTAAAGATGAGAGAAAACTAATCAATGGTATTCTAACTTGTGTAGATGATCAGATGATTTTATGGTGGTCTTGATGGAAACTCGAGCAAAACAACTAAGGCCATATGTTATGGGGCGTCATTACAGGTGGGGCGTTGTTGGGGCGTGGGGTGGGGGGTTTAGGGCAAATCGCGGCAGCAAGAAAGGAGAAAAAGAAGGAAAGCCGGGGCGCCGCTGGAAGAAAGGGGTGTCCTTGGGGCGTGGGACACGATGGTTCATCGTGCTTAGGTGGCGTCTACGTGAGGCCTCGTGGCAACGCTTTTTTCTCAACGAAACCCCAACGGAGCCCTCCATAACTGATAGTCTAATAAGAAGATCATACAAGTATATATCAACTTCATGTGCCGTTTATCTTAACGTCTCTCATGAATAAACTTACAGAGCTAGTTTAGCAGGCTGGCCACCTCCGAACCAGCAATCTTCAACGCCATCAACACTTACATCATGTGGAGGTGGACAGAATGCCAAACTGAACCTGTATGTATGTCCATGAGAAACCCTCCCTCCTTTTAACAAGAGAGATGAATCTTTGAAGTTTGAAAGATAAATACAAAGAAAGAAGGGTGTATATGTATATATATATATGGAGAGAGAGAGAGAGAGAGAGAGAAGATGAGTTAACATTCATGGGATTTTAGATATGTAAAAAAAACCTTGACGCAGTAATTTGAAATTGTTCAGACAGTTATGAGCATGACAAAAAAAAAATTGTTACTCATAATGCATGACATTAGAAAGATTAAATTAAACATTAATTTACCGATATATCCTTCACCACACAAGTACTATATATTTATATTTATATTGTTATGAATATATTTATTATTAATGTGGTTATCAACACCTAAAATAGATTAGGCTTGTTTCACAAGTTTTTCTCAATTATATATGAGTAAACTGCCATTTTGGTCCCTGTGGTTTGGGCACTTTGGCCATTTTAGTCCAAATCTCAAACTTTTTAAATCTGGGTCCCTGTGGTTTCACTTTTATTGCCATTTTAGTCCAAAATTAAGAGTAAACTGCCATTTTGGTCCCTGTGGTTTCACTTTTATTGCCATTTTAGTCCAAATCTCAAACTTTTTGGAACAGTCAAAACAAGAGGGATTTTGAATTTTGGACTAAAATGGCAATAAAGATGAAACCACAGGGACCCAGATTTAAAAAGTTTGAAATTTGGACTAAAATGGCAAAAATGCCCAAACCACAGGGACCAAAATGGCAGTTTACTCATTATATATAGTCTTTTGTATCTCTTGTAATAGACATCTCAATCAATGAAATATTAAATCTCCTCCCTATTATTTTCTTCTTCTTTCTTTGCTATTAGGCTAGTTTCACAACGTTATCAGCAAGATGTGCTTTTGAAGTTGGATCACATCATCGGTTACTACCCACAACCTACACAAAATTTGATCAGTGGTATGTTTTCTTCTTATTTATCTCATTACAATTAACATCACAAAAGTTAATATTAAAAAAATTTATCTCATATTGTTTAGCTACTAGTTTATATAGTTTCATATATGATATATCTATGTATACTTCTGACTGTCGTTTATGATGATGGAAAAACAACAATAAGTTCTCTTGTTTCTTTCAAATTTATCATAATATCAGAATATAGTTGTCAATCCAATATACTGCTAATCAGTAGTTGAAGGTGAAACTAGAAATTTTTATTTAGTTTTTGGGAATTAGTTATACATGCGCATATGCACTATTTAATTTTAAATATTGGACTTATCAACTATGTTATATGTAAATGGTTAGATATTTCAACGGATTTTTTTTCATCGTAATAATTGTTTCTTACTTATGTGGAAGTATTTTTTTTATCATCATATTGTTTCTTAAAATCATTGTTATCTATAATCCTTAACAAAAATAATATAATAATTGTAAAAATAAAGAATTAAATATGACATTCATCCCTATTGCTGAATAAAAGGGTAAAGGGAACTCTTAACCATGTATCTTTAGGGTTTTGATTATAGAGAAACCTATACAACATAACTAGATTTTTTTTTTTTGAGAATTATTCTTTTTGTTCATGGTAGCAAGAGGAATTTAAGTATGGAATTTTGGGTTTTCTTGTAAACTGATGAATAGGGATGGTGTCGTCTTATAGGAGTACATAGAGGATTTCTTTGTTATGTGTTTAATTGGTATGTTTTTGTTATATGAATGTAAATGATCAATATGGTTTTAAGTAAATATTTATGAGAATATTGGTTTTCATTATGAGAAATATGATTTTTGGTTTTAGATATGTATGAGAAATAGGTTTTTTTTTTTTTTTTGTTTTAGATATGTGATTGAAGAAAGGGTGATGATATTTTAATTTAATTATTTTCATTGGGTTCGCTGCCTCTTTAATAATGTTTTATTTGGATCACGTCTAGTTAGGTTCAATTTTATTAGTTAGCACCTTTTATCTAAAGCATCAGAAATTTCTTTAGTTCGTTGTTTTGAAAAATTAGCAATCATATCAATATCAATATGATGTGTATAATAGTTTTATTTTTATCACTGTTACAATTTTGTTTAAAGACATTACGATAAATATAATGTTTTCTAATGGTATGTTATAATATTGAAAAATATGTAATTTACCTTTGTTAAGGAGAATTACATTATTTAACTTTGTTGAAAATATATGTATGTTATATGCTATAGGTTATTTGTATGTAGAGATTATGGGATAAAGCAAATGATAGACCAAAATTTATGGTTTATTATCACTTTCGTGAAAGTGTATAAACATGCCTTGATATGAAACCCGATGCGGCACTCCTAAATCTCATTATTAGTTTGTAAAAGTTCATACAATTTTAAACCGATAAATTATGCATGACTCAGACATGTTATTACTTCTCAATTGAGGTTACAAGAAGAGAAGATTATTTATAAATAAAATGCGGATAAAACAGTTTCCATTTATCATACCTCAAATTGCTCAAAAAGTAGCGATATTATTAATTGTATGTAAGGTATGAAGTAAAGTTACCTTCGTATATCTGTTTGAGGAAATCATGAAATTTGTTTGGTTCTACTACATTTCCTAAAGTGAAGACGACCATCTATTGATCGTTTATGAAGGAAATGATCACAGACATAAGTTCAAAAAAGTTATGATGGTCATGGTAGTAATGAGAACGACCATCATAATTGTAATGGTTGTCATAATGAGATTGACCACCGAGTCATGGTAATAATGAGAGCGACCATCATGGCCGTCATAATGAGATTGACCACGAGAAGTGGTAAAATAAGGGAGTGATATGTGAGAATAGTATGTGAAAAGGATAAATGTGATAATACATTATTCTCTTGCATTTTTTTTGTCATAAATTAAAAGTGCGTATAAAACATATATCATCATAAACCAAGAAGTTTATGGATCATGATTATTTAATTCAATGGCATGACCGGTCAGACCATCCCGAGTCATTGATGATGTGAAACATATTGAAAAACTGGAAGGAACTGAAAGATTCTTCAAGATAATAATTAGCATGTAATGTTTGCTCTCAAGGGAAATTATATATTTGCAAAATAAACGAGGGTGTGTATACCTAAATATTCAGGAAGCGATTAAAGTATATGCATATCCCAACATGATACCATTTAGTGTTTTAAATCGATGCATCATCTAAATGGTTATCAAATCCACAACCTGAAGTTTGTGCGATTGTGGCTTATCTAATGCGATAGCAAGCATATTAATCTAGATTAGAATATCTATTTGGTAATAATGAATTTAATCCCAAGTTATTAACGATCATTGGAATAAGTGTTACTGTTGAGATGATTACTAAACGACTACTATTGATTACAAAGCCAATGATCATGAGAGGAGCAAAAGTTCATTTAGGTACATGTAATTTTACATATAGTACCATTAATTCACATCAAACCAATAAGTTATAGTTCTCCCAATACAGTTGGTTTTTTGGTCAGGAACCAAAGATGTCTCATTAAAGATTTTGGTTGTGCGACACATATTGAAACTCATCCACCACACCGCACAAAGATGAGACTTCTAAAAGGGTTGAGAATATATGTTGGGTAAAAAACAATTGTCTATGATTAAATAGTTGAAGCCATTGGTGAAAGATTTGCTTACGGCTCATTGGTTTTCACTTTAGTGAATGAATGTTCCCAACAGTAGGGGGAGATAACACGCAGTTGGAAAGTGAAAAGCGGAATGAATTATTATATCATCTTGATCCTCAGACTATAAACAGTGAACCAAAAGTTCAAATGATCATTCATTTACCAATATTAAAGAACAAATTACCAGACAAATTCACTGACCTAAATAGAGTGACTAAGTAAGTTACATAATCAACTGCTTATGCTCCAGTCATATTTGTGTCCCAAGAGGACAACCACATATTTTCTAATGAGTCTATTGCACGCCTGAAGCGTGGTAGACTAGTCGATTCCAGTAATACAATTCCTCGAAAATTGGAGCAAGTAATTAAGATGGTCAAGTCGAGGTTATAGTAATAAAATCTTCTAGAAAGACAGTAGACATGATGGTTCAAGAAGAACCACAGGTACCTGAAAATAAAGAGATCTCGATAAGCTGTATCATGTCTAAGATATGTATGGAATCGAAACAAAATCGACGTTGTTATACTTTTGTATATAATATAGCGCTTGAAATGGAAAGTTTTCGGACCAACAGTCCATACAACTGAATTTGTAAAGTATGTTGGATATTAATGGGGCTTTTATGCGAATCATGTGAAAATCAAATTAAATGGGATAAGGCAAATATGGTGCACAAGGATTTTCGCAAAAGCCCATGATTGATTATAATGAGACACATTCTCTAGTGGTGGATGTAATGACTTTCCAATATTTTATTAGTCTGGTAATATAAAGAGAGAATTGATATGCGTCTTATGAATGTTATGTATCACTTGATACTATAAGTTTACATGAAAGTCCCTCAAGGATTTGGATTATCAAAAATCATGTAAAATGAGTTCTCGAGAACGATATGATCGTTGTATACAAATACATATTTGAATACGTTGAATATAATTGGAACTCCTGATGAGTATCGTAAAGCATTTAAGTGCTTATAAGGTTAGTTGAAACATCTTAAGGATGTAATTTTCGTGCACCAATAACTATACATAGAAAACTTATGCCTGGTTATTATGGCATCTTAATGTACAATGTATAAGCATGGTACAATATGGATTAAATATTCAAGACATCCTTGCATATAATATAGAAATCAATGAGGAGGTATATGTAATAGAACTCCTAAAGAGTGAATGCACATACATTGTTTTTAAAGGTTGAAAGAAGTATGTATATGATTGCAAATGCCTGAAGCATTGATTTCAAGTCCTCAAGAATGTATCTTTATAAAGTTAAAGATAGTATGAACTAAAATAGTCAAGTTGAGTGTTGTACAACTCATGATATATTCTGACAAAGAGCAATATAAGTTTGATAATATTAGCCATCTTTATCAAATGTTCTTTCTTAAAAGTTCACTATAATCGCAATTTACACTGATGATGTCTGAGCATCATCAAGAGAAACTGGCGAGCTTTTAGAAGGGGAATTTTTTAATGACCCTAGCACAGTCTAATTATTACTCGACTTGCAGTTCGAGTATATTTGTAATCATACTTTTATTCATCTGTCAAACTACAACTAGAAGATGTTGGTGGGACATTTTAGTATGTAGAGAGCTCAACCTTATAGTATGTTAAAGGTTGTTCAGACACTTTTTATAAGAAATGATTATTATCATCTCCTACCAAAGTAGAGATTCGCATTTCAAAAGTACCATGGCTAAAGTGCAATTGTGCATTAACTTAACTTTCTAGCTATACATGATAATATATATTTTTTATTTTAATTTATCAACATGATATAGCACATGTCCAATGAGGAGACATTTGAATGGTAAAGCAGATATGTCGATACCCTAAAGGTAAGAATGACATGTGTCTATATTTTACTAACCCATGAAAGCTAGTTCTGTTAGTCTTGTAGATATAAAGAATGTAACACAAATAGTCTTGGATCTTATGGTATTTGTTCGCAAGAGGAAGCACTAGAAGTCTCACAAGAAGATTTTACAACATTACTCAATATAAATGATTGCACTTCGAGGCATCAAACGACAAATCATTCTACAAAAGTTTTGAGCAACTTTCGAGGATGATGGACACACTTTACTTAAATGATACATATTATAATGAGGGGGAAATTTATTCAAGTTGCACTCTTTTTCCCTTAACTAAGTTTTATCCCAATGGGTTTTCTTAGTAAGGTTTTTAATGAGGCAACATACCTGATCCAGAAGTATCAGGGGGAGATAATGCGCATTACACGCTGCACTCTTTTTCCCTTGGCTATGGTTTTGTCCCACCAGGTTTTCCTAGCAAGGTTTTTAACGAGGCAGCATCAAGCGTATTATGTTGATAACCAAGGGGGAGTGTTATGAATATATTTATTATTAATGTGGTTATCAACACCTAAAATAGATTAGGCTTGTTCCACAAGTTTTCCTCAATTATATATAGTCTTTTGTATCTCTTGTAATAGACATCTCAATCAATGAAATATTAAATCTCTTCTCTCTATTATTTTCTTCTTCTTTCTTTGCTATTAGGCTAGTTTCACAACATATATATCTTAATTCAAGTTAAATTAACCGAACAATCAAATACCAGTATACCACCTCCCGATGAGCAATCATTTATCCAATTCCCTTATGATCTCTCTTTAATTCCTTATAATATTATTATCAGCGTTAGATATATTTTGAAAATGTTTAGAATTCTATCAAATAGGGTGGAGATACAATAGGAAGTTTATTTGGCTAAGAAGGCTAGGAAATAATCTTGACCATCCATTTAGTTAATCAAGGCTAAGATTAAATGATGGAAATTGAAGGGAAGAAAAGAGGCGCGTGAGTTTGTTTAGGGGCATTCTAGTCAATCCAAGGCAATAGTTTATCTCTCCTCCAATTCCCCCCATTTTTTAAACGTTAATAACTCTTTCGTACGACATTATTTTTTTTATAAAAATTGCACCAAAAAAACGAGCGTTTTTTTATCTTTAAAACTAGTATACTGTTGCTATATTTAAAAAAAATTTAAAAATCCAGTTGCGTAAAACGCAATAGAAAAACCCCCAGTTACGTAAAACGCAATGAAAAAAAAAACTTAAAAAATGACATTTTTCTAAAACGCAATGCACCAAAAACACAAAGAAATGTCTTATTTGTAAAACGCAATGGCCAGAAAACACAAAGAAATGTCTTATTTTTAAAACGCAATAGCCTAAAAACTCAAAAGAAAATGTACTTTCTAAAACGCAATGGACTAAAAACACATAAAAATGTGTTTTACCTAAAACGCAATGCACCAAAAACACAAACAAATGTCTTATTTCTAAAACGCAATGGACTGAAACAAATAAAAAAGTGTTTTACCTAAAACGCAATGCACAAAAACACACAAATAAATGTCTTATTTGTAAAACGCAATGGCCAGAAAACACTTAAAAATGACTCATTCTAAAACGCAATTGCCTAAAAAACAAAAGAAAGTGTTCTATGTAAAACGCAATGAACTGAAAACACCTAAAAAAGTGTTTTACCTAAAACGCAATGCACCAAAAACACTTCAAGAATGTGTTTTTCTAAAACGCAATGGCCAGAAAACACATAAAAATGTTTTAGTTCTAAAACGCAATTGCCTAAAAACACCAAAGAAAATGTTCTCTCTAAAACGCATTGAACCATGACAATAGTTTTGTCTGTGCTGTGAATTGTCTGTGCTGTGAACTATCTGAACCAATGCAGTTTACGAATGCAGTTTCCAGAGGCAATTACGAATGCAGCTCAACCCCAGCCAGGGGCTCTGCCCCTTGGACCCCGCCAGGGGCTGCCGCCCCCGGGACCCCGCCAAGATCGTAAAACGCAATGGCTAAATAAAAAACCCAGATCGTAAAAATGAAATTAAAGAATTTCTTACATGGATCGAAGTGATTTCTTCAACAGTTGACGAATTTTGAATGATTGAAACACTTATCAGCGCTCGAATCGAATGGATCGAGTGATTATCTTCAAATCACCGGAAAAATACGAGATTTTTTATGAAATTAAACTGAGTTTTCTTCAAAAAAGCCGAAGAACACGTTGATCGGGTGTTTGAATCATTGAATGGTGATGAAAATCGCACTATAATGTAGTGATTATTGAGATAGAAAGTGAAGAAATGGTTGAAGATGGTGGGTTTTGAAGTTACTGGGTTTTGAAAAGGAAGAAGAAATGGTTGGATTAACTAAAATACCCTTTTTCTTTATTTTAAATGTTGCCACATGTCCTAATCCTATTGCTTCCTACACTTCATAGCCAAAATAAACTTCCTATTTGATTATTTTCCTATGAAGCTATATATGTAAACACAAATCAAAGTTTTATAAAAAGAAACCAAAAAAATAAACTGCTATATATAAGCATTCAAATACAATTTTAATTCAACTTAAATTAATAAATAATTTTCTTTTCCATTTTCGACTTGTTATTAACAAAACACGTCCGTTTTCACATAATTAGCATCAAATTGTCGGTTTAAATTTTAATGAGATTGATTAAAGTCAAGTGTTGACATTGGCAATATCATATGATGGCATTGGTGGGGACATTGTGGGGGGTAGAAGAAAGTGAAGAGTGGTTTTTCATGGGAAAGGTGCATGAGCGTGCATGGTTTTTGTACGACCCTAGCTAGTATTTTCCCTTTTACTTGCTTATATGAAATACGTAAAATTATCTAAAAAATATAAGTAATTTCAGTATGATACTGAAAATTTATATTAATTGGTTCACGATATTTCTTTTCACTTGTTGATTTTTTTTTTCAAACTATATGCCCATAATGCAGGGCTACAGATAGGAGTGTTTATCAGTTGGAATAACAATTGAGTCGTTTTAATTGGATCAATTTATTTGGATTTGATTTTTTTTTTGTCCCTAAATGATATCCGAATTTGACAGTGTTCTAATCGATCCGAACAAATCAAATTTAATTTGGATCAGTTTCGGTTAAAAACCAAACAAACCAAATTCAACCAATTTCAACCGAATATAGTCAAATGAGAATTTAGGAAGACAAAGTATAAATTACAAACTTGATATCATGTTTATACATACAAGTCAAACATCAATTTGATTACATACACACAATACATGGATCAGTGGCGAAACTTGAGATTTCCGACGTGGGTCGAAAACGTATATACCAAAAAATTTCTATAGAACCAGAGGGTCGAAAACGTATATACCAAAAAATTTATATACGAAAGCTACATACATAACACTACTGAGCGAATAGTTCGGGGGGTCGGACGCCCCCCCCCCCCCTCGAGCAAATCAAATTAAAAAAAAAAAAATATCCGAAAACCTATTCTATGTCTGAATTCCCAATTCGGATTTGGTTATAACTGATCCAAAATCCGAATTCACAAATCGGATTCGGTTTTTTGGGTTACTAATAAGATTCGATTTTACAACAACAAAGGAGGGTAGCCATGGACAAAAACATTGCACGGACGTTCGTGGGAGGATGAGTGGATGAGAGAGAACTTATAGCGAGGGACGCTTAGGGATGAAGATGTGAGCCTTTTTTCATTTTTTTCTGCTTATTTAAATAGCTTAGTTTACTACAATAAATAATTTGGCTAAAAAATAAATGTAAAATACGATGACGATGTATAAAACGTAAAGATAAGTGAAAGATAGATCACTTGAAAAAATCTTTTAAGAGTGGATGATGAAGGTGTATGACACATTTTTAAGTGAGGGATCACCACTACGTTAGTGTAGATGGTTTTAGAAAGATAACATTTGAATTTTCGCATTTTGTTAGCCACTACAAGAATACGGGGTAATAACTGGTTTCGCATTTTGAATAAACCCAGCCGTCCGATCATGATAAGGAATGAGTGGCTGGGGTTTAACGTGGGACACAGGGTTCCGGATCAACCAATAGCGGCAACATATATAGCCTGTCGCCGCTATTGCTCAACTTTCTTGTAGTGAGCTACGATTACTAATTCAATTCATTTTGTTAATATTCCTATTTTGATTCTTGTAGTTTAATTGATACAAAACTACTTAGGGTTTCGTTGTTAAAACATTATGGTTATGTATTTTTATTTATGGTTCTCTATTAGATTAGAGGACACGGGTAATCACTAATTTATAAAGAAAATCCAAATCATGCTAAACATATTTTAAAAGCATTTGGTTTTCTTTCTTTTGGTTTTACCAAATATAAGGTGTGATTATCTTAAATAAGTGATGCCACTTGAATGCCAAACACATAATAATTTGTTTGAATGTCCTGTGTTACACAGACAGAAATATAATTATACAATAATATATATCATCTATATGAATTTCTCTTTGGTACCAAAATTAATGCCCCTAAATTTCCCTTATCTATTGTACAAAATCCAAAAGTACAAACATCAAAGCAAAGAGTAGGATTCTCTTTCCATTCCAAACTTGATGTTTTAGTGGAAATTCTTCTCCCGTGCAGTCGGCTTTCGTCGGCGGTCGAAACATTCTTGATAATCCTATGATTATTAGTGAGACGGTCGCTTGGGTAAAAAAATCGAAATCTAAGCCGTTCAAAAAAAAAAAAAAGTTGTTCATTTTTAAAGTTGACTTCGAAAAGATTCCATTAATTGGAAATTCTTAGCCCGTATGATGTAAAAAATGTCTTTCCCGGAGCAATGGATTAATTGGGTCAAAGGTTGTCTTGTTTCTGGCATGGGATCGGTCCTCGTTAACGGTTCGCCAACGAAAGAATTTAGGTATAAGCGGGGTTTAAGACACGGCGACCCTTTAGCCCCTTTTTTGTTTATAATTGCTATGGAGGTTATCACTTTATTCATGAACAGGGCGACTGACTCGGGCATTTTTAAGGGATGCCAACTTCCTAACGGTGGCCTCCTTTTGTCTCACCTTTGCTACGCGGATGATGTCATATTTCTAGGGTCTTGGTCGGATGAAAATTTGATGGCTCTTAACCGAATCCTTAGGTGGATTCATCTCGTGACCGGTCTCAAAGTTAACAGACAGAAAAGTAGAGTCTTCGGTATAGGGGTGAACGCTAACGAAGTGACTCGGGCTGCTAGTTTGGTTAAATGCGAAGCGGGTTCTTTTCCGTTCACTTACTTGGGTATCCCAATTGGCGCTAACATGAAAAGAGCGAAGTTTTGGAAGCCTATAGTGGAGAAATTCAATGCCAAGCTTTCTAATTGGAAAGCTAGATACCTTTCGTTCGCGGGTCGGATGACGTTAGCTAAGTTGGTCCTTGGAAGTTTGCCGTCCTACTTCCTTTCTCTGTTTTCAGCTCCTATATGCATTTTAAATAAACTCGAGAAGATTAGGCGGGATTTTATATGGGGCAAAACAGGTTCTAGTCATAAGATGCGTTGGATCAAATGGGACTTGATGCTCAAGTCCAAGAAAGAAGGCGGGTTGGGCATGGGGGCCATACAAGGGTTTAATCAAGCGATGCTCTCTAAATGGTGGTGGAGGTTAAAAGTTAACCCGAGTAAGCTTTGGGCTGAAGTAGTGGCAGCCGTTCATGGGGGTAGCAACGCTTCTCAGTCCTTGATTCCTTTAAAAAAATCAGTCCCAGGCGTGTGGAAAGACATAGCTTCGGTTGAGGGTGCTCTTTCCAAAATCGGCATCAACTTAAAAGATAAAATTGTTGATGATGGAACCGACTGGAAATGGCAAAATGATCCGAGCGGCTCTTTTTCTGTCAAACAAGTCCGGAATGATATCGATAAGGCTTCGCTCCTTGAGTCTAATGACGGGTTCAGATATGGCTGGAATAACTGGGCAACACCTAAAGCTAATTATCTTCTTTGGAAGGCTATGATGGGAAAGGTTGCTTCGAAGATTGGTCTTACTCATAGGGGCATTTTGCTCGGAGATACATTGTGTCCTCGGTGTGGGTTATACGAAGAAACCACGGACCACATATTTGTTAATTGTCTTTGGGCTAAGTGCGTGTGGTGGAATGTGTTTGCTTGGGTTCGGATCAAGTTCACAGTATGCGACAATCTTGTGGGTTTTATAGCTCACATCACTCAAAACCCAGGAGATAAAGTATGGAAAAAAACGGTGTATATGATAGCTATAGCGTCCGTTTGGAGAATTTGGTGGGCTAGGAACGAGAAGGTTTTCGAAGATAAATTCATCCCGTTCAACAAGTTGGTGGAGTATATTAAAGAAGATGCCTACCTATGGATTTGCAACCGATCGAAGCTAAAGCCGCTAAGCTAGGAAAACTGGAAGGCTTTTAATATTATCGATAGTTTGTAATTTGTTTTGTGTTTGTTTCGGACTTGTTTTGTTTCCAGTTCCTTGCTGGCTCTTTATATATATATATATATATATATAAAGTGTGTTTGCTGTTAAAAAAAAAAAGTTCTTAGTGCATGACAAGCTGCAAAAAGGAAATTATGGTAAAACGGGCTTTTTCTTGTCTCCCACTTTCTATTGTCAACTACACATGATGGTTCAAAATTCAATTCTTTTTCACATGTTTTGTCATATTTTTATTTTGCTAATTGCTAATTGCTAATTGCTAATTGCTAATTGCTAATTGCTAATTGCTAATTGATATACTGTATATAATAAGAAGTTAACAACTCTACTTGGCAAATTTCGCCAAAACTAATGGTAGGATATGAGGAAAATAAAGTATGGATATATCATACATCTATCCTAAAGGACATAAAAAGTGCTTCTAATAAGATCCTCGACTTCATTTGCATTTTAAATAATTTTATTAAATATTGTATTTTTTTAAACAATGTTTGATTGGTTAAAAGTTAAATATAATTAATATATTAGATTATCATCATAACAAAATAGTTCTTTTTTTATAAAATAATTTATGTAGTTTTATACTACGAAATATTTTTTGCAAGGTAACTTCAGATTTGGAAATTCACAACACTTGGTGTCAACAAGATGATGTGACGGGATGTATTAACAACTTGCATAATTTAAACGGAAAAAGTCATAGAATAGTAACCAAGTTTCAAAAGTGTTCTAATTGGGTCACTATCGTTTTTGTCTCAATTAGATAACTTAACATTCAAATCGAGCCATGTCATTTTTTCCATCTGTCAAGAGAAAAATGAAGTATAAGATGCTAGGGTCGGATTATTTTAATATATGAAATTATATTTATTAAAAATAAAAACAAATTAATTACATTAAAAAAAACAAGTTAAAATCCACGTCATCACTCGACGTTAGCATCAAATAAAAGAGAAAAAAGAAACACAAATCCACATCACCACAGTTACCTATGAAATGGATGAAAACCCCTTAATTTTAATAAAAAATAAACGTTTAGTGACCTGGTTGGAATACTTTTGAAACTTGAGTGACCTAATTGGAACATTTGATGTAATTAGAGAAAAAATGTCGATTTATTCTATGTGATTTTAGTTACATGTTTAAATAAATTAAAAACATTTGTATATTGATATTCCAAAATCCCTTTTGTCAAATTCTTTAGAAAAAAACTAGCAATTCAGATGTAAAGCACCACATAAAACAAGATGAGCTCTCGTCTATGCACCATTTCTGCTTTCTTTTGAGGTTGATATTTTGGTGTTGATTTATCATTATTATTTTTTACAATGAGAATCTATTACCAAAAAATTCACAGATGAAGAAACACCAAGTTAATGCAAAAGTTAATTTGTGGGATTAGTCTCGTTCGAATAAAGTTAATATTCTTTCTTTCTCTCCTAATGACCGCTTGATCCATGGCTTGTTGGGGTCACGTTTTGGTTGGTACGAGTACCACTGACGTGCATGGCCCCAACTTCAGTGTATTCTCCCTCGACATACTTGTCAACTGGGTGGTTTTGGACGTGTGCGTTGTCCGCTGCCGGTCCAGACTGAGAGTTCAAACCGAGAGGGGAAAAAGATATTCCTTGATCTGCCATGAGATCGAAAAATGCCAAGAAGAAAGAAGATAAAAAGTGATAGTAAAAATCGGTGGGCGCCAAGAAGAAACACCAAGTTAATCCGAAGGTTAATCTTCTTTCTTTCTCGCCTAATGACCGCTTGATCCTGCAAAACAACACAACACCGTGAAGCTCATTTCAAGGGGGAGGATTGGGGGGGGGGGGGTTCTCCTTGTAACCACCCTCCGGCGTGAGAATAAGAACTTGTTTTGAGGATACTAAGTGTGTGTCTTAAGTGACAGTGCAAGAGAGCGATACTTAAACTTGGAGGTGAAGTCCTCTATTTATAGCCGAAGAGAGTAACGAATGAGATGGGCTGATGGGCCTTGGGCTCGACGTTGACATCAAGTAATATCCCATTTGTCCCCTTGGACACAACCGTTAGTGTCTGCAGGCAAATGGAAAGATGGCGCAAACTGATTAGATCCAAATGACCTGGTAGTTGTCTTTGCTGTTGTCACAACCCCCGATCCCTGATCCCGGGAACGGGCGGACGTGAACTCAGATTGTGGTGGTATCAGTTTATTTAGTCTCGCAGCGGAATTTACATCAGGACCGTAGTTAGGAAATATTTATCAGAGTAAAACCACCTTCTTTTATATTAATAATAACATGGGCCAAACCCAAGTTTCTTATTACAATACATTTATAGGGACAAACCCTATTTTATTGAATTTAAAACATCGTTTATTAGGTAACTTTTATAGCCACATTTTCCCAAGCCTTCAGTGCTCTCCAGCTGGCTTTTCACTAATTGGCTGTTCACATTGTGTTACCTGTAACGCGTTTTTAAAAACATTTGTCAGTCGGAAATACTGGTGAGTGAATCCCAGTTTAATCAAGAAACATTTTATCAATTAAAACAGTATCGAGAGCGATCACATTGTTTATTTCTACACAATTACTCATTCAGTATTTGCCACTCGACCGGATCTATGGCTATGGTCAAATTACCCATTGACTAACTCGTCGTCCAATGGTAATGTACTGTCATTTAGACTTACTACTACTCGTAGTAAATTTTGTATACAAAACCCCATAATACCGGCAGTAATTGAAGAACTACAAAGACTCAATCACCGCTTAATTTCATAGTAAAACATTTAAGGATTGGTTAAACATTACCAAAAACATTAACAAAAAGAGGATAAACTCACATTGTTGTCTTAGGCTTTTCGTAGGGGTTTCTTGGATATAATCTATAATTTATACAAATGTACATTGGTTAGTATCATAACCCTTTGAAATTATTAATGATACCCTCCCCGAGACGGCATTCCAACAACTACGTCGGGCAGAACCACGACAGTTGTTACGGAATCCTAAATCAATCGGGCAGCGTAACTATTACGAAACTGGGGTTATAATACTTACAACGGAGCAGAACCTTGCTAATTTAGGGGTATAATACCCAAATATTATGCCTATGCTTTCAGAATTCGAGATTGAGAAAAAGAAATGAGCGACGGAAACTGTAATCTGATGCCATCTATTTATAGTTGTGTAATCTGGTCCTCACGCGGCCCGCGTAAAAGATAAGGGACCTTTACGCGGCCCGCGTCAACATCGGTCAACACTATAGCTTAGCTGGGTCAGCTAGTAGACTCGACACGATGTCGACACGTGTCGTCCTATGGTGTAATCGCGTTTGATGAGTCCGCGCGGCCCGCGTCCACTTAGACGAGGTTTTACACGGCCCGCTTGAACTTAAGAATTCAGCGGAGTCCGGTCAACACTCCCATATGGCCCGCGTAAGATGTTGGGGTCGGTTTATGCGGCCCGCCTCAACTTACATTTTCAGATTTTTATTTCCTTTTATATGTTATAATCTATTTTGGCTCTGTTTTCACATACGGGGTATAATATCAGACGTATTGGAACATAATAGAGTGTTAGTCATATGATGAGGATATTGGTTTTACCGAGGGTTGTTACATTCTCCCCACCTTGTTTTAGAGCTCGTCCTCGAGATCTACTGAAATAAATGCGGATATTTCTTTTGCATTTCTGATTCTAATTCCCATGTGTATTCAAGTCCTCTTTTGGAGTCCCATTTCACTTTGACCAGAACTAATCTTTTATGTTTGAGATTCTTGACTTTCCTGTCTTCAATTTGTAAAGGTCTTTCTACAAACTTGAGTTGTTCATTTACCTCTATATCTTTAAGAGGCACTATCAATGATTCATCAGCTAAACACTTTTTAAGATTAGATACATGAAACACATCATGTATTCCTGCCATTTCCTCTGGCAATTGTAGCTGATAGGCTACAGGTCCTATTCTTCTAATAATCTTAAAAGGTCCAACATACCTGGGACTTAGCTTTCCCCGTTTGATGAATCTTACCACTCCTTTCCAAGGAGAGACTTTCAACAATACTTTATCTCCCACTTGAAATTCCAATGGTTTACATCGGTTATCAGCATAACTCTTTTGTCGATCACGTGCGGTTTTCAGTCGTTCCTTGACTTGAATAATTTTGTCAGTTGTTTCCTGTACTATTTCAGGTCCAGATAGTTGCTTTTCCCCAATTTCTGCCCAACAGACTGGGGTTCGACACTTTCGTCTATAAAGTGCTTCAAATGGTGCAACATTGATACTTGTGTGATAACTATTATTATAAGAAAATTCTATTAAAGGTAAGTGATCGTCCCAATTACCTCCAAAATCAATTACACAAGCTCTAAGCATATCTTCCATTGTCTGAATTGTTCTTTCACTTTGTCCATCCGTTTGTGGGTGATAGGCTGTGCTTAATCTTAGCTTGGTTCCCATTGCTTTTTGGAAACTTGACCAAAAACGAGATGTAAAATGACTATCTCTATCAGAAACAATTGATAAAGGAATGCCATGTAAAGAAACAATTTCATTTACATACAACTTAGCTAATTGTTCCATACTAATTGTTTCTTTCATTGGTAGAAAATGAGCTGACTTGGTTAGTCTGTCTACAATCACCCAGATTGTATCATTTCCTTTCTTGGTTTTGGGTAATTTTGTAACAAAATCCATTGTTATTAATTCCCATTTCCAAATTGGCAGTTCTAATTGCTGTAACAAACCTGTGGGTTTCTGATGTTCAGCTTTAACTTGTGAACAAGTTAAACATTTAGAAACATAGGTTGCTATGTCTTTCTTCATTCATATCCACCAGAAATTTTTCCTTAAATCCTGGTACATTTTATCATTTCCTGGGTGCATCGTGTATTTAGATTTATGGGCTTCTTCTAGTATACGATGGCGTAGATTTCCTAATTTAGGTATCCACATTCTCTTTTCATGGAATCTCCATATTCCATATGTTCCTTGTTTTAATTCTTTTAACATACCTTTTAACTTTTCAGAATCATCCTTGATTACTGATTCTTGTGCTTCTGTTATTTGATCATTTAAATCTACTTGCAAATTTAATTTAAGAGAACGTACCCTTCTTGGCTTTTCATGATACTTTCGGCTTAAAGCATCTGCCACTACATTTGCTTTTCCTTCATGATACTGGATATCACAATCATAATCACTAAGAAATTCCATCCAACGTCTTTGTCTCATATTTAACTCTTTCTGTCCGAAAACATACCTTAAACTTTTGTGATCAGTAAATATGGTAAACTTACTACCATAAAGATAATGTCTCCAAATCTTAAGAGCAAAAATTATAGCTCCTAATTCTAAATCATGGGTTGAATAATTCTCTTCATGATTCTTAAGTTGTCTAGATGCGTAAGCTATAACCTTCTGACGTTGCATCAATACACATCCATAACCTAATTTAGAAGCATCACAGTAGACTACAAAGTTTTCAGTTCCTTCTGGTAATGCTAGTATAGGTGTATGGGTTAATCTTTGCTTAAGGATTCTAAAAGCTTCTTCTTGTTTTAATCCCCATTCAAACTTAACAGATTTACAGGTTAACTTAGTTAACGGAATGGCTATTCTAGAAAAATCTTTAATAAATCTTCTATAATAACCGGCCAATCCTAAGAAACTTCTAACCTCAGTTGGTGACTCAGGGGTTTTCCATTTAGTAATTGCCTCGATCTTTGTTGGATCTACATGAATTCCTTCATGATTGACTAGGTGTCCAAGGAATTGTACCTGTTCTAACCAAAATTCGCATTTTGAAAACGTAGCATAAAGTTTTTCCTTTCTTAACAAACTTAAAAGTGCGTGCAAATGTCTTGCATGATCCTCTTTACTCTTAGAGTAAATTAGAATATCATCTATGAATACAATTATGAATTTATCCAAATATGGCTTACATACTCGGTTCATCATGTCCATAAATGCAGCTGGGGCATTGGTTAAACCAAATGGCATGACAGTAAATTCATAATGACCATACCTTGTTCTAAATGCGGTTTTAGGAATGCCCTCTTCCTGTACCTTTAATTGATGATATCCTGACCTTAAATCAATTTTAGAGAAAAATCGAGCTCCTTGCAGTTGATCAAACAGATCATCGATTCTTGGTAATGGATACCGATTTTTAATCGTGACCTTGTTTAATTCACGGTAGTCAATGCACATCCGCATTGATCCGTCTTTCTTTTTAACAAACAATATCGGCGCTCCCCTGTCACACCCTGGCTTTGCGGAAGCGTGGTAAATTTTGGTGTGACTTCTTAATACCATAGCTTAATCATAACAAGCTATATGAATTTAAAAACCATGCAAGTCATCCATTAAGTTTTGAAAACAAAATACAGTACCATTGTTTTAACCAACAACCATAACCTTGTTCAACATCATTACAAACTAAAACATAACATAAACGTGGTTTAGAGACTGTGTCTTGTCCAGGTAAGAGACACATCCCCTAAACCTTGATGACTCCATGACAAGTGCAGCGGAAAACGTTCCATACCGTGCCAGATCCGTTTAATTTCCTGAAATACATGTGAGTTGAAAAATCAACAATAATGTTGAGCGAGTTCATGTGCAAGTGAGTAAGTAAAACACTTGTAAGTATAAAAGTTTCCTGGTATGTAGCAGTGTAAGAGGACTTGTGATCACCAATGGTTTGCAAGGCCATTAGCATGTTGTGAAATGCAAGTAGGAAGACTCAACCCTAGCGGATTGATGCGTTGGGCACAAAGTCACCCCAAGGTCCGTTCTGTTTGGCCTGGGGCTGGGCTCGCTACACCCAGATAGATCTACCGCTCCTGTCCCTCGGTCCTACCCTGAGGATTAATAGCCTCAAGTTTCCGCCTACCCATTCACATGATCTAAAACCTCCTTACGTTATCATACCGTGTAAAAAGTACTTGTAAACAAAGTAACATGTATTTCACCCCCGCAGTTAAGAAAACTGAAAACAGTTAGAGAAAAGGGGGACATGAACTCACAGTGAATGCGCGTCTCTACCAAGTGTCTCCAATACAGTAAGCTGTGCAACGACCTACAAGTGCTAATTCTATTAGACGGACGGCCGTGCTTTAGCTTTATAGTTTAAGTCTTCGGGAAATAGTTAGACAACTATTTCGTGTTTATGTTCCGCATACACTTGGTAGTTATTCTTCCCAAGGATGGGGGATACAATACATGTGCGTAAGTTACGTTTTATCAATCTTGTGGTAATGTAATTACCGGTGTAACTTATATGTTTGTGGAAGCGTTCGTAAAGTTTTGGAATCATTAACGCTTGTAAATATTATTTTCACTCTAAAATAATATTTATGTATTTCACAAAATAATCATAAACAGTGTTGTGACAAAAATATTTATCACGTTAATCTTTGTGAAAATCCCACCTCCGAATATTTAGTAAAATGTAGTACTGGCGAAATTTATGTTTCGAAAGTATGTCCAAAAATAGTTCTAACACTTGTTGTGTAAAAAGTCTAAGTGTTAGGTTTTTAGAAAATTTCGCCAGAGTTTCCTCTGTAACTGGAGGTGGCCACGCTTTCAAGCGTATCATTTTCTTTTAACAAATCAATTCAACAACTTCTTTATTCAATCAAACAATTTCCGACACATCAAACTAGTCGACAAGTATGTAAATGTGCATAATCGCATGAACTTGTAGTTTTTCCACATCTTTAATGTAAATCACCTTTATATATGTAGATCTCTATATAAAGTAGCTTTGATCTTGTAAAAGCCTCGTGTTTAGAGAAATCCGTCTTTACAACTTCTAGTCACTTTTTCCCAAAAATAGATATTTGTCGGATCTTTTCATTTCACAAGTGTTTACACACTTGTGGTTTATGAAATCATATTTATTAGTGTAAGATCCATCTTTAGAAAAACATGATTTCTTTAAAGTGTGGTCTTTCAAAAATACCACTTGCGGATACGTAGATCCGCTAGTTTTAAACATCATTTTACCGGTTAAATCACTTTTACACAAGTAAAATATTTCTACACAAGTTCATGTATCTTGTGTGGTAGAGTTTCACCTTTAACCCTTGTATTTAGTCAAAAACGAGCTTATGTGAAGATACATGATCTTCCAAAGTCGGGTTAAACGATGTTCCGAGCTACCACATCATAGATCGGGTCTCAATAAACTCAAATTTCAAGTCCTACGACTTTTACACAAGTTATATGCTATTAACCTCCATTTTTGTGATTTTAGTAGACTTTAAAGTTTCAAAACGCATGTTTACGATATTTAACCGACGAAAGTTCTTTTAACCACTTTAGACATGCTTAAATATGAGTTTTAAACAATATACCTCTAGCTCGGGGCTAGGGAAGAATCGTGATGAAAATCGCGTGGATAAAAGCCAACGGTGGAGGTCCTTCGTGTTCCGCTTGCACCAAAGCTCCTAATACGCGGCCTTGGATGTATGTATGATCTTGGAATGATGAAGACAAGAACCGAAAATATGATGTGTGTGTGTGGTGGGTTCGGCCGTGAGCCACAAAGGAAGGGAGAGTGGGTTTTTGTTGGTGAAAAAGATGGTGATTATCTTCAAGTGTTAGGGTATATTTATAGGGAAATTAGAGTGTATTATCCATTGGGTTTCATGTACCCTTGATACTAAGCACCATTCTAATAAAATATTAAGTTTTGTACTCTTGTGTGTTCCCCAAGTTGGGGCCGGTTATGGGATGGGGGGTGGGTTAGTTCGATTAGAACAAGATTAGTTAGGGTGGTGGTAGTGTTAAGTAGGTTAGTTTAGTGTTAAACTCCGTTAGTTATATAAAGCGCGTTATGACGGGTGTTAGGGTAATCAGGGACCCTAACTGGCTCAGAAAAAGAGTAATAATAAAAATAGTATTGTTTTCATGTTCCGGGTAAAGTCCGGGTGTCCGGTTGGATAGTAATCCGTTAAAGCGTTATAAAAGCTTTAAAGTGTCGTTATTACATTTTTAGTGACACATTTTGTTTTCCCGACACTTTAGAAAGTGTCTAGTAATATTTTCTCATGGTCTGGCACTTTATTAGTCAGCTAGAAGCTGGTTAAATTATTAAAGTGCTGTGTTTGGTACTTAAAGTACGTTTTAGGCACATCCGAATCAGTGTATCTTATTCCTAGAGACGCGGTACCATAACTATCACACCCCGAATTCCACGTGTCACCGGTGGGCCCGGTGGGGGAGTATCGTGACGTAATTGATATCATCATAGTCAAACAACACAATATATAAATGCACAGCGGAAGCAAAAGATAAATATATTACGATCCGAATATAAGGTAATATCAGAGTATTACAACGGAAAGTAAAAAGATCCACAGGCGGATCGAATAATCATAATCATTGTTCAACAGACTTTAGACGCCTAGGACTTGCAAGATTCCTTATAATCGCCCTGAGCTTCCAGCCAATTACGTTCAGTACCTGTCACTTAACCTTTTGGAAAAATACGTCAGTTTTCACTGGTAAATACAATTTAACTGACTCATTTTGAAAAGAGTTTGAAAATTTATTTGAGTGCAAACGGCACAAAATCTTTTGACACATTGATTAAAATGCACAGAGGCAAGATTAATCTTTTATAACTTGGGACAATTTTATTAATAAAAATCTTGTATCCGATTTACATGTTTGTCCAACATTTAGGGCCGGTGATTATACAATACAATACAATACAAGCCGGACAAGATTAATCGACACACCACAAATATAATCTCACAAGAAGTTATCCTCACGAGTGAGTATACGTTTTACATATGCAACAGGAGGTGTTTTGTCTACACCTTGTGCTTACGTCGTGGCCATTCACTTTTTAAAATGAGCCAAGGATATCCAGGACACGGTCATTAACCCCCAATGTTATTTGTTATCAAGCAATACGAATTAAAACGGGATTATGCAATTCAATCATCTCCGATCAAAAGGTTTCTACACCCGACCAAGCGGTATTTTTATAATACCGTATCCCAAGCCCGTATAAGGGAAAATAAGTTAAAAGTATTTACCTGCTAGCTCCTGTCTTAATTAATAAGAATTTAATAACTCAGCTGTGTTCGCTTAAGTAAGCGTAGGTACCATTTACCGGAAGGCTCTAGTCTGGAATGATGACATAAATAATTAATTAGAATGCTAACGGGTCTTTAATTAAGCCAAAGCTTAGACCGGTTAGACTTAAGGAAAATATACGGTTCAAACGCACGATTAAGCGAAGACCGGATAGAATGTGATTTAGACCCGACAAGTTTGAAGACTTGTATAATATGGGTATACTAAACACATTCTGGATTTGGAGACAAAAATGATAAAGTTTGACTCGCTTCGGCTAATATAAATGAACTAGTCACCTAAGCCGATCCGAACGCGACAAGTGCGTAACGAGTAACCAAAAGAGTCATATACAGGTTTCCTAAGTTAATATGCCTTTAATATGTTGTGATATCTGTATGATATCTTCTATTATGCCCAAAACGAGTTAAATCTCAAAATAAGCCCCGTAGGGGTATTTTGGTCATTTTAACGATCATAAAAGAGTTTGAATAAAAATCTGAGTTTCGGGTCTGGTCTATACAGTAAATATACTTATTTTAACATATTATAATAGTAGGGTATGACCCATATGTGGAAAATATCATTTAAAACCAAACTATGCACCTTAGGGTATTTTGGTAATTTCACAAGGGCTAAAAATGTCAAAATTGGAAACCTGGGTTTATAAACTTGTACTCACTGTTATTTTATAAAAATATGTTAAGAACATCAGTAGGTACCAACCTTACATGTTTAATATGGTTATGGTACATACTATGCGATGAAAACGCTAAAAAGGCGATTTAGAGCTGTTTCCGGGTTTGTAAAAGAAAGCTGGGATTTTTATAATTCCAGAAGGTTCAACATACTTTATTTAATAAATAAAATCAGTAGGAAGTGGTTTGGGGTCAATCGGATTTATAAAACTCGTTTTATGGCCAAAAAGGGCAATTTCGGTATTTACCGAATTTAACTTAAAGACCTATGTTATGCTCTTCCAAAAATTAAATAAAAATCTTTAAAAATCTCAAAATATTATATAACATCAGTGTATAAAAGGTTTGATACCAAAAAGTGGGTTAAAATAGTCTATGCGCTAATTACGCTATTTATGTAACATAAAGCTTGTAATTTACGATAATAAGCATATCTCTTAAACTAGGCCACAAACTGATATGAAATTTTCGGTGCATGTTTATAAATCCGTAACAAATGATTTTACTCTTTCACTTTTTCAAAAATTGCGTTTTATATCAAAAAGGGCAAAATAGTCAACTTTAAGCATAAACCGGTAACATGCATATGAATCGGTTAACCATGGAATCAAGTTGTAAAATTCCAGAGGGTTAAACATATATGAAAGTTGGTCCAAAATATGCTCTAATGCAGATCTTAACATGCATGCACGGATCAGAACTGAAAGTCAAAGGAAAAGTCAATTTATGTGACTTTCGGTTCCGATTCGGGTTTAAACAGAAAATTGTCGAGTTGATCATGTTGAAACACATTCTTACATTAATTATAAAGTTATTTTGATGATCAAATAGGTTGCATGTACCCTATATTGCTAATCATGCTTAAATTTGCAAATAACAATTCTGTTGACTTTTTGAAACGAACTTTGACTCGACAATTAACATGCTTAGAGTGTGAATCTGATAATACCCTTTTAGGGGTTTGTTATACACATAAATACCAACATGTGGGTACTTTCAATTTGAGAAAATACTCAGCACATTTCGATTAATCATAAAGTCAAAGTAGTTTTACGACGGATTGACTTTTAGACGAAAAACTATGCTAGAACGAATTTGAATGAGTTATAAACACTTACAAGAGTCCTAACAGAGCTTAGATATCACTAGGAAGGTGCCTTGGCGTCCAGAGAGCTCCAGGAAAGGTCTTGTGAATTTTTGAAGTTTCAAGTGTTCTTGAATGTTGCTACTTTGGTGATCTTTATACAACTTTGATCAGATTTAAGGCTGATTCAGAGGTTTTCAGGTGTTATATGAAGTGAATAAAGGTCCCCAAGTGCATGAAATATCATTGGTGAACTCCCTTAGTCGACCACAGCTGTTTACAACTCTCAAACAGGTCTAAAACTGACACCTGTGCGTTTTTTGTTGCTGCAGGTTGCTTTACGGACCTCAAGGTCCCCAGCTTTGAGGTCCTCAAGGCAGACATCAGGCCAAAGTTTGTTCTTTGTTTTGCAATTCAGTCCTTGATCCTTCGTAACGTGGTTTAGGCTATTTTTCTTGCTCATTAGACCCTAAAACTTGATTTTTAAGGGCCTTGGGACATTTACAAACATGGTAAAGTCCTCGGTTAACTTTGTGCTTACCCGAAAAGTCACGAAATTCCACGTTGACGCATTTAACCCTTCGTGCACGGTTTTGGTCATAACTTTCTCATACGATCACGAAACTTTATGAAATTTTTACCACATATTCTAGTGAGTATATTTTATCATTACAAAGCTTCGGGTTTGCCAAATGATCACTCAGAGGTATACTTTCAACATGTTGACACTTTTAGCCCCTGTAGTTTGTAATTCCTCACTTTCTTTCATTTTCCGTTTCGTATGATCCATGATTTATCCGTTTAAGATTATAAACACCATGTAGGGTTATTTTAGAGTCTATTTATCCATTGTTGACACTTTGGACCCTTATATTCACATAGTTTCACTGTTAGTCAACTTTAGTCCCTCTAAAGTGCTTTTTCACATATTCTAAGTCCATGACACGTGTCACTACATTATTGGGCGTAAATTTTCGAGGTGTTACATCCTCACCCCCTTAAAAGAAATCTCGACCTCGAGATTTACTTAAAGTAAAGGGAGTACTTTCTGTCCTATATTGAACTTAACCTTCCTTAGTACATTTGGGCCTCTATGGCACTCCAGCTGACCTCTATAATAGGTCATGTATCCTTTTGGAGCTTCTTAACCTGTCGATCCTTAATCGACACCGGTTGCTCGTTATATCAAAATCTGCATATCAATATGTGATAATGCTTCTTGACTTATTGGTGAAACATATCCCCAATTCATTAGTATACAATGCATTGTATGCTCCGCCAAGCTCCTTAAGTAGGTTTTAGCTTATAACTATTTGATCTCGATACATTCGATTTTCCTTCGAATGATTCTACATATTCGGAGCTTAACTAGCCTGATAATTTAACAAATTTGCACACCCTTCCTGGTGATCACTTTTGTTAAACCTTATTCCTTAACAAGAACTTAGGAGAGTTACTACTTTTATTAATTCTTGATATTCTGCCGAATACTGGCATCTTATAGATGACTAGGGAATTGTATGATCTTATTTGTTGTTTCCAATATAACCTTCAGATCCTGATAAGTGGACTTCCCAAAGTCTCGTCCATTAAGCGGATGTTTTGATATTTCATCTATACAAGGTCTCCGAAAGAGCCACCTTGATACTTATATAACGACTATTATAAAAAGCTTATCTTAAGGTGAAATGGTTATTCCAACCATTGCTTAAAACTAATCTTAAGGAATTAGCTATTCCTTGCCGTTAGTCGAACAAATCGACGATCCTGGGCAGCTGATAACAATTCTTAATTGTTGCCTAATTCGGGTTGCGGTAATCAATGCAAAAGCAAAATGAACCGTCTTCCTTAATTAATCATACCGAATTTTCTGGATATTGAATCAGGCTATATGAATCTATATCTTAAAATTTACTTAATCAGGGTTTCGATTATTCCATGATCAACACGGAGTTCCTACCACACTCTAACCTTAAGCGGGATGTTAATCTTAACTCTATTTGCTTCTCAGAAGGTAAACAGGATAATCTTAGAAGAAGATAATTATGACACACAGAGATGTCAGAGGTGTCTGTATTTTCAGGCTTGAGTTTATCTATCGATGTCGGTGTCAGATAAATGACACATTCTCTTTATATGCAAGGATGTCCTAAGTAGAGATACTTATAAGGACATTTTATATTGGATATCTTCCTTGAATACTACTAGTCGACTTTAGTACAATATGACCATTGGGATATCTCAGGGGTTCCATGTATTAAACCTCCATGCTGATCAGACATGGAAATAATCTATGGGACACACTAGGATACGCCAATCCTCATATGACACTTTTATCAACATAGTTTGGCATTCGCAGGCGATAGAAAAAAAAATAATGAGCAAAATAATTAAAATAACATATGTTGTCGTACTCTATGCAAAGATAGAGTGCTCTTAGATTTTCGGAAGGATCTCTTGCCGATCTATAAGAATCGGTTACTATGGTTTCCTTGGTAGTTATACCTTGTGGATGATAAAAATTCTGCTAAGTTTATGGTTCATGAAGATTTATTATTGCCTGTATTAAAAACAGGACACTTAGCAGAAATTATCATTGGTAAATGATAAGGAAGTTTATTGCACAAGTGCTTATATTTAATTAGAATGGAGATTTTCACAAACTAGGCACCTAGCTCAGTTGGCTAGGCGCGCGAAAGGGTGCGGCCGGCCTAGACCCGGGTTCGATTCCGGGGACGGTCAGTTCCACCATTTTTTTTATGTTTAATAATAATTAATCGTACGGACACGTGTAATTACGAGGGTTGTCTCATAAGGAGTCTTGATAATTAATTGTTTCTTATCACTCACAATATGGACTTGATTTTTAAGGCAACCAATCGATTTTTATCGCTATATTGAGTCCTTAGGTATGCCACCAAAAGTTTGCTATAAGGATATTAGAAAAATGATTTCTAATAGATATTAATATCAATATAGGATTTGTTGGAGCATTTTCGACGTAACATCGTCACTTTTTACCGGGCATTAAATGACCGGAGTCTTAATCAGGTGGAGACAACAGTTCTCAACCTTTATCATTCATAATATATTTATACGTGCCAGTATTAAATAAGTTTCTACATAAACTGCTTGATAACGAAAGGTACATATTATACTATTATTATTCTGCCCCATCTCTTGGGCGTTCATCCTGACAACTCGTGCGTCTGTTATCTTGGCCTACTCGGGCTTCTTCTGATTCCTAGGGCAGTTGGTCTTGATATGCCCCTTCTCGTTGCAACCATAACAGGTTGCATCTTTCAACTTCTTGCAATCCATGGTTTTATGTTTCCTAGATTTGCAAATTCCACAAGCTCTGGGCTGCGATTTGGATTTTGGTTCGAACCTGCATTTCCCATAATGGCGCTTCTTGCAGGTCCCACATACTGGTTTCTGGTCGGACTTTTGTTTGTTCTTTTTCTTAGAGCTCTGGGAGTTATCTACCTCCATTTTCCTTTTTAGTTCATCCTTTGCATCGGAGGCATGAACGAGGTCCTTCTCGTGAGTAAGGTCGTGTGGTCTTGGATGAGACTTTGAGCAATTAGCATTGGGCTCCTTGAACTTTTTCACGGTCTTCTTCACAGCTTTTCCAACAGCTGCGTCTATCATAGTATGAAAGACATCATTGGAAATTCTAAGGTTCACAATTGTAGTATCATTGGCATGCGTCGCATCATCTATAGCACGATCAGCGGCTGTCTTATCTGAGTTAGCCATACTTGTTATTGGTTCCTAACATTGATGAAACAATTACTTAATTGCAATCCGACAACCGCTATTCATCATCCTGGCAATTTATCATATATACTATCCATGGTACCATTAGACCATAGGCCAATATAACATGAATATTTTTAATGAACATTGTTTAGATATGTATACTTATAGATTTTACTTAGCCTAGGTCATAAAAGACCATCGAGGGCATTTAGGGTTTGGACCTAGTCCATCACCTTTTTGACAGGGGATCGAAATGTCACATCTGTCTTTATTATATTGATGAAGTTGGATAGCTTGAAAGCTTGCCATAAGGATATTAGAAAAGAGTGGTTCCTAATAGATATAAAATAGCTATTTAAGGTTCGTCGGAGCATTCTCCAAGGTATCATCGGCCAATTTCTACCTCGCGTCAAATGGCCGGAGTTTAAATCGGGCGAAGACAACAGTTCTCAACATTTATCGTTCATTAAAGAATCATATGTGCTAGCATAAAAATAAATTTATGCATAAACTTCCTGATAAGGAAAAGTACCTGCTATATGGTTAGCATTCTGTACCACCGCCGGGGCGTTCCTCTGGAAGACTCATGCCTTTGTTTTTCCTGGCCTCTCTCGGCTTCTTTAAAGTCTTTGGGCAGTTAGTCTTGATATGCCCTTCCTCGTTACAATTGTAACAGGTCGCGTTCTTCAACTCCTTGCAATCTAAAGTCTTGTGACCCTTGGTTTTGCAAATTCCACACAGTTTGGCACCTGGGTCAATTGTACACTTCCCAGAATGTTGCTTTTTGCAGTTATGGCACTTGGGTCTGTTATTAGACTGACTCGAGTTTTTCCTAGACTCGGAATCTTTCTTGTTCCTTAAGCTTCCCTTTTTCTTCTTATCAGATCGATGAGAGTTCTCCTCCTCTCTTTCTCTTTTTCCCTCACCAGAAGTCTTAACAGACTTATTTCTGATTGCATCTAAGGTGAGAGATAAGGATAAGTCCACTGCGGACCTATAAGTGGTTGGCCTAGATGCTTTAACATTTCCCTTTATCTCTGGTGCTAGGCCTCCAATAAAACGCGCTATGCGTTTAGGTTCAGGGGTGACTAAATAAGGAACTAGGCGGGACATAGTGTTAAAACTTGTCACGTATGCCTGGCAATCTAAATCCTTCATGACTAGAGTCAAGAATTTTGATTCTATCTCTTCTACCTCATGCTGAGGGCATAAATTTTCCTTGACTAATGTAACAAATTGATCCCAAGATAAGTTGTAGAGTAGAACCTTTCCCGTGGCTTGGAGCAATGATCTCCACCATGCCAACGCTTCTCCTTTGAACGATTGTGAAACAAATTTCACAACGTCTTGCTTCGTACAACCGCTGATGTCAACAACAGCGTCCATCTCCTCGAGCCACGTCATGCAATCGATGGCTCCTTTTTCTCCTGTAAAGTCTCTGGGCTTGCAGGAGACAAAATATTTATATGTGCAGGTCTTAACTGGTGCCTCTTGGTGAAGCATGACCTGAATAGGCGGAACACTCCTTCGATGTGATGAGTTATGAACATCGTTTTCCTCTAACTCATTTGATTTAGGAGGGGGCTTAATACGAGCCACAGATAGAGTCGTAGAGTGGTTATCATTTGATTCATTATACTGACTGTCAAGAGCTTGAGTAATAGCACTATTTATTAGTGCCTGCAGTTCCGCTTCAGTCATGCTAATTCTGGTAATATCATTGTTCTTCTTCGGGTGGCTGTTGGCCTCCTCTGATCCAGCCATGTAGCTTGATTGCTACATAAATATTGACAATGATTTATTCAGAGGTTATTATGGGATCCCCATTTTTTTGACGATTCATCAACCATGGTAATATAAACCATATTGGTTAATTTGTTAGTTATTTTAAATTAGTAGTCTCCATTATAATTTATCCTAGTTATAAAACGTTAAGGATATTAAAGTGGCGCAGATGGCCTAGTCACAAGGACAGTTTTAAATTTATAAGCCATGATCGTTTGGGATCGAGGCATTTAAGGTTTGAGCATAGTCGGTTACTTTTCTTAACAGGGAGTCGAAGACTACAACTGTCTTTTGTCTTTTAGGACAATAGTTATAGCCCATGGGCATTCCCTTCTGAGGGATGTTTATGATATGATCATCTTTTCAGATGCTATTAGTCAAGATCGTTTGGATCATACCGACTATTATTCTTGGACATGGTCCAACCTTTTTAGACAGGAGGTCAAAGACCACCACTGTCGTTGTCTTATCGGACAACAAATTTAGCCCGTAGGCACTTCATCACTTACGGATGTTTATAATATGATCATCTTATAAGATGATATAAGCCCTGATTTCTAGATCATAAGGTAAATTAGAAATGAATAAAAAAAATTTCAATATAGGGATGACTGTTGTGATTTTATCGAATCACATTTGTCAGGAGTGCTAACACGTTCTTAGGTGTTAACAAGGATCCGAATCTCTTGAGTAGGTCTCACCATCTTGGCCGCGTAGGCTAGGTTTCTCCTTTATGATTCTTTTTAAAATGTATACTGACAGGGAAGGGGGATATTTATTTCCTTCAGGATTCTCCTCATAAATCCTACTTTACAAGTTAATAATAGCACAAATGGCCTAGTCGCGTAGAAAAGTTTATAAGCCATGACTTCAGAGAATCGAGGCATTCAAGTTTTTAATAATGGCACAGATGGCCTAGTCACGTAGACAAGTTTATAAGCCATGACTTCAGAGAATCGAGGCATTAAAGTTTCAATAATGGCACAAATGGCCTAGTCACGTAGACAAGTTTATAAGCCATGATTTCAGAGAGTCGGGGCATTAAAGTTTTAATAATGGCACAAGTGGCCTAGTCACGTAGACAAGTTTATAAGCCATGATTTCAGGGAGTCGAGGCATTAAAGTTTTAATAATGGCACAAATGGCCTAGTCATGTAGACAAGTTTAATTTATAAGCCATGATCGTTTGTGATCGCGGCAATTAGGTGTGAATTCAACGTTCATTACCTTTTCTTGACAGGGAGTTGTAGGCTACTACTGTCTTTAGTCTCAGAAGACGTTAATTATAGCCCGTAGGCACTTCCCTTCTAAGGGATGTTATTTTCCATTTATTTCATGTTTCATGTTTAGAATGAAAACTTTGTTTAATCAATCCATTATATGGAGATAAAAGTACAGAGTTGCCCTAAGCGGGTCTTCGAAAGGAATAATGTGTCCTCGAAGGGACTGAAAGGAAAATATATATATAATAAATACGTCCTTAGAAGGATTATTAAGGAAACGATCTTCAGTAAGAGGAGTTTCTTCTTCATTCTTATTTCTGAATGCTTTCTCCTTGTAGGCTCGTTTCATCCTGGCCGCGGTACGAAGCTCAGCATTTCAAGGCTCCGGGTGTGGAGGATTCCTATTACAGCTTCTTCGCTTGGCGACGTATAAAAAAAAATTTTGGAAGTAAAATTTCCAGATTAGGATTGAAAGTATTCCTATGTTAAGTCTAGACTCAGAAGATTTAGGAATGTGCAATTGTGTCATTGAGATTAAACACGAAAAGGATAGTGTTTAATTCCCTCAATGTTGGCTCTGATACCAACCTGTCACACCCCGAATTCCACGTGTCACCGGTGGGCCCGGTGGGGGAGTATCGTGACGTAATTGATATCATCATAGTCAAACAACACAATATATAAATGCACAGCGGAAGCAAAAGTTAAATATATTACGATCCGAATATAAGGTAATATCAGAGTATTACAACGGAAAGTAAAAAGATCCACAGGCGGATCGAATAATCATAATCATTGTTCAACAGACTTTAGACGCCTAGGACTTGCAAGATTCCTTATAATCGCCCTGAGCTTCCAGCCAATTACGTTCAGTACCTGTCACTTAACCTTTTGGAAAAATACGTCAGTTTTCACTGGTAAATACAATTTAACTGACTCATTTTGAAAAGAGTTTGAAAATTTATTTGAGTGCAAACGGCACAAAATCTTTTGACACATTGATTAAAATGCACAGAGGCAAGATTAATCTTTTATAACTTGGGACAATTTTATTAATAAAAATCTTGTATCCGATTTACATGTTTGTCCAACATTTAGGGCCGGTGATTATACAATACAATACAATACAAGCCGGACAAGATTAATCGACACACCACAAATATAATCTCACAAGAAGTTATCCTCACGAGTGAGTATACGTTTTACATATGCAACAGGAGGTGTTTTGTCTACACCTTGTGCTTACGTCGTGGCCATTCACTTTTTAAAATGAGCCAAGGATATCCAGGACACGGTCATTAACCCCCAATGTTATTTGTTATCAAGCAATACGAATTAAAACGGGATTATGCAATTCAATCATCTCCGATCAAAAGGTTTCTACACCCGACCAAGCGGTATTTTTATAATACCGTATCCCAAGCCCGTATAAGGGAAAATAAGTTAAAAGTATTTACCTGCTAGCTCCTGTCTTAATTAATAAGAATTTAATAACTCAGCCGTGTTCGCTTAAGTAAGCGTAGGTATCATTTACCGGAAGGCTCTAGTCTGGAATGATGACATAAATAATTAATTAGAATGCTAACGGGTCTTTAATTAAGCCAAAGTTTAGACCGGTTAGACTTAAGGAAAATATACGGTTCAAACGCACGATTAAGCGAAGACCGGATAGAATGTGATTTAGACCCGACAAGTTTGAAGACTTGTATAATATGGGTATACTAAACACATTCTGGATTTGGAGACAAAAATGATAAAGTTTGACTCGCTTCGGCTAATATAAATGAACTAGTCACCTAAGCCGATCCGAACGCGACAAGTGCGTAACGAGTAACCAAAAGAGTCATATACAGTTTTTCTAAGTTAATATGCCTTTAATATGTTGTGATATCTGTATGATATCTTCTATTATGCCCAAAACGAGTTAAATCTCAAAATAAGCCCCGTAGGGGTATTTTGGTCATTTTAACGATCATAAAAGAGTTTGAATAAAAATCTGAGTTTCGGGTCTGGTCTATACAGTAAATATACTTATTTTAACATATTATAATAGTAGGGTATGACCCATATGTGGAAAATATCATTTAAAACCAAACTATGCACCTTAGGGTATTTTGGTAATTTCACAAGGGCTAAAAATGTCAAAATTGGAAACCTGGGTTTATAAACTTGTACTCACTGTTATTTTATAAAAATATGTTAAGAACATCAGTAGGTACCAACCTTACATGTTTAATATGGTTATGGTACATACTATGCGATGAAAACGCTAAAAAGGCGATTTAGAGCCGTTTCCGGGTTTGTAAAAGAAAGCTGGGATTTTTATAATTCCAGAAGGTTCAACATACTTTATTTAATAAATAAAATCAGTAGGAAGTGGTTTGGGGTCAATCGGATTTATAAAACTCGTTTTATGGCCAAAAAGGGCAATTTCGGTATTTACCGAATTTAACTTAAAGACCTATGTTATGCTCTTCCAAAAATTAAATAAAAATCTTTAAAAATCTCAAAATATTATATAACATCAGTGTATAAAAGGTTTGATACCAAAAAGTGGGTTAAAATAGTCTATGCGCTAATTACGCTATTTATGTAACATAAAGCTTGTAATTTACGATAATAAGCATATCTCTTAAACTAGGCCACAAACTGATATGAAATTTTCGGTGCATGTTTATAAATCCGTAACAAATGATTTTACTCTTTCACTTTTTCAAAAATTGCGTTTTATATCAAAAAGGGCAAAATAGTCAACTTTAAGCATAAACCGGTAACATGCATATGAATCGGTTAACCATGGAATCAAGTTGTAAAATTCCAGAGGGTTAAACATATATGAAAGTTGGTCCAAAATATGCTCTAATGCAGATCTTAACATGCATGCACGGATCAGAACTGAAAGTCAAAGGAAAAGTCAATTTATGTGACTTTCGGTTCCGATTCGGGTTTAAACAGAAAATTGTCGAGTTGATCATGTTGAAACACATTCTTACATTAATTATAAAGTTATTTTGATGATCAAATAGGTTGCATGTACCCTATATTGCTAATCATGCTTAAATTTGCAAATAACAATTCTGTTGACTTTTTGAAACGAACTTTGACTCGACAATTAACATGCTTAGAGTGTGAATCTGATAATACCCTTTTAGGGGTTTGTTATACACATAAATACCAACATGTGGGTACTTTCAATTTGAGAAAATACTCAGCACATTTCGATTAATCATAAAGTCAAAGTAGTTTTACGACGGATTGACTTTTAGACGAAAAACTATGCTAGAACGAATTTGAATGAGTTATAAACACTTACAAGAGTCCTAACAGAGCTTAGATATCACTAGGAAGGTGCCTTGGCGTCCAGAGAGCTCCAGGAAAGGTCTTGTGAATTTTTGAAGTTTCAAGTGTTCTTGAATGTTGCTACTTTGGTGATCTTTATACAACTTTGATCAGATTTAAGGCTGATTCAGAGGTTTTCAGGTGTTATATGAAGTGAATAAAGGTCCCCAAGTGCATGAAATATCATTGGTGAACTCCCTTAGTCGACCACAGCTGTTTACAACTCTCAAACAGGTCTAAAACTGACACCTGTGCGTTTTTTGTTGCTGCAGGTTGCTTTACGGACCTCAAGGTCCCCAGCTTTGAGGTCCTCAAGGCAGACATCAGGCCAAAGTTTGTTCTTTGTTTTGCAATTCAGTCCTTGATCCTTCGTAACGTGGTTTAGGCTATTTTTCTTGCTCATTAGACCCTAAAACTTGATTTTTAAGGGCCTTGGGACATTTACAAACATGGTAAAGTCCTCGGTTAACTTTGTGCTTACCCGAAAAGTCACGAAATTCCACGTTGACGCATTTAACCCTTCGTGCACGGTTTTGGTCATAACTTTCTCATACGATCACGAAACTTTATGAAATTTTTACCACATATTCTAGTGAGTATATTTTATCATTACAAAGCTTCGGGTTTGCCAAATGATCACTCAGAGGTATACTTTCAACATGTTGACACTTTTAGCCCCTGTAGTTTGTAATTCCTCACTTTCTTTCATTTTCCGTTTCGTATGATCCATGATTTATCCGTTTAAGATTATAAACACCATGTAGGGTTATTTTAGAGTCTATTTATCCATTGTTGACACTTTGGACCCTTATATTCACATAGTTTCACTGTTAGTCAACTTTAGTCCCTCTAAAGTGCTTTTTCACATATTCTAAGTCCATGACACGTGTCACTACATTATTGGGCGTAAATTTTCGAGGTGTTACATCCTCACCCCCTTAAAAGAAATCTCGACCTCGAGATTTACTTAAAGTAAAGGGAGTACTTTCTGTCCTATATTGAACTTAACCTTCCTTAGTACATTTGGGCCTCTATGGCACTCCAGCTGACCTCTATAATAGGTCATGTATCCTTTTGGAGCTTCTTAACCTGTCGATCCTTAATCGACACCGGTTGCTCGTTATATCAAAATCTGCATATCAATATGTGATAATGCTTCTTGACTTATTGGTGAAACATATCCCCAATTCATTAGTATACAATGCATTGTATGCTCCGCCAAGCTCCTTAAGTAGGTTTTAGCTTATAACTATTTGATCTCGATACATTCGATTTTCCTTCGAATGATTCTACATATTCGGAGCTTAACTAGCCTGATAATTTAACAAATTTGCACACCCTTCCTGGTGATCACTTTTGTTAAACCTTATTCCTTAACAAGAACTTAGGAGAGTTACTACTTTTATTAATTCTTGATATTCTGCCGAATACTGGCATCTTATAGATGACTAGGGAATTGTATGATCTTATTTGTTGTTTCCAATATAACCTTCAGATCCTGATAAGTGGACTTCCCAAAGTCTCGTCCATTAAGCGGATGTTTTGATATTTCATCTATACAAGGTCTCCGAAAGAGCCACCTTGATACTTATATAACGACTATTATAAAAAGCTTATCTTAAGGTGAAATGGTTATTCCAACCATTGCTTAAAACTAATCTTAAGGAATTAGCTATTCCTTGCCGTTAGTCGAACAAATCGACGATCCTGGGCAGCTGATAACAATTCTTAATTGTTGCCTAATTCGGGTTGCGGTAATCAATGCAAAAGCAAAATGAACCGTCTTCCTTAATTAATCATACCGAATTTTCTGGATATTGAATCAGGCTATATGAATCTATATCTTAAAATTTACTTAATCAGGGTTTCGATTATTCCATGATCAACACGGAGTTCCTACCACACTCTAACCTTAAGCGGGATGTTAATCTTAACTCTATTTGCTTCTCAGAAGGTAAACAGGATAATCTTAGAAGAAGATAATTATGACACACAGAGATGTCAGAGGTGTCTGTATTTTCAGGCTTGAGTTTATCTATCGATGTCGGTGTCAGATAAATGACACATTCTCTTTATATGCAAGGATGTCCTAAGTAGAGATACTTATAAGGACATTTTATATTGGATATCTTCCTTGAATACTACTAGTCGACTTTAGTACAATATGACCATTGGGATATCTCAGGGGTTCCATGTATTAAACCTCCATGCTGATCAGACATGGAAATAATCTATGGGACACACTAGGATACGCCAATCCTCATATGACACTTTTATCAACATAGTTTGGCATTCGCAGGCGATAGAAAAAAAAATAATGAGCAAAATAATTAAAATAACATATGTTGTCGTACTCTATGCAAAGATAGAGTGCTCTTAGATTTTCGGAAGGATCTCTTGCCGATCTATAAGAATCGGTTACTATGGTTTCCTTGGTAGTTATACCTTGTGGATGATAAAAATTCTGCTAAGTTTATGGTTCATGAAGATTTATTATTGCCTGTATTAAAAACAGGACACTTAGCAGAAATTATCATTGGTAAATGATAAGGAAGTTTATTGCACAAGTGCTTATATTTAATTAGAATGGAGATTTTCACAAACTAGGCACCTAGCTCAGTTGGCTAGGCGCGCGAAAGGGTGCGGCCGGCCTAGACCCGGGTTCGATTCCGGGGACGGTCAGTTCCACCATTTTTTTTATGTTTAATAATAATTAATCGTACGGACACGTGTAATTACGAGGGTTGTCTCATAAGGAGTCTTGATAATTAATTGTTTCTTATCACTCACAATATGGACTTGATTTTTAAGGCAACCAATCGATTTTTATCGCTATATTGAGTCCTTAGGTATGCCACCAAAAGTTTGCTATAAGGATATTAGAAAAATGATTTCTAATAGATATTAATATCAATATAGGATTTGTTGGAGCATTTTCGACGTAACATCGTCACTTTTTACCGGGCATTAAATGACCGGAGTCTTAATCAGGTGGAGACAACAGTTCTCAACCTTTATCATTCATAATATATTTATACGTGCCAGTATTAAATAAGTTTCTACATAAACTGCTTGATAACGAAAGGTACATATTATACTATTATTATTCTGCCCCATCTCTTGGGCGTTCATCCTGACAACTCGTGCGTCTGTTATCTTGGCCTACTCGGGCTTCTTCTGATTCCTAGGGCAGTTGGTCTTGATATGCCCCTTCTCGTTGCAACCATAACAGGTTGCATCTTTCAACTTCTTGCAATCCATGGTTTTATGTTTCCTAGATTTGCAAATTCCACAAGCTCTGGGCTGCGATTTGGATTTTGGTTCGAACCTGCATTTCCCATAATGGCGCTTCTTGCAGGTCCCACATACTGGTTTCTGGTCGGACTTTTGTTTGTTCTTTTTCTTAGAGCTCTGGGAGTTATCTACCTCCATTTTCCTTTTTAGTTCATCCTTTGCATCGGAGGCATGAACGAGGTCCTTCTCGTGAGTAAGGTCGTGTGGTCTTGGATGAGACTTTGAGCAATTAGCATTGGGCTCCTTGAACTTTTTCACGGTCTTCTTCACAGCTTTTCCAACAGCTGCGTCTATCATAGTATGAAAGACATCATTGGAAATTCTAAGGTTCACAATTGTAGTATCATTGGCATGCGTCGCATCATCTATAGCACGATCAGCGGCTGTCTTATCTGAGTTAGCCATACTTGTTATTGGTTCCTAACATTGATGAAACAATTACTTAATTGCAATCCGACAACCGCTATTCATCATCCTGGCAATTTATCATATATACTATCCATGGTACCATTAGACCATAGGCCAATATAACATGAATATTTTTAATGAACATTGTTTAGATATGTATACTTATAGATTTTACTTAGCCTAGGTCATAAAAGACCATCGAGGGCATTTAGGGTTTGGACCTAGTCCATCACCTTTTTGACAGGGGATCGAAATGTCACATCTGTCTTTATTATATTGATGAAGTTGGATAGCTTGAAAGCTTGCCATAAGGATATTAGAAAAGAGTGGTTCCTAATAGATATAAAATAGCTATTTAAGGTTCGTCGGAGCATTCTCCAAGGTATCATCGGCCAATTTCTACCTCGCGTCAAATGGCCGGAGTTTAAATCGGGCGAAGACAACAGTTCTCAACATTTATCGTTCATTAAAGAATCATATGTGCTAGCATAAAAATAAATTTATGCATAAACTTCCTGATAAGGAAAAGTACCTGCTATATGGTTAGCATTCTGTACCACCGCCGGGGCGTTCCTCTGGAAGACTCATGCCTTTGTTTTTCCTGGCCTCTCTCGGCTTCTTTAAAGTCTTTGGGCAGTTAGTCTTGATATGCCCTTCCTCGTTACAATTGTAACAGGTCGCGTTCTTCAACTCCTTGCAATCTAAAGTCTTGTGACCCTTGGTTTTGCAAATTCCACACAGTTTGGCACCTGGGTCAATTGTACACTTCCCAGAATGTTGCTTTTTGCAGTTATGGCACTTGGGTCTGTTATTAGACTGACTCGAGTTTTTCCTAGACTCGGAATCTTTCTTGTTCCTTAAGCTTCCCTTTTTCTTCTTATCAGATCGATGAGAGTTCTCCTCCTCTCTTTCTCTTTTTCCCTCACCAGAAGTCTTAACAGACTTATTTCTGATTGCATCTAAGGTGAGAGATAAGGATAAGTCCACTGCGGACCTATAAGTGGTTGGCCTAGATGCTTTAACATTTCCCTTTATCTCTGGTGCTAGGCCTCCAATAAAACGCGCTATGCGTTTAGGTTCAGGGGTGACTAAATAAGGAACTAGGCGGGACATAGTGTTAAAACTTGTCACGTATGCCTGGCAATCTAAATCCTTCATGACTAGAGTCAAGAATTTTGATTCTATCTCTTCTACCTCATGCTGAGGGCATAAATTTTCCTTGACTAATGTAACAAATTGATCCCAAGATAAGTTGTAGAGTAGAACCTTTCCCGTGGCTTGGAGCAATGATCTCCACCATGCCAACGCTTCTCCTTTGAACGATTGTGAAACAAATTTCACAACGTCTTGCTTCGTACAACCGCTGATGTCAACAACAGCGTCCATCTCCTCGAGCCACGTCATGCAATCGATGGCTCCTTTTTCTCCTGTAAAGTCTCTGGGCTTGCAGGAGACAAAATATTTATATGTGCAGGTCTTAACTGGTGCCTCTTGGTGAAGCATGACCTGAATAGGCGGAACACTCCTTCGATGTGATGAGTTATGAACATCGTTTTCCTCTAACTCATTTGATTTAGGAGGGGGCTTAATACGAGCCACAGATAGAGTCGTAGAGTGGTTATCATTTGATTCATTATACTGACTGTCAAGAGCTTGAGTAATAGCACTATTTATTAGTGCCTGCAGTTCCGCTTCAGTCATGCTAATTCTGGTAATATCATTGTTCTTCTTCGGGTGGCTGTTGGCCTCCTCTGATCCAGCCATGTAGCTTGATTGCTACATAAATATTGACAATGATTTATTCAGAGGTTATTATGGGATCCCCATTTTTTTGACGATTCATCAACCATGGTAATATAAACCATATTGGTTAATTTGTTAGTTATTTTAAATTAGTAGTCTCCATTATAATTTATCCTAGTTATAAAACGTTAAGGATATTAAAGTGGCGCAGATGGCCTAGTCACAAGGACAGTTTTAAATTTATAAGCCATGATCGTTTGGGATCGAGGCATTTAAGGTTTGAGCATAGTCGGTTACTTTTCTTAACAGGGAGTCGAAGACTACAACTGTCTTTTGTCTTTTAGGACAATAGTTATAGCCCATGGGCATTCCCTTCTGAGGGATGTTTATGATATGATCATCTTTTCAGATGCTATTAGTCAAGATCGTTTGGATCATACCGACTATTATTCTTGGACATGGTCCAACCTTTTTAGACAGGAGGTCAAAGACCACCACTGTCGTTGTCTTATCGGACAACAAATTTAGCCCGTAGGCACTTCATCACTTACGGATGTTTATAATATGATCATCTTATAAGATGATATAAGCCCTGATTTCTAGATCATAAGGTAAATTAGAAATGAATAAAAAAAATTTCAATATAGGGATGACTGTTGTGATTTTATCGAATCACATTTGTCAGGAGTGCTAACACGTTCTTAGGTGTTAACAAGGATCCGAATCTCTTGAGTAGGTCTCACCATCTTGGCCGCGTAGGCTAGGTTTCTCCTTTATGATTCTTTTTAAAATGTATACTGACAGGGAAGGGGGATATTTATTTCCTTCAGGATTCTCCTCATAAATCCTACTTTACAAGTTAATAATAGCACAAATGGCCTAGTCGCGTAGAAAAGTTTATAAGCCATGACTTCAGAGAATCGAGGCATTCAAGTTTTTAATAATGGCACAGATGGCCTAGTCACGTAGACAAGTTTATAAGCCATGACTTCAGAGAATCGAGGCATTAAAGTTTCAATAATGGCACAAATGGCCTAGTCACGTAGACAAGTTTATAAGCCATGATTTCAGAGAGTCGGGGCATTAAAGTTTTAATAATGGCACAAGTGGCCTAGTCACGTAGACAAGTTTATAAGCCATGATTTCAGGGAGTCGAGGCATTAAAGTTTTAATAATGGCACAAATGGCCTAGTCATGTAGACAAGTTTAATTTATAAGCCATGATCGTTTGTGATCGCGGCAATTAGGTGTGAATTCAACGTTCATTACCTTTTCTTGACAGGGAGTTGTAGGCTACTACTGTCTTTAGTCTCAGAAGACGTTAATTATAGCCCGTAGGCACTTCCCTTCTAAGGGATGTTATTTTCCATTTATTTCATGTTTCATGTTTAGAATGAAAACTTTGTTTAATCAATCCATTATATGGAGATAAAAGTACAGAGTTGCCCTAAGCGGGTCTTCGAAAGGAATAATGTGTCCTCGAAGGGACTGAAAGGAAAATATATATATAATAAATACGTCCTTAGAAGGATTATTAAGGAAACGATCTTCAGTAAGAGGAGTTTCTTCTTCATTCTTATTTCTGAATGCTTTCTCCTTGTAGGCTCGTTTCATCCTGGCCGCGGTACGAAGCTCAGCATTTCAAGGCTCCGGGTGTGGAGGATTCCTATTACAGCTTCTTCGCTTGGCGACGTATAAAAAAAAATTTTGGAAGTAAAATTTCCAGATTAGGATTGAAAGTATTCCTATGTTAAGTCTAGACTCAGAAGATTTAGGAATGTGCAATTGTGTCATTGAGATTAAACACGAAAAGGATAGTGTTTAATTCCCTCAATGTTGGCTCTGATACCAACCTGTCACACCCCGAATTCCACGTGTCACCGGTGGGCCCGGTGGGGGAGTATCGTGACGTAATTGATATCATCATAGTCAAACAACACAATATATAAATGCACAGCGGAAGCAAAAGTTAAATATATTACGATCCGAATATAAGGTAATATCAGAGTATTACAACGGAAAGTAAAAAGATCCACAGGCGGATCGAATAATCATAATCATTGTTCAACAGACTTTAGACGCCTAGGACTTGCAAGATTCCTTATAATCGCCCTGAGCTTCCAGCCAATTACGTTCAGTACCTGTCACTTAACCTTTTGGAAAAATACGTCAGTTTTCACTGGTAAATACAATTTAACTGACTCATTTTGAAAAGAGTTTGAAAATTTATTTGAGTGCAAACGGCACAAAATCTTTTGACACATTGATTAAAATGCACAGAGGCAAGATTAATCTTTTATAACTTGGGACAATTTTATTAATAAAAATCTTGTATCCGATTTACATGTTTGTCCAACATTTAGGGCCGGTGATTATACAATACAATACAATACAAGCCGGACAAGATTAATCGACACACCACAAATATAATCTCACAAGAAGTTATCCTCACGAGTGAGTATACGTTTTACATATGCAACAGGAGGTGTTTTGTCTACACCTTGTGCTTACGTCGTGGCCATTCACTTTTTAAAATGAGCCAAGGATATCCAGGACACGGTCATTAACCCCCAATGTTATTTGTTATCAAGCAATACGAATTAAAACGGGATTATGCAATTCAATCATCTCCGATCAAAAGGTTTCTACACCCGACCAAGCGGTATTTTTATAATACCGTATCCCAAGCCCGTATAAGGGAAAATAAGTTAAAAGTATTTACCTGCTAGCTCCTGTCTTAATTAATAAGAATTTAATAACTCAGCCGTGTTCGCTTAAGTAAGCGTAGGTATCATTTACCGGAAGGCTCTAGTCTGGAATGATGACATAAATAATTAATTAGAATGCTAACGGGTCTTTAATTAAGCCAAAGTTTAGACCGGTTAGACTTAAGGAAAATATACGGTTCAAACGCACGATTAAGCGAAGACCGGATAGAATGTGATTTAGACCCGACAAGTTTGAAGACTTGTATAATATGGGTATACTAAACACATTCTGGATTTGGAGACAAAAATGATAAAGTTTGACTCGCTTCGGCTAATATAAATGAACTAGTCACCTAAGCCGATCCGAACGCGACAAGTGCGTAACGAGTAACCAAAAGAGTCATATACAGTTTTCCTAAGTTAATATGCCTTTAATATGTTGTGATATCTGTATGATATCTTCTATTATGCCCAAAACGAGTTAAATCTCAAAATAAGCCCCGTAGGGGTATTTTGGTCATTTTAACGATCATAAAAGAGTTTGAATAAAAATCTGAGTTTCGGGTCTGGTCTATACAGTAAATATACTTATTTTAACATATTATAATAGTAGGGTATGACCCATATGTGGAAAATATCATTTAAAACCAAACTATGCACCTTAGGGTATTTTGGTAATTTCACAAGGGCTAAAAATGTCAAAATTGGAAACCTGGGTTTATAAACTTGTACTCACTGTTATTTTATAAAAATATGTTAAGAACATCAGTAGGTACCAACCTTACATGTTTAATATGGTTATGGTACATACTATGCGATGAAAACGCTAAAAAGGCGATTTAGAGCCGTTTCCGGGTTTGTAAAAGAAAGCTGGGATTTTTATAATTCCAGAAGGTTCAACATACTTTATTTAATAAATAAAATCAGTAGGAAGTGGTTTGGGGTCAATCGGATTTATAAAACTCGTTTTATGGCCAAAAAGGGCAATTTCGGTATTTACCGAATTTAACTTAAAGACCTATGTTATGCTCTTCCAAAAATTAAATAAAAATCTTTAAAAATCTCAAAATATTATATAACATCAGTGTATAAAAGGTTTGATACCAAAAAGTGGGTTAAAATAGTCTATGCGCTAATTACGCTATTTATGTAACATAAAGCTTGTAATTTACGATAATAAGCATATCTCTTAAACTAGGCCACAAACTGATATGAAATTTTCGGTGCATGTTTATAAATCCGTAACAAATGATTTTACTCTTTCACTTTTTCAAAAATTGCGTTTTATATCAAAAAGGGCAAAATAGTCAACTTTAAGCATAAACCGGTAACATGCATATGAATCGGTTAACCATGGAATCAAGTTGTAAAATTCCAGAGGGTTAAACATATATGAAAGTTGGTCCAAAATATGCTCTAATGCAGATCTTAACATGCATGCACGGATCAGAACTGAAAGTCAAAGGAAAAGTCAATTTATGTGACTTTCGGTTCCGATTCGGGTTTAAACAGAAAATTGTCGAGTTGATCATGTTGAAACACATTCTTACATTAATTATAAAGTTATTTTGATGATCAAATAGGTTGCATGTACCCTATATTGCTAATCATGCTTAAATTTGCAAATAACAATTCTGTTGACTTTTTGAAACGAACTTTGACTCGACAATTAACATGCTTAGAGTGTGAATCTGATAATACCCTTTTAGGGGTTTGTTATACACATAAATACCAACATGTGGGTACTTTCAATTTGAGAAAATACTCAGCACATTTCGATTAATCATAAAGTCAAAGTAGTTTTACGACGGATTGACTTTTAGACGAAAAACTATGCTAGAACGAATTTGAATGAGTTATAAACACTTACAAGAGTCCTAACAGAGCTTAGATATCACTAGGAAGGTGCCTTGGCGTCCAGAGAGCTCCAGGAAAGGTCTTGTGAATTTTTGAAGTTTCAAGTGTTCTTGAATGTTGCTACTTTGGTGATCTTTATACAACTTTGATCAGATTTAAGGCTGATTCAGAGGTTTTCAGGTGTTATATGAAGTGAATAAAGGTCCCCAAGTGCATGAAATATCATTGGTGAACTCCCTTAGTCGACCACAGCTGTTTACAACTCTCAAACAGGTCTAAAACTGACACCTGTGCGTTTTTTGTTGCTGCAGGTTGCTTTACGGACCTCAAGGTCCCCAGCTTTGAGGTCCTCAAGGCAGACATCAGGCCAAAGTTTGTTCTTTGTTTTGCAATTCAGTCCTTGATCCTTCGTAACGTGGTTTAGGCTATTTTTCTTGCTCATTAGACCCTAAAACTTGATTTTTAAGGGCCTTGGGACATTTACAAACATGGTAAAGTCCTCGGTTAACTTTGTGCTTACCCGAAAAGTCACGAAATTCCACGTTGACGCATTTAACCCTTCGTGCACGGTTTTGGTCATAACTTTCTCATACGATCACGAAACTTTATGAAATTTTTACCACATATTCTAGTGAGTATATTTTATCATTACAAAGCTTCGGGTTTGCCAAATGATCACTCAGAGGTATACTTTCAACATGTTGACACTTTTAGCCCCTGTAGTTTGTAATTCCTCACTTTCTTTCATTTTCCGTTTCGTATGATCCATGATTTATCCGTTTAAGATTATAAACACCATGTAGGGTTATTTTAGAGTCTATTTATCCATTGTTGACACTTTGGACCCTTATATTCACATAGTTTCACTGTTAGTCAACTTTAGTCCCTCTAAAGTGCTTTTTCACATATTCTAAGTCCATGACACGTGTCACTACATTATTGGGCGTAAATTTTCGAGGTGTTACAATAACCCTTATATCCCTACACTCACTACCAGTGTAGTCAAAATATATGAGGCTCTTAACAGGCCTTAGAGGCAGTGTCTGCCTGATGCTGGTTATATCAGCATGTTCACTGTGTATCCGTATAGTGCTACTGTGCTTTTTGTGCATCATGTTTGTCACTGAGGTGCCGTATGTAAATAATGTAGTGACAGCAAATAAAGTATGATGCAAGTGAGTGCAGGTATCAGTATGCAGGTAGCAGTTTATCAGCTAGTTCAATCAAGCACAGTAATCAAGTAGTAATTAATCATTAATTAAGTTGTACGGATACCCGGTTTAGTGCGGGTTGTCACATTCTCCCCCCGTTAAATAAATTTCGTCCCGAAATTTAAGTTCTGCTTGTAGAAGCAGGGTTCTTAGGAAATAAGTGGGGGTATTTCTCTTTCATCCGGTCCTCACGTTCCCAGGTAAATTCAGGACCATGTCTGGCATTCCAACGAACCTTGACGAGCTTGACACTGCTCCGGCGGGTCTTGTTAACTTTCCAATCCGTGACCTCAACAGGTTTTTCAACGAAGTGGAGCGTGTCGTCAATATGAATCTCGTCGATAGGAATGGCAACGTCAATTTGAGTTGGACTTTTCTTTAAATTGGATACATGAAATGTATCGTGAACACCATTTAGTTCAGCGGGTAGGTCCAACTTGTATGCTACCGTCCCAATTCTTTCCAGAATTCTGAAAGGACCAATGTAGCGCGGATTTAACTTTCCACGCTTTCCAAAGCGTGCTACCCCTTTCCAGGGTGAAACCTTTAACAACACCATTTCTCCGACTTGGAAGTCCACATGCTTCCGGTTTGGATCCGCGTAGGCCTTTTGTCTGTGGCGAGCGGCTTCGATGCGTTTAAGTATTTGCGCAATTTTGTCTGTCGTCTCTTGGACGATTTCGGGACCAGCAAGCTGCCTATCACCTGCGTCAGACCAACATAGTGGTGATCGGCACTTGCGTCCGTATAGGGCCTCAAATGGCGCGACACCAATACTGGTGTGGTAGCTGTTGTTGTATGAAAATTCAACCAAAGGTAAGTGTTTATCCCAGCTACCTCCCAAATCCATAACACATGCCCTCAGCATGTCTTCCAACGTTTGTATTGTTCGCTCGCTCTGGCCATCAGTTTGCGGATGGAATGCAGTGCTCAGATTCAATTGTGAGCCAAAAGATTCTTGGAAAGATTGCCATATTCTTGACACAAATCTTCCGTCTCTATCAGAGATGATCGAGAGTGGTACTCCATGACGTGCTACGATCTCTCTCAAGTAAATTTCCGCAAGTTTACTAGTACTGTCTTTCTCCTTGATTGGCAGAAAGTGTGCGGATTTTGTTAGGCGGTCAACAATCACCCAAATCATATCATGGCCTCTTGGCGTCCTTGGCAGTTTTGTAACAAAATCCATTGAGATTTGTTCCCATTTCCACTTGGGAATCTCAGGTTGTTGCAGAAGTCCCGAAGGCTTCTGGTATTCCGCCTTGACTTTAGCGCACGTTAAACATTTGCTCACGTAAACAGCAACGTCGCCTTTCATCCTAGGCCACCAATAGTAATTTTTGAGATCTTGGTACATCTTATCCGATCCAGGGTGGATAGAGTACCGTGACTTGTGCGCTTCGTCGAAAATAACTTCCCTTAATCCACCAAACAGAGGAACCCAAATTCTTTTCTCAAAACATAACGTTCCTTCCTCGTTTGGTACCAAAAGCTTCTCCATTCCACGGAGATATTCTTCCTCAAGATTTCCCTCCTTGAGAGCTTCCTTTTGTGCAGTGCGAATGCGCGAGGAGAGATCGGTTCGTATAATCATTTCCAATGCTCTAACCCTTATGGGCTTGATTCTTTCTTTACGACTTAGGGCATCGGCGACTACATTCGCCTTCCCTGGGTGATATTTTATCTCGCAGTCGTAATCGTTCAATAATTCAACCCATCGTCTTTGCCTCATATTCAACTCCTTCTGGTTGAATATATGCTGTAGGCTTTTGTGATCTGTGAAGATTGTGCACTTCGTACCATACAGGTAGTGTCTCCAGATCTTTAGTGCAAAAACCACTGCGCCAAGCTCTAAATCGTGGGTGGTATAGTTCTTTTCGTGCACTTTCAGTTGGCGTGATGCGTAAGCAATGACCTTTTGGCATTGCATCAACACACAACCCAATCCTTGACGCGATGCGTCGCAGTATACCACAAAGTCATCAGTACCTTCTGGTAGAGCTAAGATTGGCGCGTTACAAAGCTTATCCTTCAATACCTGAAATGCTTCATCCTGTTTGATTCCCCATTCAAACGTCTTGTCCTTCTGCGTGAGGAGCGTCAAAGGTTGAGCGATTTTCGAGAAATCCTCGATGAACCTTCGATAGTAACCAGCCAAACCCAAGAATTGTCGAATCTCGGTTGGCGTTGTAGGCGTTTCCCAATTCTTGATTGCCTCGATCTTTGTGGGATCAACATGAATTCCATCCCCATTAACCACATGTCCAAGAAACTGGACTTCGCGTAGCCAAAACTCGCACTTGGAGAATTTGGCGTACAGCTGTTCCTTCTTTAGCAGCTCTAGTATGGTTCTAAGATGCTGTTCGTGTTCAGCCTTCGTCTTTGAGTAAATCAGGATGTCGTCGATGAATACAATCACGAACTTGTCTAAGTATGGCTTGCAAACTCTATTCATTAGATCCATGAATACCGCAGGTGCGTTTGTCAAACCAAATGGCATAACGAGGAACTCGTAGTGTCCATAACGAGTTCGGAAGGCTGTTTTCGGGATACTTTCCTCCTGTATCCTTAATTGATGGTATCCAGATCGAAGATCGATCTTAGAGTAACAGCTTGAGCCTTGAAGTTGATCGAACAGATCGTCGATTCTTGGCAGAGGATACCTGATCTTGATCGTCAGCTTGTTCAATTCTCTGTAGTCAATACACATGCGGAAACTTCCGTCTTTCTTCTTGACAAACAAGACCGGAGCTCCCCAAGGCGAGAAGCTTGGTCGGATAAAACCCTTATCTAACAGCTCCTGAAGCTGTGTTGACAATTCCTGCATCTCCGATGGCGCAAGTCTATAGGGTGCCTTAGCTACAGGCGCGGCGCCTGGAACTAAGTCGATGTGAAACTCCACTTGTCTCTGAGGTGGTAGTCCGGGTAAGTCTTCTGGGAAGACTTCTGGATACTCCCTTACGACAGGGATGTCTTCGATCCTTGGCTCGGCAGCCTTCTTGTCTACGATGTGTGCCAGAAAAGCAATACATCCTTTCTGTAAACACTTCCTTGCCTTCAAGCAGCTGATAAATCTTAGCGGCGTGTCACGCTTCTCTCCGTGAACCACAATTGTCTCACCATCATCAGTTGGGATACGAACAACTTTCTCGTGACATACTATCTCAGCCTTGTTTCCGGATAACCAATCCATTCCTACCACCACGTCGAAGCTTCCCAATTGGACTGGTAGTAGATCCAGAGTAAACTCGCGTTCTCCCAATTCTATCACACAACCTCTGATTACTTCGTCGGCTCCAACTAACTTTCCATTGGCTAATTCGATCGAGTAGGGAATGTCTAACTTATTAGCAGCTAACCCAAGCATATTCTTAAATTCTAGCGATACGAAGCTATAATCGGCACCAGTATCAAATAAAACGGATGCATAGCGTTGATTGATAGGGAACGTACCCGTAACAACATTTGGATCTTGGCGTGCTTCCCTGGCTTCTAGTTGGAACACTCTACCACGGGCCTGATTCAACGTTGGGCAATTCTTCTTAAAATGCCCGATTTCCCCGCAGTTATAGCATCCGAGTCTCTGCCCGTTTCCATCCCCGTTTCCAGCTGGGGTGTTGTTCTGGTTGGCATTTCCGGCTTGGTTGGCATTGTTGCCTCGATTATTCCCCTGTTGGCGACCTCCAAAACCACCGCGGTTGTTATTCCTATTCATATATCCTCCCTGGCCTCCCCGGCCAGCAGCGGCCCAACAAGAATCCTTCAAGTGGCCAGGTTTTCCACACGAATCACATACCCTCAACCCACATCGGCCAGAATGGTGACGCTGGCATGCATTACACTTGGGCTGGGTGCCCATATATCCCCTTCCTTTCCTTCCACTACCAGCTGTAACCTGAGCTGGCGTGTTTGGTGCTCCTCTCTTACCATCACCGCTAACACTTTGTTTGAAGTTTGAAAACTTTCTTTTGTTACTTCCTGACGACTCAACATGAGTCTCTTTCTCCTTTGCCTTTACATCACCAAACTTGTTTAAACGAATCCCCTCCTCGGTGAGAGCCACGCTCAAATCGATGGCTTCAGTGATAGTTGCTGGTTTGGAGGAGGTTACCATGCTTATTATTTGGGGAGCCAAACCCCAAATGAAGCGCTCGATTCGCTTGTATTCTGGTGTAACCATGTAAGGAACCACTTGAGATAGGTCATGAAACCTCTGAACGTACTCTGCTACCTTCGGACCGTCCATTTTTAGGTGCCAAAATTCAGTCTCCAACCTTTGAATTTCTGCGCGTGAACAGTACTTCTTGCGCATCAGTTCTTTCAATTCGGCCCAAGTCAGGGCGTAGGCGGCAGTTTCGCCTAGTGTTTGGACCTGTAAGTTCCACCAAGATAGGGCTCCGTCTAAAAACAGCCCTGAAATGTATGTGACTTGCTGATCCTCTGCACACTTGCTCATGCGTAAGACAGAATCGGTTTTCTCAGCCCAGCGGGTAAAGGCAACTGCACCTCCTGTGCCATCGAAGTTAACTGGTTTGCAGTCTAAGAACTGCTTGTAGGTGCATCCTGCACGTATGTTAAAACATGTGTTTGGCATTAGCATCACCGCTAAAATCTCCAACTAGTTCATGGTAGGTTCGAATGGCGTGGTATTACCGTGAGGTGGATTGTTATTGCCTTGGTTAACACTTCCGCTTGCTCCTGGCTGAGATGCTGCGTACTGTGCTATGGCAGCGGCAATGATTTGTTGCAGTTCTGCCTCGTTAGTTGGCATGTTTGGTTCGCGTCTTGGCGGCATCTTCTAAAAGATGGTTTAAGTTGGTTAGGCCATAGTAAGGCTCCGCTGTTATAATACGTAAATCAGTTCGTAATATAGTGTACGTATATAACGGTAGTAATAGTATAATCACATAACATCTCATGTTATCACACATCACAAATATTAATCACACAACATCCCACGTCACAAAATATAAACAAGTCATCAAACGAATCCAAATATGGTGAGAAAACTGCGATTGCCATATAAATGAGACCACATCGTAAGTGTATACATACAATCATCAATCACTAGGGGCTACATCACCCCTGTCAAAAGCTACATCAGTATCAATACAATATCAAGTACATAACAAAAGTCAAGTCATAACGTAGTCTCCCCAAAATGCTGTGCAGTCAAAAAGCAATCGCCGCCTTATCACCTCGCCTACCCAAGTGGCACCGATGAGCTCTAAGCAGATGGTGGTGGAGGAGGAAAATGGGTATAAAACAAACGGCGCAACTGTAACCAGTCCGCCTCCATCGCCTGCTGTGTGCGAATAATGGAAGCAATCTGCTGCTCCAAAGTAGTAAGACGAGCAGCATAGTCAGGGGGTAATGGTCGAAACGGCTGTAACGGAGAGGGTACCCGGCCATGGCACTGACATGGCTGCAGACGGGCTCTCTCCAACTCCTGTAGTCGCTGCTCATGCGACTCATGCTGGTGTACAAATGACATCAATACATCCTCAATGGTATGGCCCACATGGAACCTGTGGTATGGATCAGTGGGTGGCATAGGGGAAAACGGTGACCACAGCAGTGGCTCACGTGTGGGGTCAAAGGGTGCCACCCCAAAAGGAGCTGTAGTGGGTGGAACAAAAGGAATCTGAGGCATGAAAGGCATGGGCATCGGTACATGCCCTGATGGGTGTGCTGAAGAGCCCTCTCCAGGCCCTGCTGGAGGTATAAACATAGGAACCTGAAACGAAAAGTCAGTATGTGGTGCAACAGGAATCTGTGGAGGGAATGGGGGAACGTCCTCGTCTGCCGGTATCCAGCCATGCTGGGCAGACTCGTCCGGTGGATCCATATGTGCCACGAACGGTGCATGTCCGGGCTCTATGGGAACGGGATCAAATAAGGGAGCAACAACAGGGTGAACGGGTGCCAAGTGCTCTATAGGGTGGTCAACTGGTACAGCAACAATGGGTAAAGGACCAATGGGATCAACAGGAACATCTATGTGGTGATCATCAGCAATGGGCTCAAAAGGTACATCAGCATGCACAGGGTCATGCTCTGGTAAAGGATCAAGAGCAGCTGCCTGCTCAGGAGCAATGGCAGGCTCCAAGTCATCAAATGCCATGTCAAAATCAAAATCGGGATCAATCGGATCAAAAGGGTCAATAGGATCTGCTGGATCCTCCATCAACTCGTCCATCGGGACAAACTCTAAATCACGGTCAGGATCAAATCCTGGTGGAAACATAGGATCTGAATCCCCCTCGTCGTCATGGTCAAAAACAAGTCCAGGTATGGAAGCAACAGAAAAAGCCTGGTCAGAATCGGACCCATGGGAAAAGTGCTGCGCGCTATGAGTATGTGTGGGTACGGAAGCCACAGACTCAAAGGAGTCCGCGACTGGGGAATGAGCAGGTGACTCCGCAGCGGGAGCATCTGCGATCAGTAAGGGAGCAACAGCAGGTAGGGCCTCGCCCTGAGCATCCTCCAAAGGATCCTCCTCAAACATATCGACGTCGTCCTCCTCGTCGTCGATGGGTAAAGCAGGGTATGCTGCAAGGGGTACTGGAGCAGGGATCACCGCGAGTGGTAAATCCCCGGCCGGAAGATCATCTGGGAGCTCATCGACGCCGTCGGGTAAGGCGAATGGCTGAAAGTCGTCATCATCCGTGCTGGCGAAGTCTGACGTATAAACCTCATGCTCTGACGACTCCAGGTCATCCGACACAATATGCCTAGGGTCGGTGATGTCTGAACCACCTGAATCAGCCGAATCCATGTATCTGTAACATAAACACAAGTATGCACAAACAGTCAATCACATAATCAGATAATCACATAAGTCACCAAGTAGGGCATCACATAATCCTCCTAGTCTTACCAGCCAATACCATCCAGTCTACAAGACTGTTCTATCCTTTACTTAAACCAAACCTCGATCCTCCAGACCGATCCTATAACAAACCAACGTGCTCGACTACCTTAATCACCTCGATCCTCCAGATCGTTCCTATAACAAACCAACGTGTTCAACTATCTCGGTCACTTCGATCCTCCAGATCGATCCTCAGCCCTCCAAGCTGAACTTATAATTAATAAAATGTGCTCAACATTTGTTTGTAAAAAGTGTGGATCTGGACTTAAGTGGTATGCAGAAAATGTTTTCGTGAGAGCCCTAGTGATCATAGTCTAGACTCGAGACAGAATCCTAGTTCGCTATGATCAGAGCTCTGATACCAAGCTGTCACACCCTGGCTTTGCGGAAGCGTGGTAAATTTTGGTGTGACTTCTTAATACCATAGCTTAATCATAACAAGCTATATGAATTTAAAAACCATGCAAGTCATCCATTAAGTTTTGAAAACAAAATACAGTACCATTGTTTTAACCAACAACCATAACCTTGTTCAACATCATTACAAACTAAAACATAACATAAACGTGGTTTAGAGACTGTGTCTTGTCCAGGTAAGAGACACATCCCCTAAACCTTGATGACTCCATGACAAGTGCAGCGGAAAACGTTCCATACCGTGCCAGATCCGTTTAATTTCCTGAAATACATGTGAGTTGAAAAATCAACAATAATGTTGAGCGAGTTCATGTGCAAGTGAGTAAGTAAAACACTTGTAAGTATAAAAGTTTCCTGGTATGTAGCAGTGTAAGAGGACTTGTGATCACCAATGGTTTGCAAGGCCATTAGCATGTTGTGAAATGCAAGTAGGAAGACTCAACCCTAGCGGATTGATGCGTTGGGCACAAAGTCACCCCAAGGTCCGTTCTGTTTGGCCTGGGGCTGGGCTCGCTACACCCAGATAGATCTACCGCTCCTGTCCCTCGGTCCTACCCTGAGGATTAATAGCCTCAAGTTTCCGCCTACCCATTCACATGATCTAAAACCTCCTTACGTTATCATACCGTGTAAAAAGTACTTGTAAACAAAGTAACATGTATTTCACCCCCGCAGTTAAGAAAACTGAAAACAGTTAGAGAAAAGGGGGACATGAACTCACAGTGAATGCGCGTCTCTACCAAGTGTCTCCAATACAGTAAGCTGTGCAACGACCTACAAGTGCTAATTCTATTAGACGGACGGCCGTGCTTTAGCTTTATAGTTTAAGTCTTCGGGAAATAGTTAGACAACTATTTCGTGTTTATGTTCCGCATACACTTGGTAGTTATTCTTCCCAAGGATGGGGGATACAATACATGTGCGTAAGTTACGTTTTATCAATCTTGTGGTAATGTAATTACCGGTGTAACTTATATGTTTGTGGAAGCGTTCGTAAAGTTTTGGAATCATTAACGCTTGTAAATATTATTTTCACTCTAAAATAATATTTATGTATTTCACAAAATAATCATAAACAGTGTTGTGACAAAAATATTTATCACGTTAATCTTTGTGAAAATCCCACCTCCGAATATTTAGTAAAATGTAGTACTGGCGAAATTTATGTTTCGAAAGTATGTCCAAAAATAGTTCTAACACTTGTTGTGTAAAAAGTCTAAGTGTTAGGTTTTTAGAAAATTTCGCCAGAGTTTCCTCTGTAACTGGAGGTGGCCACGCTTTCAAGCGTATCATTTTCTTTTAACAAATCAATTCAACAACTTCTTTATTCAATCAAACAATTTCCGACACATCAAACTAGTCGACAAGTATGTAAATGTGCATAATCGCATGAACTTGTAGTTTTTCCACATCTTTAATGTAAATCACCTTTATATATGTAGATCTCTATATAAAGTAGCTTTGATCTTGTAAAAGCCTCGTGTTTAGAGAAATCCGTCTTTACAACTTCTAGTCACTTTTTCCCAAAAATAGATATTTGTCGGATCTTTTCATTTCACAAGTGTTTACACACTTGTGGTTTATGAAATCATATTTATTAGTGTAAGATCCATCTTTAGAAAAACATGATTTCTTTAAAGTGTGGTCTTTCAAAAATACCACTTGCGGATACGTAGATCCGCTAGTTTTAAACATCATTTTACCGGTTAAATCACTTTTACACAAGTAAAATATTTCTACACAAGTTCATGTATCTTGTGTGGTAGAGTTTCACCTTTAACCCTTGTATTTAGTCAAAAACGAGCTTATGTGAAGATACATGATCTTCCAAAGTCGGGTTAAACGATGTTCCGAGCTACCACATCATAGATCGGGTCTCAATAAACTCAAATTTCAAGTCCTACGACTTTTACACAAGTTATATGCTATTAACCTCCATTTTTGTGATTTTAGTAGACTTTAAAGTTTCAAAACGCATGTTTACGATATTTAACCGACGAAAGTTCTTTTAACCACTTTAGACATGCTTAAATATGAGTTTTAAACAATATACCTCTAGCTCGGGGCTAGGGAAGAATCGTGATGAAAATCGCGTGGATAAAAGCCAACGGTGGAGGTCCTTCGTGTTCCGCTTGCACCAAAGCTCCTAATACGCGGCCTTGGATGTATGTATGATCTTGGAATGATGAAGACAAGAACCGAAAATATGATGTGTGTGTGTGGTGGGTTCGGCCGTGAGCCACAAAGGAAGGGAGAGTGGGTTTTTGTTGGTGAAAAAGATGGTGATTATCTTCAAGTGTTAGGGTATATTTATAGGGAAATTAGAGTGTATTATCCATTGGGTTTCATGTACCCTTGATACTAAGCACCATTCTAATAAAATATTAAGTTTTGTACTCTTGTGTGTTCCCCAAGTTGGGGCCGGTTATGGGATGGGGGGTGGGTTAGTTCGATTAGAACAAGATTAGTTAGGGTGGTGGTAGTGTTAAGTAGGTTAGTTTAGTGTTAAACTCCGTTAGTTATATAAAGCGCGTTATGACGGGTGTTAGGGTAATCAGGGACCCTAACTGGCTCAGAAAAAGAGTAATAATAAAAATAGTATTGTTTTCATGTTCCGGGTAAAGTCCGGGTGTCCGGTTGGATAGTAATCCGTTAAAGCGTTATAAAAGCTTTAAAGTGTCGTTATTACATTTTTAGTGACACATTTTGTTTTCCCGACACTTTAGAAAGTGTCTAGTAATATTTTCTCATGGTCTGGCACTTTATTAGTCAGCTAGAAGCTGGTTAAATTATTAAAGTGCTGTGTTTGGTACTTAAAGTACGTTTTAGGCACATCCGAATCAGTGTATCTTATTCCTAGAGACGCGGTACCATAACCCTTATATCCCTACACTCACTACCAGTGTAGTCAAAATATATGAGGCTCTTAACAGGCCTTAGAGGCAGTGTCTGCCTGATGCTGGTTATATCAGCATGTTCACTGTGTATCCGTATAGTGCTACTGTGCTTTTTGTGCATCATGTTTGTCACTGAGGTGCCGTATGTAAATAATGTAGTGACAGCAAATAAAGTATGATGCAAGTGAGTGCAGGTATCAGTATGCAGGTAGCAGTTTATCAGCTAGTTCAATCAAGCACAGTAATCAAGTAGTAATTAATCATTAATTAAGTTGTACGGATACCCGGTTTAGTGCGGGTTGTCACATCCCCATGGCGACGAACTTGGTTGTATAAATCCTTTTTCCAACAATTCATCTAATTGTTTCTTCAATTCTTGCATTTCAGCAGGTGCCAAACGGTAAGGTGCTTTGGCAATTGGTGATGTTCCTGGTATTAAGTGAATTCTGAATTCAACTTCTCTATCCGAAGGTAGTCCTGGTAATTCTTCTGGAAATACATCTGAAAACTGAGATACTACTGGAATATCTTTTAGTTCTTTTCCTTTAGTGTTAGTGATTATAGAAATCAAATACACTATAGAACCTTTTCTCATACAACTTGCAGTTTTCATCACAGAGATGAATTTATTGGACTTAGAGGTTTTATCTCCCTTAATTGTGATCATTTTACCTTTTGGTGAATTTACTTGGATTAACTTTTGATCACATAAAATACTAGCTTTATTGGCTATTAACCAATCCATTCCTAAAACAACATCAAATCCTGCCAGATTCATGGGATAAAGATTTGCTATAAATTTCTGATTTAAAATTTCTATTCTTGCTCCCTGCAAGATTTCAGAAATTCTAACGGTTTCTCCATTAGCTGTTTCTACTATGCATTCATGTGGTAGTTTAGTTAATGACTGATTTAGAAATTTGCAAAACGATGTATTAATAAAACTTTGGTTTGCACCAGAGTCAAATAATACTTTAGCAAAAACATCATTAACTAAAAACGTACCAGCTATGACATCTGGAATCATCTTGGCTTCTTCTGCAGTCAGAACAAATGCTCTAGCATTTTTAGTATTCTTGTTATCTGTAGCTGGAGCTAATTTTGGACAATTCAGCTTAATATGACCTTGTTCTCCGCAATTGTAACACACCTTGCTGTTAGCTTTCTTCCTGCAGTTTTCTTCTTTGTGTCCCAATATTTTGCAAAAGTTACAATATATGGAGCATCTCCCTGAATGCTTTCTTTTGCAATACCTACAGTAGGGTGTAGAGGTAGCTCCTACATTTTTCCCACAGTTAGAATTTCCAGAACGAAATTCTTGAGTTAATTTCTGGGTTAGGTTTTTCCTTTGATCCTCTTCTCGGGTACGAATTAATTCATCAGTCAAGGTATTAGCTATTTCTACAGCTTCTTCTATGGTTTGAGGTCTAGCTGCCTTGACTACATGTCTAATTTCTCCGATTAATCCCCAGATATAACAGGAAATTAACACTGGTTCTGGTGAAGCAAGAGTTGGCACTATTCTAGCATATTCAAAGAATAATTTAGTGTACCCCTTACTATCTACACCAGTCATCCTAAGATTTAGAAATTTGTTTGCTATCTGTTCTTTTTCATTGGGTGGGCAGAATTTCCTTTCTACCTTGTCCTTAAATTCTTCCCATGTCATATTGTAAGTTCTATCACTTCCTTTTGTTTAAAGGATAGTGTTCCACCATTCTAGTGCTGCGTTCTTAAACAGATTAGAAGCAAACAATATTTTATCTTCTTTAACACACTTACTTATCCTTAAGACGGCCTCAGTCTTTTCTATCCAGCGTAAGGTTGCAATGGCCCCTTCATTGCCTGAGAATTCCATTGGTTTACAAGACCAGAATTCTTTATAAGAACAACCATAAGGCATGGTTCTTCTTCTTTTGGGAATAGGCATTTGAAATACCGGTCCATTGTTTACACTATTTTCTGGTTCAATGGGTCGCTTACTGCTATGCTTACTTTTATTATCAGCATCTTTAACAGTTTGTAGTATAAATGGCATAGCATCTATAATTCCCTGTGCCACTATGTGTTGGATAGCACTATTGTCCATTTGATTTCCATTGTTATTGATACTCGGATTATCATTAACCACGTTAATGTTACTCTGGTTATCGTTATTCAGATTTCCTTGATTTCCTTCGTCGGCCATCTGAATTTTAAACATTTATCCCATATTAATATCACAATTAATATTTTAATATAGTTACTCACATAACACATAATCTAGTAAAAAACGTAGATCATTGCTACTTGTACTCTTTTTCATATACTTACACTAGTACAGAAATAAAGTTACAATACCAACAGAAATAAAATAATAATATGCATCCGTACACACATATTTTATTTTATTATTTTATTACTACCGCCTCCTCCATTCTAACATTCATGGATATGGATTCATCCAAAAATCCATATTGCGCTCATCGTATTTCCATACGAGACGCTCTCCCACCTGACGCATCCTCTCACTGCTTTCTAAAATTTCCTCCCCAAAAGTCCTAAGTTCTTGGACGTTTTCTGCACTCATTGGGGGTGCAGGTTCTAGGACTGGGTTTGGAATCTGTGGTGCGGGTTCCTGATATGGAGGTAAAAGTGCCTGAAGTTGGTAAGGATCTTCCAATATTCCCCTAATGTAGTTATCATGGTAATAGGGATCTAAAGGGTCCATACCTGGGTAGGCTCCTATAGTTGTGTTTTCAGGAATAGAGTAACGTTGCACATAGTCCCTATTCTCATCCCACCATGGGTCATAATTTGGGTCTAGGGGATTTGGTGCATGTACCCTAGGAATTTCATCAGGGTTAAAATCATGCATCTCTACTTGATTTTTCGGATTTTCTATTTCCATGGGTTGTTCTGGGTTTTGTGGTTGTGGGGCTACTAATTGTTCCAGACTTGGTTCAGCAGCAGTTGTAGCTAAGATATGAAAATTAGGTAGGCGTCTATTTAGCATATATTGAGTATGAGCATCTGTCTCTCGCTTAATAGCTGCTAAGGTCCTTTGATGTTGCAATTTTCGCATTCTCTTCCTACGAGCAAAAGCTTCTTTACTGAACCATCCTCGCTTCTTAGTAGGAAATGGTTCCTCCGACTTAGCTCTAAAGGCAAATATCCCGTCTTCCTGATCAGCAGTATACCCAGAGAGGGCAGGCTGTGATGATGTACCTTCACTCCTAGGTGAATCAGATAACTGACGATTCACATCTGATGGTCCTTGATCACTCATACTGAAAACTAACAAATAGTCAAATAAAACATAACAATTAAATACAGTTATGCACTTATTTCTGTAATTTATTTCCTAACACAAATTTCAAGAATTTAAGTGTCAGCAGAACACTTCTTTGGCTCAGACCAGTGGCTAGGCTCTGATACCACCTTCTATCACAACCCCAGATCCCTGATCCCGGGAACGGGCGGACGTGAACTCAGATTGTGGTGGTATCAGTTTATTTAGTCTCGCAGCGGAATTTACATCAGGACCGTAGTTAGGAAATATTTATCAGAGTAAAACCACCTTCTTTTATATTAATAATAACATGGGCCAAACCCAAGTTTCTTATTACAATACATTTATAGGGACAAACCCTATTTTATTGAATTTAAAACATCGTTTATTAGGTAACTTTTATAGCCACATTTTCCCAAGCCTTCAGTGCTCTCCAGCTGGCTTTTCACTAATTGGTTGTTCACATTGTGTTACCTGTAGCGCGTTTTTAAAAACATTTGTCAGTCGGAAATACTGGTGAGTGAATCCCAGTTTAATCAAGAAACATTTTATCAATTAAAACAGTATCGAGAGCGATCACATTGTTTATTTCTACACAATTACTCATTTAGTATTTGCCACTCGACCGGATCTATGGCTATGGTCAAATTACCCATTGACTAACTCGTCGTCTAATGGTAATGTACTGTCATTTAGACTTACTACTACTCGTAGTAAATTTTGTATACAAAACCCCATAATACCAGCAGTAATTGAAGAACTACAAAGACTCAATCACCGCTTAATTTCATAGTAAAATATTTAAGGTTTGGTAAAACATTACAAAAAACATTAACAAAAAGAGGATAAACTCACATTGCTGTCTTAGGCTTTTCGTAGGGGTTTCTTGGATATAATCTATAATTTATACAAATGTACATTGGTTAGTATCATAATCCTTTGAAATTATTAATGATACCCTCCCCGAGACGGCATTCCAACAACTACGTCGGGCAGAACCACGACAGTTGTTACGGAATCCTAAATCAATCGGGCAGCGTAACTATTACGAAACTGGGGTTATAATACTTACAACGGAGCAGAACCTTGCTAATTTAGGGGTATAATACCCAAATATTATGCCTATGCTTTCAGAATTCGAGATTGAGAAAAAGAAATGAGCGACGGAAATTGTAATCTGATGCCATCTATTTATAGTTGTGTAATCTGGTCCTCACGCGGCCCGTGTAAAAGATAAGGGACCTTTACGCGGCCCGCGTCAACATCGGTCAACACTATAGCTTAGCTGGGTCAGCTAGTAGACTCGACACGATGTCGACACGTGTCGTCCTCTGGTGTAATCGCGTTTGATGAGTCCGCGCGGCCCGCGTCCACTTAGACGAGGTTTTACACGGCCCGCTTGAACTTAAGAATTCAGCGGAGTCCGGTCAACACTCCCATACGGCCCACGTAAGATGTTGGGGTCGGTTTATGCGGCCCGCCTCAACTTACATTTTCAAATTTTTATTTCCTTTTATATGTTATAATCTATTTTGGCTCTGTTTTCACATACGGGGTATAATATCAGACATATTGGAACATAATAGAGTGTTAGTCATATGATGAGGGTATTGGTTTTACCGAGGGTTGTTACAGCTGTCGGGTCTGTCATCAGCAGTTAAAGGAGATCAAAGAGCAGTGAATAAAACACGGTGATTGGTGACATGTCACTGTCCTTTTGTACTTCTTGTCTCCTGCACAATTGTTCAACATGAGCCTCCACTGGACACAGCCTAGCGTGCGTCTATTGGTCGCATGCTCTGTCACTTGTACTGGTTGTACTATGCCTTACTAGCGCGAGTCGTAGAAGCTTGCGCAGATATTCTTGAAGGTGACTAAGTCTAAAGTTCAAATATTAAGTTCACTTGTTTTGGGTATGACCTTCCGCGCACGACACGACCTTGTTGTTCCGCATGTCGGCGCGGGATTTGGGACCATACCCCTTAAAGTCCCCCAGTCCAGTGCTTCTTCCATGTGTGGATGCAAGGGGGTGGAGCTCTGGACTAGAAAAAAATTGCTATGTGGATGCGTAATGTAACATTCCCATTTTTTTCATATAAGAATTATAAGTTTATTTAAATTTATTAGCCACTAGTAACTAGTTTATTTTAATATAATTATTCGACCCAAATAGTTTTAAAAACTATTTTATATATATTTGGTTGAAATATTATACTAATTAATTGGTCTGTATATGGGTGACATTTCTAATAAAATAAAAGTATATAAAAAAACTTATATTATTAAACGGGTAGATTACGGGGTAAGTTGACTGTTAAAAATATGAAGTAACTAGACGAGCCTAGTGACCGTATAATAATTAAATTATAAAAATACATTGTATTTAAACCTACTCTATTTTTAATGAAATTTAGACCCAAATGTAGACAAAAATATTCTCGTTCTAAAGGCATATTCATTATTTTATAAAACATTATATTTTAGAAGTTATACGCGCCAAATAAGTAAAGCAGTTGAATTAATTATAATAATATAATAATAATAAATTTAACCATTGATATTTGAAATTGTGAATATGTACGTTCAATTAGAAAAGAATAAGATAATCATTAAAATTGAAAAAATATCTACAAACGAAATGGTGGAGGTATTTTAGCAAGTAACTTACGTGTCTTCATACTAAAGTGAGAAACAAAACAAAATAATAAAATAATTAACATAGTTGTTTACGTGTATGAAATTAGGAAATGTGGTGGAAGCTTTTAAAACAATATGCATTTAATGCTATGTGTACGTGTATACACTTGAGTAAATTCTAAAAATTTTTAGAATAGTATAAATACAGCCCATCACCATCATTTCGAAAGGGCCTCAACATTTCTTTTCCTTTTTACTTGCAAATCTCAGCCCCTCTCTTTGAATTACTTCTTTTATATTATACCTACAATAATAATAAAGCTTTGCCCTATTTTAAGTGTTTTAACTCTCGATCACCGCTACCCTTTCCGATTGATCTAAGCCCCATAACACATGTCAAGGCTCTGCCTGACTAAGTTCGTTGGGGTATTGTCTCGTGACATAGGGACAAGGTTGAATTAGGGGTACTATACTTAACACGAGTATAAATATATATATATATATATATATATATATATATATTTTATAGCTCAGAAGTTATACCCAAAATTTATACCAGGATGCTTTCTAGTTGAACCCTAAAGTTACAAAGTGGGTCCATTCTCTTTTCTCACTATTTTATTCCCTTTTCTTTGTAATATAATTATATTAAAAAATGTCCCAAAATGATCCGTAAGTAAAAACCCAGACCCCTGAAACCCCAATCCATATCAAGAATCAAGAAAATAAGATATTTGGTCTTCTCGCGGGCCGCGTAAAGAATAGGCAGGAGGCCACGCGGGCCGCGTCAACTTGAGAGTTGACCGGATAAGCATCCGGGGCTACGTGTCATCCACGTGGCACACCTACTGATGACCCAGCAAACCTACGCGTAGACTAGGCGGCCACGCGGGCCGCGTAAGGATCGGCTGGAGGTTCACGCGGGCCGCGTGAGACCCAAATTCCAGCTATAAATAGAGCAGGCTACGAGCAGTCCTCTGGTGTCGAAAGTTTCTTTCAGAAAACGAAGTTCTACTGATCTAATTCGAATTTTACTTTCATAATAGCTAGGCGCTGCTACAATACAGGGTATTAACTCGATCGCTGCTACGACTCAATATCCGATCGATTGAAACTATCCGACAGGATGTTTAAATGCTATACTTTGTCATTAGTCGTGAATCCGACATGATGTTTGAGTGCCACCCAAACTCGGGGTAGACTCTGTCATTCGTTGCGAATCCGATGGATGTTTAAGTATTGCACTTTGTCATTCGTTGTGAAGGTTTTAATCTCGTGAGTTATCGTAAATGTTGTATTAGTTACTTACCTAGTTCGTGTGCACTAGGTTGCAAGACTAATCAATAGGCTAAGCTCTGCCCGTATAACTCTGCATGCTTATAATGTGAGTCATTCTCTTTTTATCAAAGTACTTTATAAATTCTTAAAGTGTTTTCCAGTTATAATTACAGGGATTAAGTCTTTGTAATCTCCAATTTACAGCCGGTATGTGGGGTTTTGTATACATTACTTGATTACCGTCACCATTGGACAACGGGGTAGCCAAGGGGTGATATGACCATAGTCACAGACATCATTGGACAATGAGGTTACCAATGGATAGTCGAGTGACAAATACTGTGGGTAGTTGGTTGATATATGAAAACATTGTAATCGCTCTTAATACTGTAGATTATAACAAATGCGTCGTTTTAAGCAAAATGAATGAACTCACCAGTATTTCCTGCTGACAAAACTTTTTTAAAACGCGTTTCAGGTAATTACAGTGGATTGGAGTAAGAATTGGATACGGCACTGAAGGGCTTCAAGAAGTGGCTTATTTTATTAATTAAATCAAATTAAGAAATATTATTTTATGTAATTGGATTTATCCCTTATTAAAGCTACCTTTGTAAAACATGGGTTTATCCCATCTCTTCAATAAATAAAATCCGGTGTTTTCTAAACTCTGATATTTTTCCTAACTCACGGTTCTGACGAAATTTCCCCTGCATTACTTTTCAAAATAACCACCGGTACTACTTGGCTGCTCGCGGCTCTCAATTCCATCCAGGGTGGGGTCGGGGGTCGTGACAGAAGGTGGTATCAGAGCCACTGATTTAAGTCTATAGGTGTTGTGATAATAATACCTAAGATTAAATAAAAGAGTTAGGAAATTGCTATTAAATGGTAGCACACATGATAGCATTTAGACTGGAACTTAAGAAAAGATGCCTTAGTATAAGCTTCGAGATAAGCTAAATACTTGTGCAATTAAAGTGTGACGGATTTTTGTATGCCGTAAAAATCATAACTAGAACGTTAAATAAGAAATAACACTTGACCACTGTCATTTCTTACTTATTGGTACTACTCTGTTCTAGAATATGATCCGTCATATGAATACTAATTTGCTTAGTCTTTGTCGAAAGTCATAATGCACTTTCAAAATCATGATTTAAGAAAGATCTATTTATGGGAAATCTAAATTCCTTCTCCGATAAGACTGGGTATGGTGTAGCTGACTCTCCAGTTTGTCCGGATATACTGAGGTTACCTCTCCGGCGCGAACCGGGTAAGACGGGGTATATAATATGTCAAACAAGTGATAAGATTTCCCTAAATAGTATCATGACCAAATATCTGACTGGTTCTTGGAAATATAAATCTATTAAATACATTGACCTTACTAAGGGTATGTATATTACAGCATGTGAAATATATGATTATATAAATATGTATATCTATAAGGAAATCCAAAAACCATAAGGATTGACAATTTGAAATAAAGCACAAGCATATGTGTCAATAATAAATCTAGATTTCTTTATCCGGAATCTCTTGCATATATCTATAATTCCAATATCAAATATTATTTCGTTTGATCATCTACCACGTAACTCGTGCGATAATGTAAACAATGGGAACCCTTTAAGTTGGGACGCCATCGAAAGTATAAAAATTTCCAATGCGTTACCATAGACTATTAACGCAAGTAAGAAACATGTAAAGTTGTGCTAGTGCACAAGAAAACACATGAACCTTAAATTATACAGAAGTCGAAATATATCACACACGACTTTCAAGGCAAAACCTTTGGAAAATATGATTGGGCGCGATGACATCATTGCTAATCCTGTCAGTGGAAGAACCACTAATCAAAAAGCGGCACTTTGCCACATGATCATACAAACGACATGAATCTCGCTGAGGTACGTTGGAATAAGATTTCACAACCATCGGTGCACAGTCTAATCAGAGTCATAATTATTAGCATTGCAAAAGGAGTCACATACCTTTGCAAATCCCCTATTTCATTCGACATTCCTTGGTAATGTCACTTAACAACGATTATCACACGAAATTCCAGATAAAATTCTTAAGTTTCTTTTGTTAAAATTCTGACCTCTGTGAATAGACTTTTGCATTGCTACTCCCCCTAATGGTCATCATACCATGAGGATTTCTTTCATAGTAGCAAATATTGATCTGTTTCATTTCTTGGTAAATCCACACGTTACATATGCATTGTTTGTTGCGCATGTGGTTCGTTTAATTTATGAAGACCACTGGAGGGCTTCATTCCAATTTGTTGTTTTATCCAAACTCAAATATCATTTCGCTATACTTGATCTTTGCATTATAAACCGCGTTTTTGCAAAACAATGACTCTTTGATATCGAGTCAATGAATTTCTTGAAAATCTCAATTTCCTTTGGCATACATGGTTTTTGTTGTGACCATGTCCGAACTTTCTTATTAAAACTCGTTTTGTTTAAACTAAGTTCAATTATTTGAACCTGCTCGCATTACGTATTCAATTCAAAGTTCCATATGATGAATTGAAGCCATCATATTCGAAATAATCCCAACAAGCACTTCAATTTTCTTGAACTATAACATGATTGTTTGGTCTTCGACTTCATTAAATCATTTCTTTAATCACGATCACCTTGTGGTGACGTTATCACAAAATTAAAGCTTGCACTAATCTCGTTTGTACATATCATATACGAATTTAATTATTTATTTATTTATATTAAATCTGCTTTGTTGGTTTATCCTATAAAAGCAATCTTAAACACAATTGTGTGCTAAGATAATGATATACAAATTTATGTCATATTTCAGTATATCTCTTAATGGTTCTTACAGCATCAATCGAGCCTTTCGTAATAATTATTGCTTTATCCTCTTCAATCGAAAAACATTATATAAATTTAATTGATTATATATGGAAACTTACATAAGTAATTACCTAATTTATAATATAGTATTACTATATTTAAAAAAAAATATTATGTTTGAGGTATACTCTCATTTAAGTTATGTTTAGTTATTTGTTATTGGTAATTAATATTAGTTTTATTATTAGTAATAATATATTAATAGTAGTAGTGTTAATATTATTTTTAGATACTAGGGTTATTGTCAGGGACAGATATTGGATAGCCTAGCCTTAGTTAGGCATGGACTGATCACCTATGCTTAAACAAGGCAGCACTAACCAATATCCAACCATGATAATAACTAGTTAATGTATAGTCATCATACTTATTTAGTAAATTTTAATTATATATAAAAATATATATACTTTGTACTGTAAGGAGAAGACATATTTTAATAAAACAATACAAGAATTAGAAGAACGAATAAAATTATCTAAATAAATGTCTAAGTATTCATGGACAAGATATTTTATACTTATAAGTAATTGTTCATCTTGTTTAATATTCCACAACTATTAAATACTTATAGAAGTATTATGTATCAAGATCGACAAAAGAGTTATGTAGATCAGAGGCATAAATCCCTAGAGTTTTCATTAAAAGCTTTCAGTTGATTACACGGTGAATTTGTTCAAACACTATAATTATTAAACTATTTCAAATCATTACGACTCCTTGCGGTATTGGTATAAACTTGTAGCTCATGTTAAAAAGGATAATAATAACACTAAATTTTGTTTTGGTTTTCTTATATTCAGCTTATGAAAATTACATGCGTAGTAGAATTACTTTATATATTATAAAAATATTATTATTTTACAACCATACACATAAATTACTATCTAAAGTAAATAAGATAAATATAGTATCACATAAAAGTTTATAAGGATTCTTATTGTCTTTTAAAGTTCTAATCTTAAAAAAAAAAGAGTTAAATTTTGATAAAATTTCATAAAATAAATTTTATATTTGATAAACTTATGTTTAGATTTTCAAATTTACTTTTATACGTATAGTTACTATTAACATATTATTTTTTTAACTATTCTATTATATAGTAATAAGAATAAAATACCTAAGTATAACTTTCTGCATATATATATTTTAGTTATACATATGGTTTAGTATGCGTATATATAAATTTAATAAATTTGTTACCTTCACAGATTTAGTTCATATGACTTTCTATATTAAGTTTATTATAAAATTCACAGAGGACTCATATTAATTGTGTAAAACTAATGTTTACAAGCCAATTAAAATTTTAGTCTTAAGGTAGCCGAAAATTTAAATGAATGAACAAAATACTAATTAGAGTTTAACATATCTAAATATGGTTATAATAATATTATAGGATTTCACGATCATCTAAACGTAATCTATTATCTCACGATCATCGCTTAAGGTACGGACGCAAAAAGTCTTAATACAATTATGTATTAAGACAATGATACACTAACTCTATTGTCTTTTCATGTATCCTTGCAATTCACTCATCTCAGCACATTGATTTTCTCATATCATAATTTAATATTTGACAAATCATTTTCATGTTTTTATTTCATTTGGAACCTATCAATTCTAAGTCTTCCTCAGTTGCCAATCAAAGTAAGCTTTATTTTGACAAAGAATTTTATTAATTCTAAAAGTCCTTCACATTCATTTTAAAATATCTATTGATCATATATCTTTTGGCTTGAACCTAGTCACTTTGGAAATTATATCATTTCATCTCATTCGTTTGTCATCGATTTCTTGAACTAATTCAGTTGAACCATTGAATCCTATTTATTGTACAACTTGTATTCACAAAATTTGATATTTTAATTATGTGTCATCTACCTTAATATTGTTTTTATTGACTAAAATATGACATAAGTCTAAAAGAAATATCATAACCCAAATCTCGAGGACGAGATTTAAAACAAGGTGGGGATGATGTAACATTCCCATTTTTTTCATATAAGAATTATAAGTTTATTTAAATTTATTAGCCACTAGTAACTAGTTTATTTTAATATAATTATTCGACCCAAATAGTTTTAAAAACTATTTTATATATATTTGGTTGAAATATTATACTAATTAATTGTTCTGTATATGGGTGACCTTTCTAATAAAATAAAAGTATATAAAAAACTTGTATTTAAACCTACTCTATTTTTAATGAAATTTAGACCCAAATGTAGACAAAAATATTCTCGTTCTAAAGGCATATTCATTATTTTATAAAACATTATATTTTAGAAGTTATACGCGCCAAATAAGTAAAGCAGTTGAATTAATTATAATAATATAATAATAATAAATTTAACCATTGATATTTGAAATTGTGAATATGTACGTTCAATTAGAAAAGAATAAGATAATCATTAAAATTGAAAAAATATCTACAAACGAAATGGTGGAGGTATTTTAGCAAGTAACTTACGTGTCTTCATACTAAAGTGAGAAACAAAACAAAATAATAAAATAATTAACATAGTTGTTTACGTGTATGAAATTAGGAAATGTGGTGGAAGCTTTTAAAACAATATGCATTTAATGCTATGTGTACGTGTATACACTTGAGTAAATTCTAAAAATTTTTAGAATAGTATAAATACAGCCCATCACCATCATTTCGAAAGGGCCTCAACATTTCTTTTCCTTTTTACTTGCAAATCTCAGCCCCTCTCTTTGAATTACTTCTTTTATATTATACCTACAATAATAATAAAGCTTTGCCCTATTTTAAGTGTTTTAACTCTCGATCACCGCTATCCTTTCCGATTGATCTGAGCCCCATAACACATGTCAAGGCTCTGCCTGACTAAGTTCGTTGGGGTTTTGTCTCGTGACATAGGGACAAGGTTGAATTAGGGGTACTATACTTAACACGAGTATAAATATATATATATATATATATATTTTATAGCTCAGAAGTTATACCCAAAATTTATACCAGGAGGCTTTCTAGTTGAACCCTAAAGTTACAAAGTGGGTCCATTCTCTTTTCTCACTATTTTATTCCCTTTTCTTTGTAATATAATTATATTAAAAAATGTCCCAAAATGATCCGTAAGTAAAAACCCAGACCCCTGAAACCCCAATCCATATCAAGAATCAAGAAAATCAGATATTTGGTCTTCTCGCGGGCCGCGTAAAGAATAGGCAGGAGGCCACGCGGGCCGCGTCAACTTGAGAGTTGACCGGATAAGCATCCGGGGCTACGTGTCATCCAGGTGGCACACCTACTGATGACCCAGCAAACCTACGCGTAGACTAGGCGGCCACGCGAGCCGCGTAAGGATCGGTTGGAGCTTCACGCGGGCCGCGTGAGACCCAATTTCCAGCTATAAATAGAGCAGGCTACGAGCAGTCCTCTGGTGTCGAAAGTTTTTTCAGAAACGAAGTTCTACTGATCCAATTCGAATTTTACTTTCATAATAGCTAGGCGCTGCTACAATACATGGTATTAACTCGATCGCTGCTACGATTCAATATCCGATTGATTGAAACTATCCGACAGGATGTTTAAATGCTATACTTTGTCATTAGTCGTGAATCCGACAGGATGTTTGAGTGCCACCCAAACTCGGGGTAGACTCTGTCATTCGTTGCGAATCCGATGGATGTTTAAGTATTGCACTTTGTCATTCGTTGTGAAGGTTTTAATCTCGTGAGTTATCGTAAATGCTGTATTAGTTACTTACCTAGTTCGTGTGCACTAGGTTACAAGACTAATCAATAGGCTAAGCTCTGCTCGTATAACTCTGCATGCTTATAATGTGAGTCATTATCTTTTTATCAAAGTACTTTATAAATTCTTAAAGTGTTTTCTAGTTATAATTACAGGGATTAAGTCTTTGTAATCTCCAATTTACAGCCGGTATGTGGGGTTTTGTATACATTACTTGATAACCGTCACCATTGGATAACGGGGTAGCCAAGGGGTGATATGACCATAGTCACAGACATCATTGGACAATGAGGTTACCAATGGATAGTCGAGTGACAAATACTGTGGGTAGTTGGTTGATATATGAAAATATTGTAATCGCTCTTAATACTATAGATTATAACAAATGCGTCGTTTTAAGCAAAATGAATGAACTCACCAGTATTTCCTGCTGACAAAACCTTTTTAAAACGCGTTTCAGGTAATTACAGTAGATTGGAGTAAGAATTGGATACGGCACTGAAGGGCTTCAAGAAGTGGCTTATTTTATTAACTAAATCAAATTAAGAAATATTATTTTATGTAATTGGATTTATCCCTTATTAAAGCTACCTTTGTAAAACATGGGTTTATCCCATCTCTTCAATAAATAAAATCCGGTGTTTTCTAAACTCTGATATTTTTCCTAACTCACGGTTCTGACGAAATTTCCGCTGCATTACTTTTCAAAATAACCACCGGTACTACTTGTCTGCTCGCGGCTCTCAATTCCATCCAGGGTGGGGTCGGGGGTTGTGATACGTAATCTACTCATTATCTGAGTTTGGGCTTGATACTGGTTAGAAGCGTGCATTCGTAAACTTAAAAATGTAGCCGGAATACTCATACGATTTTCAACAATAAAGGTACAGTATGCTATAGTGTAAGGGTTTGTAAAATCTGTTGTAATAGTTGTTTAATTAATCATGAGGTTTTGTTCCAATGGTGTGTTTTGATCAAACGTTGTTCGAGTAATTGATTAATTTTTTGAAGGATAGTGTTGATTTAAAAAGATACTTGATTTTACTTTGTTTTTAGGGGTTTTACTCTGTTTTTGTAGGCGAATTATTAAAAAGATACTTTGTCAAACATTTGAACAGGGGTTTTAACTCTGTTTTTAAGGGTTTTTACCCTGTTTTTGTAGTGGATTTTACTATGTTTTTAGGGGTTTTTACTCTGATTTAAAAAGATACTCGATCAAACATTTGAACAGGGGTTTTTACTCTGTTTTTGTAGGCGATGGTATGATGTTTGTTTGGTTGATTTGTTGTAGACATTTGTACAGGGTTTTTTTTTATTAATAAACTAGGTTATGAAGATTTATTAATACAATGTGTACACATGTGTATTCGGCGATTTACACATGTGTATATTGTTATGAAAATCTGTTAATACAGTTGGTTGTACACATATGTACATGGTATTTTTTTTATTTGTTATGAAAGTCTGTTAATACAGTGGGTTGTACACTATGTACACATGTGTATAAGCAGTCGATACACAGGTGTACAAAAGATTGTTTATTTGTCTGCAACCTGGAATAGTGTACACTTATGTAACGCACTGTTGTGCTCATGTGTACAGACTGTTGTACACAGGTAAACATACCAGTGTACACCGAAGAACAAACTTTCTTATCCATAAGTATTATTGTGACAATACAATTGTCACACCCCGACCGCGTCAAAACAACTAAACCGCGGCGGAAACGTCGGGGAGTGTTGCAACAGAATTATTGTTTCACAACCATGGATACAAAAGTTTCGTTTTATTGATTCATTTAAGTAATTTACATTGTCTTAAAACAAAACAAATAAGTTAGATATCGTCTATCATCGTTATTAAGTCACTAAGGCCTTGTCCAGATCCTATATGAACATGCATCCTAGCAACCAACATCATGCAACCACCTGAAACATATGTAAAAACAAAGTCAGCAAAGAAATGCTGGCGAGCACATAGGTTTTATGAGAGTATCGGATTCATGGCTCGTTTTCATATATTGCAATACCTCGAAAACCTTGTTTTGAAAAGTATATAGTATTGCAACATGATTAGCCAACTCAAATCAAGTTGGTTATAGTTTATAAAATCTCGTAGCCATGAGTCTTAACCCAAAAACATTTGTTTAAGTAAACCAAATCGTAAATTGTTCTCGTTATAAAACTCGTATGGTTTATATCCTTTCGAAAACATTGTTATGTGACATCGTTTCAAAATCGTTTATCCAATTGAACTAAATAATGACACGGAATGTAATATGATAAAAGCACTTATATATAAGATGTACCAGCGGCGTATCTACCATGCTTTCATCATATCACACCCGTCCCATTATCTAATCACTACCCAAAAACCAATCGTTTATCTAATTCGTTTAACTCGTTAAAATCGTTTCAAATCGTTCAACTCGTCCCAAAATCGTTTTTGTTTTAATTGTGAAACTACTTTTGGTCGTCTCGCTAATAACATCCAAACCTTCGTGACTCGTCCATCGTTAAACTCGTATTAACAAACCACCAAATGATAAGTTAACAATCACATATTCGGTCGTTACCCACATAACCCCCACACATAACCATGGGTGTAGCCCGATAATGGGATTTGTCAGATCCTATGGTACCATAACCTAATACTGGTCGGTTCAGCCAAAATTAATGAATGTCATTCGTTATGTAAATACGTCCAACAAGTTCGTTCACATTATCGAAATCGTTATTAGTTTAATATAAACCATTTAATCATTTTTGAAACCATCGTTTAAACCTCGAAATCATTTAACACATATGAATCACCCCAAAATAATTGAAAATAGTAAAATAGGGGAACTATGTACTCACATCGAAGTGCAAAGTATCCTCAATCTAAAGAACTCAACAAGCTCAGGCAAATCAAGGAAACTCAAGCAGCACCTAGTAATCGAATCACTAGTAAATAACTCGACACCTGTCACACCCCGATATTTTCACGTTTGACCGGTGGGCCCGGTGGGGAAGTATCGTGACGTAGTTGATACCATCATAGTCAAACAACACAATATTTAAATGCACAGCGGAAGCAAAAGATAAATATATTACAATCCGAATATAAAGTAATATCAAGTATTACAACGGAAAGTAAAGGATCCACAGGCGGATCAAAATAAAAAGGAAAACTGTTCAACAGACTTTGACATCTAGAGCTTGCGAGACTTGAGTAATGATGCCTGGAGTAGCCAGCCTATTTCGTCTAGTACCTACACTTAGCCTTTTTGGAAAATACGTCAGTTTACACTGGTAAATACAACTTAACTGACTCATTTTGAAAAGAGTTTGAAAATTGATTTGAATGCACTTCGGCAAAAATATCTTTTATAACTTGGGACAATTATTCAAAAATAATCTTGTATACAGTTTTACTTATTTGTCGTCCATCAGGGCCGGTCTGTAGGGCCGGTCTAGATTAACTGACGCGCCACAGGTATAATGCCCACAAGGTTGATTCCTTTAGTGGATTACCAGTTTTTACATAATGCATCTGTCAGGTGTACGCCTACACCCCGTGCTTAGGTCGTGGCCATTTCGTAAAATGATGCCAAGGATATCCGGGACATGGTCATTTAACCCCCAAAAGCAAATACATTAATCACAATCCGATTTAAATGACTACACACACCCGACCAAGCAGTACTTTCATAGTACCGTATCCCAAGCCCGTATAGGGAAAATAAGTTAAGAGTATTTACCTGAGCAAAGTATAAGTCCAATACAGTAAGTGCCCATAGCTTTTACTGGGCTCCTAATCTGGAACGAAGGTTTTTAATATCCTATTAGAATCCTAACGGGTCTTTAATTAAGCTTAGACTTAGACCGGTTAGTTTCCAAAAGGAAGACACGGTTCAAACGCATATTAAGGCGAAGACCGGTTTAGAATGTGGTTTTGACCCGGCAAGCTTGTATGCTTGTTTAATATGGGTAACTTAAACACACTCTGGATTTTGAGATAAAAACGATATGGTTTGACCCGTTTCGGCTAATATATGTAAACTAGTTACATAAGCCGATCCAAACGCGACAAGTGCGTAACGAGTAACCAAAAGAGTCATATACAGGTTTCCTAAGTTAATATGCCTTAAATATGTTGTGATATCAGTAGGATACCTTCCATTATGCCCAAAACGAGTTTAATCTTAATTTAAGCCCCGTAGGGGTATTTTTTGTCATTTTAAAGATTATAAAAGAGATTATATGAAATTCTGAGATTCGGGTGGTCCGAATACATTAGTAAAATAACTTATTTTAATAGGTCATATCAGTTGGTAATAAGTCTTATGTGACAAAAGAGTTTTAAACCCAAACTATGCGTTTAATACGCGTAAAAAGCCAATTTAAGCGATTTCCGGGTTATACAGGAAATCTGAGTTTTCTAATCAGGTTATAAAGTTCAAAATACTTCATTTATTATATAAAATCAGTAGCAATTGGATTGGATTGGTGTCAAAATACTATGTGAAACTCATTTTATACACAAAAAAGGTATAATCGGTATTTACCGAATCAACGCTATAACCTTAGGTTATGATCAGTTTAAAAATCTTTAAAAATCTTAAAATATTATATTACATCAGTGGGTAAAAGGTTTGGTGTCAAAAATTGAGTTTAGATAGGCCTTATGCTAATTGCGCCGTTTAATTAACAAAAAGTTTTTTAAGTGCGCTATTGAGCATAACTCCTAATCTAGACCTCCAACTGTTGTGAAATTTTAGGGACATGTTTATAAATCAGTAGCAAAGATTATTGTCCTTTCACATTTCTAAAATTCTCGTTTTATGGTCAAAAGGGCATTATGGTCAACTTTAAGCATTTAACGGAAACGTGTAAACGAATGGGACAATCAATGAACCAACAACAGAGGGTTATACCAACATGTAGCCTGGTCCTAAGGAAGTCCTAAGGCATTTCTAAACTCTACTAAAACGGGTCAGAACTGAAGTCAAAGCAAAAGTCAAGGTTTTGCGACTTTCGGTTCCGAACCGGGTCTAAACAGAAAATTGTCGGATCAAACAAGCTTAGACCAGTTATTATAATTATTACCAAGTTATATGAGTGATAAAATAGGTTACACGCCTTCTACATTGTTAATTAGGCGTTAATTCGAAGATTAGCATTTTGTTGACTTTTTCTAATCAACTTTGACTCGACAAATGGTCTAGTTAGAGCGAGATTCAGAGGGTGCCCTTTTAAGGGTTAAATGCCCACATAATTACCAACTTATAACTACCTTCAATTCGACTAATCTCTGGACCATTAATGATTAATCGCTAAGTCAAACGGTAATTATGACGGTTTGACTTTTAAGCTAAAACTAAGCAAAAACTCAATTAAGGAAGGTCAAGCATACTTACAGAAGTCCTATGCACGATTAGGAAGGACTTGGGTCTGCTCTTGAACTCCCAAAAGCTCCAGAAATGCAGAAGAAAGGTGTGATCAATTGTTTGCAACAAGAGGCCTTTTTATAGTGCTTTTGATCTCATAGATCATTGACACACAAGCCTAGCAATGGCCATGGATCATCCACAGATGTCCCTAAGGGCTAAAAAGCATGTAGGGGTCGCCCATGGAGTGAAAATATCTGATTAAAGTCGGTTAATGCGTGAAAACAGGCTGCTGTCCAACTTTTCTGTAACTGGGGGTCGAATGCGGCCCGCGTAAGGTATTGTTAGGGCTTACGCGGCCCGCTTGGGCCTCGTATTCAGATTTCACATTTTCAAGTTGTTGCATCTTTGTCTCTTGGCCTTTCGAAGGGTCAACCAAACTTATTTCTTGCATTTTGAGCCCTCCAAATTGACACATAAGGGCTTCAAGACTTATACCCACTTTATTAAGTCCTTGGTCACTTTATGTTTACCTGAAAGGTCATAATTTTCAACGTTGACGCTTTAACCCCTTGTATACGAATTTGATCATAACTTTATCATACGATAACGAAACTTTATGAAATTTTTAACACACATTCTAGTGAGCATAATTAATCGTTACAAAGCTTCGGGTTTGCTAAAAGGTCACTCAGAGGTATAACTTAAACATGTTGACACATTTAACCCTTGTAGTTTGTAATCTCTCACTTTCTTTCATAATTAGCTTCGTATGATCCATGATTTATTCGTTTAAGGGTATGAGCATCATGTAGGGTCACTGTAAATTATATTTATCCCTTGTTGACATTTTGAACCCTTATATTCACATGCTTTCCATGTTTGTCAACTTTAATCCTTCTAGAGTATTCTTTCACACGTTCAAGCTTATGACATGTGTCAATACATTATAGGACGTGAATTTTCGAGGTGTTACAACACCTAAATCGGAAGATCGGATAGAATGAGGTCTTGTAAACCAAATGAGTATTGGAACTCATGTGATATGGTTTAACAAAGCCTAGATTCTAGATCGGAACCTATCCTAAGTGCTTTCGACCCGTTACGACCCATTAAGGTAGCTTACGCTACTTTAACGCATCGTTCGCGCAAATGCGCGTTCGAGACGTCTAACTAGTCCTATGACAAGTATTATATGCCTAAACATGTTTAAATATGTTGCATAATCAGTTTAGTGACAAATGTTTAAGTTACATATGCTTAAAATCCAATTATGCATGAAAAGGGCATTTTGGTCATTTTCCTAAGGCATATAAACTACCTATCATACAACTACTTAAACTAGGTGACCATAAGGTATAACCTCGGGAGGTTATTTCCTATACAACTATGGTCACTAAACATGCTTGGTCGGATCCTAATGATCGACCAAATGGGTCGAGTTCGAAAGTCTAAGCGGTGGTTTAGACCGCTTGACTTACGACTCTAAACAAGCACTAAACTAAAAGTGACAAGCTAAACATGTTAGAACATGTTTAACTAATTTAGAAAACATGTTTTGATATCAAAACAAAGTGTTTTGATACCCAAGAGTAGTTTGGTTGCAAAATGCGCATAAATACACATTTTGACCGAAACTACGACTCGTCACTATGCCTAGTCAACGTGGTAATCAGTAGGTATAGTCACAAAGGACTATAACCATCGTGATTACGCTCACGTTGCAAAGTTCAAACGAACTTTGTGTTGACCAAAGACTGGTCAAAGCAGAAAGTCAAACACTGTGTAACACCCCGAAAATAGATTTGGTAATTAAACTACGTTAGTACTAAAAGACGGGTAAAGTACCGTTAGTGGTAAAAGTAACCCGATAAATATTAGGATTTAAATAAATAATCTTAATATTAAATAAAAGCTGAACGAGAGCTTTTAAGAAAATAAAATGGATAAAAGACGCGATTTAACGGGACTTAAAGTAAAACGGGTTATGACTTCCCGAACCCATTAAATTAACTAGGAATAATTAACCTAGTTAGTAATATGTGACTAAGTTATACCTAGTGAATTATAGTTTCATTTGATCGAAATAAAACACGAGGGACTAAAAAGGGACAAGTGTGAAAGTTGTTTTTAATTAAAGGATTTAAAACACCAAAACACACACATGAGTGTGTGTTTGGTCGAAATACACCAGGAGCACAAGATGGGTTCTTTCAAAACCCTAAAACTCACAAAATTGCTCAAAATCAAAGGGAAAATCAAGCTAAGAATTGGGGCTTTAACTAAATTCGTGATCACCTATGCTAGGAGATCACAAGGTATGTCAAATTTTGTAATTTGGTGATGTTTTGAATTTATGATGAACACCAAAAATCGAAATTTATGTGATGAATATTGTATATATGATTGATATTGGGTTGAATCTATGTCTAGAAACAAACCCTAGATGCAAACTTGTAGAATTGTGCCATAAACTAGTGATTAGTCAATTAATCAAGTATGAGCCAAGTGGGTTTTGACTAAATAGTAAAGATGATGATATGCATGTGCTTAGAATCATCATATTTGATAGTTGGAGCAAAATACTTGAACAATTTATAAGTTCGAGTGAATGCTCATATGTGACTTGAAATGGGTTTTGTATATTATGATGAAATTAGTGTTTTTGTTCATATAAATAGGTGTTTGGAATCATGATGTCTACTAATTAATATGTAGAACTTGATTATATTAGATGTTCGAAAGAATGTCTAATGCTATGATGAAACGGGTTTTACATGTAGATAGAAACCTTTAGTTCTTGCTTAACAAATGAATAATTAACTTTGATAATCAAGAGCTAAGTTAAATTGGTGTTAATAATAGCATGAACTTAGACTTGAAAAGTAGTTAAAACGCTGGCGTAAGAATAATGCCTATCGGATACTTGACAAAGTGCTTAAATGAATTGTTGAGTTTTATAATATAATCACTTATGCTAATAGGCAGTTTGACCTTTAAAAGTCAAACTGACCAAAATGAAATCAAATGGTGAATTTTGATGTAAAATTCGTAAGATGGAATAGTCATAATTAATGATGACTAATCTAACCGTCTTACGAATTATGATGATAGTTTGACGCTTGACAAGCTAGGTGGAGGCTTGGAAAGGAAGCGGGTCAAACGAAGCAAGTGTGAAGGAAAAGCGTGTTTCGGATGCAAGGTAAGTAAAGCTTACACTTTAATTATTTAATACCTAATGATTTTATAGGTTATGAATGATAAGTCTTATTTAAATTATGATGTTCCGACACGATAAGTGCGGTCCGGAACAAAAGACAATGGTCATAAACATGTTGAATGGATAAAAAGGAGCTAATATGGTTAAATAGTCATGAAATGACTAAAAGATAACGAGTTTTCAATAATTACCTTGTATGGTAAACCAATGCAAATAATAAGGGTAAAATGGTACTTTAGTCACTTATTGACAATAACCGTTAGTTTGGGGAAAGATACGTCATAGGGTGGGTTATAATGGGTCAAGGAAGTCAATTGACGATTTACAAGTAAAACGACTATACGGTGTAAACCGGAGTTAGTCGTATGGATAAGATGGTAATAAATATCATCTCATAGAGTTTCATGTCCTTTAGACCAAACGGGTCAAAAGGTGAAACTATCACCCTTTGACAATATCGACTAATGGTTTGTTGAGCTATATGGTTATAGGAATAACTATCAGATGGATATGTACATTGCTATTGCTTAGCGGCTACTAAGGCAAGGTATCGAAACGGGTCAATATATTGATCCGAGTCAGGTATGTGTGTGTTTAGAATTAAAATTAAGTGAGTGGATTGGTTAAAGGTCCAATAAAGTCCTTTGTTGTAAAGGATGGAGCGAAGTTGACAAAAAATGCCCTTGATAGGTATATCGGGCAAACGATTTTAAAAAGTTTTTTAGAAACAAGTCAATAGATTAAATGATTACTTTGGATAAGTATGTAAGTGAAAGGTATGCTTTTTGCGAGTCAAAGTCTTAAAAAAGCTTAAATACCTTTAACGGGTCAAAATAAGCATACGAGCGAAAACGGGTTTAAATTGTGTAAGAAACCTGTGATTAGAACCTAACATGGTAGATAATATTAAATTGAAGAGGTGCATGTAAAATATGGATCAAACAAATATGTTTGTTTGATAAATGCATAAACGGGTTAAAATTTGGTAAAAAGGTAATGAGTCGAAGGCTTAGAAGTCTCAAAATTTATTATGCTGGATGTTGGATTTTAACTCCATAAGATGGAGAATTAAATTACGAGCGCGTAGGAAAAAGAATCGGGTAAAACGGATTAAAAACGAGAGAGTTATGCTCGTTTCCGTGAAATCGAGTCATGCTGGGAATTATGCAGCACCAGCATCAACATTCTGTCGAAACAAGACCGTGGCATCGAGCCACGGCCAGGTCCTTTTGCCGTCGCGCGTGGCGACGGCCTAAAACGCTGAAAATTATTTTTTTTGGTTTATTTCGATTATTTGACCCAATTTTCTTGTTGTACTTGTTATTTAACTATCAAAACTGACTTCTAAGTTGGTTTTGATCATAGGTGATTGTCAAGAGTCCCTGATGAAGATCAAGCGGCCAACAAGAACTGAACACACGTTAAATGAAGCTTCCGCGTCAAATCTAGAGTTGTTTTACTAAAAGTGAATTATGTAAACATTTATAAATATGTTTTTGAAATGTTGTAAACATATAGAAATGTTAGTATGACAAGATTTTGTAAAGTCACATTTTAGCATTAAAATGTGTATCTTATTATTAAAATCTTGATTTATAAGTCGGGTGTTACAAGTTGGTATCAGAGCTCAAGGTTAAAAGAATAAAGTGTTCGGTTCGAGGCTTGATCGCAAATCCGGTAAGTACATGTATATCAATGGTTTAGTATGATTAAAGTGTTGAGAACAACACATATGATTATCGTGTAATACACGTTACACCAATAAAATCGATATAGAATAGATATAGTCAACGAAATTACACGCGTTGATGCGTATAGTAGAAAAACCTTGTATTATAATACGGGCATCCATTAATGTCGAAATTACTAACTATTGTAAATGTTTTAGTTGAAGGACACTCGCATATGAAGATAGCGAGAGTTTAACAAATCGTGGATTTGACAGAGGAACGGTCCAAAGTACGACAAATAGAGCATGCTCACCAAGGACCTAAATCGCGCAACGATCGCGAATAACTTAATGGCAAGGAGAGCCTGTTAGAGCAAGCATTATCAGGTGCACGTTTTAAATTATTGCATGAATAGTAATATGCAACAAATAAGTAGAGATTGAAAGTTGCATATGTAGATTGGAAACTTGGAAAAACCTGAATAGAAAACCTATCCGGGATATTGTTTCCAAGAGAAACAAATAGAGGCATTACTTACATGGGGTGTAATGTGAAAATTATAAAAAGGTCATGTATACCAGGTGTTGATCGCTTACTCTGGCCAAGTAAGTAGTGAACACGTGGTACCATGAACTTTTTATGATGGACATGCTTACATCCAAAGTAGTAAGGACGGGGTGAGTGGGACAAATTAAAAAGTACCCAAATGAATCAGATAAGCAAAATATTTGATAATAATGTAAACGCACAGCCGAGTGACGGAAGCGTATTATATTAGGATAATGAGCCCGAGTAAAGGGACAAAGAAACATGTAAAATAATTAAAGTACGCACTGGGAGGGAGTGTACTTACACTCGAACCCGGAGAATGCAAACATGTAAAACGATTAAGGTATGCACTAGGAGGGAGTGTACTTACACTCGAACCCGGAGAATGCAAACATGTAAAACGATTAAGGCATGCACTGGGAGGGGGTGTACTTACACTCGAACCCGGAGAATGCAAACATGTAAAATGATTAGGATATGCATTGGGAGGGAGTGTACTTACACTCGAACCCGGAAAATGCAAATATGCCTCTTAACGGACCGTTTTTGTAAAAACGACAAACTTAAGGACAAAGTCGGAATATAAATGTGAAGCGAAGTCTTAATGCATACCGGAAGGGTTGCAATAATAAAGACTTCGGTAAAACACCTGGTTGATGGGTAAGGATTAAACACATGCGTAGACCGAGAAACGGGAAACCGGATGGAAAGTTAAAAGACTCGGGTTTTGAGTCATGACTAAAAGACGACAAGATGATGAAAATAGAAATTTTGATAAATTTTGTTCAACTATTTTAAAGTTGAACGGGTCAAAACAAAGAATGAAGCTGACATCCATAAATGATAAAATTTCACATGAATAAGTCAAACGGGTCGAATATAATATAATGCCGGATGGCATGAGTAAACGCAAGCGGTATAACGGTAGCGTTAAAAGCAAAAGAATAATGAGCCCGGTAATGGGACATAATCGAATACGAATATATGTAAACTGGAGAATGGCAAGCATAGAATAAACCGACGTATGAATGACGTAAGAAGTCATAAAGTCGGAAAATTAGTCCAAAAGTAAACAATTGAAGCCTTAGACTACGGTCAAGGTCAACTAAAGTTCAAAAGCAAAAATAAACGATTCCAAACATAACAAGAGATGCTTTGAAGCTATATATGTATATATACATTTGAATATCGACACAAATAAAAGATGAATCTGCGGGATCATCGTAACCTTCGAGAATGCGAGCAGTGTTAAGGTCTACGGGACCAGAATGACCTCGGGTCACGAATAAAAAGGGAAATAAACCTTAGGGTCCCCGTTAAAAAGGGGTGAAGACCTAAGGAAATAGACTACGAGGCTAAGTGAAAGAACCTACGGGTCAACAAGGGAAAAATGAGGGAACTTGCTACGAATCCTCGCATAAAACAAAGACTGTAAAAGAATAAATTTTGGTCTATTAATATACCGGTATGGATAATTGACAAAAGTTAAAGAGAAGATGCTAAACTAAAACTTCGGCTTTGGTAAGAAATGACGTTTTTACAAATATGAATTCTGATAGACGTATAAATAGTAAGCATGAAAGATATAAGTCTTGACACTGATAGTTGCAAGATGATATATTCGAAAAGTGATAATTTTGAAAATAAAAAGTTGATATAAAATTTGGCATGGCGTGACGTGATCACGGTCAAGAAGTGTAATGTGAAGTACAATCAAATTAGAGCCGAGCGATGAATATTGCTAAGTTAATTAAACTAGTGGAAATAACGAGATTACGTTATTTCAAGTTGCATTATGCCGTATAAGATACGTAGATGATTAATAACCAAAAAGATGTTACCATACTTTTCATTAAATACTAACAATTGGTTAAAACATGAGCAATGCTCAACTGATTATCGAGAGCAAATGCAGGGAGTTAAACTCGATAAATTATGTAAGAAAAGGTTTCGAGGACGAAACCTCTTTAAGGGGGGTAGACTTGTAACACCCCGAAAACAGATTTGGTAATTAAACTACGTTAGTACTAAAAGATGGGTAAAGTACCGTTAGTGGTAAAAGTAACCCGGTAAATATTAGGATTTAAATAAATAATCTTAATATTAAATAAAAGCTGAACGAGAGCTTTTAAGAAAATAAAATGGATAAAAGACGCGATTTAACAGGACTTAAAGTAAAACGGGTTATGACTTCCCGAACCCATTAAATTAACTAGGAATAATTAACCTAGTTAGTAAGTAATATGTGACTAAGTTATAAATAGTGAATTATAGTTTCATTTGATCAAAATAAAACACGAGGGACTAAAAAGGGACAAGTGTGAAAGTTGTTTTTAATTAAAGTATTTAAAACACCAAAACACACACATGAGTCTGTGTTTGGTCGAAATACATCAGGAGCAAAAGATGGGTTCTTTCAAAACCCTAAAACTCACAAAATTGCTCAAAATCAAAGGGGAAATCAAGCTAAGAATTGGGGCTTTAACTAAATTCGTGATCACCTAAGCTAGGAGATCACAAGGTATGTCAAGTTTTGTAATTTGGTGATGTTTTGAATTTTTTATGAACACCAAAAATCGAAATTTCTGTGATGAATATTGTATATATGATTGATATTGGGTTGAATCTATGTCTAGAAACAAACCCTAGATGTAAACTTGTAGAATTGTGCCATAAACTAGTGATTTGTCAATTAATCAAGTATAAGCCAAGTGGGTTTTGACTAAATAGTAAAGATGATGATATGCATGTGCTTAGAATCATCATATTTGATAGTTGGAGCAAAATACTTGAACAATTTATAAGTTCGAGTGAATGCTCATATGTGACTTGAAATGGGTTTTGTATATTATGATGAAATTAGTGTTTTTGTTCATATAAATAGGTGTTTGGAATCATAATGTCTACTAACTAATATGTAGAACTTGATTATATTAGATGTTCGGATGAATGTCTAATGCTATGATGAAGCGGGTTTTACATGTAGATAGAAACCTTTAGTTCTTGCTTAACAAATGAATAATTAACTTTGATAATCAAGAGCTAAGTTAAAGTGGTGTTAATAATAGCATGAACTTAGACTTGAAAAGTAGTTAAAACGATGGCGTAAGAATAATGCCTATCGGATACTTGACAAAGTGCTTAAATGAATTATCGAGTTTTATAATATAATCACTTATGCTAATAGGCAGTTTGACCTTTAAAAGTCAAACTGACCAAAATGAAATCAAATGGTGAATTTTGATGTAAAATCCGTAAGATGGAATAGTCATAATTAATGATGACTAATCTAACTTTCTTACGAATTATGATGATAGTTTGACGCTTGACAAGCTAGGTGGAGGCTTGGAAAGGAAGCGGGTCAAACGAGGCAAGTGTGAAGGAAAAGCGTGCTTCGGATGCAAGGTAAGTAAAGCTTACACTCTAATTATTTAATACCTAATGATTTTATAGGTTATGAATGATAAGTCTTATTTAAATTATAATGTTCCGACACGATAAGTGCGGTCCGGAACAAATGACAATGGTCATAAACATGTTGAATGGATAAAAAGGAGCTAATATAGTTAAATAGTCATGAAATGACTAAAAGATAACGAGTTTTCAATAATTACCTTGTATGGTAAACCAATGCAAATAATAAGGGTAAAATGGTACTTTAGTCACTTGTTGACAATAACCGTTAGTTTGGGGAAAGATACGTCATAGCGTGGGTTATAATGGGTCAAGGAAAACAATTGACGATTTACAAGTAAAACGACTATACGGTGTAAACCGGAGTTAGTCGTATGGATAAGATGGTAATAAATATCATCTCATAGAGTTTCATGTCCTTTAGACCAAACGGGTCAAAAGGTGAAATTATCACCCTTTGACAATATCGACTAATGGTTTGTTGAGCTATATGATTATAGGAATAACTATCAGATGGATATGTACATTGCTATTGCTTAGCGGCTACTAAGGCAAGGTATCGAAACGGGTCAATATATTGATCCGAGTCATGTATGTGTGTGTTTAGAATTAAAATTAAGTGAGTGGATTGGTTAAAGGTCCAATAAAGTCCTTTGTTGTAAAGGATGGAGCGAAGTTGACAAAAATGCCCTTGATAGGTATATCAGGCAAACGATTTTAAAAGGTTGTTTAGAAACAAGTCAATAGATTAAATGATTACTTTGGATAAGTATGTAAGTGAAAGGTATGCTTTTTGCGAGTCAAAGTCTTAAAAATGCGTAAATACCCTTAACGGGTCAAAATAAGCATACGAGCGAAAACGGGTTTAAATTGTGTAAGAAACCTGTGATTAGAACCTAACATGGTAGATAATATTAAATTGAAGAGGTGCATGTGAAATAAGGATCAAACAAATATGTTTGTTTGATAAATGCATAAACGGGTTAAAATTTGGTAAAAAGGTAATGAGTCGAAGGCTTAGAAGTCTCAAAATTTATTATGCCGGATGTCTCCATGAGATGGAGAATTAAATTACGAGCGTGTAGGAAAAAGAATCGGGTAAAACGGATTAAAAACGAGAGAGTTATGCTCGTTTCCGTGAAATCGAGTCATGCTGGGAATTATGCAGCACCAGCATCAACATTCTGTCGAAACAAGACCGTGGCGTCGCGCCACGGCCAGGCCCTTTTGCCGTCGCGCGTGGCGACGGCTTAAAATGCTGAAAATTATTTTTTTGGTTTATTTCGATTATTTGACCCAATTTTCTTGTTGTACTTGTTATTTAACTATCAAAATTGACTTCTAACTTGGTTTTGATCATAGGTGATTGTCAAGAGTCCCGGATGAAGATCAAGCGGCGAGCAAGAACCGAACCCACGTTAAATGAAGCTTCCGCGTCAAATCTAGAGTTGTTTTACTAAAAGTGAATTATGTAAACATTTATAAATATGTTTTTGAAATGTTGTAAACATATAGGAATGTTAGTATGACAAGATTTTGTAAAGTCACATTTTAGCATTAAAATGTGTATCTTATTATTAAAATCTTGATTTATAAGTCGGGTGTTACACATTGTTTGACTTTCGTGCTTGAAAAGCAATAAAAGTACGAAAGAAGCTTACAAAGGGTCCAAGCTAGGGAGAACTTGATCTATAATACTCAGGTATGAAGCAAAGGCTTCAACTTAGAGCATTAAAATGATCAAGGGTGCAGGAAAATGAAAGAGGGCATGGCTATATATAGTTTTCGTAAAATCGTTAGGATCGTTTCTTTCTAAGGAGGGAACAATCTTGGCCATACATGTGGGCTAATGGTTCTAGAAACCATGGGAGCATGAAAAACTATCAAAACCCAACAGATGGTATGCCAAAACAAGGGTTGAAAACCACCAAAACCTCAAAAATGGGCCAGATTCATTGTTTCTGTCTGGTAGTCTGTCGCGCCCCGCGTAAGATGAGACCCTATCTTACGCGGCCCGCCAGAGCTAGTTTGACAGAATTGCAAAAATGGTCACTGCACTTGAGAAACTTGCATTTTGATGCATATTTGACACGTTTAAGCCCCGTTAACCTCATTTCAAAGCTCTAAAATGATGTTAAAGTATAGAGAACTCAAAACATGCTCAAAAAACATCTCGGATGTCGGTTCGTTTGGTCGTACGGTTGCGTTATTTGGTTAATTACGACGAAAGTCGTAACGAACGCAAAAACGATCCAAATTAAGCGACGAATGGAATTTTGTGACAACTGTGTTCTGTAATCATCGTATAAAATAAAACAATGTCAGTTATCAATAAAACAACGTGCTTTGGTGTTATTATATGTGTTTTGGTGTTATTATATGTGCAATTGTGTTTTATAATTTTACAATTTGATTCGATTCCGATTTCAAGCTTTAAATCACTTTCTGGAAGGTTATACGTAAACTGGTGCATAAACGCAATCAGTTTAATGCGACGTACACTCCGGAACTGTGACGTAAGCTAAATATACCCCAAATATCCTTTACATAACTTAGAAATAAGTTTCGAAGGATTCGGTATGGCGAAAACATGTTAATTCAAACTTTAGAGCTATTTGCGACAAAACTGCGAAACGAACGTTGGTGACCGCCCGGATAATATTTAAATCCCAAAAAAATATTCTGTTATGATTAAAATTTTATTTTAATCAGGTACGTATTGAAAAATAAATTAAAACGCATAAAAACGTTATTTTTTCAAGTTTAAGCGCGTACTGCATGTTTCTGCGCAACACAGTGCTTCTACTGCAAAACGCAGACAGCACAGCCAGTCTTGGCAACTGAAATTTATTTCAGTAATATTTTGGCAAGATTATTTTTATAGAATAATAAAAATAATTTAGAACGCCATAAACTGGGATTTTAAACGCTAGATAAAATACTCGGTATCCAGTTAAACACCCGTTTTAGCCTACTTATGGCATATTTATATAAAAACTTACACTTGGACCCCTCCCCCTTCAAATTTTCGGTCATCATTATGTGGTCCCACCAAATATTTTCTAGATTATGGCAAATATTCCATTTTATCTTGATTGGCCAAATGTTGGTGCATGCATCTCACTATATCTCTACATAAATCTTACCAAGATCTCCATATTCACCACAACACTCAACTCTCACTCTCTCTCCCTCCTACAACCGTCCCATCTCTCTCTCTCCTCCATATTCATCTTCTTCAAACATTCAAGTCTTGTTCTTGAGAATTCAAGCTCCTTTCTAGCAACCTTCAAGTTGGTGTGAAGATCTAAAGAGGGTTTCCAAGGTGCATTCAAGTAGTTTCAAGCTTTCTATCATCAAATTCTCATCCGACAACCTACTTGAATCTTGAAGGTATAACATATACTTTTAAATCATACTTTGATTCTTGGTTGTTCTTGGTGATTGAAGTTTCTCTTGAATCTTGGGATTTTCACTAAACTTGAAAGCTAAAATGAAATGGGTCTTGAAACAAATAAATGGCGGTGATATATATATGTATGTATAACCGTACATATATATGTGTGTGCATGAGTCTTGAAGTTTGACTTTTTGTTAAATACTTTTTTATGTTGTTACATGTTCTTGAATAATAGTCTAAATGCAAGTGATTGATGATCTATGAATGATATGTTAAATGCTTACATACATCAGCAAATAAACCTGAATATATCATGTATTTGATGCATCTAAACCCATATAAAATGTTGGTGATATGATAGTATGCTTTAGACACTTGTACATGTGAATATATGTTGATTTAAAGCTCAAGAAGTGAAAAAAAAATGGTTGTATGACAAAACTGATTTTGAACAGATTATAAGCACTAAAAATAACCTTATTTGGTATATTAGAATGGCAAGAAACTTTGACATAGGATTGATAGCCTTGCATGTTGTACATATAGCTTAAAAAGTGGTAAATTATGTGAAATTTGCATGATTTATGTGCTTTATTTAAGACCTGCACTATCATGAGTATAACCATTATTTTATTCAGTAAATAACATGGGTTGTGTTAAAATTTCAAGTCGTTTCGATTTGGGATGGTTCGGGTAATGTTTGATGCAAAACTATGCGGTAAAACGGTCAAAAATCGCCTTTTCGGAGTATTTTTACAAAACTGTTTTAGATCAGTAACCAAACTGATATATTTGGTATAAAAATAAGTATTTTAACTTATATTAAGTTTACTTGGTGTTTGGTTAGTCATACGTGACTTCCGACGCCCAAAAATGTTACCGAAACGCTAAAATATGTGTTTTTCAACATACACTAGAATGGGTTGTTCATGGGTTATTTTATGTGTTACAATGTGCTATGTGTTTTACAATATGTGTATGATCATGTGTTAGTGTTGACAAGATTATGTGTGTTACGCTCGAGTACATATATACAAATACACCAAAATAACCCAAAAATAATAACTTTGCGAGAAAACTCAAAGTTAAGTGGAAATTCTAAGTATCGGAGAAACTTTGGTATTTTTATGGGTTTTTGATTATTAAATCATTCTTATTTAATTTAGGATGAATAAACAATTTGAGGGATTGTGTTAACATCTAAAAACGCACCAAAGGTGAGTACATAGATCCCCTCTTTTTACTGTTTTCGATTGTTTTGGGGTGATTCATATGTATCAAAACGATTTCGATGTTTAACGATGGTTTCAAAAACGATTAAGATGGTTTATACTAAACTAATAACGATTTCGATAATGTGAACGAACTTGTTGGTGGTAGTTACATAACGAATGACATTCATTAGCATTGATCAAGCCGACCAGCATTAGGTTATGGTACCATAGGATCTGACAAATCCCGTTATTAGACCGCACCCATGGTTATGTGTGGGTTAGGTGGATAACGACTGAATCTGATGATTGTTAACTTACCCTTTGGAGGTTTGTTAATGCAAGAACGAGTTGAACGATGGACGAGTCACAAAGGTTTGAATGTTATTAGCAAGACGACCAAAAGTAGTTTTCATAATTAAAACAAGAACGATTGGATCGAGAACGGTATTTAACGATTGAACGATTTTGAACGATTTAAACAAGTGAACAATGATCTATAATGAGAATGAGTTAAACGATGTTACACAACGAGGTTTACTAATCGATATAAACCATACGAGTTTTATTACGAGGACGATTTACGATTTGGTTTACGAAAACAAATATTTTGGGTTAAGATTCATGGCATCAAGGTTTATAAATTATAACCAATCTGTTTTGACTTGGTTATTCATTTTACAATACAAACATTTTATAAAACAAGGTTTCTAATATCGATTAACGAAGTTGTACGAGATATTTCAATATGCAAACGAGCCATGAATCTGACACTCACACAAAAACTATGTACTCGCCAGCATTTCTTTGCTGACTTTGGTTTTACATATGTTTCAGGTGATGTTGCTTAATGTTGATCGCAATAGGATGCATGCTCACTTAGGACTGGACGAGGCCTTAGTGATTTAATAACGATGATAGACTATGTTTGACTTGCTTGTTTAACTTTAAGACAACGTTTAATATTTAATAAAACGAAACTCTTTGTATCCATGGTTTGAAACAATCATTCTGTTACAACACTCCCCGACGTTTCCGCCACGGTTTGTTGTTTTACGTGGTCGGGGTGTGACAAATTTTATCATGCCAATCACTAAAATAAAATATTTTAATGATTACATAAATTTTTGGGTGTCCAGATATATTCAGAACGTAAGATATGCGCGAAAATGCAAACTTATGCACTTTTTGACGCTTTTAGTCCCTATTGATCAAATAAGTTTCTATTTTGCATACCAAACCCCTCAAAGCCTATTTCTAAGCTATGTAAAGGATATTTAGGGTATGTTTAACTTATGATCAAGTTCCGGAATGTTCGTTACTATACGAATAGGTATAGTTTCGCAGTTTGACACAAATAGTCCATGCGATCGAACAAACTTGTTTTTGACACACCAAACCATCCAAAACTTATTTCTAAGTTATGTGAAGGTTATTTAAGGTATGTTAAGCCTATGTCACTATTCTGGAGTGTTTTTCGCGTTAAACTGACTACGTTCGCACATCAGTTTGCGTATAACTTCCCAGAAAGCGATTTAAAGCTTGAAATCGGAATCGAGTCAAATCGTAAAATCATCAAACACAAATACACACATAATAACACCAAAACACATTCTTTTATTAATAATTAACATTGTTTTACATTATACATCGATTACAGAGCACAGTTGTCACACAAATGGTGTTTCAAACTAAATATGGAATAGGGCTGATGCATTTTCAAATGAAGGATTTAGAAACAAGTGTGTGGATTGGGGCTGTGGTAGTCAATTGTTTTGCTTCTATGTTTAACTTTGAGAAAGTTAATATAACTAATGGAACATAGCCACGCCTTTTCTGTCATACGGATTGCTTTGTAAGTAGATGCTAAATTTAGTTGATGTATACCCTAAATGTATATACAAATAAAAGTGACTAGTACGCCTGTTTTGTGGTACCTTTGATGCAGGCCGACGATTTGTTATGTAACACTGGATATGACGATGCTGAAATTGTGGAAAAGTTCAAAAGGATTTAGAAGGCGTGTTTGACACGGTTACGGAAAAAATATGTTGTGAAGTTGGTTTTTTCAAAGGCAAACAAGCACCGTGATCAAATAATGGCCTAAGTGGCTGCATTTGACAAGGCGAAAAATACTTTTGTTTAGTTGACTGCATGGCAGACCATAAACAACATACATAGACTTTTGTTTGGTAGCCAAAGTGGCTGGTTTTTGAAATTTCGCTCTGAACTTTGTTTTAAGGGATTTAGACGTTGGTTAATGTTCGTATTTTCTTTGTTTATCAAAGTATTATGTGTGTTTCATAATGTGGGTATTTTGCATAAAATCTTGCTCTGATAAATGGTTTGACACCGAGTGGTACAGTTGATGTCCAATACCTAGTCCCATTGGGACTTTCGTATACATTACTAGCAACCGATTCTAGACATTTATAGTACTCCAAAAATTAAATATACACGAAAAACAGTGAAGGATTAACTAAAAGAAAAATTCATTGTACACATTTGTATATAGAATATACATAAAAATAACTAAAACATACATGATCTGTACATCTGTGTATCACTCAGGGGAAACATAAAACCACTAACTTTAAGAAAAATTTTCATTATACACCTGTGCATATACACATAACTTACTTGTAAAAGAAGGTCGTCATTGGTGTGTGTAAGGTGTTTTATGTTTTTATTGATATTTTAAGCCCATTTTACACATCAGTCAAGTTTTAAATTTATAAAACATGATATTCTACTAACACTAAACACACACATGGGCAAGTGCACCCATCATGAGCGTAGTATAGCGTTGGTAAGATACCGAGGTCGTCCAAGGACATAAGAGCTTTTAGTAGCGGTTTATCCTCAACGTCTAATCAAATCAAAATTTTAGAAAAGGTTTTAAACATGAAAAATAAAATCTAAAATGATGAAAATAAAAATAAAATAAAAACAGATAGACAAGATGAATCACTTGGATCCGACTCGCCTTTAATGTATCCTTTGATGATTTCCGCACTTTTGCACTTTTTAAGAGATTATCTTAGTTATAGTAGTAGGCCCCTCTTTTGAAGGTGACGTTACCCTCAACCCAGTGGTTTGAGTCAGCAAGGATACAACCCCAAAGGGTCAGAATGTTGGAAGATAATTAATTAAGTTATTAATGCGAAAAGTGGTTGGCCCCTCTTTTGAAGGTGACGTTACCCTCGGCTAAGTGGTTTGAGTCAGCAGGGATACAATCCCAAGTAGCCGGTTTAATGTATTAATAGTAGTTTACTTATGAGGGGATCAAGCCATTCGCACCCCCACCATCCAATATCAGTGGGTATTGAAGGAGGTCCTAGTAAGCTTGACCCAGGTTGTGGGTGCAACGCAGGAACGGTTCTAGTAGAAGAATGTGGCGGAATCGATCAATGAAGAGGTGCAGAATCCCTCGGCATCGTCTGAGAGTAATCAACAACGATATCACTGATAAACATGTCCAATCTCATTAGCTGATATGAAAGTACAAAAGATCCAGATGACAATTGGACAGAGCTTCGCTTTACACAACTGGCAAAAGGTTCTAGACAAATGACCCTACTCTACTATTTATAGGCAAACCTGGGAGAGGATGGTGTCATCCGATCGGATGGCCATCCGTCCGGATGACCCATGTCATCCGTTCGGATCACTTCTGACACTTAACGTTCCGTTCTCCCGATTCGTCTAGATATAAAATACATACAAACAAAAATGTACAACGGCAAGTACAGGACAAAATACATAGACTCGATACAGACGGAAGCTACAGACATAATGCACTAACAGACTCCCCCTTGGATGTAGCTGTAGTCTTCCTTCCTGTATAGTCTTTATTTCACCTTCCTGCTCCGCCTTGAAGCCTTAGCTTTCTGTCTCCTCACCTCATCTTGTTCAGCTAACATTTTTCGTCTAAGAGGCCTTCCTATCTCGTTCCAATACTTCCTGTACGCAGGATCTCCATCTCTCTTTCTATCCCACCTTGGGATCTTCTTCTCTTCAGATTCAATCGGTGTTTGGTCTGGTCGGTGGAGGCCTGAAGAGTTTCCTTCTTCCCAAAACTGCTGCTCTTTCAACTATCTGTCTGAACTTCTCGCTTCTCTTCTCTTTCTTTAGGAACTCCTCCAACTCTAAGTCTCTGAACTTAGTCTTCCAATATCTACCAGAATTGATATCCTTTGCAAAGCATAAGTTTGCCATCTTCTGATATTGTTGAGCCTGTGCTTTGTCTGGAGCATCATATACAATCTTGTTGAAACATAAGCACTCAATATCCTTCTTCGAACAATTAACCAACCACATTGGATCTAACACATTGATCCTCCTTGCTTCTCCCGTCTTCTTGTCAAACAAAGATATCACCGCTTCTGCTGTGCTTTGGTTGTACATCCAACCTTGAAAGTCTTCATAAAAGTCTTGTTCCATCGCACGCAGTGGCATATTCTTTAGACATCTTGGCGGCTTTATCTTCAGAGTTACATCCTTTTCTCCTGTGATTGGATCATATTTGACAATCTGCTCTGGAAAGTGTGGCTTCCAATCAGGAAATCTATTCTTTGCTTGAAGCTTTATGTAGTTCCATAATTTCTGGTCGTGTATCTTCACATCAAGACCATAATAGAACTGTTTTATATTCGTTGTTTGAACAAGCTCCTCCACATCCCACCAAAGGAGTGTTTTGATGTCTGATAAAAACTCAAAATACTGACACCCGTGTTCCCTTCTGATAGCATATACCTGAAGATCTTCAAGATAACCCCACGAAAGTATATCACCCAGAGATTTATCTGGATGATCCTTAAAGTATTGAAGTGGTCTCTTGAACTTTCTCTCCTTAGGCATAACTTTGAACCAATTCTTCCTTCCTTCTAACAATGTTTCCTATGGAAAAGTCTCTGGAATTCCTTCATTACTTATCTTTTCCACCACTTTCCTACGTACTTCATCTTCATTGTGTGACATAAACATCTCAGCGAATGTAGGAAAAGTGTCATCAACACTAGAATAGTGAAAGGGCGTATCTTCTTCAGACACATCAGAGCCCTCTTCAACTATAACATCATCGAAGTGGTCTGCTTCATTTGCAAGCTTAAAAACATAATCTTTTTCTGGAGATGATGGAATTTCATCTTCTATATCAAACTTCAAATTACCGTTATCCATCCCTAATTCCTCTAACATCTCTTCTCTACTTCTAGGTACCTCTAACTCCCCCTCAAATTTAGAATGCAAGTAAATAACTTTTGGTTGAATTAGGAATACCTGATCAGCGTGTTGTTTGCCAGAAGAAGATTCCTGATGCTGATCCTCCACTTGTTCATTCAGCTCATCATTAAGAAAATTATTCAGTGATTGTTGAACATTAGGCTTCATCACTAGCAATCCTGTTGCCCCTTGATCATCGTCATCTTCATCTTCAGGATAATTATCGATATCATCAAACAACTGCTCCAATTCCTCATCATCTGTCTTTTCTTCTTCCTCTTCTTTATCACCATCTTTCTCTTCTTTGTAACAAAGTAGTTTAATATCAGCTTCTCTCGCCTTCCCTTTTCGTTATTCAACTTTCACTAGACGAATAACATCTTTCAAACTATAAGGTAGTGAGGAAGCTTCACCAATAAGAACAAAGCCTTGTTGAGGATCAACATCCATGTTTTCCTCTTCATTCATCTCTCCATCAACCATTTCAACATCAGCACCTTCAGGATGACTAGAAGAACCTGCAACCTCTTGAGTTTCAACTATCAACCCTTTCTTCTTCTGTGTGGCTTCTGCAGCTAACTCTTTCTCTCTTTGAGCTCTTCGTTCTTCGACCCTTTGAATCTCCAGGTCATTATATTGTAACACCCCAAAAAACGGGTTTGGTAATCAAACCTCGCTAATAGTGATGAACGGGTAAAATACCGTTAGTGGTAAAATTTAACCCGGTGAATATTAGGACTTAAACAAATAATCCTAATATTAATTAAAAAAAGGAGAATAAATGTTTTTAGAAAACAAAGTTATAAGGAGCCCGAGTTAACGGGACTTAAAATAAACGGGTTATAACTCCCGGAACCCCCTAAGTTAACTAGGAATAATCAAACTAGTTAGTTCTTTGTTTTAAGACAATATATAAGCATGAACTAGTAAGCCTTTTAAATAACCTTTGAAACTAGAGGGACCAAAAGGGGGCAAAGATGAAAGATTGTTTTTTAATAAAATAAATAAACACCAAAACACACACTTGAGTGTATGTTTGGTCGTACATCATCAGGAGCACAAGAAGGGTTCCTTCAAAACCCTAAAACCCACAAATTCAACAAAATCTAAGGGAAATAGAGCTAGAAAATTGGGGCTTTAACTAAATCCGTGATCACCTCAGTAAAGGGATCATAAGGTATGCTTAATTTCATTGTTTGATTTCATGTTGAATTCTTGATAAATAATTGAGGTCGAAAATTTGGTCTGCATGATTGATGTTCGAATGAAATTAGGAATGAAATCATGACTAGGAGTAAACCCTAGTCAATATCTTGTTGAATTGATGTTCACATTATGAGATTCATGATCATCCACTCATGGGGTAAATGAGTCTTGTTGAAATAGGATGAACACTAGAATTAAAATTGTCAAACTAGTGTTATTTGAGCTCCATGAAGCAAGCTTAGAATGTTAATGAATAAAATTAGACATATGAACTTAAGGAAGATGTTAAAAGTGGTTAAATAACTAGTCTTGAAACTTGATAATAATTTTGTAAAACGATGCCCATAAGGTGTTTGTTAAAACGCCAAAGAGAAAGCTAAAATGTTAAGTTTCGAATAAAAACGCATATTCGAATAACATAGTGAAATATGTGTTATATGTCATGAATGGAGTTTAAAGCAAATCATTGATTCAACTCTATAGACAAAGGAATCAAGTCTTTAAGCGGACAAACCGGAGTGGACAATATGTTTAAGGTTGATATAGCGAAAATGGTTGAGTTGGTATGTCAATGGGGTGATGGAATTCACTCCATAACCAAATTGGTCGAATTAATGGTTAAAATAATAGTGATCAAAATAAAGACACCATTTGGTAAAAGTTATAACGGGTCGGACAATCTAAGAAAATGTCTTTTAAGTAGTAAAAAAAAAAAAAAAACTCACGGTGCGAACCGAAATTGGTTCAAGGGGCATGATGGTATTAATATACCATCATACGTAGATAAATGGTCATGTCGACTAAACGGGTCAAATGGCGTGTTAATACCATTTGACAATAATAACTGACGACTACTTGTTGAGTTTTGTGATTACAGGAAGTAACATATGTTGCGTGCTTTAATTAGAAAATTTAAAGCAAGAGGTATGTAAACGGGTCAATGCTACGACCTGAGCCAGGTACACATAATTAGATTTTGTCACACCCCGAAATATCAGAGCATTGGTGTGACTGGAATGGTATCTTCATTGCACAGCGGAAGCAAATAAGTTAAGACTTTTAGAAAATGAACGCCCACTAAGTACTCGACTCTTCATGATTCTCCTATTCCAACCGTGCCTTAACTTTTGAAATGCAACCTGAGAAAGAAACATGCGAAAAATCAACATAAAGTTGAGCGAGTTCATAGTTTGTTTATAAAAGATTTGAAATAAATCTTTTGAATAACCGTTTTGTGAAATATTATTGAGAAAACGAATTTGAAAATCATTTTCTTGTCAAGTTATATGATAACTCTGTATTTGTAACGCATTATACTTGCAAAAACCTTGCATTTGTAAACTCCCTTGTTTGTAAAATTTGTGAACTGTCAATGTTCACCCTGACATTGACATTATGCCTGCATAATCCTATGCTTTGAATTTGTATGTAACATGATATGTAATTTGTAAAGACGTATCTAAAACTGAGTTATGTAAATGTAAGGAATACGAGATCGTTAATGGTTCGCGAGGCCACTAACATATGTAACGACATAGGAAGCATCCAAACCATATGCATTTTTAGCTGTCGAATCCACGACTGTCGATTCACGACTAGAGACACAAAAGCACTGCTTGGTACTAGTGTGACCAAGAGTGTGGCTACCTGAAACCCATTAGATCTAACCTTTTGTTCCGCGGTCTTGGTATGTAACTGATTAATGGTGCTTATGTTACCCTATTCGTCACATGATCTATTGTGTCATTCCTTAGTTTAACATGTCGTTTGTACTTGTACTTTCCCGTAGTTTAGAAAACTAGAATACGTGTGTATGCACATTTCGAAAAAAAATACGCTTGTTGGAAAAACCGGTATAGAATATAAGTTTTTCGTAAACCATTTGTGTTTATTAAAATCGTTTAGAAATACGTAATTTATTTTTATCGAAAACCTTGTATGCTTTGCAAAACGTGCATGTCTTTCCACCCCGAAAACATTCAGAAAAATGTAAAACCGTAAAAAGGTGGGGTTATGAACTCACCTGGATTTCCATGTGCAAAGCTAGCTAAATACGACTCTGTGATGTCGTTTCCAAGACGTGACTTGCTAGCGTTCATTCTACAATATTCCTAACACGGAATATTTTATAAGTTTCTAACCAAAAGCGGTAACTAAACTACGTGTCATCGAGCTCTACCGAATCGTTGACTGAACGATTCGACGTAAGTTGTTAACTTAACGAAAATGATCAAGTTATACTCGTTTAGTTTCGATTAATGTCGTTAATAGTTTACTAAGTCTAGAAAGTACTTAGTTTTCAAGAAATTCGAATATATAGATATTTATACAAAAATATAAATATTTGGGTAGGATAGTGTTAGTCGTCCTGCGAAGTCGTTCGTTGATATATAGTACGCCGTTTAGGCGTTTAAAATAAATATATAAACTATATTTATTTTATAAAAGAAGTCGTATTATCGGCGTTTGAAACAACACAAATAGTTATATTAATCTTGTGAAAGAATTGTCGAATTTTGAAGTTTAAAATAACTACATTTCTTGTTGTAAATAATTTTCCGAATCGTCGTTTATTGTAAGTTGCAAAGTGTTGTGGTAAGAAGTTATATATTTGTAATCGATTTTATAAAATATTATTTGAATCCGATAGTTTTATTTTATGATAAAACGCGTTGTATATTACGGATTTTCTCGAAAAACGGGCAGAGTTTCCTCTGTTTTTGGACGCCCCCAACAACACAAGTTGTCGTTATTTTATCAAAATTCAATCAACAATTCACTATTATTTAGTATAACCAATTTATGTAAACAAGATTGTAAATAAATCCAAGTATGTTTTAACTAATAATTTGTCACTTCGTTCGGTTCAAGCTCGATTTCACGGGAGACATAAAACTATAAAAAAATGTAAATACTAATCGCGGTGTTAAACTATTTACCAAAACTCGCGTCGAGGCGTTGACTAGGTTGACCAAGTCAACTGAGTTGACCGGGTTTGACCAGCTGAGTTGACCGAGTCACTGGGTTGACTCGGTTTGACCGAGTCTGACCGGGTTTGACTCCTTTGACCAGTGTTGACCGGGTTTGACCCGTTGTTGACCCGAACTATTATCTGACCCGAACCGGATTGTGACCCGAGCCGAACCCAAACTGAAATCTGAACCATGACTGAACCAAGACTCAAAACTTCCACAAATTTCCAATCTTCTAAAATCCGAACCTGCTGTCGTGACCCGAAGCTGATCGTGTATCGTAGCCGAAGTAAACCCGAACCACTGCGAACCCTTGAAACGACCCGAAACAAACACCCGGCTCCCAAACCACCATTATCGTTGCCGGACGACAACTGTCGTCGCCTTTATGGCTTCAACCATTACCATCAACTTCATCCTTTCGAACATCCACCCCCTCCGCCGCCGGAAACGACGACATCGACGCCGACACCGACACTCATCAAACCTGAAACGTAACCAAAACTGGCTGGAGAGATAGATCTTTACAGATCTGAAAGTAAAAGAGGGGAAGATGACGAATTAGAAAAGTTTACCGGAGAAATTTTTGGACCTGCGGCTGTTGTGACTCGAGAGAGTGTTACCGGAACCACCGCCGCCATCAACGACGGCACCGGCTCCGGCTCCGCCGGTTCTTCCTCTTTCTTCCGTCTCCTCTTCTACTCGGTCTCTCTCTCTCTCTTTCCGTTTCTCTGTGTAGCACCGCCGCACGCCACCACCATCTGGTGGTGGCAGCCGCTAACTAAAAAAAATTAGAGGGGGAGGGGGTGTGGCTGGGTTGGGTTTTGTTTTGTGAGGAAAGTGGTTTCCCTGTGTTTGATTTATTTGAAGAAGAGGAAGTCTAGGTCTTTATGTGTAATTTGTTGCAAATCTCCTGTATGTGTGAAGAGATGAGGTGTTTTCATTTATGTGTGTGTGTATCTTCAGTAGAGATCGAGAGAGGGTGAGTGAAGGAATAAGGTTTTTGAGAGTGGGGTGGTGATCTTATAGATTGTAGATGTTTCAACTTTTGAGACAACAAGATCTTGTAGAGATTTTGTAGATCTTGTAGAGATCTTGATAAGATTTTCAAGTAAACCAAAAATTGTTTGCTTCCTCTTCATCACTTCATATGTAGTAATTTTTATTCACATACTTTAGATATAAGTGTATTATATATTTAAATGTATATAAAGTCTCAATTGGGTGGGTGGTATTACTTAATGTGTATATTTTTAAAATACACACACTGGTAATATATTTGTTTGTAATAATGCTCTGTTTTGTTTAAGCAAGTGCAATATGTATATACGGACTTTGCTAAACATGTAGCGTAACCTAAGAAAATTATGTCTGCTACGTATATGTGCAATATAATAATGTAGAATGATTGTATGGATTAACCAGAAAATTTGCCAGTTGTCACATTCTCCCCCTGTTACAGAAATTTCGTCCTCGAAATTTAGACTACGTTAACTCCTTAGAGTTATGTTAAACATGGGTAAATATGAATAATAACAAGGTGAATGATCATGAAATCGAATCAAGACTTATTAGAATTATGTGAATTCAAGGACAGTCCTCAACAATGAGAACCCAACGGTTAAAAGAAATGTGTTTCAGAAATTGATGTCTCTGGAAACAAAACGTACTGATACAGTCATCAGTGTGACTAAGTTAGCAGGGGTCCAACAAAGGACCGGAATTTCAAGCAATAGTATTCCAAACGAACGTTTACAATATGCCAATTAGTTCTAGAAACAATAACATCCACCGAATGAACTTAGAATCAACAGACTCAAATGAAATAGTTTTGCATGAAGCGCTCGATCGTGATCAGCACAAGCTGCAAGTTATACCGACGCCACAAGGTGTCGCAATGAATGAAATAATTCAATAATAGGGGTGATCGAACAAGTATTACCTGTGTTTTGCATGAAACGCTCAATCATGATTTGCCCAAGCTACAAGTTTGTACTGACACCACAAGGTGTCGTAATGATTTAAATAATTCAATAATAACGGTGATTAAACAAATTCACCGTGTTTGAAGTCAAGTGAAAGCACAATGAAGTAAATATGAAAATTTGTTTCTAACAACATCATAGGATTTTTCAATTGACAATGAATGGAACATCAAAAAAAAAATAATGTTTTCGATCGAAGTTGAAGAAGCATGTAATATCGCAAGACATTCGATCGATAATGAAAGAACCATTAGTAGGTACACCGGAATATAGAATGAATTTGTGTACCATTGCCCTAACACACGATTGTGTTAAGACTGCTGTAATATGATAAATCAAAGCGGATTTAAAGCAAATCAATAAATAAATAATTAAATCCGTGCATGAGATGCGTAAACGAGATTAGCGCAAGCTTCAAATTAATGAAAACACCACCACAAGGTGTCAAAATCAGCAAACGACTTAATGGAGTCGTAGACCAAACAAGTCTACTATGACTCGAAACAAATGAAACACTTGTTAATACGAATTTGAATATGATGCTTTCAATACATCATATGGTGTCTTGAATTGAAACTTGCATTATGATTAGGAGATATAGGTAGATACCTGGAATGTGGAATTATAAAGTGTGAAAGGAAAAGAACGAGTTTTAGACTAAAATGCATAATATTTCCTAAATGGGTCAAAATGATTTTTGTGCATATGTATTTCATAAGAAAGTATGAACCCGAGCTAGGGGTCTTGAGTTAAATACATTGACGAATGTATATTGGTTGTTTAAGAAACAAGTTGGTGGTTTTGAATACAAACGGGTCGGAATGTTGAAATTGAATAATAAGCCGAATGCTTAAAAATTTAGAATTTTATTAGTTCGAATGTCGAATTTTAACTCCACAAGATGGAGAATTAAATGACGAGCGCGTAGGAAAAAGAATCGCGTAAAACGGACATCCAGGTAAAAAGTTATGGACCTTCAAAGATAGAATTTTTAGAAATTTCGGAGTTGGGCATAATGCAGGTCAAAAGCCTGCACCCGCTGGAAAACCGTCTCCCCCGCGGCACGCGGAGGGAGACCCTGAACCTGTCGCGACACGCAGAGCTTGCTCACGGCCCACGAAAGCTGATAAGGTATCTGTCGCGGGGCGCAACAAACCCAAAATACTGAAATTTTATTTTGTTTTCGTTCTTTGATATTTGAACTTGTTTACATACGTTTTAATGTTGTCAAAACTAACAACTGATGTGGTTTTGACCTTAGGTGATGTTAGTCTCATTCCGGATGCCGATCAAGCAAGAATTCAAGAACCGAACACAAAGTTTTGAAGCTTCCGCGCTAAATAAATCTTGTATTAGACGATGTTTGTTTGTAAACACTAACTAAATGTTGAATGTTTTTAAAACTAGTTTGTTGACTAACTTAGAATATCGTAACCATGTAATCTTGGTTTTTATAACTTAGTCTTTAAATTATGCATTTTGATTTGAAAATGCATGTTTTAGTCTAAAATCTTAAACTAATGAGACGGGTGTTACAAGTTGGTAATCAGAGCTCATGGTTAAAGAGTATAGTGTGTTCGGTTCAAGGCTTGATCGTAAATCCGGTAAGTACATGAATATTAATGGTTCAATATGTTTAAAGTGTTGTGAACAACACATAGAGTTATCGTGTAATACAAGTTACACCAATCAAATTGATAAATGATAGATATAGTTAACAAAATTACGTGCGTTGACACGTATAGTAGAAAAGCCTTGTATTATCATACGGGCGTTTAGTGAAGTTGAAATTACCAATCTTTGTAAATGTTTTAAATGAAAGGATACTCGCATCTGAAGATGGCGAGGGTGTAACAAGTGACAGATAGGATAGGGGAACGGTCCGAAGTATGACAAGTGGAGCATGCTCACCAAGGATCAAATCGTGTAACAATCGCGAATAAGAATAATGGCAAGGAACGCCCGTCGGGGCAAGCATTACCAGGTGCACGCTTTTAAAATTTAATCGCACAAGTAGTAATATGCAACAAACACGTAGGGATTGACGATTGCATATAACTGATAAAACCTGAGAAACCTGAATAGGATGTCTATTCAGGATGATGTTTCCAAGAGAAGTTTAATAGAAACATGTGTTATTCACGATGATGAATAACAAAGAAATAATAGGATTAGTTTATGTGAAAACTTGGATGCGAATAAATATCCAAGTGAATAATTCTCAATATAATACTATTTAGAAAAGTAGCGATCACATTAACAAATGTAATGATATAATAGCTAGGTAAAAAGGAAAACATTTTGTATGTTCAAAGAATAAAACGGGTAAAACTAATAATTGATAAATAACAATTAAATAAAGTTTTACCAACTGAAACCAAAGATATGGAAAATAAACAAAAGCGTTACTTACATAGGGCGTGATGTGAAAACTATAAAAAGGTCATGTGTGTCATGTGTTAATCGCTTACTCTGGCCAAGTAAGTAGTGGCATATGATACCATGAACTTCTTGTAGTGGACGCATTTATGTCCAATGTAGTAAGGACGGGGTGAATGGGACGAATTAAAAAGGTACCCAAATGAATAAAACAAGTAAGATGTTTGATAGTAAACATAAACGCAAGTCGGATGACGGGAGCGTATTACGTTAGAATAACGAGCCCGAGAGAAGGGACAAAGATTAAAGTAAATGAAAATACAAACCAACTAATGAGAATGCTAAGGCATAGAGATAAAAGTTTGACTGTCGCAAGTGATGAAATTCATAGGGACAAGTCAAATGAATTAAACAAAGAATAAAGAACTTGATTAAATAAGCGCAAACCGAATAACGGAAGTGTGAAATATTAATGAACCTATGAGATGTGTCGTAATGAAACGTAGATAGGAAAAACGCAAACTAGCGAAACAAGAATGTAAAAAAAAATGATCTACGAGATCATCATAACCTACGGGATTATAATTAATGTTAAGTCTACGGGACCAAAAGACCCTCGGGTCACGAATAGAAAGAAACGAACTGATGGGGTTTTACCTTAGAAGGTGGAAATCTAAGGAAAAAGCCTGTGAGGCTATGTGAAGGAACCTACGGGTCAATAATGTAAAGCGAGGAAACTGGTTGCAACTTCCCGCGTAAAATAATAACGGAAGGTAAAATTTATATAAAATCGATGAGTTTCGCTAAGTTAACCGAATGGGTTAAAACGAAGAGATCGTGAAAAGTCTGGTTGACAAAAGTGAAGGATTTCACTAAAAACATCTAAACGGGTAGGAATAATAAAAGAATTCACAAACATTTGAATTGTGTCATTTCACAAAAAGGGCGAAGACAGTACCGAAATGACAACGGAAAGGGATAAATCCTTAGATGTGAATTCCTTGATATGAGAGATTGACATGAGTTAAAGAGAAAACGTTAAACTAAAATTCGGTTTTAGTGAAAAAAAATAACGTTTTAACAAATATAAATATTATGAGAGGAATTGGATAGCACTAAAAGAATGGGTGCATGCAGACACATTCGAAAAGAAAATTTTTGATAACGAAAAGATTATCTAACTTAAACATGACGTGATACGATCACGGTTAAGAAAAGTAATATGGAATATAACCACGTTATAGCGTGAACTAAGAAATGAGGACGATAAAAGTTTGTAAGCCTCGAGAAGGCAAAGTGGATATACCCGAGTGACGGGGTATAAGGTAACCGGTGACTAACAAGTCTAACCGCCAATATAATTAATCAATAAAGATAAAGGATATAAGCTGAAAGTAACGGCCAGTGAGGCCTTACACATGAAAGACGTACACGTCGATATAAATGAAAACATTATATCAAAAGGAATGAATGAAATGCCTTGAAAACGAAACTAAGTTCGTTTAGTCTAAATTAATGAGCTACGTAAATAAGGTTTCAGGGACGAAACCTCTTTAAGGGGGGTAGACTTGTAACACTCAAAAAAACGGGTTTGGTAATCAAATCTCGCTAATAGTGATGAACAGGTAAAATACCGTTAGTGGTAAAATTTAACCAGGTGAATATTAGGACTTAAACAAATAATCCTAATATTAATTAAAAAAAAGGAGAATAAATGTTTTGAGAAAACAAAGTTATAAGGAGCCCGAGTTAACGAGACTTAAAATAAACGGGTTATAACTCCCGGAACCCACTAAGTTAACTAGGAATAATCAACATAGTTAGTTATTTGTTTTAAGACAATATATAAGCATGAACTAGTAAGCCTTTTAAATAACCTTTGAAACTAGAGGGACCAAAAGGGGGCAAAGATGAAAGATTGTTTTTAATTAAAATAAATAAACACCAAAACACACACTTGAGTGTGTGTTTGGTCGTACATCATCAGGAGCACAAGAAGGGTTCCTTCAAAACCCTAAAACCCACAAATTCAACAAAATCAAAGGGAAATAGAGCTAGAAAATTGGGGCTTTAACTAAATTCGTGATCACCTCGGTAAAGGGATCATAAGGTATGCTTAATTTCATTATTTGATTTCATCTTGAATTCTTGGTAAATAATTGAGGTTGAAAATTTGGTCTGCATGATTGATGTTCGAATGAAATTAGGAATGAAACCATGACTAGGATTAAACCCTAGTCAATATCTTGTTGAATTGATGTTCAAATTATGAGATTCATGCTCATCCACTCATGGGTTAAATGAGTCTTGTAGAAATAGGATGAACACTAGAATTAAAATTGTCAAACTAGTGTTATTTGAGCTCCATGAAGCAAGCTTAGAATGTTAATGAATAAAATTAGACATATGAACTTAAGGAAGATGTTAAAAGTGGTTAAATAACTAGTCTTGTAACTTGATAATAATTTTGTAAAACGATGCCCATAAGGTGTTTGTTAAAACGCCTAAGAAAAAGCTAAAATGTTAAGTTTCGAATAAAAACGCATATTCGAATAACATAGTGAAATATGTGTTATATTTCATGAATGGAGTTTTAAGCAAATCGTTGATTGAACTCTATAGACAAAGGAATCGAGTCTTTAAGCAGACAAACCGGAGTGGACACGCGCTTGAAGGGAACGCTTTAAAGGTACGCGACTTGTCGTTCCATACATTTATGTAGACAAACTTAATTAAAATATGTTTAAGGTTGATATAGCGAAAATGGTTGAGTTGGTATGTCAATGAGGTGATGGAATTCACTCGACAACCAAATGGGTCGAATTAATGGTTAAAATAATAGTGATCAAAATAAAGACACCATTTGGTAAAAGTTATAACGGGTCGGACAATCTGAGAAAATGTCTTTTAAGTAGTAAAAAAAAACTCACGGTGCGAACCGAAATTGGTTCAAGGGGCATGATGGTATTAATATACCATCATAGATAGATAAATGGTCATGTCGACTAAAGGGGTCAAATAGCGTGTTAATACCATTTGACAATAATAACTGACGACTACTTGTTGAGTTTTGTGATTACAGGAAGTAACATATGTTGCGTGCTTTAATTAGAAAATTTAAAGCAAGAGGTATGTAAACGGGTCAATGCTATGACCCGAGCCAGGTACACATAATTAAATTTATAGTCAAAAGTGGTATTTTCGTCAATTAATTAGTGGAAGTCCTTCGCCGTAAAACAAGGGACTAAAATTGACCAAAAAGCCCTTGAAGGGTAAATTAGGCAAACAACCCATATGGGTTGTTTGGAAACTTGCATTATGATTAGGAGATATAGGTAGATACCTGGAATGTGGAATTATAAAGTGTGAAAGGAAAAGAACGAGTTTTAGACTAAAATGCTTAATATTTCCTAAATGGGTCAAAATGGTTTTTGTGCATATGTATTTCATAAGAAAGTATGAACCCGAGCTAGAGGTCTTGAGTTAAATACATTGACGAATGTATATTGGTTGTTTAAGAAACAAGTTGGTGGTTTTGAATACAAACGGGTCGGAATGTTGAAATTGAATAATAAGCCGAATGCTTAAAAATTTAGAATTTTATTAGTTCGAATGTTGAATTTTAACTCCACAAGATGGAGAATTAAATGACGAGCGTGTAGGAAAAAGAATCGCGTAAAACGGACATCCAGGTAAAAAGTTATGGACCTTCAAAGTTAGAATTTTTAGAAATTTCGGAGCTGGGCATAATGCAGGTCAAAAGCCTGCACCCGCTGGAAAACCGTCTCCCCCGCGGCACGCAGAGGGAGATCCTGAACCTGTCGCGACACGCGGAGCTTGCTCGCGCCCCGCGAAAGCTGATAAGGGATCTGTCGCGGGGTACAACAGACCAAAAATGCTGAAATTTTATTTTGTTTTCGTTGTTTGATATTGGAACTTGTTTACATACGTTTTAATGTTGTCAAAACTAACAATTGATGTGGTTTTGACCTTAGGTGATGTTCGTCTCATTCCGGATGCCGATCAAGCAAGAATTCAAGAACCGAACACAAAGTTTTGAAGCTTCCGTGCTAAATAAATCTTGTATTAGACGATGTTTGTTTGTAAACACTAACTAAATGTTGAATGTTTTTAAAACTAGTTAGTTGACTAAATTAGAATATCATAACCATGTAATCTTAGTTTTTATAACTAAGTCTTTAAATTATGCATTTTGATTTGAAAATGCATGTTTTAGTCTAAAATCTTAAACTAATGAGACGGGTGTTACATATACATAGCTTGGACATTGAATCCAAGCTTATGTTCTATCACAGTATACATCATGTTTAATTGTTCATCTTTTACGACTTTATCTACCCTCAGAACTTCAATCTCTTGCCTTAGAACTTTGTTTTCATTAGAAGACGACTCATGTAGATTAGCGATCATTTGATGCAGCGTCTTGTTTGTTTCATTCATCAGCTCATACTTTGCATTAACTTCATCAAACTCTGAAGTAATAGTGTCAATGACTTTGGCTTGTGCTGTAAGAGTGTCATTCAAATCATCTATAATCTCAGCATGATTGTTGTATGCATTCTTCAACTCTTCATTCTTTGCTTTGACATCTTTAAGCTCAGCTTCAACTTTTGCTTTCTCTTTTTCCAAACTACTTACTTTCTTTGTCAACACTTTTATCTTCTCATCATGAAACATATCATAATCACCTTCTGGAAGTTCAATTGAAAATTCACCATGAATCTTAGGAAAACCATCATATTGTCACACCCCGAAATATCAGAGCATTGGCGTGACTGGACTGGTATCTTCATTGCACAGTGGAAGCAAATAAGCTAAGACTTTTAGAAAACGAACGCCACTAAGTACTCAAATCTCCAATGGTTCTCCTATTCCAACCGTGCCATAACTTGGAAAAGTAACCTGAGAAAGAAACATGCGAAAAATCAACATAAAGTTGAGCGAGTTCATAGTTTGTTTGTAAAGATTTGAAATAAATCTCTTTGAATAACAGGTTTTGTGAAATATTATCGAGAAAACGAATTTAGAAATCATTTTCTTGTCAAGTTATATGGAAACTTTGTATTTGTAACGCATTATGTTCGTAAAACCATATATTTGTAAACTCCTGTATTTGTAAAGTTTGTATAACCGTCAATGCCCACCCTGACTTTGACTTCATGCCCACATAATCCTATGCTTTGAATTTGTATAAAACATGGTATGTAATTTGTAAAACCCCGGTATGAAAGCAACAAAGAAAACAGATCACCAATGGTTTGCAAGGCCATTGATATGTGTGAAGTGATGCATGAAAACTCAAACCTAGCAGACTTGTACCGGGCTTCCAGCTGTAAGACATAGTCACCACATGGTCCAACCCGCGGACTCATGGGTGGGGCTCGCAACACCCAAATAGATCTATCACTCATGTCCCTCGGTCCTACAACGAGGATTAATGGCCTTAAGTGTTGTACCCACCACTCACATGATCTAAGTGTACCATTCCTTAGCTAACCATACCAATTGTAATTGTATGTAACCATTTTGTAACATGTACCCACTGGGAGTCCCGTTTCTCAAACGCAGACCAACCCAGTCCCATTATTATAACTAGACGATCCCATCCCTAGTCATGAAAATCATTCACATTTTGATAATACGCTTTTGTTTTGTAAAAACCGGTATATTTAGTATGATCCATTCGTAAACCATTTGAGTTCCTCGAAATCCGTTCGTAATATGATTTAGAAATATGAGTTTTCGTTCGTTCAAAAACTTTGTATGTTCTTGCAATACGTGCTTTGTCTAAAATATGCAGTCTTTGTTAGTCGAAAACCTTGTGTGTTTCTGCAAAACGTGCATGTCTTTCCACCCCGAAAACATTTATAAAAATGTAAAACCGTAAAAAGGTGGGGTTATGAACTCACCTGAATTGCCTTGTGCAAGGTTAGCTAATTACGACTTCGTGATGTCGTTTCCAAGATGAGACTCGCTAGCGTGCATTCTATCATATTCCTAACACGGAATATCTTATAAGTTTCTAAATAAACGCAGTAACTAAACTACGTGTCACCGAGCTCTACCGAATCGTTAATCGAACGATTCAACGGTAAGTAGTTAACTTATCGGAAATGATTAGGTCATATTTGATAAGTATCGTTTATCGTCGATAATAACTAATAAGTCTTGAAAAGACTTGGTTCTCGAGATATTTAAAAATAAATAAATATTTATATCGAAATATATAAATATCGTTAAGATCGCTTGTCGTCCCGAGAAGTCGCACGTGTATAAAAAAATGTTTATATGAAAATTACATATAACAATTTCACAACATATATTGTGTCTTGTATATATTCGTCAAAGTATATGTAGATGCCGTTTAGGCGTTTAAAATAAATATAAAAGATATATTTATTTTACAAAAGTATCATCGAGTTGTTTGTGTTTAAAAATAAATATATAAGCTATATTTACTTTTATATAAGAATACGAGTCGTTGGATGTTAAAAATAAATATATAAACTATATTCATTTTATAAGAGTTGGTGTTGTTTGATATTTAAAATGAATACATAACTATATGTATTTGTATAAACGAATTCGTGTTGTTTGTTATTGGAAATAAATATATAACATATATTTACTTTTATAAAAGAATCGAATTATTTGATGTTCGAAGTAAATATATAAACTATATTTATTTTATAAAGGAATCGTCGTTTTTGTTTGACGTTTGAAAGAAATATAGAAACTATATTTATTTGTAATAATGAAATCGGATTATCGTCGTTTGAAACCATATAAATAAGTATATTGTTTTTATTAAAGACTTGTCTAATTTCGATGTTTAGAATAAATATAACAACGATATTTATTGTTGTAAATGATATCTGAATCGTCGTTTTTGTATGTTGTAAAGTGCCGTCAAGAAAAGTTATTTGAATCCGATAGTTTCATTTTATGATAAAACACTTTGTATTTACGGATTTTCTCAAAAACGGGCAGAGTTTCCCCTGTTTTTGGACTACCCCGACAACACAAGTTGTCGTTACAATTATGAAAACTCAATAACGATTAAAACCAAAATATGTCTAACTATATACGCGTTATGTAAACTTGATTAATATTTGATCCAGTTCGGTTTAAGCTCGATTTCACGAATAAATAGAACTATATAACAACGTAAATAAATAAAACGCGTCGCTAATTCTTTACCAGTCTTCGTGTCAAAAAGCTGAGTTGACCGAGTCAACTGGGTTGACCGAGTTGACTCGCTGAGTTGACCAGTCTTGACCAAGTTGACTTGGTTCGACCGAGTCGACCCGACCCGCTTAAACCCAAAACCAAAGAGATCTGACCAACCCGAACCTGTTGACCACTGATGACTGAGTTAAACCCGAACACTGAGTTGACCCGCATCATGACCCGAGCCAAATATAAACTGAACCGCGACACCCGAAACTTTAACCGAGTCTTGAATCCTGACCTAAACATGACCCGAAACATAACCGTCACCACTACAGTCGTCATCAGCCAAACACCACCTTCACCATCAACATTATCATCACAACATCATCATCAACATGTCGATTATCAGTAGAAACTTCAACCCCGCTTGAAACAAACATCGATCGGAGAAAGAAGCGAGAAGAAAAACGTGGATCTAATAAGATCTTGACGAAATTGAGAGAGTTTAGTGCTTACCGAGGAAAATGACTCGAACCTGAAGCTCGTCGGACCAGAACACCACAATCAATATCAGTCATCACCGCCACCGCCGCCGCAGGTGGTGGTGCCGTTGTTTTCCGCCGCTGCACGCCATATGCCACCACTCTCTCTTTCTGTTTCTCTCTCTCGTCTCTCTGCTTTGTCGTCGCAGCTGGTCATCATGCCGTCACCATCACGCGCCGCCACCACTGTAGGTGGTCGGCTGGTTATTGTAGAGAGGGGGGTTTAGGGGTATCGTTGCGGAGGAGGGGGTGCGTCTAGTGAAGTTGATCGGCCGGAGACCCTACCGGAAACCGGTGTCGCTTCATGTTTGCTGGACGGATGAGAGAGATGGGAGGGTGATTGTTTGAGTATGATGTACAGATCGAGAGAGAGGAGTAGAGTTTGAGGAAGTAAATGTCTGTGTTTTGGAAAGATGAGTTCCTTCTTGTGGGTTGCAGGTTAAATCGAGAGGGTGGAAGGGGTATGGGTCTTTATAGAGAGGTTGAGATTTTGCATAGATCTTGTGTGTTTCAAATTTTGAAACAAAAATCTCTTATAGAGATTTTGTGGAGATTTGCAGAGATTTTGCAAGATCTAGTTGAGATTTAGTATAGATTTTGGTAAGATTCTTAAGGAAGAGATCTAATATATTATGTGCAGATTTAGGTTTGTGGGTTTTGGGCTTGGGCGTAGGGCCCACAAGCCCATCTCATGTGTAAGTGGCCCGTAATTCCTACGAGACCCGTTGTCAAAACTCGAACCCCGTTTAATGTCAAAAGATAAAATTTTAGTATTAAAACACATAAAATACGGTCGGTAGTCGTTGTTTGTGCGTTTAGTCGTCGGTTGCGTAAAAAGCTCGTAAAATGCTTCGTGTATCGTTTTTAATCCGTTTTTCGATCCGGTTTCGACTGTAGTTACTAAAATTTTATTAAGGAGCTAAATATAGCATAAAATGTAAGTTTTGAAGGTGACAGGCGTCTCCGTCGCTTCCGTTTCGTTGCCGATGCGTTTCCTGCTATCGCGTTTTTAGTTCACGTTTGCGTTTGTGTCGCACGGAAGCCCAAACAAATTCACAAAATTAAACTCATAAATATAAAATACTCGTAGAAAATCCGTATTTGTTGGCATTGTCAGTATTTCATACGGTATCAGTTCGTTTTCGTTTGATGTTCCACAGATTCCACGTGAATCTTCATACGCGTACTGTAAAGTCGGATAAATGTTCCTAGGCACTCCAAAGGACTAATTAAGTTAATTTGTGCTGTAAAAACTATTTATTATCGCATTAATCACCTGTTAATCACGAAATTAAGAGCCGTAAATCACCGGTTGTCACATTCTCCCCCTGTTAATGAAATTTCGTCCTCGAAATTTAGACTACGTTAAATCCTTCGAGTTACGTATGTGTAGGTAAATATAAATAGTATCAAAGTGGATGACCACGAAATCGGATCAAGACGTATTCGAATTATGTGAATTCAAGGACATTCCTCAACAATAACAACCCAACGGTTTAAAAGAAATGTGTTTCAGCAATTGATGTCAAGGAAACAAGACGTATAGATACAGTCACTAGTGTGACTAAGTTAACAAGGATCCAACAAAGAACAGTAACTTCGACCAATCGAATTCCATATAAACATTTACTACATGTAAATGAGTTCTAGAAGCAATAACATCCTCTGGATGACCTTAGAATCAACAAGCTCAAATGTAATACTTTGCATGGGACGCTCGATCGTGATCAGCACAAGCTGTAAGTTATACCGATGCCACAAGGTGTCGTAATGAATGAAACAATTCAATAATATGGGTGATCGAACAAGTATCACCTGTGTTTTGCATGAAACGCTCGATTATGATTAGCCCAAGCTACAAGTTTATACCGACACCACAAGGTGTCGTGGTGATTTAAATAATTCAATATTAGCGGTGATCAAACAACTTCACCGTGTTTGAAATCAAATGAAAATGCAATAAAGTGAATCTGAAAGTTTGTTTCAAATGACATCATAGGATTTTCAATTGAAAATGGAACATCAAAGAAATAGTGTTTTCGATCGAAGACGAAGAAGCAATAAATATTGCAAAACATCTGATCGATGTTGAAAGGACCGTCAGGAGGTACATCTAAATATAGAAATGAATTTGTGTACCATTGTCTTAACACACGATTGTGTTAAGACTGTTGTAATATGATAAATCAAAGCGGATTTAATCTAAACCAATAAACAAATAATTAAATCTGTGCATGAGATATGTAAACGAGTTTAGCGCAAGCTTCAAATTAGTGAAAGCACCACCACAAGGTGTTGAAATCAATAAACGACTTAATGGAGTCGAATACCAAACAAGTTTACTACGACTCAGAACAAATAAAGTGCTCGTTAAAATTGATTTGAATATGATGCTCCCAATACATCATATGATGCTTTGAATTGAACATGTGGAATGGACAAGTTCAAACAATTGAATTTGGTTTCGGCGCAAGCCGACAATAAGGACATGAATTGACAAGAAAACTTTCGGCATGGTCACAACGAGAAAACCATGTATGTAACTTGAAAAGAAGAGAAATTTCAAGAAAATGTGTTGACTTGATAACAACGGAGCCAACAATTACAATAATGCAGGTCATTCGAATCACAAATCAATAATTGGATTTAGCGAAATAATATTTGAACTTTAATGAAACGCTTTATTCGAAACGAAACCACATGCGTAACAAACGATGCATGTGTAACATATGAATTTTTCAAGAAATGAAGCAATGAGTGTTCGCTATAATGAAAGAAATGATCGTGATACAATGACCATTAAGAGGAGTAGAGATGTGAAAATCTACTCACTAGATGCAAAAGTCGGAATTTCAATAAAAGAAATTTAAGGACTTTACCTGGGGTTTCATGTGATGACCAGTTGTTAGTTGACATTAGCATGGAATGTTGAACATAGCGTATTCGTCGTTAATAAGATAGGGGGAATACGAAGGCATGCGTCTTCTCCTTAGCATGACTCGTGTCGTTTGCAGGACCTCGTGCCAAACCGCCGCTTCCTAATCCATAGTTTTCGCGCTGACAGGATTAGCATCATCGCTGAAATGCTCCACAATGTCTTCTCAGTGACTTCACCTCGAAGGTCGTATGCGACGTACTTCAACCTCCATTGATGTATAACTTAAGTTTCACGTATACTTGTGCACTAGCGTTTCGTTATGCGTAGGCTGCCTGCTCGGGAAGTCAAAATATCATAGACAATATGGATAATAGTGTGTGCCCGAGTCAATATTCGCGGTTCCTACGTGATGATCTTTATTGAACTTCAACATAAGTTTCCAAAGGTCTTAAATGCATGTTTCCTAAACTCTCAGAGTTTTGTGTACTGAATGCGATTGTTTTGTGTACCGTGTATGAAACACCACAATAGCGTATGTTTGAAAACAAAATTTTGACTGTTTGCTTTTCGGCAACGGTTGGAGACCATATTTGAGTCTTAGGCGTTCTGTATGTATTCAAAGTCTTAATAGTCTAAGTCCCAGAGAAATATATGAGGTTAGAGCCTAGGTATCTCTACAGAAAACCCTATTTGTTGTAACCTATAGCTCTGATACCAATCTGTCACACCCCGAAATATCAGAGCATTGGCGTGACTGGACAGGTATCTTCATTGCACAGCGGAATCAAATAAGCTAAGACTTTTAGAAAACAAACGCCACTAAGTACTCAAATCTCCAATGGTTCTCCTATTCCAACCGTGCCATAACTTGGCAAAGTAACCTGAGAAAGAAACATGCGAAAAATCAACATAAAGTTGAGCGATTTCATAGTTTGTTTGTAAAGATTTGAAATAAATCTTTTTGAATAACCGGTTTTGTGAAATATTATTGAGAAAACGAATTTAGAAATCATTTTCTTGTCAAGTTATATGGAAACTTTTTATTTGTAACGCATTATGTTCGTAAAACCATATATTTGTAAACTCCTGTATTTGTAAAGTTTGTATAACCGTCAATGCCCACCCTGACTTTGACTTCATGCCCGCATAATCCTATGCTTTGAATTTGTATAAAACATGGTATGTAATTTGTAAAACCCCGGTATGAAAGCAACAAGGAAAACAGATCACCAATGGTTTGCAAGGCCATTGATATGTGTGAAGTGATGCACGACAACTCAAACCTAGCAGACTTGTGCCGGGCTTCCGGCTGTAAGACATAGTCACCACATGGTCCAACCCGCGGACTCATGGGTGGGGCTCGCTACACCCAAATAGATCTATCACTCATGTCCCTCGGTCCTACAACGAGGATTAATGGCCTTAAGTGTTGTACCCACCACTCACATGATCTAAGTGTTCCCTTCCTTAGCTAACCATACCAATTGTAACTGTATGTAACCATTTTGTAACATGTACCCACTGGGAGTCCCGTTTCTCAAACGCAAACCAACCCAGTCCCATTATTATAACTAGACGATCCCATCCCTAGTCATGAAAATCATTCACATTTTGATAATACGCTTTTGTTTTGTAAAAACCGGTATATTTAGTATGATCCATTCGTAAACCATTTGAGTTCCTCGAAATCCATTCGTAATATGATTTAGAAATATGAGTTTTCGTTCGTTCAAAAACTTTGTATGTTCTTGCAATACGTGCTGTGTCTAAAATATGCAGTCTTTGTTAGTCGAAAACTTTGTGTGTTTCTGCAAAACGTGCATATCTTTCCACCCCGAAAACATTTATAAAAATGTAAAACCGTAAAAAGGTGGGGTTATGAACTCACCTGAATTGCCTTGTGCAAGGTTAGCTAATTACGACTTCGTGATGTCGTTTCCAAGATGAGACTCGCTAGCGTGCATTCTATCATATTCCTAACACGGAATATCTTATAAGTTTCTAAATAAACGCAGTAACTAAACAACGTGTCACCGAGCTCTACCGAATCGTTAATCGAACGATTCAACGGTAAGTAGTTAACTTATCGGAAATGATTAGGTCATATTTGATAAGTATCGTTTATCGTCGATAATAACTAATAAGTCTTGAAAAGACTTGGTCCTCGAGATATTTAAAAATAAATAAATATTTATATCGAAATATATAAATATCGTTAAGATCGCTTGTCACCCCGAGAAGTCGCACGTGTATAAAAAGAATGTTTATAAGAAAATAACATATAACAATCTCGCAACATATATTGTGTCTTGTATATATTCGTCAAAGTATATGTAGATTCCGTTTAGGCGTTTAAAATAAATATAAAAGATATATTTATTTTACAAAAGTATCATCGAGTTGTTTGTGTTTAAAAACAAATATACAAGCTATATTTACTTTTATATAAGAATACGAGTCGTTGGATGTTAAAAATAAATATATAAACTATATTTATTTTATAAGAGTTGGTGTTGTTTGATATTTAAAATGAATACATAACTATATGTATTTGTATAAACGAATTCGTGTTGTTTGTTATTTGAAATAAATATACAAAATATATTTACTTTTATAAAAGAATCGAATTATTTGATGTTCGAAGTAAATATATAAACTATATTTATTTTATAAAGGAATCGTCGTTTTTGTTTGACGTTTGAAAGAAATATAGAAACTATATTTATTTGTAATAATGAAATCGGATTATCGTCGTCTGAAACCATATAAATAAGTATATTGTTTTTATAAAAGGCTTCTCTAATTTCGATGTTTAGAATAAATATAACAACGATATTTATTGTTGTAAATGATATCTGAATCGTCGTTTTTGTAAGTTGTAAAGTGCCGTCAAGAAAAGTTATTTGAATCCGATAGTTTCATTTTATGATAAAACACTTTGTATTTACGCATTTTCTCGAAAAACGGGCAGAGTTTCCCCTGTTTTTGGAGTACCCCGACAACACAAGTTGTCGTTACAATTATCAAAACTCAATAACGATTAAAACCAAAATATTTCTAACTATATACGCGTTATGTAAACTTGATTAATATTTGATCCAGTTCGGTTTAAGCTCGATTTCACGAATAAATAGAACTATATAACAACGTAAATAAACAAAACGTGTCGCTAATTCTTTACCAGTCTTCGTGTCGAAAAGCTGAGTTGACCGAGTCAACTGGGTTGACCGAGTTTACTCGTTGAGTTGACCAGTCTTGACCGAGTTGACTCAGTTCGACCGAATCGACCCGACCCGCTTAAACCCGAAACCAAACAGATCTGACCAACCCGAACCTGTTGACCACTGATGACTGAGTTAAACCCGAACACTGAGTTAACCCGCATCATGACCCGAGCCAAAAATAAACTGAACCGCGACGCCCGAAACTTTAACCGAGTCTTGAATCCTGACTTAAACATGACCCGAAACGTAACCGCCACCACTACAGTCGTCATCAGCCAAACACCACCCTCACCATCGACATTATCATCACAACATCATCATCAACATGTCGATTATCAGTGGAAACTTCAACCCCGCCTGAAACAAACATCGATCGGAGAAAGAAGCGAGAAGAAAATCATGGATCTAACAAGATCTTGAAGAAATTGAGAGAGTTTAGTGCTTACCGAGGAAAACGACTCGAACCTGAAGCTCGTCAGACCAGAACACCACCATCAATATCAGTCATCACCGCCACCGCAGGTGGCGGCGCCGTTGTCTTCCGCCGCTGCACGCCATACGCCACCACTCTCTCTTTCTGTTTCTCTCTCTCGTCTCTCTGCTTTGTCGTCTCCGCTGGCCATCATGCCGTCAACATCACGCGCCGCCACCACTGTAGGTGGTCGGCTGGTCATTGTAGATAGGGGGTTTAGGGGTATCGTTTCGGAGGAAAGGGTGCGTCTGGTGAAGTTGATCGGCCGGAGACCCGACCGGAAACCGGTGTCGCTTCATGTTTGCTGGACGGATGAGAGAGATGGGAGGGTGATTGTTTGAGTATGATGTACAGATCGAGAGAGAGGAGTAGAGTTTGAGGAAGTAAATGTCTGTGTTTTGGAAAGATGAGTTCCTTCTTGTGGGTTGCAGGTTAAATCGAGAGGGTGGAAGGGGTATGGGTCTTTATAGAGAGGTTGAGATTTTGCATAGATCTTGTGTGTTTCAAATTTTGAAACAAAAATCTCTTATAGAGATTTTGTGGAGATTTGCAGAGATTTTGTAAGATCTAGTTGAGATTTAGTATAGATTTTGGTAAGATTCTTAAGGAAGAGATCTAATATGTTATGTGCAGATTTAGGCTTGTGGGTTTTGGGCTTGGGCCCAGGGCCCACTAGCCCATCTTATGTGTAAGTCGCCCGTAATTCCTACGAGACCCGTTGTCAAAACCCGAACTCTGTTTAACGTCAAAAGATAAAATTTTAGTATTAAAGTATATAAAATACGGTCGATAGTCGTTGTTTGTGCGTTTAGTCGTCGGTTGCGTAAAAAGCGCGTAAAATGCTTCGTGTATCGTTTTTAATCCGTTTTTCGATCCGGTTTCGACTGTAGTTACTAAAATTTTATTACGGAGCTAAATATAGCGTAAAATGTAAGTTTCGAAGGTGACAGGCGTCTCCGTCGCTTCTGTTTCATTGCCGATGCGTTTCCTGCTATCGCGTTTTTAGTTCACGATTTCGTTTTTGTCGCACGGAAGCCCAAATAAATTCACAAAATTAAACTTATAAATATAAAATACTCGTAGAAAATCCGTATTTGTCGACGTTGTCAGTATTTTGTACGGTATCAGTTCGTTGTCGTTTGATGTTCCGTAGATTCCACGCGAATCTTCATACGCGTACTGTAAAGTCGGATAAACGTTCCTAGGCACTCCAAAGGCCTAACTAAGTTAATTTGTGCTGTAAACACTATTTATTATTGCGTTAATCACCTGTTAATCATGAAATTAAGAGCCGTAAATCACCGGTTGTCACATTCTCCCCCTGTTAATGAAATTTCATCCTCGAAATTTAGACCACGTTAACTCCTTAGAGTTACGTTATGTGTAGGTAAATATAAATAGTATCAAAGTGGATGACCATGAAATCGGATCAAGACTTATTCGAATTATGTGAATTCAAGGACATTCCTCAACAATAAGAACCCAACGGTTTAAAAGAAATGTGTTTCAGCAATTGATGTCAACGAAACAAGACGTATAGATACAGTCACTAGTGTGACTAAGTTAACAGGGATCCAACAAAGAACAGGAACTTCGACCAATCGAATTCCATATAAACGTTTACGACATGTAAATGAGTTCTAGAAGCAATAACATCCACTGGATGACCTTAGAATCAACAAGCTCAAATGTAACAGTTTGCATGGGACGCTCGATCGTGATCAGCACAAGCTGCAAGTTATACCGACGCCACAAGGTGACGTAATGAATGAAACAATTCAATAATAGGGGTGATCGAACAAGTATCACCTGTGTTTTGCATGAAACGCTCGATTATGATTAGCCCAAGCTACAAGTTTATACCGACACCACAAGGTGTCGTGGTGATTTAAATAATTCAATATTAGCGGTGATCAAACAACTTCACCGTGTTTGAAATCAAATGAAAACGCAATAAAGTGAATCTGAAAGTTTGTTTCAAATGGCATCATAGGATTTTCAATTGAAAATGGAACATCAAAGAAATAGTGTTTTCGATCGAAGACGAAGAAGCAATAAATATTGCAAAACATCCGGTCGATGTTGAAAGGACCGTCAGGAGGTACATCTAAATATAGAAATGCATTTGTGTACCATTGTCTTAACACACGACTGTGTTAAGATTGTTGTAATATGATAAATCAAAGCGGATTTAATCTAAATCAATAAACAAATAATTAAATCCGTGCATGAGATATGTAAACGAGTTTAGCGAAAGCTTCAAATTAGTGAAAGCACCACCACAAGGTGTCTAAATCAATAAACGACTTAATGGAGTCGAATACCAAACAAGTTTACTACGACTCTGAACAAATGAAGTGCTCGTTAAAATTGATTTGAATATGATGCTCCCAATAGATCATATGATGCTTTGAATTGAACATGTGGAATGGACAAGTTCGAACAATTGAATTTGGTTTCGGCGCAAGCCGACAATAAGGACATGTATCGACAAGAAAACTTTCGGCATGGTCACAACGAGAAAACCATGTATGTAACTTGAAAAGAAGAGAAATTTGAAGAAAATGTCTTGATAACAAAGGAGCCAACAATTACAATAATGCAGGTCATTCGAATCACAAATCAATAATTGGATTTAGCGAAGTAATATATGAACTTTAATGAAACGCTTTATTTGAAACGAAACCACAGGCGTAACAAACGATGCATGTGTAACATATGAATTTTTCAAGAAATGAAGCAATGAGTGTTCGCTATAATGAAAGAAATGACCGTGATACAATGACCATTAAGAGGAGTAGAGATGTGAAAATCTACTCACTAGATGCAAAAGTCGGAATTTCAATAAAAGAAATTTAAGGACTTTACCTGGGGTTTCATGTGATGACCGGTTGTTAGTTAACATTACCATGGAATGTCGAACATAGCGTATTCGTCGTTATTAAGATAGGGGGAATACGAAGGCAAGCGTCTTCTCCTTAGCATGACTCGTGTCGTTTGCAGGATCGCGTGCCAAACCGCCGCTTCCTGATCGATAGTTTTCGCGCTGACAGGATTAGCATCATCGCTGAAATGCTCCACAGTGTCTTCTCAGTGACTTCACCTCGAAGGTCGTATGTGACGTACTTCAACCTTCGTTGATGTATAGTTTAAGTTTCACGTATACTTGTGCACTAGCGTTTCGTTATGCGGACTCATGGGTGGGGCTCGCTACACCCAAATAGATCTATCACTCATGTCCCTTGGTCCTACAACGAGGATTAATGGCCTTAAGTGTTGTACCCACCACTCACATGATCAAAGTGTACCCTTCCTTAGCTAACTATACCAATTATAATTGTATGTAACCATTTTGTAACATGTACCCAGTGGGAGTCCCGTTTCTCAAACGCAGACCAACCCAGTCCCATTATTATAACTAGACGATCCCATCCCTAGTCATGAAAATCATTCACATTTCGATAATACGCTTTTGTTTTGTAAAAACCAGTATATTTAGTATGATCCATTCGTAAACCATTTGAGTTCCTCGAAATCCATTCGTAATATGATTTAGAAATATGAGTATTCGTTCGTTCAAAAACTTTGTATGTTCTTGCAATACGTGCTTTGTCTAAAATATGCAGTCTTTGTTAATCGAAAGATTTGTGTGTTTCTGCAAAACGTGCATGTCTTTCCACCCCGAAAACATTTATAAAAATGTAAAACCGTAAAAAGGTGGGGTTATGAACTCACCCGAATTGCCTTGTGCAAGGTTAGCTAATTACGACTTCGTGATGTCGTTTCCAAGATGAGACTCGCTAACGTGCATTCTATCATATTCCTAACACGGAATATCTTATAAGTTTCTAAATAAATGCAGTAACTAAACTACGTCTCACCGAGCTCTACCGAATCGTTAATCGAACGATTCAACGGTAAGTAGTTAACTTATCGGAAATGATTAGGTCATATTTGATAAGTATCGTTTATCGTCGATAATAACTAATAAGTCTTGAAAAGACTTGGTTCTCGAGATATTTAAAAATAAATAAATATTTATATCGAAATATATAATTATCATTAAGATCGCTTGTCATCCCGAGAAGTCGCACGTGTATAAAAAGAATGTTTATATGAAAATAACATATAACAATTTCGCAACATATATTGTGTCTTGTATATATTCGTCAAAGTATATGTAGATGCCGTTTAGGCGTTTAAAATAAATATAAAAGATATATTTATTTTACAAAAGTATCATCGAGTTGTTTGTGTTTAAAAATAAATATACAAGCTATATTTACTTTTATATAGGAATACAAGTCGTTGGATGTTAAAAATAAATATATAAACTATATTTATTTTATAAGAGTTGGTGGTGTTTGATATTTAAAATGAATACATAACTATATGCATTTGTATAAACGAATTCGTGTTGTTTGTTATTTGAAATAAATATATAAAATATATTTACTTTTATAAAAGAATCGAATTATTTGATGTTCGAAGTAAATATATAAACTATATTTATTTTATAAAGGAATCGTCGTTTTTGTTTGACGTTTGAAAGAAATATAGAAACTATATTTATTTGTAATAATGAAATCGGATTATCGTCGTTTGAAACCATATAAATAAGTATATTGTTTTTATAAAAGACTTGTCTATTTCAATGTTTAGAATAAATATAACAACGATATTTATTGTTGTAAATGATATCTGAATCGTCGTTTTTGTATGTTGTAAAGTGCCGTCAAGAAAAGTTATTTGAATCTGATAGTTTCATTTTATGATAAAACACTTTGTATTTATGGATTTTCTCGAAAAACAGGCAGAGTTTCCCTGTTTTTGGACTACCCCGACAACACAAGTTGTCGTTACAATTATCAAAACTCAATAACGATTAAAACCAAAATATTTCTAACTATATACGCGTTATGTAAACTTGATTAATATTTGATCCAGTTCGGTTTAAGCTCGATTTCACGAATAAATAGAACTATATAACAACGTAAATAAATAAAACGCGTCGCTAATTCTTTACCAGTCTTCGTGTCGAAAAGCTGAGTTGACCGAGTCAACTGGGTTGACCGAGTTGACTCGCTGAGTTGACCAGTCTTGACCGAGTTGACTCGGTTCGACCGAGTCGACCCGACCTGCTTAAACCGAAACCAAACAGATCTGACCAACCCGAACCTGTTAACCACTGATGACTGAGTTAAACCCGAACAATGAGTCGACCCGCATCATGACCCGAGCCAAAAATAAACTGAACCGCGACACCCGAAACTTTAACCGAGTCTTGAATCCTGACTTAAATATGACCCGAAACATAGCCGCCACCACTACAGTCGTCATCAGCCAAACACCACCCTCACCATCGACATTATCATCACAACATCATCATTAACATGTCAATTATCAGTGGAAACTTCAACCCCGCCTGAAACAAACATCGATCGGAGAAAGAAGCGAGAAGAAAAACGTGGATCTAACAAGATCTTGATGAAATTGAGAGAGTTTAGTGCTTACCGAGGAAAACGACTCGAACCTGAAGCTCGTCGGACCAGAACAGCACCATCATCATCAGTCATCACCGCCACCGCCGCCGCAGGTGGCCGCGCCGTTGTCTTCCGCCGCTGCACGCCATACGCCACCACTCTCTCTTTCTGTTTCTCTCTCTCGTCTCTCTGCTTTTTCGTCGCCGCTGGCCATCGTGCCGTCACCATCACGCGCTGCCACCACTGTAGGTGGTCGGCTGGTCATTGTAGAGAGGGGGTTTAGGGGTATCGTTGCGGAGGAGGGGGTGCGTCTGGTGAAGTTGATCGGCCAGAGACCCAACCGGAAACCGGTGTTACTTCATGTTTGCTGGACGGGTGAGAGAGATGGGAGGGTGATTGTTTGAGTATGATGTACAGATCGAGAGAGAGGAGTAGAGTTTGAGGAAGTAAATGTCTGTGTTTTGGAAAGATGAGTTCCTTCTTGTGGGTTGCAGGTTAAATCGAGAGGGTGGAAGGGGTATGGGTCTTTATAGAGAGGTTGAGATTTTGCATAGATCTTGTGTGTTTCAAATTTTGAGACAAAAATCTCTTATAGAGATTTTGTGGAGATTTGCAGAGATTTTGTAAGATCTAGTTGAGATTTAGTATAGATTTTGGTAAGATTCTTAAGGAAGAGATCTAATATATTATGTGCAGATTTAGGCTTGTGGGTTTTGGGCTTGGGCCCAGGGCCCACAAGCCCATCTCATGTGTAAGTGGCTCGTAATTCCTACGAAACCCGTTGTCAAAACCCGAACTCCGTTTAACATCAAAAGATAAAATTTTAGTATTAAAATACATAAAATACGGTCGGTAGTCGTTGTTTGTGCGTTTAGTCGTCGGTTGCGTAAAAAGCTCGTAAAATGCTTCGTGTATCGTTTTTAATCCGTTTTTCGATCCGGTTTCGACTGTAGTTACTAAAATTTTATTAAGGAGCTAAATATAGCATAAAATGTAAGTTTTGAAGGTGACAGGCGTCTCCGTCGCTTCCGTTTCGTTGCCGATGCGTTTCCTGCTATCGCGTTTTTAGTTCACGTTTGCGTTTGTGTCGCACGGAAGCCCAAACAAATTCACAAAATTAAACTCATAAATATAAAATACTCGTAGAAAATCCGTATTTGTCGGCATTGTCAGTATTTCGTACGGTATCAGTTCGTTGTCGTATGATGTTCCGCAGATTCCACGTGAATCTTCATACGCGTACTGTAAAGTCGGATAAACGTTCCTAGGCACTCCAAAGGCCTAATTAAGTTAATTTGTGTTGTAAACACTATTTATTATCGCGTTAATCACCTGTTAATCATGAAAGTAAGAGCCGTAAATCACCGGTTGTCACACATATGAACCAGACGAAGTGTCTTTCTTCTCAGGTGACTCATTTGGATCGTCTTGAATATGAATAGTTGGATTCTCTGGTGGTGGTGGTGGAGTAGATTCTCTTTCACCCATGAACTCTACCTCATCATCATCCTTCTCAGCTTCCACATTCTTTTCAACTTTTTCATATATTGGACTTTCAGGAACTTTCTTTTCAACCTCAGTAGTCTGAACTTCAGGAATATTAACACTTTGAACTTCAACCTCTGGAGTATTCTGAACTTGTTGAACTTCTGGAGCTTTGCCACTTTGCATCTCAGGCATTGTAGCTGACCTCTTTCTAGCTCTGACATTTCTTGGAATAACTCCAGTTTGAACTGCTTTACGCTTCTTGCGAAGTTTCTTTTTCTCTTCAGCTGTTGGAATGTATGTAGAATCCTCTTCATCAGAATCTTTTTTCTTCTTTTGAGGCTTCACTTTCAGCTTTATCTTTCCAACTCCAATATTTGAAGTATCAATTTCTGGTTCTGTGTCGCTTGAATTACTGACAGTTGCACTGGAATCCGTGTGAGCAATCAACTTCTTCTTCTTTGACGCTTTCAGCTTCAACTTTCTTTGAAGATGCTTCAGTTTCCTTTGCAGCTTTAGCTTCCTCATTCTTCTTTAAGAAATCTTCAAGTGTTACTTTCATCAGATCAACTCCTTCTTGAATTACATCTGCTGGAGGAATCACTGTCTCATCAACAAGTCTTGGTGGAGACTTCTTCTTTGCTGGTTCTGCAAAACAAACATCAATCATTAATTAGAATGATATAACAAGGAATTAATCTATCAACCTCTTTTATGACTCCCCCTTTCCAACTTTACCCTTAACAACAATCTTCGGTGTAGTCATGTAACACCCCAAAAATGGGTTTGATAATTTAAAAAAAAACCGGTTAATATAAAGGAACGGGTAAAATACCGTTTGGGGTAAAAGTGAACCCGTAAATAAAAGTTGACTAGGAATAATTGACCGAGTGGTGACATGTATATAAGTGACAAGATAATGAGTGTTAGTCTCTTTATTAATTAAAACGAAGTTTGAGGGACCAAAACCGTTAAAAAGGAAACATGATTTATTAAATAAAAAGGGAAACACACACACACACACTAGGTGTGTGCGTGAGATCGATCAGGGGGAAGAGGACATGGGTGTAAACCCTAGTTCACAAGAAAGCTTCAAATTGACAAGGAGATTAGGCTCAAATCCGTTGCATGAACTCGTTTTCTTGATGATCTAGCCCTAGCAAACATGTGGTAAGTTATAATTTAAGATTTGATGATCTTGTAAGAAGTGGGTTATGATCAATCCATGAATTTGTATGAAATTAAGCATGAATATGTGTTAACATCATCATAGGGAACATGTGTTATGCATAATTTTGACTATTTTGATGTTTAAGGATGTAAACCCACTAGTTGGATGATTAAGATGACATGGGTGTTCATTATGTACAATCCTTGTTCAATATTCATGAATTATGTTGTGTTATGGTGAACTATTGTTAAATGGATCAAAAGAAATATGGTGTTGATATGTTTGATGTTTATGTGTTAATGGTACTTGTTAATTAGTAAGAAGATTTGATGAAATATGAATGAACTAGGAAGATTATGCATAAACTAGTTGTACATGGTGCCTAGGAAGTAGTACGCACACCACGTGTTTGATGAAATGTCTAAATGACAATAATAGGTGAAGGTTGTGTTATGATGATGTTGAGTATGCTATATGCTTGTTTGAATCGGCTAATGAAATACATATGTGAGATATGAACTTGATATGATCGTTCATATGAATAATCATGTATGCTAATAAGGATGTAAATGTAATGACATGAAAGTATAGGAATCATGTCAAGATGGATGGGAGCGTGGAAGGCTAACAAGACAAGAAGACTCAAGTAAGCGAATGCAAATACGGACGCGTAAGGTAAGTAAATCCCGGACTTACACTTTAGATGTAAAATATATTGTAGTATGATGATTATTGTGATACATGTGAGAAAGTATTTAACAATGGAAGTAAATAGGTAAGCTTACGAAAAAAAAAGAGTCGAAAGTGGATAGGAAAGTATAATGATGCTAATTGTTTTCTGTTAAGATTGAAATGGAAGTGCAGGTATACTAATAATGGAGAATGAAGGTTAAATATGGAAGTCGATGAGAGTGTTCGAATGGTTGGACGAATGGACTCATATGAACGAGAATAAGAGATGTTGATGCTTGATTATGCACGTTTTAAAGTATATATATATATTATGTCACTGGTTGCTAATGAAGTAATTGGTTATGGTGACTGCAGGTTGTACAGGTTTATGAATGTTTGCTCAAGATGTGTACGCGGTTGAAGATCGAGTCAAGACATGGATTGTACACTAGGTGTGTATGTGGTCACTTAATTCGATATACGTATGTTAGTTTTTAATTAATTTATGAAAAGGGATTAATGTATTTAAGTGAAAGAAACAATATCATTAAAGAAATTTTTAGTATGTATTTTCCGCTGCGTTAAATTTGGTTAGAACGTGTTAGGGCGTTACAAGTCACTCTAAGTGCAGTCACTGTTGGAGAAACCTTTGGTGTACTTTTTCTTTTTCCATCTCTCACAAACCAGTACCTAAGCTTCTTTTCATGCATCTCACTCAATCTTTCACTTTCATCTTCAGAATTACTATCCTCATGTCTCCATGCATCATTTTCAGGTGCCACATACTTCTTATTCTTAATTCTACAAATCATTCCTTTCACTCTCGGCTCCTGATCTTCTTTCAGACCTTTATATAGATTCAATCTACTCAAAGTTTCACTTGCCATGTGATGCAACTTCAGTTCATCAGCTGGATCATTCGGAAGGTCTTTCACTTGATCATCCAACAACATCTGAATGAATCTTGGATACATGATATATTTTTCGTCTCTGATATTGTCAATCATGTGATCAAATAACACCTTTGAGATGTTGTAAGTCCTATTCAACACCAAACATGTAATGATCTTCATAATGTAGTTCGATTTCTCATCATAAGCTCCCTTTCTGTGCGATAGAGCTTGTACTACACAATGAACCATAAATTTATAAGGCCTACAGAATCTGGACTTCAAATATTTATCATTCACATGGCCCGTGTATCCCATTCTAAACCACAAATCCTTGCTTAACCTCTCTGGGATAATAGTAGGGTCGTCATCACTATCCTTTAGATCTAATACCCTTCTCACATCAGCCACCGTAAACTTAACCTCTACATCAATATCCTGATCATTCTCATCTTTCTTTTGTGTTGCCGAATATATTGTCTTTTCACTCTCTTCGTATCTCACTGATTTCCAGAACATCCTAACTTCTGACTCATAAATCTTGTGTTTTTCTGTTAACGCCTTTGCGATTCTACTTTCCTTCAAGAATGATACAATCTCTTTGAATGGTTCCATATTCGGAAAGTTTTCATCTAAAATGCAGTATATGTTGTGATTTGGATGCCAATCTGTTGCTCTTGCCTGCAAAAATATGAACGTTGCATGATTTTCGAGACATAATAGTGAAAAGTGAAAGTTTTTCAAAATTTCAAAAATTTTCTAACACTTGAAACACTCTATACACTCTACTCAGTACTGATGATCGGATGGCCATCCGATCGGATGGTCATCCGATCAGATGAGTTTATCCAACTAAAGATCAGAACATTTCAAGTCATGAGCATTTGGATCGGAGCCCTCCGATCGGATGGTCATCCGATCGGATTGTCATCCGATCGGATTGTCATCCGATCGGATTGTCATTCGTTCCAAATGTTATGAACAGAAGAGCATAATTCAGAAACATGTGATGATGTGATTTTGGATCGGACGGCCCTCCGATCGGATGGTCATCCGATCGGATTGCCATTTGATCAAAGACAAATAAGCACAATGATGAACAAGTATGTAAGAGTGTGTTTTGGGTTGGATGGCCCTCCGATCAGATGGTCATCCGATCGGATTGCCATTTGATCAAAGACAAATAAGCACAATGATGAACAAGTATCTAAGAGTGTGTTTTAAATCGGATGGCCCTCCGATCGGATGGTCATCCGATCGGATTGCCATTCGAGTGAAAACAATACCCGTATCAACAGATGAGTGTGAACATTATGATGATTAACAGTTGAACCACATATATCATACAAACAAGCAAACACTTAAAATAATATTTAAACAATAGTGTGACTTGGATCGGATGGCCATCCGATCGGATGGTCATCCGATCGGATTGCCTTTCTATCCATAGCTCATGAAGAACAGTTTGAATCTCACTTGAACATCAACAATTTTCTAACATTTTTCCAAAATTGAACACATTTTCACGTAGAGAATTGTTCGACTAACAAAACCCTATGTTTAATTTTCTCCAAAACTTGACAGATTGGGTTTAATTTAACAATATGTGCTTCGGCTGCCGACACCATTCAAACATCTAATCTTCAAATCTAAAGTGTTATTCATGAAATTGAGACGGTAAAGCTATAGATCTAAGGCCAATTAACAATACCCTATGTTCAGAATCTAACAAAAATCCCTAACAAAACCTAGATCTAAGTTTCTTCATCAACAGCCGCCGACACTTATAAAAACATCAAAAACTTTAAATTTTGCGGTTAAAATGAGGAAACTTACCTTTCCCATAGTGAACGTTGAGTGTGCCAACAATCCTATGTAACTTGGAAAGCAAGAATGTAAGATCAAGAACAAGAACAGTTGAGAGTGTTTGTGAATGAAACAGAAGGCGGTCCGATCGGAAAAGTTTGACTAAAGACCTTGACCCCCTATTTATAGTATTGACCACCACTCGGATGGCCATCCGATCGGATTGTCATCCGATCCACTCTCATCCTTTTTCAATTTTTTAATTTTTATTTTTCACATTTTTCAAATTTTATCTGGTTTGATTAGTTTTAGGTATCCACTCAAGTATCTAGGTCCAAATTAATGACCCTAGGTACTCAATTATTCTACCAAGTCCAAGTTATTGACCTTGGTTGACCCAAAACAAAACAACTGACATTTTGTTCAACCTTTTTCAAACACCTTTTCTGAAAGATTGTACAAGTGTCAACTTAATGAACTTGTTTATGACTTTGAAATTCTAAAACCTTCAAGATTAGCTCCCTACCCTGTTGTCCAGCCCAGAAACTTCCAGCTCTGCTTCACTTCTGAGATTCTGAAGATCAGCTTTCCACCATGGTTTTTCGAAAAAAACTAAAGCAGAATATAAAATCTTTTTGGAATTTTATGAAAGTTTATACTGAAACATACTAAAATCTTTTTGAGTTTTAAGCTAAACTAAAATGAAATGCTGTAAAGTAAACAGTAAACTATTTACAAACATATTTTTGTGAGCGTGTTAGAGGATCATATCAGCTGCCGACAAGTTACAAGTACCGTTGAGCTTAATTTCACACTAAGCATTAAACAGTTCACTTAGATTGTCGATATACTGATCCTTTTAAATTCTTACACAGACTTCAACTTATTCAGGATACGATTAGATGTCTTAAGAACTTAACTTATTCGCGTGTCCCACCTCAGAATATACTCTCGTATCCAGACTTCTATATTCAGTCTTACAGGTGAACGTACTCAAATGATATCTGTAAAGGGTAGTGCGAGGCCATGAGAGCTCAGGTTAGAACTTTCGTTCAGACAAAGAGATGATGGCTCGAATTTCGGTGTGTCCCACTTGGGGATCTTTTCTTCAACAGCACATGATTAGCATTTTGCAATGTTTATCATTTTTATGCTGAGGGGAGGATTTAAAGTTTAAAGTTGTGCAGAGTATTATATGAGGACTAGGTTGTTGCTTCTGCAAAATCAGAAGTCCTGGTATAATACCCTAGATATCATCAAGTACATAGACCTAGTATGTCAGAAATAGAAAATCTTTCAAACAAGATTTTAGGGGTTACCTATATATCCGAGAGATATTCCCCACGAATTAAGCAAGTTGTGATTTTTATGTTTATATCTCAAAAAAGTCTACTAAGTGTGTAAAAACCTATCGGCATATCATCAATGAGACCGTTTAAACACTTTTAAACATTACATTTCTTTAGCATACCGTAACTGGCTAGCTGATGTACTATCATTTCCTCTTTTTACACATACTCTTTTTGGGTTTTCTATTGTTTTTGAAAATTTTCTCATGTTTTTGGATTTTTGCATTTTTTATTGTTTTTGTATTTTCTGAAATCCACTATCTCCCCATAAATACGAAAACAACTAAAAAGTCTACAAACTGAAGCAGTCTGCTTTTCAACATCCTCTGCAATGGTTTTCTCATCAACGCCAAGAATTTCTTCCGCCGCCGACAAAAGCTTCATACCATTCAATTTTAATAGATACTGAATGTCACACCCTGGCTTTGCGGAAGCGTGGTTAATTTTGGTGTGACTTCTTAATACCATAGCTTAATCATACCAAAGCTATATGAGTTAAAAACATGCAAGATCATCCATTAAGTTTCGAAAACCAAACACAATACCATTGTTTTAACATACCCTGACAAACATAATCTTGTTCAACAAACATTACAAACTGAAACATAACATAGACATGGTTTAAGGATTGTGTCTTGTCCAGGAAAGAGACACATCCCCTAAACCCCGGATGACCTTAGAAACTAGTGCAGCGGAAAACATGCCATACCGTGCCAGATCTCGTTAATTTCCTGAAATACATGTAAGTTGAAAAATCAACAATAATGTTGAGCGAGTTCATGTGCAAGTGAGTAAGTAAAACACTTGTAAGTATAAAAGTTCCCTGGTATGTAGCAGTGTAAGGAAAAGAGATCACCAATGGTTTGCAAGGCCATTAGCATGTTGTGAAATGCAAGTAGGAAGACACAACCCTAGCCGATTTTTGCGTTGGGCAACCAAGTCACTCCAGGTCCGTTCTGTTGGTCCTCAGAGAGGTCCGTTCTGTTGGGCCTAGAGCTCGGCTCGCTACACCCAGATAGATCTACCGCTTAAGTCCCTCGGTGTTCTAACTACCCATTCACATGATCTAGTAGTAAACCTCCTTACGTTAACATACCGTGTCATAATAGTACTTGTAAACAAAGTAACATGTATTTCACCCCCGCAGTTAAGAAAACTGAAAACAGTTAGAGAAAAGGGGGACATGAACTCACAGTGAAGCGTCTCTACCAAGTATCCCTGAATCAGAAAGCTGCGCGACGACCTACAAGTGCTAATTCTATTAGACGGACGGCCGTGCTTTAGCTTTATAGTTTATGTTTTTGGGAAATAGTTAGACAACTATTTTGTGTTTACTTTTTGTAAATACTTGGTAGTTATATTCCTTCCCAAGGATGGGGGATACAATACATGTGCGTAAGTTACATTTTAACAATCGTGTGGTAATGTAATTACCGGTGTAACTTATATATTCATAGTGAAAGCGTTCGCAAAGTTTTGGAATCGTTAACGCTTGTAAATATTATTTTCACTCTAAAATAATATTTATGTATTTTCACAAAATAATCATAACAGTGTTGTGACAAAATATACTTATCACGTTATATTTAGTGAAAATCCCACCTCCGAATATTTAGTAAACAAGGTCATGGCGAAATTTATATTTCGAAAATGTGTCAAAAATAGTTCTAACACTTGTTGTGTAAATAATTCTAAGTGCTAGGTTTTCAGAAAAATTTCGCCAGAGTTTCCTCTGTAACTGGAGGTGGCCACGCTTTCAAGCGTATCATTTTCTTTTAACAAATCAATTCAACAACTTCTTTATCCGAACAAACAATTTCCGACACATCAAACTAGTCGACAAGTATGTAAATTGCATAATCGCATGAACTTGTAGTTTTTCCGCATCTAAAACGTAAATCCCATTGTATTTTGTAGATCTTTATATATAGTAACTTTATTCTCATAAAAACCTCGTGTTTAGAGAAATCCGTCTTTACAACTTCTAGTAACAAGTGACAAATCTAGTTCTTTGTCGGATCTTTTCATTTCACAAGTGTTTACACACTTGTGGTTTATAAAATCATGTTTGTTAGTGTAAGATCCATCTTTGTAATACATGATTTCTTTATCGTGTGGTTCTTTGAAAATACCACTTGCAGATATGTAGATCCGCTAGTTTTAAACACTATTGTACAAGTTAAATCACTTTTACACAAGTAAAATATTTTTACACAAGTTCATGTCTCTAGTGTGGTAGAGTTTCACCCTTTAACCCTTGTACTAACCAAAACAAGCTTATGTTAAGATCAACGATCTTACCAAACCGGGTTAAATGGTGATCCGAGCTACTACAATCATAGATCGGGTCTAGATATTCACATCTTTCAAGTACTACAACTTTTACACAAGTTATAAGCTATTAACCACCATTTTCATACTTTTTACTAGACTTTAAAGCTTCAAAATGTAAGTTAACGATATTTAACCGACAAAAATCTTTTTAACCACTTTAGACAAGTGTAAAAACGAGTTTTAAACAATATACCTCTAGCTCAAGGCTAGGGAAGAATCTTGATAAAAAACGCGTGGATAAAAGCTAACGAAAGAGGTCCTTCGTGTTCCGCTTGCTCCGAGGCTCCTAATACGTGACCTTTATCACTTGTATGATGATGGAATGCAAGAACCAAGATCGAAAAATGATGGATAAGGGGGGTGGGGTGTTCGGCCGAGAGGTAGAGAGGGCAAGAGAGAGTGAGTGGAAGTTGGTGTTTGAAGTGATAATTATCTAGTGAGTTAAGTGCTTATTTATAGGCAAGTTTAGATGGTATTATCCCATGGTTAATGTGTCTCCATGATACTAAACATAGTTTAATAAAATAATCAACCTTGTACTTGTGTGTCTCCCCTAGTTAGGCCGATCACATTAAGGGGGGGGGGGGTCTTGGTTCGATTATAAGTAGATAGTTAGGAAGAAGATTAGGTTAAATAGGTTAGTTTAGTATTTAACCTCGTTAGTAATATAAAGCGTGTTATGACGGGTGTTAGGGTAATCAGGGACCCTAACTGGCTCAGAAAAAATATAATTAGTGAAAATAGTAATATTTTCATGTTCCGGGTAAAGTCCGGGTGTCCGGTTGGATAGTAATCCGTTAAAGCGTTACAAAAGCTTTAAAGTGTCGTTATTGTTATCTTTAGTGACACATCTTGTTTCCAACACTTTAGAAAGTGTCTAGTAGTATTTTCCCCATATTTTGGCACTTTACTAGTCGGCTAGAAGCTGGATTATTTATTAAAGTGCTGTGTTTTGTACTTAAAGTACGTTTTAGGCACATCCAATCAGTGTATCTTATTCCTAGAGACGCAGCTTCACAACCCTTATAACCCTACACTCACTACCAGTGTAGTCAGATATCTCAGGCTCTTCTAGGCCTTGGAGGCAGTGTTTGCCTGATGCTGGCTTTATCAGCATGTTCAATAGGTTACCCGTGTATTGTGCTACTGTGCTTTTTGTGCATCATGTTTGTCACTAAGGTTCAGCATATAAATATTGTAGTGACAGCAAGCAAGTATGATGCAAGTAAGTTCATGTATCAGTATTCAAGTAGCAGTTCATCAGCTAGTTCAAACAAGCACAGTAATTAAGCAGTAATTAATCATTAATTAAGTTGTACGGATACCTGGTTTAGTGCGGGTTGTCACATTCTCCCCCCGTTAAATAAATTTCGTCCCGAAATTTAAGTTCTGCTTGTAGATGCAGAGTTCTTAGGAAATAAGTGGGGGTATTTCTCTTTCATCCGGTCCTCACGTTCCCAGGTGAATTCAGGACCATGTCTGGCATTCCAACGAACTTTGACGAGCTTGACACTGCTCCGGCGGGTCTTGTTAACCTTCCAATCCGTGACCTCGACAGGTTCTTCAACAAAGTGGAGCGTGTCGTCAACATGAATCTCGTCAGTGGGAATGGCAACGTCAACTTGAGTTGGACTTTTCTTTAAATTGGATACATGAAATGTATCGTGAACGCCATTCAGTTCAGCAGGTAGGTCCAACTTGTATGCTACAGTTCCAATTCTTTCCAGAATTTTGAAGGGACCAATGTAGCGTGGATTTAACTTCCCACGCTTTCCAAAGCGTGCCACCCCCTTCCAGGGTGAAACTTTCAATAACACCATTTCTCCAACTTGGAAATCCACATGTTTCCGGTCTGGATCCGCATAGGCCTTTTGTCTGTGGCGAGCTGCTTCGATGCGTTTAAGAATTTGCGCGATCTTGTCTGTCGTCTCTTGGACGATCTCGGGACCAGCAAGCTGCCTATCACCTGCGTCAGACCAACATAGTGGTGATCGGCACTTGCGTCCGTATAGGGCTTCAAATGGCGCGACACCAATACTGGTGTGGTAGCTGTTGTTGTATGAGAATTCAACCAAAGGTAAATGTTTATCCCAGCTACCGCCCAAATCCATAACACATGCCCTCAGCATGTCTTCCAAAGTTTGAATCGTTCGCTCGCTCTGGCCGTCAGTTTGCGGATGAAACGCAGTGCTCAGATTCAACTGTGAGCCAAAGGCTTCTTGGAAGGATTGCCATATCCTTGACACAAACCTTCCGTCTCTATCAGAGATGATTGAGAGAGGTACTCCATGGCGTGCTACGATCTCTCTCATGTAAATTTCCGCGAGTTTACTAGTGCTGTCTTTCTCCTTGATTGGCAGAAAGTGTGCGGATTTCGTTAGGCGGTCAACTATTACCCATATCATATCATGGCCTCTTGGCGTTCTTGGCAATTTCGTAACAAAATCCATTGAGATTTGTTCCCATTTCCACTTGGGAATCTCAGGTTGTTGCAGCAGCCCTGAAGGCTTCTGGTATTCCGCTTTAACTTTAGCGCATGTTAAACATTTGCTTACATAAACAGCAACGTCGCCTTTCATCCTAGGCCACCAATAATAACTTTTGAGATCCTGGTACATCTTATCCGCTCCAGGATGTATAGAGTACCGCGATTTGTGAGCTTCATCAAAGATAACCTTCCTTAAATCACCAAACAGAGGAACCCAAATCCTTTTCTCAAAACATAACGTTCCTTCCTCGTTTGGTACCAACAGCTTCTCCATCCCACGGAGATATTCCTCTTCAAGATTCCCTTCCTTGAGAGCTTCCTTTTGTGCGGCACGAATACGCAAGGAAAGATCGGTTCGTATAATCATTTCCAAAGCTCTAACCCTTATGGGTTTGATTCTCTCTTTACGACTTAGGGCATCGGCGACTACATTCGCCTTCCCTGGGTGATACTTTATCTCGCAGTCGTAATCGTTTAGCAACTCAACCCATCGTCTTTGCCTCATATTCAACTCCTTCTGGTTGAATATATGCTGTAGGCTCTTGTGATCTGTGAAGATTGTACATTTCGTACCATACAGGTAGTGTCTCCAGATCTTTAAGGCAAAAACCACTGCGCCAAGCTCTAAATCGTGTGTGGTATAGTTCTTTTCGTGCACTTTCAACTGACGCGATGCGTAAGCAATAACCTTCTGGCGTTGCATCAACACGCAACCCAATCCTTGTCGCGATGCGTCGCAGTATACCACAAAATCGTCAGTACCTTCCGGTAGAGCTAAGATTGGCGCGTTGCAGAGCTTATCTTTCAGTACCTGAAATGCTTCATCCTGTTTGATCCCCCAATCAAACGTCTTATCTTTCTGTGTGAGTAGCGTCAATGGTTGGGCGATCTTCGAAAAGTCCTCAATGAACCTTCGATAGTAGCCAGCCAAACCCAAGAATTGTCGAATCTCGGTTGGCGTCGTAGGCGTTTCCCAATTCTTGATCGCCTCGATCTTGGTTGGATCCACGTGGATTCCATCTCCATTAACCACATGTCCAAGAAATTGGACTTCACGTAGCCAAAATTCGCACTTGGAGAATTTGGCGTATAATTGTTCCTTCTTCAATAGCTCCAGAATAGCTCTAAGATGCTGTTCGTGTTCAGCCTTCGTTTTTGAATAAATCAAGATGTCGTCGATGAATACAATCACGAATTTGTCCAAGTATGGCTTGCAAACTCTATTCATCAAGTCCATAAAGACTGCAGGTGCGTTTGTCAGACCAAACGGCATAACAAGGAACTCGTAGTGTCCATAACGAGTTCGGAAGGCTGTTTTCGGGATACTTTCCTCTTGAATCCTTAACTGATGGTATCCCGATCGAAGATCGATCTTTGAGTAAAAGCTTGAGCCTTGCAGTTGATCAAACAGATCATCGATTCTTGGCAGAGGGTACCTATTCTTGATCGTCAGCTTGTTCAATTCTCTGTAGTCAATGCACATTCGAAAACTACCGTCCTTCTTCTTGACAAACAAGACCGGAGCTCCCCAAGGCGAGAAGCTTGGTCGGATAAAACCCTTGTCTAACAACTCTTGAAGTTGTGTCGACAATTCCTGCATCTCAGACGGCGCAAGTCTGTAAGGTGCCTTAGCTACAGGCGCGGCGCCTGGAACTAAGTCAATGTGAAACTCTACTTGCCTCAGAGGCGGTAATCCAGGCAAGTCTTCTGGGAAGACTTCTGGGTATTCCCTCACGACAGGGATGTCTTCGATTCTTGGCTCAGCAGCCTTCTTATCCACAATGTGTGCCAGAAAAGCAACACATCCTTTCTGTAAACACTTCCTTGCTTTCAAGCAGCTGATAATCCTTAGTGGTGTGTCACGCTTCTCTCCATGAACCACAATTGTCTCACCATCATCGGTTGGGATACGAACAACTTTCTCGTGACATACTATCTCTGCCTTGTTGCCAGACAACCAATCCATTCCTACCACCACGTCGAAGCTTCCCAATTGGACTGGTAGTAGATCCAAAGTAAACTCACGTTCTCCCAATTCTATCACACAGCCTCTGATAACTTCGTTTGCTTCAATTAACTTTCCATTGGCCAATTCGACCGAGTAGGGAATATCTAGCTTATTAGCGGCTAACCCAAGCATATTCTTAAATTCTAACGATACGAAGCTATAATCGGCACCAGTATCAAATAAAACGGATGCATAGCGTTGGTTCACAGGGAACGTACCAGTAACAACATTGGGATCCTGGCGCGCCTCCCTAGCTTTGATCTGGAACACTCTTCCACGGGCTTGGTTCAACGTTGGGCAATTCTTCTTAAAATGCCCGATTTCTCCGCAGTTATAGCATCCAAGTCTCTGCCCGTTTCCACCTCCAATTCCAGCTGGGTTGTTGTTTTGGTTTGCATTGCCAGCCTGATTCACATTGTTGCCTCGATTCCCGTTCCCTCCGTAGTTTCCTTGTGGGCGGTTTCCATTTCCACCACGGTTATCATTCCTATTTCCAAATCCTCCCTGGCCTCCACGGCCAGCACCAACCCAACAAGAATCCTTCAGGTGACCACGTTTCCCACATACCTCACATACTTTTAGCCCACATTGACCAGAATGGTGACGCTGGCAGGCATTACACTTGGGCTGGGTGCCCATGTATCCTCTTCCTTTCCTTCCACTACCAGCTGTAACCTGAGCTGGTGCATTTGGTTCCCCTTTCTTACCAACACTGCCAATACCCTGTTTAAAGTTCGAGAACTTTCTTTTGTTGCCTCCTGATGACTCCACGTGAGTCTCTGCCTTCTTCGTCTTGATCTCATCAAACTTGTTCAAACGAATTGCCTCCTCGGTGAGAGCCACGCTCAAATCGATGGCTTCAGTGATAGTCGCTGGTTTGGAGGAGGTTACCATGCTTATGATTTGGGGAGCCAAACCCCAAATGAAGCGCTCGATTCGCTTGTATTCTGGCGTAACCATGTATGGAACCACTTGAGATAAGTCATGGGATCTTTGAACGTACTCCGCTACCTTTGGACCGTCCATTTTCAAGTGCCAGAACTCGGTCTCCAATCGCTGGATTTCTGCGCGGGAACAGTACTTCTTGCGCATGAGTTCCTTTAGCTCGGTCCAGGTCAGCGCGTAGGCAGCAGCCTCGCCTAGTGTTTGTACTTGTAGATTCCACCAGGATAGGGCTCCATCTAGAAACAGCCCTGAGATATAAGTGACTTGCTGATCTAACGCGCATTTGCTCATGCGTAAGACAGAATCGGTTTTCTCAGCCCAGCGGGTAAAGGCAACTGCACCTCCTGTGCCATCGAAGTTGACCGGTTTGCAGTCTAGAAACTGCTTGTAGGTGCATCCTGCACGTATGTTAAAACATGTGTTTGGCATTAGCATCATCGCTAAAAATTTCCAACTAGATCATGGTAGGTCCAAATGGCTTGGTATTACCGTGAGGTGGATTGTTATTGCCTTGGTTAACACTCCCGCTCGCTCCTGGCTGAGAAGCTGCGTACTGCGCTATGGCAGCAGCAATGATTTGTTGTAGCTCTTCCTGAGTGGTAGGCATAGGCTGTTGTTGACGTCTTGGCGGCATCTTCTAAAAGATGGTTTACGTTGGTCAGGCCATAGCGAAATGTACGTATATAGTAATAGTAATAGCACGTAATATCTCATGTGATCAATACATCACAAATACCAATCATCCACATTTCATGTCATAAAATGCAAATAAGTAATCAAGCGAAACAGTTGTGATGAGAATACTGCGATTGTCATATATCAAGACCACATGGTAAGTGTATCAGTACATCATAGTGTCATACAATCATCCATCAACTAGGGGCTACATCACCCCTGTCCAAAAATCATAACAAATCAGTGTCAAATACAACATCAGATACATAGTCAACAAAAGTCAAAATCAAAAAGTGGTCTCCAAAATGCTGTGCAATCCAACAATCGCCGTCTTCTCATCCTCGTATACCCAAACAGTAACTGGTGAGCTCTACGCAGATGGTGGTGGAGGAGGGGGAAAGTGAGTATAAAACAACCGACGCAACTGGAGCCAGTCCTCCTCCTGGGCTCGCTGAGTACGGATAATGGAAGCAATCTGCTGCTCTAACGTAAAGAGACGGGCAGCAATATCTGGGGGTAAAGGTCGAAACGGCTGTAGAGGAGAGTGTGTCTGACCATGACACTGGCAAGACAGCCGAGCTCTCTCGAGCTCCTGGATACGCTGTGTGTGGGACTCGTGCTGTGCGACAAAGGACATCAAGACGTCCTCGATAGTGTGTCCCCTGTGAAAAGCATGGTAGGGGTCAGTAGGTGGCATACCAGAGCCAGGTGCCCAAAGAAATGGCTCGCTAGTGGGGTCGAAAGGTGCCACGTGCAAAGGAGCAAAAGTGGGTGGAACGGATGACGTCTGGGGCATGAAAGGAATGGGCATCGGTACATGCCCAACCGGATGGGCTGAAGAACCCTCTCCAGGCCCTGCTGGAGGTATAAATATAGGAACCTGAAATGAAAAGTCAACATGTGGTGCAACGGGAATCTGTGGAGGAAAAGGTGGAACGTCCTCGTCAGCCGGTATCCATCCGTGCTGTGCAGACTCATCCGGTAGATCCATATGTGCCGCGAACAGAGCATGTCCGGGCTCTAGTGGAACAGGATCAAGTATGGGAGCAACTACTGGGTGAACGGGTGCAAGGTGCTCTAAAGGATGGTCGGCAGGTAAATCGCCAACGGGTAAAGGAACGACAGGATCAACAGCAACATGATCGCCCTCAATCAGAGGAACATCTACTGGGAGATCATCAACAACAGGCTCAAAAGGAATGTCAGCATGTACTGGGTCATGCTCAGGTAGGGGGTCTAGAGCGGCTGCCTGCTCAGGAGCAATGGCAGGCTCGAGGTCATCAAAAGCCATCTCAAAATCAAAATCTGGGTCAATAGGATCAAATGGGTCAACAGCGTCTACTGGATCCTCCATAAACTGGTCCATCGGAACAAACTCTATGTCACGATCAGGGTCGAATCCCGGGGGAAACATAGGATCGGAATCCCCCTCATCATCATGGTCAAAAGCGAAACTGGGGATAGGGGCAACAGAAGATGCCTGATCAGGATCTGATCCATGAGAGAAGTGCTGCGCACTCTGGACGTGTGAGGGTACAGAGGCCACAGACTCAAAGGAGTCCGCGACTGGGGAGTGAGTAGGTGACTCCGCGGCAGGAGCATCTGCGATCAACAAGGGATCGGCAGCAGGAAGGGCCTCGCCCTGAGCATCCTCCTCGAAAGGCTCCTCATCAAACATATCAACATCATCATCCTCGTCGTCGATGGGCAAGTCGTAAGCTGGGTACGCAGCCAGCGGTATAGGAGCAGGGATCAATGCAAGTGGTAGATCCCCGGCGATAGGACCATCTGCGAGCTCGCCAGCACCGTCAGGTAGTGCAAAGGGCTGGAAATCATCCTCATCTGTGCTAGTGAAGTCGGACGTGTAAACCTCGTGCTCCGATGACTCAAGGTCGTCTGAAACGATAGGCCTAGGGCCTGTGGTGCCTGAACCACCAGTGTCTGCAGAATCCATGTGTCTGTAACATATACAAACATGCACAAATAGTCAATCATAAATCAAGTAATCACATAAGTCACCAAGTAAGGTATCACGTATATCTCCTAGTCTTACTAGCCAATTTCATCCAGTCTATAAGACTGCTCTATCCTCCACCTTGATCACTTAGATCGATCCTCGGTCTCCTTGACCGAGCATTCAGTCGTCATGACTGAACCTACTCTTCCTAGCCTTGCTAGACCACTACCTTGGTCACCTAGACCAATCCTCGATCCTCCAGACCGAGCCTTATAACAAACCAACGTGCTTAACTACTTCGATCACCTCGATCCTCCAGACCGATCCTCAGCCCTCCAAGCTGAGCCTATAAATAATAAAATGTGCTCAACATTTGTTTGTAAAAAGTTTTGGATCTGGACTTAAGTGGTATGCAGAAAAATGTTTTCGTGAGAGCCCTAGTGATCATAGTCTAGACTCGAGAAAGAATCCTAGTTCGCTATGATCAGAGCTCTGATACCAAGCTGTCACACCCTGGCTTTGCGGAAGCGTGGTTAATTTTGGTGTGACTTCTTAATACCATAGCTTAATCATACCAAAGCTATATGAGTTAAAAACATGCAAGATCATCCATTAAGTTTCGAAAACCAAACACAATACCATTGTTTTAACATACCCTGACAAACATAATCTTGTTCAACAAACATTACAAACTGAAACATAACATAGACATGGTTTAAGGATTGTGTCTTGTCCAGGAAAGAGACACATCCCCTAAACCCCGGATGACCTTAGAAACTAGTGCAGCGGAAAACATGCCATACCGTGCCAGATCTCGTTAATTTCCTGAAATACATGTAAGTTGAAAAATCAACAATAATGTTGAGCGAGTTCATGTGCAAGTGAGTAAGTAAAACACTTGTAAGTATAAAAGTTCCCTGGTATGTAGCAGTGTAAGGAAAAGAGATCACCAATGGTTTGCAAGGCCATTAGCATGTTGTGAAATGCAAGTAGGAAGACACAACCCTAGCCGATTTTTGCGTTGGGCAACCAAGTCACTCCAGGTCCGTTCTGTTGGTCCTCAGAGAGGTCCGTTCTGTTGGGCCTAGAGCTGGGCTCGCTACACCCAGATAGATCTACCGCTTAAGTCCCTCGGTGTTCTAACTACCCATTCACATGATCTAGTAGTAAACCTCCTTACGTTAACATACCGTGTAATAATAGTACTTGTAAACAAAGTAACATGTATTTCACCCCCGCAGTTAAGAAAACTGAAAACAGTTAGAGAAAAGGGGGACATGAACTCACAGTGAAGCGTCTCTACCAAGTATCCCTGAATCAGAAAGCTGCGCGACGACCTACAAGTGCTAATTCTATTAGATGGACGGCCGTGCTTTAGCTTTATAGTTTATGTTTTTGGGAAATAGTTAGACAACTATTTTGTGTTTACTTTTTGTAAATACTTGGTAGTTATATTCCTTCCCAAGGATGGGGGATACAATACATGTGCGTAAGTTACGTTTTAACAATCGTGTGGTAATGTAATTACCGGTGTAACTTATATATTCATAGTGAAAGCGTTCGCAAAGTTTTGGAATCGTTAACGCTTGTAAATATTATTTTCACTCTAAAATAATATTTATGTATTTTCACAAAATAATCATAACAGTGTTGTGACAAAATATACTTATCACGTTATATTTAGTGAAAATCCCACCTCCGAATATTTAGTAAACAAGGTCATGGCGAAATTTATATTTCGAAAATGTGTCAAAAATAGTTCTAACACTTGTTGTGTAAATAATTCTAAGTGCTAGGTTTTCAGAAAAATTTCGCCAGAGTTTCCTCTGTAACTGGAGGTGGCCACGCTTTCAAGCGTATCATTTTCTTTTAACAAATCAATTCAACAACTTCTTTATCCGAACAAACAATTTCCGACACATCAAACTAGTCGACAAGTATGTAAATTGCATAATCGCATGAACTTGTAGTTTTTCCGCATCTAAAACGTAAATCCCATTGTATTTTGTAGATCTTTATATATAGTAACTTTATTCTCATAAAAACCTCGTGTTTAGAGAAATCCGTCTTTACAACTTCTAGTAACAAGTGACAAATCTAGTTCTTTGTCGGATCTTTTCATTTCACAAGTGTTTACACACTTGTGGTTTATAAAATCATGTTTGTTAGTGTAAGATCCATCTTTGTAATACATGATTTCTTTATCGTGTGGTTCTTTGAAAATACCACTTGCAGATACGTAGATCCGCTAGTTTTAAACACTATTGTACAAGTTAAATCACTTTTACACAAGTAAAATATTTTTACACAAGTTCATGTCTCTAGTGTGGTAGAGTTTCACCCTTTAACCCTTGTACTAACCAAAACAAGCTTATGTTAAGATCAACGATCTTACCAAACCGGGTTAAATGGTGATCCGAGCTACTACAATCATAGATCGGGTCTAGATATTCACATCTTTCAAGTACTACAACTTTTACACAAGTTATAAGCTATTAACCACCATTTTCATACTTTTTACTAGACTTTAAAGCTTCAAAATGTAAGTTAACGATATTTAACCGACAAAAATCTTTTTAACCACTTTAGACAAGTGTAAAAACGAGTTTTAAACAATATACCTCTAGCTCAAGGCTAGGGAAGAATCTTGATAAAAAACGCGTGGATAAAAGCTAACGAAAGAGGTCCTTCGTGTTCCGCTTGCTCCGAGGCTCCTAATACGTGACCTTTATCACTTGTATGATGATGGAATGCAAGAACCAAGATCGAAAAATGATGGATAAGGGGGGTGGGGTGTTCGGCCGAGAGGTAGAGAGGGCAAGAGAGAGTGAGTGGAAGTTGGTGTTTGAAGTGATAATTATCTAGTGAGTTAAGTGCTTATTTATAGGCAAGTTTAGATGGTATTATCCCATGGTTAATGTGTCTCCATGATACTAAACATAGTTTAATAAAATAATCAACCTTGTACTTGTGTGTCTCCCCTAGTTAGGCCGATCACATTAAGGGGGGGGGGGGTCTTGGTTCGATTATAAGTAGATAGTTAGGAAGAAGATTAGGTTAAATAGGTTAGTTTAGTATTTAACCTCGTTAGTAATATAAAGCGTGTTATGACGGGTGTTAGGGTAATCAGGGACCCGAACTGGCTCAGAAAAAATATAATTAGTGAAAATAGTAATATTTTCATGTTCCGTGTAAAGTCCGGGTGTCCGGTTGGATAGTAATCCGTTAAAGCGTTACAAAAGCTTTAAAGTGTCGTTATTGTTATCTTTAGTGACACATCTTGTTTCCAACACTTTAGAAAGTGTCTAGTAGTATTTTCCCCATATTTTGGCACTTTACTAGTCGGCTAGAAGCTGGATTATTTATTAAAGTGCTGTGTTTTGTACTTAAAGTACGTTTTAGGCACATCCAATCAGTGTATCTTATTCCTAGAGACGCAGCTTCACAACCCTTATAACCCTACACTCACTACCAGTGTAGTCAGATATCTCAGGCTCTTCTAGGCCTTGGAGGCAGTGTTTGCCTGATGCTGGCTTTATCAGCATGTTCAATAGGTTACCCGTGTATTGTGCTACTGTGCTTTTTGTGCATCATGTTTGTCACTAAGGTTCAGCATATAAATATTGTAGTGACAGCAAGCAAGTATGATGCAAGTAAGTTCATGTATCAGTATTCAAGTAGCAGTTCATCAGCTAGTTCAAACAAGCACAGTAATTAAGCAGTAATTAATCATTAATTAAGTTGTACGGATACCTGGTTTAGTGCGGGTTGTCACACTGAAAACGTGATTTATCAAAAGCTTTGGTATGTAAATCTGCCTTTTGTTCGTCGGTGTGGATTTTGTCTATTCGAATCAACTTCTTCTCGAGACAATCTCGGATGAAGTGATGTCGAATTTCTATGTGTTTAGTTTTAGCGTGATGTACCGGATTTTTCGTTATGTTGATTGCAGCCTCATTGTCAACAAATATAGGAGAGGTAAGAAATTGCAAACCGTAATCGCGCCTCTGTTGCTGAATCCACAAGATCTGAGAGCAGCAGCTGCTGGCAGATACGTACTCTGCTTCACATGTCGAAAGAACAACAGAGGTTTGCTTCTTACACTGCCAAGTGACCAAGCGAGGTCCGAAGAATTGACATCCTGCAGTTGTTGATTTTGCGTTGATCTTGCAGCAACCGAAATCCGAGTCTGAGTATCCTTCGAGCTTGAAGTCACCATCTTTGGGATACCACAACCCCAGGCTTGGGGTTCCTTTCAGGTAGCGTAGGATCCTTTTGACGATAGACATGTGTGAGGCTCTAGGACTCGACTGATATCGCGCTACGAGGCATGTCGGGTACATTATATCAGGTCTGGATGCTGTCAGGTACATCAGCGAACCAATCATCGAGTGGTATAGTGTCTCGTCGACCTTCTCTGCTGTGAGATCAGGGTTTATACCATGATTCGTTGCTAATGGGGTGGACATCGGCGCCGTCTCGGACATCCCAAATTTCTCTAGAACGTCGTAAACGTACTTCGTTTGATGTATGAAAGTTCCCTCAGGCATCTGGTCGACTTGCAGCCCTAGGAAGAACTTCATCTCACCCATTGACGACATCTCGAACTTCTGCTTCATCACTTGTTTGAAATCTTTGCAGAGTTCATCGTTCGTTAACCCAAAAATAATGTCATCAACATATATCTGAACGATCAGCAGATGACCAGCGACCTCCTTAGTGAAGAGTGTGGCGTCCACCTTGCCTCGGATAAAGCCGTTGGCAAGCAAGTGTTGAGAGAGCATCTCGTACCAGGCTCTTGGGGCCTGATGCAAACCATACAGCGCTTTGTCTAGAAGGTAGACCTTATCTTTGTGTATTGAGTCGGTCAAGCCCGGTGGCTGACCGACGTAGACCTCCTCTTTCACCTTCCCGTAAAGAAACGCCGACTTGACATCTAGCTGGTATACTTTAAAACATGTCCATAAAGCAAAAGCAAGGAATATTCTGATGGCTTCAAGTCGAGCAACCGGAGCGTAAACCTCAGTGAAGTCTATCCCTTCTTGCTGACTAAAGCCCTAGACAACGAGTCGAGCTTTTTTTTCTGACTATCACTCCTCGATCGTCTCTCTTGCATTTGAACACCCATTTCGTGTTTATTTTTCTGTGCCCGTCTGGCAGATCTACAAGTTTCCATACACCAAGTTTCTCGAATTGACCCAGCTCCTCCTGCATTGCATTGGCCCACGATTCTTCCGTCAGTGCTTCTTTGTATGTTCGCGGTTTGATTTGCGAAATAAAGCAACTGAGTGAGAATTCAGTTTGTAATGGAGCAATTTTAGTATAAAAGCAAGTAAGGCCATGGTCAATCTGTCTTCTTATGCGAACTCCTAATATTAGTTCTCCTATAATCAGCTCCTCGGGGTGATACGATAGAGTCCTCGGCATAACTTCACCAGGAACTTTCACCTCGCCTTCTAAATTTGTGACATTCTGGTCCGCAACTTGTTCATTAACATGGACTGTCTAGTTTGAAGAATGGATTTGCTCCCCCTCAGATTCTGAATCACCATGATCAAAAGTCGGGATAACATCAGACTCTGAATCATCATCATTGACTGTCGTCTGATTTTCTGGAGCAGGCTTGCGTTCCGAAGTAGTCGGAGTTTGCTGAACATCATCATTATCACCAGCATTACTTGGACTAGCTTCATTATCATTGGAAGTGTGTTGTTGATGTTTAGAAGACCTGGCTGGCAATCTTCCTTGAGATGCTTCATACTCTCGTAAAATATCTAATTCATCAAAGTACTCTGGCTCTTCCTCTAGATCAAATGAGTCCCATAAGGCATCATAGTTGAATCGCCATGAGTCTGCGGGCTTCTGTGGAGGAATAGTATAGCCTTGACATTCAACGTGCCGTGCTTCGATGATCCTCTCGAGACTTGGAACAAAGACTCGTCTAAGTGGACTGGAATAGCCCACAAAGATACCTTCTAATTTCTTCGATCCAAACTTTCCATCGGGATCTAGAACAGTGCAAGGAGACCCGAACGGCTCTAGATACTCAAGATTAGGCTTGCGATTGTTGATCAACTCAAAGCACGTTTTATTATGCTTCTTCAAAGTGAGTACCCGGTTGAGTGTATAGCAAGCGGCTGATACTGCTTCTCCCCAAAAATTTATTGGTAACTTTGAATCAGCTAGCATCGTTTGCGTCGTTTCGATCAGCATTCTGTTCTTTCTTTCTATAACTCCATTCTGTTGTGGAGTGTATGGTGCGCTGAACTCTTGCAATATACATCGTCTGTCACAGAATTCTTCCATTCTATTGTTTTTGAACTCCGTACCGTTGTCGCTTCTTAGTCTGGGAATGTGGGTCTGGTACAGATTTTCTATCTTTCGGAACAACTTCAGCAAACTCTCAAAAGTTTCATCTTTCGACTTCAGGAACATCACCCACGAAAATCTCGAATAATCATCAGTGACCACTAAACAATAAAGATCACCAGTAATGCTCTTGACATTCACAGGCCGAAGAGATCCATGTGAAGTCTTTCAAGTGGTTTTGAGACTGAGTTCACCTTTTTACTCGGATGGGATTTTTTGCGTTGATTTCCTTTCAGACAGCTTATGCATTCTCCCTCCAGGTGAAAACTCTTCAAATGAACCCCTTTGACAAGATCGTTATGCACCCGATAGTTCATCTTGCGTAGGTGAATGTGGCCCATCTTTCGATGCCACAGCACTGACTCCTTTTCAGTAGCTTTTGATACGAAGCACTGAGGGTGACCCGTAGTAGTCGTAGCAATGCTCATATCCAACACGTACAAATCATTTACCCTTGGTGCTCGCATGATGATCCACTCCTCGGGGATGACAAACCCCGGCTTCAGAATCAGACAATCCTTGTCAGTGAAACGCGTTGAATACATCCTGTCACAAATCTGAGAAATGCTGATCAAGTTGTTTTCCAGTTCTGCTATGTAGTTGACTCTTTCAAATGTAACGATACCATTTGATAACGTGCCCTCCCTGATAATACGTCCTCCTTGATTTCCAGCAAAACCAACATATCCACCGTTGAAACCTCTAACATCGTATAACAGGGTCTTTCTCCCTGTCATGTGCCGGGATGCTCCATAATCCACTTTGAGATAGATCTTGGGAGCTCCTGCACATTTTAAAAACTTAGTTAGAAGTTGAAGCAACCCAAGCCTCCTTCGACTCAGGTAGCTTGACGTTAATGTGGGTTGTTGCAGTGTACAATGGTGGGAAGTTTTTGTCGTTCATTTTAAGACTCTCCTTGGATCCAACCTCAACCTCTTTGTATAAAAAGAATTCTTCTTTCGAAGGTTGACCAGATGGTTGATCCTTCTTTGGAACATACTTCTTGTCCTGTGGGGTCAAAGAAGTTTGCTTCTCAAGTTTTTCGTAAAAATCCAAAGGTACATTCATTTCAACTGGTTTGGTTGAAGATGATTGTTTTGCAATGGTCTCAGAAACCTTTGGTTTTGGATTGCTTGATGTCACTGTATGAGATTTAGGCTTCCATGTTTGTTGTGGAGAAACGACCCGTTTGTAAAATTGGTCATTTTTCTTTAATGTCTGTTTAACAGGTTCAGTTTTGACTTTAATGTTTTTAGATTTCAAAATCTTCTTCTCAACAAACATTGGCGCTTTGCCTTTGACATCATTTTTGTTTCTCGGATTCTCAACAACCACAGACTTAGGATTTGATTTGGTACACTTTCGTGCAATGTGACCAACTTGGTTGCATTTGAAGCAAGTGCGGGTTTCAACTTCCCGACTTTTACCTTCAGTCTGAGGCTGTGAGGCCTTCTTTGCAAAAAATTCTTCATTCGTTTTTGAAAAGATTTCCGATTCTTGCTATTGGTGCATGCATATGTCGACTTCGTCTTGTACCGAGTCTTGTATATGTATAGATAAATCACGGCACGAAAAATGAGAAAATAGGTTAACAGGCAAGTTCAAACGAAATTACATGATGTAATTCCGCTTGAAAGTGTCAAGCCATTTCAAACGAAATTAGCTTTGCTAATTTCGCTTGAACCTGTATTTCCGTATGAATGGTAATTTCGTTTGAAGCTATGATTCCGCTTGAGCCTGTTCAAGCGGAATTAGGTTGCCTATAAATAGCTGTTGCCTGATTCCGTTTGAGTCATTCGTGTATGTGTGTTTCCGGAGCCGAAGTGCTGCCGAAGTGTTGTTTCGCTGTAAAACTTTGTCATGTTAATCAGAACAACAGTTAAAGTGTATATCTTGCTGAATCACACACAATATGTCTGTTTCCGCCTTTCATATTGTGTAGAACGCCTTTGATCGACTCGTTTCGGGTCCATACACGATCCTATAAGTGGTATCAGAGCTCAGGAGGAGGAGTTCTTACCGATTCAGCTCAAAATTTCTGTTTTCTACACCTTCTTTTCAAGATTTACAAGTTTTAACGGACAAAATGACTTGAAACTTTCATATAATGTGCGAAACTGTATTTTAACAAACCCTTGAAAGTTTCAGATCTTAAAACGGCTTAAAACTTGATCAACTTGACAAAGTTCTGACCGAAATGATGACATCAGCGTAATTCCGTTTGAAATTGCACCTTATTTCGTTTGAAATCAGTAATTTCGTTTGAAAGTTGGTGCTAATTCCGCTTGAAAACGTTATTTCGTTTGGTGATTCCGCTTCAAATAGGGTAATTCCGTTTCAAATAGGTATTCCGTTTGAAAGGTTCAAACGAAATAAGTGATTTCGTTTCAAGTTGTTAATTCCGTTTTAAAGGAGTGTTAGTTCAAACGAAATCAGAGATTCCTGTTGGACCGGTTTGCGACCCTAAAAAGTCAGTTAAGGTAGTTCATCTTTGCGTATAAAGGCGGAATCAATGTACACAAAGTAACAACAGCTATTCCTTTCAATTTCCTTCTTTATTGATGCTTTCTGAATTGATTTTGACAAAGTTTCGTTACCACAAGCATGACCTGATTTCGCTCCAAGTTGCAAATGAGAATCACACATGGAGGTATATATAGTGTGTCTGATTTCGCTCATATGGCTGTCCTATGAGTGAAATCCCATGTGTTCAAATCAGCGAAACCACCTGGAACCTTATGAGCGAAACCCTATGACCTAATGAGCGAAATCTCCTATCTAAACATGTACACATGAGCGAAATTACATTACTAAACCCTAATTTGACTCTCAAACTCCAATCTATCCTATCTTGACCTAAGACTCAATGCAAACATAGTCAACAGACATCCCGTGCATCAACAGACCGCTTTGAATGTTGATAAAATTATCTCAGAATTTTCAGACAAAGAGAGAGATAGTTATAAAGGAGAGAAAATGATGATTAGTCTTTTACAACAAGCTATCAAAGAGGACATTTTTATTTTGCTTCAGCATGATGGTAGTGCTTTCTCAATATGGGAGGCACTTGAGAAGTGTTGGGATTGAACCCTACCAGAGGAACAGATAATGTAAAGCCAAAACCAGGTCACAACAGAGGATTCACAATAAGCAGCAGTTTACACTTTGCTCTCCCCTTGAAAGTGAGTTATAACATCTGATGGTCTCTATCTGCTGCTCATAATCTACTGCTGCTGCCCTTTCAACTGCTGATATGATCCTAAAGACTGCTGAAGACAAACTCTGTTGCTCTATCTACTGCTGTCTCTTAAGTGCTGCTGAAGACACAAACACTGCTCATTCAAGGACTGATCACCTTTGAAGAAAGCACTGATGTTGTTGTTAAGCATCAGTGCTTAGGCTACAACAGTGGAACGTGAAGCAGTTGTTTCCTCATGTTTTGTATTTTTATTACAATCAGTTGTTAGACATCAGTAGTTTGTGTAAGGACAGTAGATATAGTTTGTTAGGCTGTTAGACGTCGCTTTCATGGTGACGTCAGCTGAGATTCCTCAGTGGTTTGGTTTGCCTATAAATGTAACAGTACCCTGTACTGTTACATTTGATTGACTGAGCGGGTTCTTCTCCTCATGTCTAATCCTTTCATCTTGTGTGCAACCAACCTTGGGGTATCAGGCTGAGGGGGAGTATAGTTTGTAAGCATTTCTGTAATCTTTTGCTTTGATTTGTAAATCATTCGACTCTATGAGAAGCAATTGTTTATCAAACTATTATCTCCTTTGATTGTGTTTACAGAGTTTGTTTTCACTTCCGCTGCATCTAACATGTTTTCATATTCATTGATTATTCATCTTAAACAAACAAACACTATCATGAGAGCCTCCGAACCTAACAATTGGTATCAGAGCATGGACAGTCAAATTCGATCTAACAATCAATTTGACATAACAGTTCGGCTCAAAATTCATTGATACTAAGGTTGGTTGTATTTAGTTGAAAAACAGAGTATCGAGTAAATCATGTTCAAAGTGGTTAATCAAAAACTCTGTAAAACAACCAAGATGTCACATAACACACAAATCTCACACAACAAGCGATATCATGCACAAGTCACTCATGGTTTTCAGATCTGAAAACATATCTGTTAAACTATGGGATTATTTCTTATTTTCAAAATTGATTTCAACTGTTGTTATGAAATTTGTGATGTTTTCATTATATTAGATGCTAAAGTATGAACCTCAGGATAACAAAAATCTATGTTCATAAAAACATTAGTGTTTTTGTTTACATAAAAAGGGGGAAATTAAAACTTTAGTCATTTAGATCTTATGTATTGAAAAACAGGTTGAGAATCCTTCAAAAGGACCAAAATCAATTGTGTCAAAAATACATTAAGAAAATCAGCTGTCAAAATTTTCCAAATCATGAGTAATGTGAAATTTGGCATAAGCAGTAGCAAAAATGTCCAAATCTCTCAAAACATTGCTGAAAATGATTTTGGATTGAGTATTCTTTCCTTGAAAACTTTCCAATAAAAGTTTCAATACTCTTCTATGGAAAGGGTAAAAAGGGAAAGAAGAAAAATTACAAAAACTCAAAAGTGTGTTTATCTCAAAACTTTTGAAATCAAAAGAAAAGAGTATAAACATAAAACACTTAAGAGTCCAAAATTGGGTGAACAATGGTCATCAAGCAACTGTGTGCATTCATTTATTCAGGGAAATTCAGGTAACAAAAGTATCACCGGTGAATAAACTTACAAAGAGGACTAGACAAAACTTTTCAGTGTCATCACATGGTAACAAAGTCTATAACAGGACTTTCAAAACTTATGTGTACATGTCTCCTCATTTTAGCAATCAATTGACAAGGAAATGGTCTCATACAGTGGTTATTCAAATCATTGACCATTTTCATAAGACTTGAGAATGATATGACTATGAGTTTTATTAAAAATGTACCAGATCCTTTTTGATGTCATTTTCAGAATAACCTTTAATTTTTTTTTGTAAAGGTTTTTCTCAATAAAACAGGATATATTATTCGTTTTTTTTAGAATGATATATTTTGAACATCTACTTGTTTTTTTTGTAAAAGTTTCAATTCCTGTCAGGATGTAGATCCCTTATATTTTTACTTAGGGTGATATTGTCCTTGAAAATAGATCAAAAGGAGTTGGTGAAATAAGTTAAGGTCATTTCAAACTCAAGTTTTCATCACAGATCAAAGATTGATTGCTAACAGACCTTAAAATTCTTGACTACTCATGTTTTACTCTAAGGATTAGAACACTAAATGTGTAGTCAAAGTGAAAAGGTTGCCATCATCCGGGATACTCAACTACTGTCAAAATTTATCAAATGTTTAAAACATGAAATAGATAAGTAGTAAAACCTTGAATACAAATCCCTGAAAACTCTGCTAATATGTTAATCCTGATAATTTGCATCTAAAATGTGTTTTGTGAAGTTTGTCATTCTGCAGATAACTCATAATCACCATCAACAGATGTTGGACATAATACTGTGATATCACAGGACAAAATCATTTACTTCATCTGAGCAGCAGATGTACAAAACAGCTGTTAAAGCTCATCCACTGATATACCAACAGTTGCTGACCAAATTAACCTTCTAATCCTTACCATTAACCCTTCTCGAACCACTGCTGATAAAAATCCATCAAAAATGGATAATACATCATTTGGTGCTACCTCAACAGTTGTTGACCAAAGTAGCCTTAAAACCCCTGCTTACTTCCACAACCACTGTTGATAAAAATCTACTAACTGTGGATAAAAATCAACACTGGTCATCACAAATTCCTTTGATTCCTCCATTTTCACCTTCAAACAGCTGTTGGATCATTAAAGTCACCAACAATTGTTAGCTCAGATGATTCACATCTGTAGCCTCACCTTCTGAACATAAGTTCCATCTTAAACCTAATCCATGTTTCCATTCACTTGACAACATCAATTGAAAGGGATTCTTATAAAAAGTTTATCCCAAAACCTTTGTCTTCTTCTTGACTATCTACCATTCCATCAACATGTCATGTACCTTTGAGGCACTTAAAGACAGAAAGTTGGGTAATTGACAAGGAAGAGAAGCTTCAACAGTTCAAAAAACATTGCATATGTTGGAGCATTGTTGTCGAGATGTGTGATACTAAAAAAAAAAAAAAAAAAAAAAGGGCATAAGCAGGCAATTGTAGCAGAACCACTGCTCTGAAGATTACTATGAAAATACAACATGCTGAACAGCCCAAATATCCATCATCTCACAATATGTTATTGGATTTTGATATAAAATGCTCAAAAGATTGTTTTTATGCAGGGCAGTCAAGTAGCTAAAATATATCATCAAAAATTCAATATCTCACTCCATCATCACATGACATCAGACACCACCTTGTGGGGGATTGCTATAAAAAGGTTTGATTTTATCTTTAACATGTCCATCCTAAAGATCAGTCAGTAGATGTACAAACTTAAGAATTGGATTCATCTACTGTTAAAAACTTGATCCCTATGATTGGAGTGCTAAACATGGATTAAAGCAAGCTTTCTTGTGTTCCATTTGTAAATAGCATAAAAATGTTTTTAGAAAAATAAAAATCACCTTAAAAATAGTTTAAAATTGAATTTTTCAATAAATCCTCAAAGTCTGTTCAAAGCACTGATGGCACTAAAACTCTGTTAAATAGTAAAATCTATCCACTGACAAAGTGTATCATATGTTAGTGCAAAACACTGATTTACAACAGAGGTTACACGTGGACAGATGTTGTTCAACAGTTGTGTGCATCAGATGCCATGATCACTTTTTCAAATAAATGGCTTTACACCTGAAACATTTACAAAGCTATCAATAATTTCCAAAACAAAAGCAGAGGTTCCTGAGCAGACTTTAGCAGCTACCACTGCTCCTCAGGTATCTGCTGTTGAGCCCACTGCTCCTGGTGAACACAGCAGTACAACCACTGCTGTGCAACCCACACCAGAAATTACCAAAAAGCCTAAAAAGGAAATTAACAAAAAGCCCACCAACCCATCCAATAAAGGCAACTCTGAAAGATGAGATCCCAGAGCAACTGCCAGTGACAACACAAAAGTCACTAGAAACCACTGCTGCTACTTCCTCACAGCAGATGGTAGAAAGGTCTCAACCCATGCCTCAAACTCCTCCTGCTTCTTCTCAAAAAGGACAGGTTGTAAGAACAGGGACACCAAATTATGATGCTCTGGAATCACTTGATTCCATCATCCACAGCCTACTGCCCGGGGCAAAATCACTTTCAACTCCCATCATCATTTCACAAATACCACCCTCAATAATACCCTTGTTGCATGCAGTTGCTATAGCTCAGACACAAACCAGTTCCTCTCTATCACCTATCACTGAGAGTACACTCCTACAAGTGACTGGTCTGATTCTTATACTTCTACTATCCTAGCAACAGTTGAGGAGGCTACACCCCTTGAGTTACAAGTAACTCTTGGTGGTAGTTCAAGTGAAGCAGCTACTACAAGTGCTGAACCCATTGGTTTGCACCTGGACAGTAGTTTCATCAATAAGACTTCCTTGAAGGCAATTTCTTCACTGGGAACTCTCGTGTATCCAGTCTTCACTGGTTCACTAAAAAGCGTTTCTCATTATGAAGAAAGAAGTCCCCAGTACCAAGACAAAGGGGCAACAGTGGATGATTTTTGGGATACACTTCCTCAAATCAACCACTGTTACAACCACTGTTAGTGGGAAATCAGATGACCCCATTAAGTTGGGTGATGGTTTAATGTACCAAGAATTGACGGCTAGAATTGATAAACTGGATACATCTGTTGCAGAAATCAAAGACATGCTGCAACAGTTGTTGAAAGCACAAACGGTACCATCCACTGCTGCACCATCTCCAACAGCTACTCCATCATCTGCTCCTACTCCAGATGAGCTGTGGAATTTATTTCAACCCCTGCACTATCTTCGAAAGAGTTGATGATGCCAAAAAGGGGGAGAAAAATGATTCTGAGGAAAATCTCTCAGTAACTTCTGCTGAAACATCTGTCAAAGAAAAGGAAAAGGGAGGTGATGAAACCCTGAAAATTCAAGCAGATGATGAAGACACACAAATGAGGATCGTTCAAAGTCAAGTCAATTCAGCTGGTCTCAAAACCACTGCTGATATTAAAAGGGTAAGGGATGAGAGCAGAGCTTTGGTTGAGAAAAAGTTAGTTCTGCAAAAAGGAAAAAGAAGAGGTTGGTACTTCATTAAAGAAGAATCATGTTAGAAAAACAAGGCAATCAACCACCACAGCTTCTAAAACTGAGCCAGTTACTACTTCAACCATAACTTCTGTTCCCACAAAATCACTTACACTTCCACCATTAACAACATCTGTCACTCAAACAACTGCCGCCAATACCACATCAACACACACCATAACCACTGCCATCCCCACTAAATCAACCACCACAAACACCATCTGCTGCCATCCTTCATCAAAGAAGGAAACAAAACAGATGGATGCAGAAATATCAAAAGAAGAACAAGCTTGAGAAGAATATATCATGAAGATGGTTCTTCAGACACTTAGAGCAGAACTACAAGAAACAGCAAAATCTCAAGACACTGCTCAAAGTTGTCATCACCAGGCCTCAATCTCCAAACTCATCATTCAAATAATTCTCTCCCAAGAAACCCACTTGGCTTAAAAATACTAAAGTGGATGTCTGATCAAAAGACTCACGTATTGACCCTGGTCAGAGCCAATGGCGATGTGAAGCACATATCAAGGAAAGAAGCACTAGGCCTTAGTGTTCAAGATTTGCAGGATCTCCTTGAGCTTTCACTGTGTAGGGATGAGGATGACCAGAGTGCAAAGGAATTTGAAGCTGAATTCAAAGAACAAGCTAAGGCACTCTTGATGAGTAATAAAGGTCCTGAATAATGAAAGGTTTTGGCATTATCTGTTCCAGGGGGAGATTGTTGGGATTGAACCCTACCAGAGGAACAGATAATGTAAAGCCAAAACCAGGTCACAACAGAGGATTCACAATAAGCAGCAGTTTACACTTTGCTCTCCCCTTGAAAGTGAGTTATAACATCTGATGGTCTCTATCTGCTGCTCATAATCTACTGCTGCTGCCCTTTCAACTGCTGATATGATCCTAAAGACTGCTGAAGACAAACTCTGTTGCTCTATCTACTGCTGTCTCTTAAGTGCTGCTGAAGACACAAACACTGCTCATTCAAGGACTGATCACCTTTGAAGAAAGCACTGATGTTGTTGTTAAGCATCAGTGCTTAGGCTACAACAGTGGAACGTGAAGCAGTTGTTTCCTCATGTTTTGTATTTTTATTACAATCAGTTGTTAGACATCAGTAGTTTGTGTAAGGACAGTAGATATAGTTTGTTAGGCTGTAGACGTCGCTTTCATGGTGACGTCAGCTGAGATTCCTCAGTGGTTTGGTTTGCCTATAAATGTAACAGTACCCTGTACTGTTACATTTGATTGACTGAGCGGGTTCTTCTCCTCATGTCTAATCCTTTCATCTTGTGTGCAACCAACCTTGGGGTATCAGGCTGAGGGGGAGTATAGTTTGTAAGCATTTCTGTAATCTTTTGCTTTGATTTGTAAATCATTCGACTCTATGAGAAGCAATTGTTTATCAAACTATTATCTCCTTTGATTGTGTTTACAGAGTTTGTTTTCACTTCCGCTGCATCTAACATGTTTTCATATTCATTGATTATTCATCTTAAACAAACAAACACTATCATGAGAGCCTCCGATCCTAACAAGAAGAAATTTGAAGGAAGTACGGAAATGATCAATAGCAAAAAATCATTATTGAAGAAAGAATTTGAGTTGTTTACAAGTATGCCAGGTGAATCTACAAAGACTCTCATTGAGAGATATTGTCATCTTGTGCGTACCATGTCTCAGTTGAAAATTACTAAAACTCCAACAGAATGGGTTGAAAAGTTAGCTGATGCTATACCTCAGAAAGAATGGGGTACATATCTCATGATTTTAAAGAATACAAGAGAGTTTAGTAGATTGTCAATTGGACAGTTTATTGAAAAGCTTGAGGGACAGGATCTTGAACAGCAAAAGATTGCCAGAATGAACAGCTCGAGCAATCAACAAGACATCAAATTGTATTATAAAGGAAATGTTCAAACTGTTGAAGCAAGTCCAAAGATCCAAACTGCTTTTAGTGCAGGAAATTCATCTGGATCAGTCAGTCAAAGTTCAATCAACACTAGTGGATTTTCAAATGTCAATCCTCCAAGTGTTCAAAGTTCAAATGTTGGTAATGGACATATGATTCAGTGCAATGTTGCATTGCATCTTCAAAATGGTCAGAATTTTTCTGAAGAAGTTGTTAAAAGTCATATGGCATTACTGGTTACTGCTTTGGAATCATATGAAGGATTGATTGCTGGAAGAATTGGTAATCCTATGCTAACCAAGGAAGATTATGACCAGATTGATGCAGAGGAATTGGAGCTTATGGATATTAAATGGTGTTTAGCAAGTGTTCTGAGGAGAGCTGAGAAATTCAAAATGATTACAGGAAGAAATGATTTCTTAGATGCAAATGTCTCTACTTTAGGTTTTGATAAATCTAAAGTTACTTGTTTTTGATGCAGGGAGAAAAGACATTTTAAGCGAGAATGTAAAAATCAAGAAGCAAATGGAGCAAAGAATCCGTTTGGTGGACATGATTATTATCGGAAGGCTATATATCAACAAATTGCTCATCAACCGCATCAACAAAAAGAACCACAAACTGCGCATGCAAGAATGATCGAAGATGCAAATAAGAAAGCTTATTATGGTATCATTGATCAAGATGATGAAAAGATGGCTCTACGATTTAGTTGGGATAGGTTTGTGGATGAGAATAGGGAGTTTAAATCTTTCATTGCTCAAATTGTTCAAAAGCCAGAATTGATGAAAGAATGGATAGCAGTGTTAGCTGATGAAGAGAAAAGTCAAGATGAAGAATCTGTTTCTTCTGAAAACAGTTCAACAGATACTAGTGATGATGATGAAGAAATTGAACAGATAAACATTGGAAAAACTCATTTATCTTCTGACAGTTTTGAATTTTATTTTGCAGATAAATTGAAGAAACTTAAAGAGAGAAAAGCTGCAAAAGAAATGGAAGAAGTTAAGGTTGTTGAGAAGATTGTTGAAGTGGAAAAGGTAGTTGAAGTCGAGAAGATTGTGGAGATTGAAAAGATTATTGAAGTAACTAAACCCTGTCTTACATGTTTGGAATCTTGCAAACAATGTGAAGATAAAGATGAAAAGTTTAGTGATCTTGAGAAGTTGAAAGAGAAGTTGATGTTTGATGTCAAGAATGTAAAAGAATCATACGATGTGTTAAACAGAACTGTAAATAGTTTGCAGAAGACAAATTCTGAAAGAGAAGATGCTTTGACAATGATGAATGCAACAATGATGTCCAAACAAAAAGAGATCAATTACTACATTGAAGAATGTGCTAAGTTGAAGCAGGAGTTGGAAATTGAAAAAGTTGAAAATGAAAGAATCAGACGATTACTGAAAAGCTATTCAAGTTCTGATTACTTAATTGACAGAATTTATCCAACTGTTGCAGGTTTTGAAGTGTTTGACGACAAGAAGCCGAAGAAAAAGGATACTGGTAAGAAACAGAGTGTCAGTTATAACAAGTGTCCGCCTCCAATTTGGGAAGGCTATTCGCCTAGAAAACCGAATGAAGAACAAGTAAAAAAGGCAGTCAATATAAAGTTAGAATCTGAGATAACCGATGTATTACCAGACAATATTGACATCACATTCACAGCGTCCGACATAGATCATGAGTCTGAGTTAATAAAAAGGATGGTCGATCAAGTGTTGGATAAGGATGAGGAGTCCGAGTCAATGTCCGAGTCTGGGAGTTCGAGTTCGTCTGTCAGGAGTTCAAAGTCGTCAGGAAAACGGGTTTATAGTAAAGAATTTTTGTTATCAAAATCCAATTTGAATGACGAAACATTTGAAGTTGCATATACTTTGAATGATTCTGACAAATTATATTTTGATAAAGAGTTTCCAATAAGAGGTGTTAAACCAGAAATGATAAAAAAAATTCAAACTAACAGAAATTAATATTTCTGAAATAAAAGATGTAAATCTTTCTGAAAAACCGAGACCTTACACCTCAAGAGTTCAACAACGTTTAAACAAGAAAAAAAGTTACAGTTCTGGTTCAGGTTTTCAAAAGAAACCAAACCATAACGGTAATTACAAAAAGAAAGGATTAGGTTTTATTACACCAGAAAATTATAAAATGAGAAAATTTCTAAAAATACAAAATTTGTGTCAGGAACTTCTGCTGAGGATGAAAAGAAAAGCTCATTCTGGAGACAGTCAAATCAGAAATTTCTTGCTGAAAAGAAGAAAACTGAAGCTCATCAGAGAAAAGAGACTAGAACCTGTTACAGATGTCAAGAAGTTGATCACATCGCCTGGAACTGTCCTAAGGCAACCAACACAAAACAGGTAGTTTCAGAAAAACTCAAAGAAATAGTTGTTGATAAAACCGAACCACCAACTGAAAAATTTAAAGTGTTTAAAAATTCTATATATGAAGTTGGTGAGTGTTCAAAAAGGTTTTACAAGCGAAGGGGAAATCTTAACAATCAAGCTTGGGTTGTTAAGAAATCAGATGTAAAACCTGGCGATGAATCTGATTCCACAAAATCAGAAGAGCCACAAGTTGTTAAAAATGGTGAAAATTCAGTTCCTCCAATGGATAATGAGAACTTTCCACCATTGAGGGCTGAAAATTTTAAACAGAAGGTTGGTAAAGTTGAAATCTCGAATCAATTCTATTCTGAGAAGAAAGAATTTGATGTCGAAAAAGTTTTTAATGGAAATGTTAAAAAGATTTTTGGAAAAATGGTCGAGGGAAAGGTTACTGGGGTTAAAGATTTTTATAAATCTAAGAAGGCAACTTACACCCCAACTAAAACTAAGGAAGTCACACCCAAGGAAGGTCAGGCTTGGGTGTCCATATTATTTGTTTGAAAAACCTGACTTGCCGGAGCTCCCAAGTTGGTAATCGTGGAGCAGGAATCGGCATCTTTCTTGAGAAATTCACAGGTTGGTAACTATGATATTTCGACTTTCAAGTGGTAAATCAGGAACATTAAGTTGTACTTGATTGTCTACAAGTGTTATTTGTCGATAAAATCTAAAATTGTTAAAACAAACTTATTTTTCTCTAAAATTGAGAAAAACAATGTGATGAACCCCTAACCTACAAGTGGTAAAATCAACAAAACTTATTTTCCAGAAAAATCATTTTGGTTAAAACAAACTTAAGTGTTTTGAAATCATAATGAGAAAATAGTTTGTTGTAAGGGGGAGTTCTGATTGTTTATGCCAAGTGGATGGCAAATTGAAGTGATTCGATATCAGTTGACACTTTACTTGTACAGTTTGTTTTCAAATTTCCTTTAAATGTGATTGAATTTTTAGGGGGAGTGAGAATTTTTCAGAAAATCCAAAAACATTTGAAATTTTGAAAAGACAAAAACATGATAAAATAGAAAATGAGTTTTGTTGTCAGAAAAGAGGAAATGATAGTACATCAGTAGACAGTTACAGTATGCTAAAGAAATGTAATGTTTAAATAGCGTTAAACGGTCTCTCTGATGATATGCCGATAGGTTTTTACACATTTAGTAAGTTTTTTCGTGATATAAACTTAAATTCAAACTTGCTTATTTCGTGGGGAACACTACTTGGATATATAGGTAACCCCTGTAATTTCGTTTGAAGGATCCCTCTTTCTGAGATACTAGGTCTTTATGCTCAGTGATATCTGGGGTATTATCCCGGGACTTCTGATTTTGCGGAAGCAATGGCCTAGTCCCCGGAGAATACTTTACGCTTGCTAGAAATAAAAGCCTGCCCTCAGCATAAAAAATGATGAAACATTGAAAAAATGCTAATCATGTGCTGTTGTAAAAAAGATCCTCTAAAGGGGACCCACCAAAAGTCGAAGCCGTCATCTCTCTGCTGAACGGAAGTTCTGACCTGAGCTCTCACGGCTTTCGCATCTAACCCCTTACAGATATCATCTGTGGTATACTCACCTGTAAGACTGAATATTGGGATCTGGATACGGGAGTATATTCAAGAGGTGGGACACATGAATGAGTTTAAGTTCTTAATACACCTAATTCATATCCTGAATCAGTTGAAATTTGTGTGAAAATTTAAGTGGATCAGTATATCGGCAATCTAAGTGAATTGTTTAATTCTTAATGTGTAACTAAGCTCAACGGTACTTGTGACTTGTCAAAAACTGATATGATCCTCTTACACAAACTCACAAAAATAGTGTCTGTATATATTTCTTTACTGCATTCTTATTCTATTCAAAAATCCAAAAGATTTTCAGTGTGTTTTAGCATAAATTTTGAAAAATTCAAAAAGATTTTCGACAACTGATGTTGGAGAGCAGATTTTCAAAATTCCAAGTGCTAAACATGATGAGCATTTCGTGAGGGGGAGTTTATGTTTAAATAAGAAAAGATTTTTGAATATTTACCTACAATTGGTCATCTGAAGTTTTTTTAAAATGTTAAATCATTCTGGAAAGATACTTGCAATTGATATATAAATTTGTCAAATGTTAAATTTGTGAAATTTATTTTTGGGTAGAGGATATGCAGGATAGCCTGGATTCTGAGTCTAAGTATAGAGCCAGGAGATGATCTTGATCCTGTGAAACCTGATCAAGAGGAAGCATAGAGCCAGGTTGATATTCTGGGAGAAAGAGATAAAGTTTGAGGATGCTTACACTGTCAGATACTTCAGAGAGCGTTCAGACTGATAAAGACTGAAGACGTTGAAGACTCGACACTTAAGACTCGCCAACATTCGAGGGGGAGTCTGTTGGTGCATGCGTCTGTCGACTTCGTCTTGTATCGAGTCTTGTATATGTATGGTAATTTCAAACGAAAACGAGAAAATAGGTTAACAGGCAAGTTCAAACGAAATTACATGATGTACTTCCGCTTGAAAGTGTCAAGCCATTTCAAACGAAATTAGCTTTGCTAATTTCGCTTGAACCTGTAATTCCGTATGAATGGTAATTTCGTTTGAAGCTATGATTCCGCTTGAGCCTGTTCAAGCGGAATTAGGTTGCCTATAAATAGCTGTTGCCTGATTCCGTTTGAGTCATTCGTGTATGTGTGTTTCCGGAGCCGAAGTGCTGTCGAAGTGTTGTTTTGCTGTAAAACTTTGTCAAGTTAATCAGAACAACAGTTAAAGTATATATCTTGCTGAATCACACACAATATGTCTGTTTCCGCCTTTCATATTGTGTAGAACGCCTCTGATCGACTCGTTTCGGGTCCGTACACGATCCTACACTTGCTCGGAGATTGAGCTTGAGCTCTTTACAAACACTTTCTTTTCAACAAACTTCTGTTTCTGAAAATTCCTTTTTGGGTAATTCTTACCACCCTGATAACCACCTGACCATCTGTTTTGGTTGTTCTTGTTAAAACGCGGTGGTACAACAGGTTTCTTATAGTAAGATTTATCACATTCAAAGTTCAAAAACCTTTTGGAACTCTTTAACCCTTCAATCTCAGAAACATCAATTTCAACAAGTTTGAAAACTTTCTTCAGCTTATCGACATTCACATTCTCAATCGGAAACTCAGTATCTGAGTACAACTTATCAGAACCACACATCTTGTACATAACAAGAGAAGGTTCATCACTTGAGTTGTTCTGGGATTTTGGTTTTGGAATGTAGTTGTTCAGAAAACATTCATCCTCTTCAGATGAATCACTGTCTGATTTTAACACATTCTCAACAACATTTTTCACCACTTCAGATTGAACACTATCTTCATCAGATTGTGAAGTGAATATGACATCAATTGTTTCTGGAAGTTTTTCAACATCTGTTTTCTCACTTGTTTCAGAATCGTTATCCAACCCATATTTTTTCTTTGAAAAATTGTTGAGCACAGGTGGTGGAACTTGATGATAACCCACCCCTGTTCCATCTGAGTAAATGTCTTCACCAGCTTTGTTCTTCCCGATTGGTTTGGGAACAATGTGTTGAAGAACAAAGCTAGCGGAGTTATAGCTAGTCAGCTTTAGATTGATTCTTTCATTTTCAATCTTAGCTTCTTGGAATTGAAACTTGAAACTCGCGATCTCATCCAGTTGCTGGTTTATCAGTTTTTCTTTTGCTTGAAGAACTCCTGATAGATGCATGTTTTCTTTGTAAGTTTTACCATTTCGTTCATCTGAATATTTTACTGTTCTTTTTAACTTGTCAAAGTTTTAAGAAATCTTTCTGTTTTCAAGAGTTAATTTTTCATTTTCTTTTTGAAAGCGTTCAACATCACTTTTATCTTTTTCAATCTTTTCGGTTAATTCTTTGATTCTCTCACTTGAAGCTTTAACCAGTTTATCTCGATTTAGTACTTCTTTATCAATCATACTGACTTTTTCAACCAGCTCTTGGATTCTTTTGTTTGTGAGATACGCGTGTGTGCTGTAGACTTTGCACTCTTTCATGCAATTTCTGCAAACACTTTCTGTTTTTTCACAATCAGTCTTACCTGATTCGTTTTCCGAACCACTACTACTAGCCTTTCCTTCAGAACTAAAAGCAGACTTGGAATCTACCTAGAGTGCTTTTGCCATAAAAACTTGGTCTGCCATTTTCGTCAGATTTTCTGCTGTCATCTTCTTTTTAGTGTCAATGATCCCTTCATCCACCTTCTTTGGCTATAGGGACTTCAGGTATTCTTGACGTCTCTCCTCAATGAGCCTTTCTTTCTCGGCTCTCTTTGCATCATCAATCTTGATCTGTTCTTCAACTGTTGGGATTGATTTCATGAGAGTTTCGACATCAACTGTTGATGGATCAACGCAAATGTTGCCCTTTGGATCTAGGTAACATTCACGATCCGGATCCCATCTTTTTGCCTTTTTGGCTTCTTTCCAAGCTTCGTAGATCTTTTTCTTCATGTGTTGTGCCATAGCCCTTTCACGATTGTATGTTGACCCTGTTGCCGCCGGTTGAGTTGTTGCCATAAATGCGAAACCGACTGCGTCTTCATCCGGAAAAAATTCACTCCAATCAAAACCTTCATCATCCTGAATAACTGCCAACGCTCTCAATTTTTCTTTTGGAGTCTCCTCGATCTGTTTCATCCTTGGTGGCTCCTCGCGGTTTCGATGATACACAGCTTTCTTATAGTAATCATCATGAAAAGGATTTGCTGTGTCATCTGCTGCAGAGTTTCTACATTCACGCTTGAAGTGCCCCTTCTGCTTACACTTGAAGCAGGTCACCTTGGATTTGTCAAAGCCGAGTTTTGTCGAAGGACCTCCAATAGAATTTCTCCCTGTGATTTCCATAAACCGTTATGCTCTGCGGATCACACTCGCCATGCACCAAAGAATATCAATCAATTCCATCTCCTCAGGATCTATCTGGTCGTAGTCCTCTTTTGTAAGATTGGTATTTCCAATCTTTCCAGCTACCGGACTTTCGTACGACTCTAGAATAGAAGCAAGGAATACCATCTGTTGTTTTGTTGTCTCCTCGTTGAAATTCTGAGCGTTATTCAGATTAACAGCAATGTTGCGTTGACAAACATTCTTAGGAGCATTTTGTGGCTGCCGAGTGTTTTGAACAGATGAAGAAGAACCAGTTCCATGATAACCGCTGCTTGGTAAAGAACTGTTGCTGTTCTTTTCTTGGTTCACAGAGTTTGAACTTTCAGCAGTAAAAGCAGTTCTTGGTGAATTAGCTTTTGGAATCATACTGCCACGATAGTATAGATTAACGTTCTGTTGATATGGCGTGCTGTTCACTTTGTTCGTCCTTTTTATCTCCAATTCGTGACTTTCGAGTTTCTCGATCAACCAATCAATCGTCATATCTGCCATTGGTTTGGTATTTTTCAGCACCAGACCAAAATATTGCCAGTCTTGCTCATCTGGCAGAGCTTCAAACATTTAGTCAACCATTTCATTTTCGTCTGTCTTGATTCCATATCTGATTAGTTCTGCCTTCAGATGACAAAACCGTTCTATCATCTGCCGTACACTCTCGTTTTTCATACAAGTGAATAAATCAAATTCTTTTTTCAACAATCTTTTCTTGTTTTTTTACAATTTCCTCACCACCGATACATTTCTTTTCCAGTTTACTCCATAAATCTTTTGAATTAACATAGTCAATCAGAGATATAATGTCATCTCGGACTGATTGATGAAGTAGGGCAATACACTTCTGTTCAGCTATAAACATTTCCTGTTCAGTATCAACCAAGTTTTCATGATCATGTCTTATAGATGTGAAACCATTTTTCATGCACCTCAAGCTATCGTACGCAAAAGCCTTTAACCATTCATCGAACCTATTAGCCAATCTATTGGAATTCTCGATTGCCATAAACTTCGGTGGCTTGTTGTATGTTCCGTAGGCATTATCAACGCTGAGCGAGTCTGAGATTGCCTTTGAAGCATTTTTCGGGTTCGTGTTGGTATTTGTGTTTGTGGATGTATCTCCTGTGTTATACGCGAAAATGTCACCGACTGGGTTCAAAAAGTCGTCTCCCATCTTGAAAATCAAAGATCCTTAAAAATCAAACACTTAGTCAAATTTCAGAAAATTTCAAACTTTGCACTTGGATCGGATGGTCGTCCGATCGAATGATAGTTCGATCGGATGACACAATTGATCAGTGAAATAAATGCCAAGTAACGGATGACACAAGAGACGAATGGCGATCCGATTGGATGGTCGTTCGTTGATTGTGACTCTTGAACCTTAAACTCCTTAAACCACAATACTTATCCAGTCGGATGGCGATCCGATCGGATGAGTATGACGTCAGTAATGAAACTTAGAACAAGATCTAGTGCAATCCGATCAGATGAGTGACGTCATCAAACACGAAGAACAGTTCATGGTTTTTGATCAAATTGAAGGTGTTTTAGTCCGAATTTTGGATTGAAACTTTGTAGGATTATACTGTTACAAATTCCGATCAGTTTGATACCAATTTTAGTCCATTTCGTCCGTAAAATTTAGGTCAATTTTGAGTTTTTCTAATTTTTAGGTGTGAAAGTATGTAAAACAGCAAGAAATGTAGAAGAAGATGATGAAATTATCAGAATCTCTGGTGAGATTTGACTGAAAACGGCTGAAATCTCTGTGAAATCGTTGTAGCTATCTCTGATCCGACCTCTTGTGGCTCTGATACCACTTGTGGGTGCAACGCAGGAACGGTTCAAGTAGAAGAACGTGGCGGAATCGATCAATGACGAGGTGCGGAATCCCTCGGCTTCGTCTGAGAGTAATCAACAACGATATCACTGATAAACATGTCCAATCTCATTAGCTGATATGAAAGTACAAAAGATCCAGATGACAATTGGACAGAGCTTCGCTTCACACAACTGGCAAAAGGTTCTAGACAAATGACCCTACTCTACTATTTATAGGCAAACCTAAGAGAGGATGGTGTCATCCGATCGGATGGTCATCCGATCGGATGGCCATCCATCCAGATGACCCATGTCATCCGTTCGGATCACTTCTGACACTTAACGTTCTGTTCTCCCGATTCATCTAGATACAAAATGCATACAAACAAAAATGTATAACGACACATACAGGACAAAATACATAGACTTGATACAGACGGAAGCTATAGACATAATGCACTAACACATGTCCTTGAAGGATCTATACACTGAACAAGGCAAGAACCTTACTAAACCATTCCCTTAACCCCCGACCAGGTAGCCAACATATCTCTATATAGACCGTAGAGATATGAATGGTGAAAATCTTTTACTTTATATAGACAGTAAAGTAAAGCCAAGACACCACGGACAAATGATAAAGAAGTTTCACCTTCAACATAAGAAACTAGTTATTAAAGTCATTAATACAAAACCAAATAAAAAGTGCGAAAAGATTAAAAATCAAAAGTAATACATTAAATACTTGTCTTCACCAAGTGATGTAAGAGACTTAGCCAAACATGACAAGAACACTTACTATTAATCTTGGATCCCGAGACTACTACACACACTCTAAGGTGGATGATGGATGATGGTGGTGGATGTGGGTGTTGTAGTGGTGGTGGAGTGGTGGCAAAGTGGGAGAGAGGTGGTTTGCCAAGGGATGCCTTTGAAGTGAGCCACGCACCCCTATTTATACCCTGAACAGAAGCTCGGCCACGGCCCCGTGTTCGCTGGGCACGGCCCCATGTGCAGAAGCGTATATGTACTATCAAGATTTGCAAGATTCTGCGAATCTTAGCGTTGACCACGCCCCATGCTAAGCTGGGCATGCCCCCGTGATGGGAATAGAAGCTTCCACAACTTTGTCCATTTCTGCAGACACCTGACCACGCCCCCGTGTCCGCTGGGCACAGGCCGTGGTCAGCCATCTGTTTCTTGTTTTTGCTTGGGGAAATGCTGTCGAGGGGTCGGGCATGCCACATTTATTCCTTTTCTTTGTATTTATGTTAGTTTTTGCTGCATATTTGTTCCTTTTGTTCATTTAAGCTCGTTTGGTCCTGAAAATACAAAAGGAAGACAAAAGCACACTTTTTCCAACATTAGTACTAAAAATGGGTTAGTTTTATGCCTCATTTGACGTAATTTATATGTTGCATTTTACACACATCAAATACCCCCACACTTGAATCTTTGCTTGTCCTCAAGCAAAACTCTTTATTATGTGGCTTACACACCCAAATGGAATGGGTAGAAGAGAAGTTTTGGGCTTGTCTTGAGTGTCGGGAATCTAAGATCTTTATTGGGTTTTATTTTTATACTATTTACAATCCTATTCGTTATGATTTATTTAGAACGTTTCATAAGAGAAATTACTTATTTGGGCATAACATGCCTCTTTAAAATTCCATTTAAATACAAGTTCACATAACTCACGGGAGATCACTCAACACTCGGCCGAAGATGTATTTTTGTGAAACACTCGAGACCGGCATGGAACTTACTTCTACCATATGCTTGCCAAGTAATCAATCCTCCTCCTTTTTAACTATAAACCTTTGTAAATATCAATAGGACTTGGGGAAGGGTTAGGCTTGGGTTAAAGGTAGGTGGTTTTGGGTTAGTGGTTAGTAAAAAGGGTTAAAAGCGTAAAAAGCGTCGGTCGTCGTAAAACTTTTTGTTTTTGTGACTTTTATTCAAACTAAGCATTTTCAAACAAAGTTTCTTTGAGGAACTTGTTTGTTTATTGCTAGACTTTCATTTTTTTTAAAGAAACGTCACAAGAAAACCAAGCTTTTTACTAAAATAAAGGGTTGAAAAGAAAAAGGTTTTGGTGGGTAAATGGTGTTTGTTTTGTGTGTTTAGAAATGAAAAGGTTTAGGCTCAAAGGGTTAACTATGGGGATTTTGGGTAGGTGATCAAGAAAATGAAAAATAATGGTGTTGAAAGGAAAATGGGGTTAGTCCTAATGCCTCCATCATTTACTTACTTGGGTTTAAGTTGGTAAGGATCAGGAATGTATCGTCGTGGCAAGTTCTAGAGCTGTAAGAACCAAGCGGCTATTCACACAAGAAACGAAAAATGAGCATTTAGTTTAAAGATGTATGCTTGTATACTCAATAAAGGCTCAAAACTCACTTATTGTGGGAATGAGTTTATAATGTGATCAAGTATATATAATCAAATTTTAACTAGATTTGTCATGCCGTTTCATAATTTTCTTATGTCGGTTCTTTATCACGACGCTATCGGTTGTAAATTTGTAAAAATATAACCTTTTGGACCTTGTTATTCCCAAATTAAACCAAGACAAGTAAAAAAAAATGAAAAAAAAAATTTGAAAAAAATTTGGGGTGATTAGCGGTTCCAATAGAGTTTTGTGTAAGGCTTGTTATTAGGACTTGCAAAATTCAAGGTATTAGCACCCCCCCCCCCCCCACACTTAAATTACACATTGTCCTCAATGTGTCCCAAAAATAAGTTTTTAGGTTGATTGAATGTGTAAAAAGGTGTTTAAAAACAAAGTTTTATGTTACTAGGCGTTTGGCCACGGGCCCGTGTTGATCCGGGCACGGCCCCGTGCTCAGATTGCTAGTATCATATTAAATAGAAGGCTGGGCACGGGGGCGTGTTCAGTGAACACGGCCCCGTGTCCAGTTACCTGTACTGGGCGTTTTCTGCAGAACCTCGGGCACGGGGGCGTGTTGGGCTGAGCACGGCCCCGTGCTAAACTTGCTGTAATGAAGGAAAATTGTTGGGAGGCTTTATTTTTGTGCATGGGGTGTGGGTTCAAGGTTCCCTTGGTAACCTCCACTTTTTCGAGTGTATTCATCATCACAACATCATCCAAACACCATTTAACACTTAAAACCATCATTCATTAATACGAGAATTACAAAGGATCCTAAAATAAAGTTAAAAATGAAAAACTAAAAAGATTCTAGGATAGATAGGTCAAGTAATGCAGGAAATCATTTTAAGGAGTTCTACCCTTATTGTAGGAATGTAAAAAACCCGGAAATAGCTTTCCGGTACTTAAGGGTTTTGTAGAACTCGGAACCGAGGGACGTCTTTTAAATATCATTGAGCCATTCCTCTATCTCCCTAGGGAGGATGGTGTTGGATGTGGGTGTTGTAGTGGTGGTGGAGTGGTGGCAAAGTGGGAGAGAGGTGGTTTGCCAAGGGATGCCTTTGAAGTGAGCCAAGCACCCCTATTTATAGCCTGAACAGAAGCCCGGCCACGGCCCCGTGTCCGCTGGACATGCCCCCGTGGCCATCCTATTTCTCTTCCTTCATTAATTGCAATTGTCTGCATTAGGCTCCACACGGCCCAGTGTTCGCTGGACACGGCCCTGTGTGCAGAAGCGTATTTGTACTATCAATATTTGCAAGATTCTACGAATCTTAGCATTGACCATGCCCCGTGCTGAGCTGGGCATGCCCCCATGGTGGGAATAGAAGCTTCCTCAACTTTGCCCATTTCTGCAGACACCTGACCACGTCCCCGTGTCCGCTGCGCACGGGCCGTGGTCAGCCATCTATTTCTTGTTTTTGCTTGGGGAGATGCTGTCGAGTGGTCGGGCATGCCACGATTATTCCTTTTCTTTGTATTTATGTTAGTTTTTGCTGCATATTTGTTCCTTTTGTTCATTTAAGCGCGTTTGGTCCTGAAAATACAAAAGGAAGACAAAAGCACATTTTTTCCAACATTAGTACTAAAAAGGGTTAGTTTATGCCTCATTTGATGTAATTTATATGTTGCATTTTACACACATCAGTCATATAATATACACATGTGTATAAAGATGTTATCTACACATTTCTTCTATTGAACGACATCATGTTACATATATACATGTTACAAAACTTGATCTATACTACTACAACAACATCCCAATAAAAAAAATATATCAACAGAATCTCTCTCTTAAATGACAACAACCTGTACATATTGAAAAAACCAAACAAACATTAATCTATACACCGATACCATCACCATAATGAAACAAACTAAAAACCCAATGTTGGTGCATATTCTGTGACAACAACTTAATAGTTTGGTTATTTAGTCTTTGGATATTTTGTAATGGGCTTAGCTTATTGGTTAGTGAGTTTATTGTTGTAATGGGCTTGGAAAATGGCCTAGCCTAGTAGGAAGCCCAGTTCACAGACATGTGGTATATAAACATGTTTTGTGGTAACTTGGAGGCTAGATAGAGAGAGAGAGAGAGAATTCGAAATAGGGTTTAGAGAGCAAGATCACAGAGATAGGCTGTGAGGTCTTGAATTGATTGTAAACTGCAAGTTGGATAATCAATAGAAGACCGGTTTGAATTGCAATTCTGTTCTTCTACTTGTTTCTGTGATATTCTGATCAAGAGGATTCCACACTATTGATTGGATTGACAATTCTGTGAAGATCCATACGACCAAGGGACCTACAATTGGTATCAAAGCATTAGGCTCGGTTCAGAATTGTTCGTGGCAGAAACAGGGAGACTTTTGAAATTTTTTTTTGCAATTAGGGTTTCGAAATTTTTAGTGTGTTTGATAAAAATTTTCGAAATTATTTGGCTGTTTGATCTTCTGCGAAATTGTTTGTGTTTGATCAATTTGTGTGCTTGATTTGGCTGTTTTTCAGGTTTTCAGGACAGTATTCGGTTGCTTTTGACGAGTATTTGACGAGTATAACCAATGTTCTTGGTTTTCTTCATTAAGTTCATCAAATTTGGGTAAAAGGTTTGCTGATTTGCTGTTTCGATTTTGCAGAAAGTTGTTAGGAGAATCAGGAAAATAATCGAAATTTCGAAAAGATTAACTTTCCAAATTTACAGACCAGCGTAATTATCTGGACCTGCGAATTTAACAGACCTGCGAACTTGTCGGCGAAGTTAAAATCCAAAGGCGACTTTGGTAACCGTATAATTTTCCACAGCGAAATTATTACGGTTTTCGGCGACTTTACTGGTCGTCGTAATAGCGAACTGGTTACCCGGCGAAATTAACAGACGAAATTAACAGCGAATTTGTTCAGCGAACTAGACCTGCGAAATTGACCCAGGATTAAACCAGCGAAATTGAGCCAGCATAATTAAACCAGCGAAATTAATTAAAGTGGTGGAATCTTAGTTGGCAAGCGTCGATAAAATTTCAGTGTTTTGCAAATAGAAATTGATCCGATAGCTGTGGACTTGCCAAATAGTCCAGTTTCTTTGAAAGAATCTGCAGGGTCTAACAGTACACCTCATAAATCGGATGAGGATACTGAAGAGGAAAAGAAGAAAACATTTAAAAAGAGATTCAACAAAAAGAAAATTTATAAGACAAAATCTTGTTTTAAATGTCACACTAAAGGGCACGTGGCGAGTTGTTGTCCTTTAAAGAAAGGTAAACAAAAAGTTGATGAGGTTAAGGATGGGAATCAGGTTGGGTCAAACAATAGTGTAAAATCGAGTTGTCAGACAAAGAAACCTGAATTTCAATCTAAACCCTCAACTTCAAAAATATTTGATAGACCAAGAAGTATTTCTCCACAATTTAGTCATCATAATGGTAAATCAAATCAGTTTCAAAGTCAAAATAAAAATTTTGGATATCAAACTCGATACCAAACTGCTGGTAATCGAAATTTTCAACAAAGAAATGGACATAGGGGTTTTAGTAACTCAAATGTTCAACAGCATCCAAAAATTTTTCAAAATTCATGGTATGAGAGTGGGAGAAGAAGATATCAAGATAATAATTTCCAAAGGTCAGAAAATCTGAGAGGTTATTGGAACTCTCGCAATCAAAGACCTAGTGGAAATTATCATTCTTGTTCAACAATGGGTAAGCAATCCAAGACTCCAGTTAGGAGTGATGGATATTGGATGGATGTTCCTGTAATGGATGAATTTGGAAAACCCAAGACTATCAGGGCTTGGGTTCTCAAGACTAAATGAGTTGTTGAGTAAATGCAGGATAACCAAGAAGGACTGTTGATGTGTTCAACAGTGGTTGTTCCTGCTAAGTGTCTGAGGTGAATAGTAAGTTAAAATTGGTAATGAACTATTTACTGCAGTGATTGTTATGATTATATTAAAACTTTGACATTGAAAAACTTATTGTCAGATTGAAGTGGGAGTCTGTTTGTGTTTAAATTTCTGTTTTTGAAACTTGCTCCATAAAAACAAAAATTTAGGGGGAGAAATTTCCCTAAGCCAAAAAGAGTTTAGTTAGTGCGTGTGTTTAGGGGGAGTAAGTTATAAATTTAAAATTAAAAAAAATTGAAAAATGAAAAACATAAAAAATGAAAAATTGAAAAAAGAGATTTCATGGTGTGAAAAAGAAGAAATGATAGTACATCAGCAAGTTAGACTGTCACACTGAAAATGAATTAAATTGCTTAAGTGTGATAGCAGCTTCATCATATGATGTACCAGTAGGCAAAAAGCATGAAATAATCAACTTACCAATGTGATATAAACCTAAATGAACTATGTATGAGTGGGGAACACATCAGTGGTGTATGGTTTAATGACCTTAAATCTTGCGTTGATAGATTGCCAAAATCTGAAGTTTTGGGTCTTTTTACTGTTATTTCATCTGGGAATATCAGGGTTGTCCTTCTGCTGCATCCAGATACATGCTGACCTAGGCACAACCAGGATATCTTAAAAGAGCTAAAAATGCCAAAACCCTGAAAATGAAGAAGCTCTCATAGAGAGTCATTCAAAAATGCAAAATGCATAATTCGTACCAAAAATGGTATTTGTCATAGCCCTCGTTAGATATTTTGGTCTCTTTGTTGTACGGAAGTACTAACCTGTTCACCAATTATCTAAACGTTGAAAAACAAAATGGATGAATTCAGTATACTCACCTACTACGATGAATCTTTGTGCATACCTTGATCGCGGGGGTATATCCTGAAGTGGGACACACTAATATTTCAGTAAATAATATTACCTTAACGTATCATACGGTAATGGTACTTGAAATGTTCATGCATTTTGTTTAAGTGAACAAACATACTGGTAATCGTCTTGGACTGCTTTTCACGAAAATAAATAAAGAATTAACTACAAGTGTGAAACAGTTTGATTTTGTTGATATGATCTTCTTGCACATGATTCTCACAAAAAGATGTATTGTAAATATTTTTGAGTTTAGTTTAGTTTGTTTAAAAAAAATATATCAATAATACCAAAAATATTTTCTTTTTATAAAGACTTCCATTTTGAATTGACAGGTAGTTGTTTTTGCAAACTAAGATAAAATATTGGTTTATCTTTAAATGTGAAAAAGACTAATGGTTTTTCGAGATACTTGCTTGTGTTTCTAAACAGATTGATGCAGTTATCAAAATGAAGTGCAGAATACAAGTAAAGTGCAGATTAAGAGTGAAGTAAAGATGTGTGAAGATGCATGGTAGGATCCTTCTACTACATTGCAGAGAGGAAGAGATATGGAAAAGTTGGAGCTTACTTGCTTAACCAAAGATTGCTAGCTAACTGATCTACAATGAAAGAAAGTTTTGGAGATTGGAAGCATCAGCTAAGGGGGAGTCTGTTGATGTCAGAAACTGTGTAGCTGACGCTATCCAAAGACCAAAAGAACACAAGATGTTTGAAGACAAAGTTACACTATGAAGCTATTGTCAAGGGGGAGTCTGTTGGTGCATATTCTGTGACAACAGCTTAATAGTTTGGTTATTTTGTCTTTGGATATTTTGTAATGGGCTTAGCTTATTGGTTAGTGAGTTTATTGTTGTAATGGGCTTGGAAAATGGCCTAGCCTAGTAGGAAGCCCAGTTCACAGACATGTGGTATATAAACATGTTTTGTGATTAGGGTTTCAGTTAGTTAGTTAGTAACTTGGAGGCTAGATAGAGAGAGAGAGAGAATTCGAAATAGGGTTTAGAGAGCAAGATCACAGAGATAGGCTGTGAGGTTGTGAGGTCTTGAATTGATTGTAAACTGCAAGTTGGATAATCAATAGAAGACCGGTTTGAATTGGAATTCTGTTCTTCTACTTGTTTCTGTGATATTCTGATCAAGAGGATTCCGCACTCTTGATTGGATTAACAATTCTGTGAAGATCCATACTAATCAAAGGGACCTACAATTTTTTTTTTCACAATCAACCGGGTTTCTATTGATTATCAATCACAAGAATTACAATCAATCAAAGCCCTAACCAACTCGAAATTCGTCCAAGCTGTATACTCTCACGAATTCTCTCTAGCAACTATTTTGGCTGATTAACCTAAACCCTAAAGCCTAACCTTGTTTATATAACACAAGGTTTGCTACTTGGGCTAGGATAAACCTCATGGACTGCGAATTGGAGCAAGCCCAATTCGCCCCCATACACCCAATATGTGTGGGTTTGGTTAGCCCAAACATTACAACTCACTAATACAAAGCGAAACCCGCTAACCGTTTATCGTTTATCTAATTACAAGATATCCAAAGACCAAATCTAAGCTGTTGTCACCAATATGCAGCAACAAACTCCCCCTTGACAATAGCTTCATAAAATAACTTTGTCTTCAGTCTTCTTGCAATCTTCATGTAGTCTTGCACTGTCTTTGGTCTTTGGTCTTTGGATAGCTTCAGCTTCAATAGCTTCTGTCAGCAACAGACTCCCCCTAAGCTGATGCATCCAATCACCAAATCTTCAAAAACTTTAGCACTTGAGTAAACTCCAGTTTAGCATTTGCACAGCAATCTTCAAACTCTTTAACTTTGTCTGCAATGTAGAAAGGAGGTTCTACCTTGCATCCAATCAAACTCTCATCTTCACAGCAACTTCTCAGCAACATACCGCTTCAATCTGTATACTATAAAACAAACATCTCGAGAAACCATAAGAATTTTTCAACAAAGTTAAATAAATTATTATTTTTCAAGAGATAGTTAAACTGTGTCACAGATTAAGCATTTTCAACTTATCATCAACACGCAAAACTTTTTGTCCAACACACAAGATCCTGTATGATTTAAAAATTTGAACTCACTTTCTAACACCGTCTCCCCCTATCAGTAACAATTCCTCCAAGAATAACAGTTTTCCGTACGTTAAGAATTTTAAACAGAAAAAGACACTATTTTTGTATTTTTGTATTTTCTGAAAGAAAATAAATACGAAAAGCAATAAACACTCTATTTTTGTGAGAATCACCGGTAAGAAGATCATATCAGCACAATCAACCTGTTTCACACCATTAGTTAATTCTTTATGTAATTTTTCGTGAAAAGCAGTCCAAGACGATTACCAGTATGTTTGTCCACCTAATCAAAATGCATGAACATTTCAAGTACCATTATCGTATGATACGTTAAGGTAATATTATTTCTGAAATATTAGTGTGACCCACTTCAGGATATACCCCCGCGATCAAGGTATGCACAAAGATTCATCGTAGTAGGTGAGTATACTGAATTCATCCGTTTTGTTTTTCAACGTTTAGATAATTGGTGAACAGGTCAGTACTTCCGTACAGCAAAGAGACCAAAATATTTAACGAGGGCTATGACAAATACCATTTTTGGTACGATTTATGCTTTTTGCACATTTGAATGACTCTCTAGGAGAGCTTTATATACCACATGTCTGTGAACTGGGCTTCCTACTAGGCTAGGCCATTTTCCAAGCCCATTACAAAATATCCAAAGACTAAATAACCAAACTATTAAGCTGTTGTCACAGAATATGCACCAACAGACTCCCCCTTGACAATAGCTTCATAGTGTAACTTTGTCTTCAAACATCGTGTGTTCTTTTGGTCTTTGGATAGCGTCAGCTACACAGTTTCTGACATCAACACCCAAAAAGTATACAAATCTGATCAATCTTCTTCTTTCTCCAAATCAAATACCAAATAATACCAATACAATACTAATTCTTTCAAATAATCGATAATAATCACTAATCAATTGTTCTGTAATTTTGCGTTAAAATGTGACAATAACGACTCTAAGGTTAATCTGCGGAATTTCATCAAACAGCTTCCAGACGTTCATGTTCAAGTTCACGAATGCTACTAACTTCAACATCGATTCGATCACCACCCGTATGATCCGTATAAAAGCTACCCAGAATCAGTTATTAGTCCACGTATCATCGAGATCATCATAATGCTAAATCCGAGAAAAGAATTATTCTACAAACGAAGAATATAATTAGAACGATAAAACAAACAACAAAATTAGTTAATAAATCGACAACATCTTTACAATGTAAATCAAAAAACCGATAGAAATCAACATTGACATGCCTTTGCTACTGTTCAAAGAAATCATGTGGTTATGCAGAGTGAACTAACTACACAAACTCAAAAAAATAAACGTGTGTATGCATATCGGATACCTTCAAATGAGCAGTGGCTTTGTCCTTGTCAGTGAAAACTCCAATGGATTCGACGACGTACTCCGCTCCAGTTTGGGACCATGGGATCTCTTCAGGGTTCCCTCAATTATTTCAAAACATAATTATTCAACAAATTATAAAAAACATACTATAACATTAACTTTAAAAAAAAGGATGAGTGAGAGATGTACCTGGAACCGAAAATAGTCACCAGTTTCTCACCGAAAAGAAGGGTTTTGTCGTCCTTCACTTTAAGTTCATGGTATTTCCACGCACCATGAACACTGTCATACTTAAACATGTAAATCTGCACACAAAAAATTACAATCAAAATCAAAATTCAAACTCAAAAACCACCATTAACTAACAGATCCACAGCCGACTGAACCAAATTCAACATTATTTTACACCGATCAATATCTAAAACCCTCAAAACCCCATTCTAGTACTATAGATACAATAAAATTATGAAAATTATTACAAACCATGTACTCCACATAGATAAATGGATCGTTAACAACAACAAGTTCAACATCATCTCTCTGCAAAGCTACTCTAGCCACCAATCGACCGATTCTTCCAAACCCTAAATATCAGTTCAGATTAAATTATCACAACACATAATTCAAGATGAACAAAAGTAGAAAACACGTTGTAAAAACCTGGACAAGATGTTCGTGAACAAGAAATTAACAGATGAGATGATGAATTTTGATAATATTGTTTAAGTTAGGAGCGAATCTTGGAGAAAATTAAACGAAATCTCATATTTTCATAAACATAGGAAGTGTAACTGATTATGTAATCATAAAAGAATAATGAATTAACAAAAAAATCAAAAGTAAAATTACAATCCTATCCTTTTCTTCAAAAAAACAAATGAATTGCTGAGATTAGTTCACTCAAATCACAAACAATGATATTGTTCACTCATGAACCTAACCCTATATATATATATATCTGGGAATAAAAATATATATAATCACAAATGATAATTACAATTTAAATAAACAATAATGCGACGAACGGGTGAGACCCGACCATCATGGGCACGACCCACACATGATACGAACATTTTAAAACAAAACAAATACATAAGACAAGATGGTAACTTGTTCGTAGTGATTTACAAGTTTAGGTGATTAACATAGAACATTTATAAGTCACGTCGCAAATGAAGCAGACACCAGTGGAGTTTAGACGCTGAAGACGTAAAACAGTGAGTTCATGTCCCCACTTTTAAACATTTTCTTGTTTTCAAAACTTCGGGGAAAATACATGTACAATGGCATGTAGAAAACTAAGGAATGATACAGTAGATCATGTGCGAATAGGGTGAAACTTAAGCACCATTAATCTAATTCTAGACCAAGGTACAAAAGGTTAGATCTAGCGGGTATTGGCAGCCTCACTCTTGGCCCCCACATTTTCCATAAAGTGCTTTTGGGATACAGTCGAAGGGTAATCAATGTAAAATCGCCTAGGTTTGGATGCTTCCTATGTCGTCACACATGACAATGTCCTCGCGAAACATTAGCGATCTCGATTTCCTTACATTTACAGTTGACATTTTACAAATACATTTTTCAATTACATACCATGTTTTTATACAACTACAACTCAAACAATTTATACAAACTGCATGAGTTCACACCAACTTTGTTGACGATTTTCAAACTTACATGTATTTCAGGAAATTAGTGGATGCTTGCGGGCTTATGTTCAAGAAGTTATGTGTCTACGCTCCTTTCCCACTTTTGTAGGATTTATTATCATATCCTGCCTCCTTGCGGCGACATGAAGGATAAATCCTTGAACATTTGAATGTGAAATTATGTTGTAAACTTTTAAACTACTGTTTTTAAAGAGATGTAAACTCTTAACTTAACTTATGTTTTGAATGTTGAAACGATGAATGGCAAATTGGAGTTTGTTTTATATCATGTAGTATGTTTACTTATTGTATGCAATGAGAATCAATCACGATGACACCTCGCGCTTCTGCCTCTAAAACGGGTGTGACATAACATGCTCAAGAAATTGTACCTTGCGTATCCAAAAGGCACATTTTGAGATCTTTGCGTAAAGATTTTCTCACCTAAGCGTTTCCAATACTTCATGTAAATGATGCGCATGATCCGCCTTGCTTTTTTAATACACGAGAATATCATCAATGAATACTATCACCGACTTGTCTAACATTGGTTTGCAAACCCGGTTCATAAGATCCATGAAGGCCGTGGGTGCATTTGTTAACCCGAAAAACATTACAAGAAATTGGTAATGCCCGTAACGTGTACGAAACACCGTTTTTGGTATGTCGTCTTCTTTCACCTTCAACTGGTGATAGCCCGACCTTAAGTCGATCTTCGAAAACCAGCTTGCGCCTTCCAACTGATCGAACAGTGGTGTGTGCGAAGCGTGATATATTTTTATTGATATTTTGAGCTCATTTTACGTATAAATCAAGTTTTAAATTTATAAAACACAATATTATACTAACACTAAACACACACTTGTGTAAGTGCACCCATCGTGAGCGTAGTATAGTGTTGGTAAGATACCGAGGTCGTCCAAGGACACAAGAACTTTTAATACCTGTTTATCCTCAACGTCTAATCGATCTAAATTTTTGAGAAAAGTTTTGAAACATAAAAATAAAACTAAAAATGAAAAGATAAATAAAATAAAAATAGATAGACAAGATAGAATCACTTGGATCCAACTCGTCTTTAATGTATCCATTGATGATTTTCGCACTTTCGGACTTTTTAAGAGATTCTCTTAGTTATAGTAGTAGGCCCCTCTTTTGAAGGTGAGGTTACCCTCAACCCAGTGGTTTGATTCAGCAGGGATACAATCCCAAAGGGTTGGAATATTGAAAGACAATTAAGTAAGTTATTAATGCGAAAAGTGGTAGGCCCCTCTTTTGAAGGTGACATTACCCTCGGCTAAGTGGTTTGAGTCAGCAAGGATACAATCCCAAGAAGCCAGTTTAAAGTATTAATAGTAGTTTACATATGAGGGGTTCAAGCTATTCACACCCCCACCATCCAGTAGCATTGGGCATTGAAGGAGGTCCTAGTAAGCTTGAAGTAGGTCCTCACAGGATCTATACACTGAACGAGACAAGAACTTTACCAAACCATCCCCCTAACCCCCTTCCAGGTAGTTAACGCGCTTTATATAGACCGTAAAGACACGAATGATGACATCATTCACTTTATAGAGACAGTAAGTAACCTCAAGACACCATGAAGAAATGATAAGGAAAATTCACCTTCAACATAAGAAACTAGTTATTAAAGTCATTAATAAAAACCCAAATAAAAAGTGCCGAAAGATTAAAAATCAAAAGTAATACATAAAAGACTTGTCTTCACCAAGTGATGTAAGAGGCTTAGCCAAACATGGCCTTTGATTGGCAAGAACTCTTACAACCAATCTTGGATCCCGAGACTACTACACACTCTAAAGATGGATGGTGGATGATGGTGGTGGGTGTTGGTGTTGTAATGGTGGTGGAGTGGTGGCAAAGTGGGAGAGTAGTCGTTTGTCAAGGGATGGCTTTCAAGTGAACCAAGCACCCCTATTTATAGCCTGAACAGAGCCCTGGCCACGGCCCCATGTCTAGTGGGCACCCCCGTGGCCATCATCTTCTCTTCCTTCATTAATTACAATTGTCAGCAGAGGGCCCCACACGACCTCCTGTCTCCTGGGCACGGCCCTGTGGTCAACTCTTTGCTGTACTATCAAGATTCTGCGTATCTTAGAGTTGACCACGCCCCGTGTAGAGCTGGGCACAACCCCATGGTGGGCGTAGAAGCTTCTGCAGGTTTGTCTTCTTGTGTAGGCTCCTGACCACGCCCCATGCCCAGCTGGGCATGACCCCATGGTCAGGCTCTGTTGCCTTGTTTTTGCTTTGGGAGATGCTGCCGAGGGGTCGGGCATGTCACGTTTATTCCTTCTTTTTGTAATTATGTTGGTTTTGGCCGTTTATTTGCTCCTTTTGTTCTTTTAAGCTCGTTTGGTCCTGTAAATTCAAAAGGAAGAAAGAAACGTGCTTGAATCTTTGCTTGTCCTCAAGCAAAACTCTTTAATATGTGGCTTACACACCCAAATGTAAGAGGTAGAGAAGAAGTTTTGGGCTTATCTTGAGTGTCAGGAATCCAACTTCTTTATTGAGTTTTATTTTATTTACAATCCTATTCGTCATGATTTATTTAGAACATTTTATAAGAAAAATTATTTATTTGGGCATAACATGCCTCTTTAAAATTCAATTTATATACAAGTTCACATACCTCAGGGGAGATCACTAAACACTCGGCCGATTTGTGTATTTTTTTTAAACACTCGAGACCGCCGTGGAACTTACTTCTACCATATGCTTGCCAAGCGATCAAACCTCCTCCTTTTTAACTATAAACCTTTGCAAATATCAAGAGGACTTAGGGAAGGGTTAGGCTTGGGCTAAGGGTAGGTGGTTTTTGGTTAGTAGTTAGTAAAAATGGCGAAAAGCATAAAAAGCGTCGGTTGTCGTAAAACTTTTTGTTTTTGTGACTTTTATTCAAACTAAGCACCTTCAAACAAGATTTATTTGAGGAACTTGCTTGTTTATTGCAAGACTTTTTTTTTATCACAAGATAACCGAGCTTTCTACTAAAACAAATGGGTTTAAAAAGAAAAAGGTTTTGGTGGGTAATGGGTGTTTGTTTTGGGTTTTGAAACGAAAAGGTTTAGGCTCAAAGATGTTAACTAGGGGGATTTTGGGTATGTGATAAAAGTTGAAAAATAATGGTTTTGAAAGGAAAATAGGTTAGTCCTAATACCTCCATCATTTACTTACTTGGGTTCAAGTTGGTAAGGAGCGGGAATGTATCATCTTGGCAAGTTCTAGAGTCGTAAGAACCAAGCGGCTATTCACACAAGAAACGAAAAATGAGCATTTCGTTTAAAGATATATGCATGTATGCCCAATAAAGGTTCAAAACTCACTTGTTGTGGGAATGGGTTTAAAATATGATCTAGTATATATAATCAAATTTTAAATAGATTTGTCATGCCTTCTTATAGTTTTCTTATTTGGTTCTTTTTATCACGACGCTATCGGTTGTAAATTTATAAAAATATAACCTTTTTAAAACTTGTTATTCCCGAATTAAACCAAGATAAGTAAAAAAATGAAAATTTTTGAAAAAAATTGGGGTGATTAGCGGTTCCAATAGAGTTTTGTGTAAGGCTTGTTATTAGGACTTGCAAGATTCAAGGTTTTAGCATCCCCCCACACTTAAATTACACATTGTCCTCAATGTGTCCAAAAATAAGTTTTTAGGTTGATTCGAATGTATAAAAGGTGTTGAAAACAAGTTTTCTATTACAGGGCGTCTTGCCACGACCCCGTGTGGTCCGGGCACGGCCTCGTGGTCAGATTGCCAGTATCAAAGTTTAACAGAAGGCTAGCCACGGGGCGTGTTCAGTGAGCACGGCCCGTGGCCAGTTACCTGAACTAGGACTTTTTTTCTGCAGAGCCTGGGCACGGGGCGTGTTGGGCTGAGCACGGCCCAGTGCTGCACATGCTATATTGTTGGAAAAGTTGACGGAAGGCTCTGTTTTTGTGCATGGGGTGTGGCTTTAACGTCCCTTAGGCAATCCTCATCTTTTCGAGTGTGATTTATTCCTGAAAAGTAAGACTAAACTAGAAAACATAAAAGTTAAACTAAATTAAAAACTACGGATAGTTTCGCGGAATGCCTCCGTGGTGCGCCACGTTTATAAGGGTCCTTGGCTAGGCCTAAAGTCAGTCATATGTTACCCGAGCGGGATGTCTCGCATCCCGTGTTGCACCGTCGGAGAGCGTCATCCAAGCTTGAGTCTATGATATCCATGTAGTTGACCGGATCGTCCTCCACTCTTTTTCCAACCCCAAATTTCATCTCCTTGTCTCCAACGCTCAATGTTAACTTCCCGTCACTCATATCCACCATGGCACGAGCGTTGGCAAGGAATATTCTTCCTAGAATGAGGGGAACTTCGGTGTCTTCCTCCATGTCGAGTATGACAAAGTCGGCCGGGAAGACAAAGTCTCTGACTTTTACCAATAGATTCTTGACGACACCTTGTGGGTATTTGATAGACCTATCGGCGAGTTGTATGCTCATCTTCGTGGGGCTCGTTTTACCTAGTCTGAGTCGGTTAAACATTGATGCGGGCATGAGATTGATGCGAGCCTCAAGGTCGGTTAGTGCATTTCGTACGGGTGATCCCCCAATGGAGCAAGGGATGGTGAAGCTTCCGGGGTCGATTTTCTTTTGTGGGAGTTTGTTGAGGAGTACGGCGGAGCATTCTTAACTTAGGTTGACCAATTGCAATTTTTCAATCTTTCTTTTGTGGGTGAGGAAGTCTCTCATGAATATTGAGTACCTCGGCATTTGAGTGAGGACTTCCACAAATGGAAGATTGATATGCAATTGTTTTAGTAAGTTTATGAATTTTCTAAATTGCTCATCGGTCTTTTGGTGAAGTAACCGACCGGGGTAGGGTACCGAGGGGTTTTTCGTAGGTTCGGAATTTTGTGGGGGAGTTGTTTCTTTGTGGGTTGAGGGCAAAGTTGTGGTTTGGTTGGGTGGATTATTGTTGGTTGAAGGTAGTGGGGTTTCCTCGGGACCTGCGGTCCAGTTTCTTAGTGTTATGAGGTGTACTTGCGCCTTTGGGTTGGTTTCGGTATTGCTAGGTAATGCGCCTTGTGGTCTCTTGAAGAAATTCGGGCTAGTTGACTTAGTTGTTTTTCGGTGTTTTGAATACTAGCTTGTTAATTTCTAAAGTTGGATTCCGTTTGTAGGAATCGATCCGAGTACCTTTTATCGGTTTCGGAGATGAGGCGTGTAATGAGGTCTTCAAGCCTCTCCCGTCCCCCTTGTTGTTGTTGAGTGAAATTTTGTGACTCATTTCTTGGTTGTTGTTGAAAGATTGGTCGTTGATTTTGATTTTGTTGGTTACTACTATTTCCGGGCTCCCTCCAACCAAGGTTAGGGTGGTTACGCCATCCTTGGTTGTAGGTACCTGTTGGGGGACCCGACGGCCTAGGTCAATTATCAATGTAGTTTACCATTTCCGTTTAATTTCCATTTATTTCATACAACTCCAATTTTCATGTGGCCCACCACACCCTTCACAAGCCATAACCGAGGTCGTTTTTTCCATTTCTAACTTTTTGATTTTTGAAGATAGGGCCTTAATTTGGGTTTGTAAAGAGGTGCTCTCATCTACTTTATGGGCGCCCGAAGCAATAGATTTTGAGCCTCGGGGGGGGGGGGTGTGCCATTGAAAATTGTTTTGAGCAATTTCCTCAATTTGATTATAAATTTCATTTGGGCATCGATTACCTAGGAGTCCCCCGGAGCTTGAGTCGAGTGTTTGTCTCGTATGTGGCAATAATCCATTATAGAAAGTGGATACTTGTTGCCACATGGCGAGACCATGGCGAGGGCATTTTCTCAAAAGCTCCTTGAATCTTTCCCAAGTTTCATATAAGGATTCCCCGTCCTCTTGTGAATATGTATTGATTTTAGTCATTAATTTAGCAGTTTTAGAGACAGAAATTTTTGGGCAAGTTCATCCCAAGTGATTACCGAACCACTTGGGAGGGTGTTTAGCCAAGCCTTAGCTCGGTCCTTTAGTGAAAAAGGAAACATTCGAAGGCAGATGGCGTCATTTGATGCTCCGTTGATCCGGAAAGTGTCACATATTTCCAAAAAGTTGGTAATATGTAAATGGGGATCTTCATCCACTAGGCCATGGAAGGTTGCAGAATTTTGGAGCATTTGGATCAAATGCGGCCGAAGTTTGAAGTTGTTGGCATCGACATTCGGTGCATTGATGGCGGCTCCAAGATTACCGACTGTGGGCCGTAGGTAATCCATTAGGGTACGCTGATCCGCCATTGGGAGTTGGTCCCCCGAAGCCTTCTCTTGATTTTTGGCTTTTAGTCTTTTCCGTAGAGAGCGTTCGGGTTCGTCTAGAGGTCCGTTTATTTCTTTATTGGAACTGGAACTCATGCACTGCGTGGAAAATTCATGCCCTGCGATTGATATCCAAGTCCTGCGATAAAAACAAAAAGAATGTCGGTCAGATCTCTTACCACGGCCCTGTGGTCAATGACCACGGCCCGTGGTCGTGGTTACAATTGTTGTTTTCTGGATCCCAGTTACTGGGGAGTTCAGCACGACCCCGTGGTGCACCTCCACGACCCCGTGGTCACTCTTCTGTAACTCAGAAAACAAAAACTACCAGTAAGAATAATGGGCACTGCCCCGTGTCTGACCGGGCATGGCCCGTGCTGAGTTCTGCAGAAACTGAAAAACTAAGAAAAAAATTATAAAAATAAATAAAAATAATTTGGCCGTTGATTTTAAACTTTCTTAAAATCCCAGTGTCCTCGACAACGGCGCCAAAAACTTGGTGTGTGCGAAGCGTGATATATTTTTATTGATATTTTGAGCCCATTTTACGCATTAATCAAGTTTTAAATTTATAAAACACGATATTCTACTAACACTAAACACACACTTGGGCAAGTGCACCCATCGTGAGCGTAATATAGTGTTGGTAAGATACCGAGGTCGTCCAAGGAGACAAGAGCTTTTAATACCGGTTTATCCTCAAAGTCTAATCGATCTAAATTTTTGAGAAAAGTTTTGAAACATAAAATAAAACTAAAAATGAAAAGATAAATAAAATAAAAACAGATAGACAGGATAGAATCACTTGGATCCAACTCATCTTTAATGTATCATTTGATGATTTTCACACTTTCGAACTTTTTAAGAGATTCTCTTGGTTATAGTAGTAGGCCCCTCTTTTGAAGCTGACGTCACCCTCAACCCAGTGGTTTGAGTCAGCAGGGATACAATCCCAAAGGGTCGGAATATTGAAAGACAATTAAGTAAGTTATTAATGTGAAAAGTAGTAGGCCCCTCTTTTGAAACTGACGTTACCCTTCGGCTAAGTGGTTTGAGTCAGCAAGGATACAATCCCAAGAAGCCGGTTTAAAGTATTAATAGTAGTTTACATATGAGGGGTTCAAGCTATCCGCACCCCCGCCATCCAATACCATTGGGCATTGAAGGAGGTCCTGGTAAGCTTGAACCAGGTCCTCGTAGGATCTATACAATGAACAAGACAAGAACTTTACCAAACCATCCCCCTAACCCCTTCCAGGTAGTTAACGCGCTTTATATAGACCGTAAAGACACGAATGATGACATCATTTACTTTATATAGATAGTAAAGTAACCTCAAGACACCATGAAGAAATGATAAGGAAAATTCACCTTCAACATAAGAAACTAGTTATTAAAGTCATTAATACAAACCCAAATAAAAAGTGCCGAAAGATTAAAATCAAAAGTAATACATAAAAGACTTGTCTTCACCAAGTGATGTAAGAGGCTTAGCCAAACATGGCCTTTGATTGGCAAGAACTGTTACAATCAATCTTGGATCCTGAGACTACTACACACTCTAAAGATGGATGATGGATGATGGTGGCGGGTGTTGGTGTTGTAATGGTGGTGGCAAAGTGGGAGAGTAGTGGTTTGCCAAGGGATGCCTTTCAAGTGAACCAAGCACCCCTATTTATAGCCTGAACAGAGCCCTGGCCACGACCCCGTGTCCAGTGGGCACGCCCCGTGGCCATCATCTTCTCTTCCTTCATTAATTGCAATTGTCAGCAGAGGGCCCCACACAACCCCGTGTCTCCTGGGCACGGCCCCGTGGTCAACTCTTTGCTGTACTATCAAGATTCTGCGTATCTTAGAGTTAACCACGCCCATATAGAGCTAGGAACAGCCCCGTGGTAGGTGTAGAAGCTTCTGCAGGTTTGTCTTCTTGTGCAGGCTCCTGACCACGCCCCATGCCCAATTGGGCACGGTCCCGTGGTCAGGCTCTGTTGCCTTGTTTTTTCTTTGGGAGATGCTGCCGAGGGGTCGGGCATGTCACGTTTATTCCTTCTTTTTGTATTGATGTTGGTTTTGGCCGCTTATTTGCTCCTTTTGTTATTTTAAACTCGTTTGGTCCTGTAAATTCAAAAGGAAGAAACAAATGCGCTTTTTTCCAACATTAGTACTACAAAGGGTTAGTTTTGTGCCTAATTTGATGTAATTTATATGTTGCATTTTTCACACATCAAATAGATCATCGATCCTCAGAAGCGGGTATCGATTCTTTACCGTAAGTTTGTTTAACTCCCGATAATCGATACACATTCGCTTGATTCCATCTTTCTTCTTTACAAATAATACCGGCGCTCCCCAAGGAGTGACACTAGGTCAGATAAACCCTTTATCGAGCAAATCTTGTAGTTGTGATAGTAATTCTTGAAGTTCTGACGGTACTAATCTGTACGGTGTCTTCGCCTCCGGTTTCGGACCCGGAAGTAATTCAATCCCAAATTCCACCTCACGCTCGGGTGGTTTCCCCGGTAAATCCTCCGAAAATACGTCTTCAAACTCTCGTACAACTTGTACGTCTTTAATTCTTGGTGACTCTTTATCCGAATCACGTATGTAAGTCAGGTAAGCCTTACATCCGTGTTGAAGGAGTTTACGAGCTTCTATTCATCGAGCACACAATGGGGTTGCAATTCTTTTCCCCATAAATAATAAAATTGTGACAACCTGAGATTTCAAGACCTTTCCTTTTCGCGTCACCTGTTTTACAATCCTGTTTTTATAATTCGTCTTACACTGTATCATTATATTATTTGGTGGTTTATTGTTTAAAGTTTAATATTTGTGTTTAATGAAAACATCATGTGACGAATAAACCTTTGCGACGAAAGATGGGTCTTTCGCCACAAAGAGTCTCGACGAAAGAGGAGTCTTTCGCCACAAAGGGACTCGATGAAAGACCGGTCTTTCGTCACCTACGGCCCAAGTGAAGCCCAGTTGGGTGGCTCGGCCGTATTCATAGTATATAAACTTACGTATGTATGTAAACCTAAGGATTTTTCATCAAACCCTAAGCATACTCGACGGCTGTTTCTATTGTTTGAAGTCTTTGTGTCTAGATCAAACTAATCTACTCAAAATCACGGTTAGTGTTCTCCTGTTATTGGTGTGTTATGATTATGGTGATTGTTTTTCTATATGCTTGATTAGGGTTTCGACAATGATATTGTATTCTAGATCGATGGAGTTTAATGATTCTGATGTTGCTTTGCATGATGATAGATGATGTTAATTGTAAACAGTTTCGCTTAGGATTTAAGATCGATGTGTGATGATAATAGTTAACATGGATTTAGAGGTTAACCGTGATGTTTAAATTGTCACACCCCGACCACGTAAAAACAACAAACCGTGGCGGAAATGTCGGGGAGTATTGTAACAGAATCATCGTTTCAACAACCATGGTAATTAAAAGTTTTGTTTTATTGATTCATTAAGTAGTTTACATTGCCTTAAAACCAAACAAACAAATTAAAAGTCGTCTACTATCGTTTTTATGTCACTAAGGCCACGTCCAAATCCTAAGTGAACATGCTCCCTAGCAATCATCACGCAACATCACCTGAAACATATGTAAAAATAAAGTCAGCATAGAAATGCTGGCGAGCACATAGGTTTTATAAGAGTATCGGAATCATGGCTTGTTTATATATATTGCAATACCTCGAAAACCTTGTTTTGAAAAGTATAAAATATTGCAACATGATTAACCAACTCAAATCAAGATGGTTATAATTTATAAAATCTCGTAGCCATGATTCTTAGCTCAAAGACTTTTGTTTTAGTAAACCAATTCGTAAAACATCTCGTTAAAACTCGTTAATAAAACTCGTATGGTTTATATCATTTCGAAAACCTCGTTGTGTGACATCGTTTCAAATCGTTTCCCAAGTGAACTAAATAATGACATGAAATGTAATATGATAAAAGCACTTATATATAAGATGTACCAACGGCGTATCTACCATGCTTTTATCATGTTACACCCATCCATTACCTAATCACAACCTAAACCAATCGTTCGTTCAAATCATTTATATCGTTTAAGTCGTTCCAAATCATTTAACTCGTCCCAAAATCGTTTTCGTTTTAATTGTGAAACTACTTTTGGTCGCCTCGCTAATAACATTCAAACCTTCGTGACTCGACTACCTCGTTTCTCGTATTAACAAACCACCAAAGGGTAAGTTAACAATCATCAGATTCGGTCGTTACCTACATAACCCCCACACATAACCATGGGTGTAGTCTGATAACGGGATTTGTCAGATCCTATGGTACCATAACCTAATACTGGTCGGCTTGATCAATGCTAATGAAAGTCATTCGTTATGTAGTTACAACCAACAAGTTTCATTAACATTATCGAAATCGTATTTAGTTTAATATAAACCATCTTAATCGTTTTTAAAACATCGTTAAAATATCGTAATCATTTTAATACATATGAATCACCCCAAAACAATTGAAAACAGTAAAATAGGGGAACTATGTACTCACATTGAATGAAAGGGTATCCTTGATCTAAAGAACTTAGCGAAGCTCAGACAAACCAAGGAAATTCAAGTAGTACCTAGTAATCGGATCACTAGTAAATAAATCAACACCTAAATCGGAAGATCGGATAGAACGAGGTCTTGTAAACCAAATGAGTATTGGAACTCATGTGATATTGTTTAACAAAGTCTACATTCTAAATCGGAACTTAGTAATCCACTCCGTCCCGATCACTACTTGAAATTCCCCTATCGACATGGGTATCAAATCAACTAAGTAATCCACTCCGTCCATATTCAATTTGCAATCCCGACACATATCACAAATAATAAAACTTTTATTATTGCCTATTTCTACTTCCAAATGCATACGCAATTTTGTTAATGTAAATGTAGGGTGTTGAATAAATCTATGTGAAACAAAAGATCTATTTGCACTTGTATCAAATAAAATGCATGCGGGAATGGAATTTATGGTAAGTGTACCTGAAACCACATCGAGTTCAACCTTGGCCTCAGCCGTGGTTATGTGGAAGGATCTCGCCTTTGATTTTGGGACTTCTGCCTTTGTGTCAGGTGTTTCCTTCTTTCCAACCAACTCCAGGAACTCAGGTCTCTTGTGTCCCGGTTTGCAACACTTGTAGCACACCGACACCTTACGGGGGCAATTTGAAGCCCTGTCCCGCACGTAACAGACGGTTTGTTCTTGAAGTAACATTCGCCTCGATGGGCTTTTCCACATGTTTTGCATTGGGGTGACCCCCCTTTTGCGTTCCCCTTCTTTGGAAAATCATTTGCCTTTTGTTTCTTTGTGAGGCTTGGATTTGCATCCAACGCCCTTCTTTCACCCCTTTCAATCTCTCTTTCATGTGCGGCATTTAAAATCTCCGTGAGATGTTCGTATTTTGAGGGAGTCATAAACTCTCAGTATTCTGCACTCAACATGTTATAATAACAAATATTTTGTTCTTCCGTCTTCATCAACTCGTCACAGAACCTCAACTTGTCGAGGAACACCCCCGTGATCTTGTCAATCGATTCTCCCTTTTGCCTTAGTTGAATAAATTCTTCCTCGATTTTGTTGATCACGACCTTTGCGCTATGGTATTTAAGGAAAGGTACCTTAAACTCCTCCCAAGTCATGGTTCTTGTGGTCTCAATTCCTTTTTATTTCTTAAGATTGTCCCACCAATCTTTTGTCACACCCCGACCGCGTTAAAACAACGAAACCGCGGCGGAAACGTCGGGGAGTGTTGTAACAGAATCATCGTTTCATAACCATGGATACAAATGTTTCGTTTTATTGATTTATTAAATAATTTACATTGTCTTAAAACCAAACAAATAGATTACATATCGTCTATCATTGTTTTTATGTCACTAAGGCCTCGTCCAGATCCTATGTGACTCAAGCTTCCTAGCAATCAACATCATGCAACACCACATGAAACATATGTAAAAACAAAGTCAGCAAGAAATGTTGGCGAGCACATAGGTTTTAGGAGAGTATCGGATTCATGGCTCATTTATATGTTGCAGTACCTCATTAGACTACAAGAGTCAAAAGTACAAACCTCGTTTTGAAAAGTGTATTGCAACATAATTAACCAACTCAAATCAAGATGGTTAAAGTTTATAAAATCTCGTAGCCATGATTCTTAACTCCAAAACATTTGATTTAGTAAACCAATTCGTAAAACATCTCGTAAAAACTCGTTAATAAAACTCGTATGGTTTATATCATTTCGAAAACCTCGTTGTGTGACATCGTTTCTAAATCGTTTCCCAAGTGAACTAAATAATGCTACGGAATATAATATGATAGAAGCACTTATATATAAGATGTACCAGCGGCGTATCTACCATGCTTTTATCATGCTACACCCGTCCCATTATCTAATCACTACCCAAAACCAATTGTTTAACCAAATCGTTTATCTCGTTTAAGTCGTCTCAAATCGTTTAACTCGTCCCAAAATCGTATTCGTTTTAATTGTGAAACTACTTTTGGTCATCTCGCTAATAACATTCAAACCTTCATGACTCGACTATCTCATTTCTCGCATTAACAAACCAAAAAAGGGTAAGTTAACAATCATCAAATTCGGTCGTTACCTACATAACCCCCACACATAACCATGGGTGTAGTCTGATAACGGGATTTGTCAGATCCTATGGTACCATAACCTAATACTGGTCAGTTCGGCCAAAATTAATGAATGTCATTCGTTATGTAATTACATCCAACAAGTTCGTTCACATTATCGAAATCGTTATTAGTTTAATATAAACGATCTTAATCGTTTTTGAAACCATCGTTAAAACCTCGAAATCATTTTAATACATATGAATCACCCCAAAATAATTGAAAATAGTAAAAGAGGGGATCTATGTACTCACATGAAGTGCAAAGTATCCTCAATCTAAAGAACTTAACAAGCTCAATCAAACCAAGGAAACTCAAGCAGCACCTAGTAATCGAATCACTAGATACATAAATCGACACCTAAATCGAAAGATCGGATAGAATGTGGTCTTGTAAACCAAATGAGTATTGGAACTCATGTGATATGGTTTAATAAAGCCTACATTCTAAATCGAAACCTAACCTAAGTGCTTTCGACCCGTTACGACCCATTAAGGTAGCTTATGCTACTTTAACGCGTCGTTCGCGCAAACGCGCATTCGAGACGTCTAACTAGTCCTATGACATGTATTATATGCCCTAACATGTTTAAATAGGTTGCATAATCAGTTTACGTGACAAAAGTTAAGTTTCATATGCTTAAAATCCAATTATGCATGAAAAGGGCATTTTGGTCATTTACCTAAGGCATATAAACTACCTATCATACAACTACTTAAACTAGGTGACCATAAGGTATAACCTCGGAAGGTTATTCCCTATGCAACTATGGTCACTAAACATGCTTGGTCGGATCCTAATGATCGACCAAACGGGTCGAGTTCGAAAGTCTAAGCGGTGGTTTAGACCGCTTGACTAACGACTCTAAACAAGCACTAATCTAGAAGTGACGAGCTAAGCATGTTAAAACATGCTTAACTAAGTTAGAAAATAGGTTTTGATATCAAAACAAAGTGTTTTGATACCTCAGAGCAGTTTGGTTGCAAAATTCGCTTAAATGCGCATTGCGATTACGCTCACGTTGCGAAGTTCAAACGAACTTCGTGTTGACCAACTCGTGGTCAAAGCATAAAGTCAAACACTGTTTGACTTTCACGCTCGAAAAGCGATAAAAGAATGATGGAAGCTTACAAAGGGTCCTTGCTAGGGAGATCTTGATCCAAATCACTCAGGTATGAAGCAAAGGCTCCAACTTAGAGTGTAATTCAGATCAAGTGTGTAGAAAATGGAAGGAGGGCATGCCTATGTATAGTTTTTGCATAACCATTAGGATCATTTCATGATAAGGAGGGAATGATCTTGGCCATACAATTGTTAGAGAATGATTGGAGGACTTGTTCATCACAGAAACCAGCCCATAGCATGAAAAACCAGGGATTAAACCATTAGAATAGGTGGAAATGACCAGATTCAATGTTTCTGCAATTCTGATGATCTGGGCACTGCTTACGGACTGTAAGCAAGTCCCCATACAGTTCGTAAGGACCTTGCAGACCAGCAACTTTCAAAAATGGCAAATTTAGTCCCTGAAGCCCCAAACTTCGTTTTCGATGCATTTTTGACACGTTTAAGCCCCGTTAACCCCATTTCAAAGCTCTAAAATGAAGTTAAAGTATAGGGAACTTAAAATATGCTCAAAAACATCTCGGATGTCGGCTCGTTTGGTCGTACGATTGCGTTGTTTCGTTAATTTCGACGGAAGTCGTAACGAACGCAAAGACGATCCAAATTAAGCGACGAATGGAATTTTATCATGCCAATCACTAAAATAAATATTTTAATGATTACATAAATTTTTGTATGTCTGGATATATTCAAAACGTAAGATATGCGCGAAAATGCAAACTTATGCATTTTTTGACGCTTTTAGTCCCTATTGATCAATAAAGTTTGTTTTAGCATTCCGAACCCCTAAAAGCCTATTTCTAAGATATGTAAAGGATATTTAGGGTATGTTTAACTTATGATCAAGTTCCGAAATGTTCGTTTCTATACAAATCGATATAGTTTCGCAGTTTGACACAATTAGTCCCTGCGATCGAACAAACTTGATTTTGACACACCAAACCATACAAAACTTATTTCTAAGTTATGTGGAGGTTATTTATGGTATGTTAAGCCTATGTCACTATTTCGGAGTGTTTGTCGCAATAAACTGACTGCGTTTATGCACCTGTTTGCGTATAACTTTCTAGAAAGCGATTTAAAGCTTGAAATCGGAATCGAATCAAATCATAAAATCATCAAACATAAATACACACATAATAACACCAAAACACATTTGTTTTATTAATAATTAACATTGTTTTATATTATACATCGATTACAGAGCACAGTTGTCACAGTCTCCCCTACTTTAGGAAATTTCGTCCCGAAATTTTAACTAGAGGAAACTTGTGAGAACAATTGCGGATATTTCGCCTTCATTTGGTCCTCACGTTCCCAAGTAAACTCTGGGCCACGTTTGGACTCCCAGCGAACCTTGACTAATCGAATCCATTTGTTCTTTAACTGTTTGTTTTCACGGTCCGTTATCTCCACAGGTTTCTCAACAAAGTGCATCGTTTCATCAACTTGAATTTCGTCGAGTGGAATGTGAAGATTAGTGTCAGCTAAACACTTTCGCAAATTGGACACGTGAAAATTCGAATGAATATTTCCAAGCTCTGGAGGTAGCTCTAGTCGATAGGCAACCTTTCCAACTCTTTCAACAATCTTAAATGGTCCAACATATCGTGGTGCAAGTTTTCCTTTCTTTCCAAATCTCACCACTCCCTTCCAAGGTGACACCTTGAGTAGGACATGGTCTCCGACTTGAAATTCCAAAGGCTTACGTCGCACATCCGCATAACTCTTTTGACGGCTTCTAGCTATCATAAGTTTATCGCGAATTTTCTTGATTTTGTCTGTTGTTTCTAGAATGAGCTCAGGTCCAGTAAGCTGAGCTTCACCGATCTCATTCCAACAGACAGGTGAACGACATTTTCGACCGTCGAGAGCTTCGAATGGTGCCATATTGATGCTACCATGATAACTATTGTTGTAAGAGAACTCGATCAATGGCAGATGAGAATCCCAATTACCACCAAAGTCTATCACGCATGCTCTAAGCATATCTTCCAAAGTTTGTATCGTCCTCTCGGTTTGTCCATCTGTTTGAGGATGATAAGCAGTGCTTAGATTTAGTTGGGTTCCCATAGCAGATTGCATGGTCTTCCAGAAATGAGATGAAAATCGAGCATCACGATCGGATATGATATCCAAAGGAACACCATGTCGAGATACAATCTCATCAACATAAATATTTGCAAGTTTATCAGAAGATAGATCCTCACGAATTGGAATAAAATGAGCTGACTTCGTTAATCGATCGATAACAACCCAAATAGCATCGTGACCTTTAGATGTACGCGGTAATTTAGTGATGAGATCCATAGCAATGTTCTCCCACTTCCAAACCGGTATCTCTGGTTGTACAAGCAAACCAGAAGGTCATTGATGTTCAGCCTTGACTTTGAGACAAGTTAGGCATTTTGATACATACAAGGCAACATCCTTTTCCATACCAAGCCACCAACACTGAGTACGAAGATCCGTGTACATTTTATCAGCACCAGGATGGATAGAATATCGAGACTTATGAGATTCGTCCATCACTAAAGTGAGAATATCGTCTTGTTTCGGAATCCACAAACGATCCTTGAAATAGAGTAAGCCATCGCCCTTCGCTTCGAGTTTAAGCTCAAGTTGACGTGGTAATTCCTTACCTATCAAATTTTGTGAAACACAAAATTGTTGAGCTTGAAGAACACGAGTTTGAATATCGGATAGAGTTCGAACAGAATGAAGCTTGACTCACTCCTTTCGACTAAGTGCATCGACTACGACATTCGCCTTACTAGGATGGTAGCGAATCTCGCAATCATAATCGTTTAAGAGCTCAACCCAACGTCGTTGCCTCATGTTCAGCTCCTTCTGATTAAGAATGTGCTGGAGACTTTTGTGGTCTGTGAAAACCACACACTTCGTGCCATAAAGATAGTGTCTCCATGTTGGTGCATCTACTGTCTGTTAACTACGTCTTAATTGAGTCTTATGTCTAGATAGGTTAATCGAGTGCACAACAGTGATTGAATTAGGGTTTAATTGTAATTTAGGAGGCAGTTCCGTTTGAGGATATCAAGACCAAGTTCAAACAGAAGTGATGCAAGTGATTCCGTTTGAACAGGTTTGTCCATTTGAACCGGTCCGTCTGAAGATATTCGTTTGAGCAGGTTCGGTTGAACATGGGTGTGCCACTTTCAAACGGAATAGGCTTAGCCTATATATAGGTGTTGTGTATGTTCATTTGAAACGGATCTGATTGTGTATGTGAGTCGAGGTGCTGCCAAAATTTCATCAGAAATCATTGTAAAGACTCGGAAATCAGTAATATAAGAAGAAATGAAAAGGAAACAAGTTGTGTGATGTTGTTTACTTTGATTCCGCCTCTGTAAACAATGATGAACTACCTTTACTGACTGTTTAGGGTCACGAACACGATCCAACAAGTGGTATCAGAGCTCAGGACAAGGAGTTCATACCATTGCAGCTTGAAATCATCGGATATTCTTACTTCTACTCATTCTTTTCTGATTTAGACATAATTCACGGTTGAAATGGCCTGAAACTTTCACATATCAAACGGAATTGAGTGTTAACTAATCCTTGAAAATTTGAAACTAAAATACGGCCTAAAACTGATTCAAAACTGAATTCCGTTTGAAACTGTTCGTAAAATGTTGACATCATCCGTTTGAACGAAGCCTGGTTTCCATTTGAAACTGACACTTCGTTTGAAAGTGGTGATATTTCCGTTTGAACATCACCATCTCGTTTGAAAAAGGCCATCTCGTTTGAAAATACTTGGTTGTATCGTTCGAAAATACACTTAAAAGTGGTTCGTTTGAAAGTGTCTAATCGTTTAAAAGTGGTCCGTTTGAAAACATATAAGTTGTTCACGTTTGAAAGTGGACCGTTTGAAACCTGATTAGTGTTGTTTCAAATGGAATAACAGTTTTCGTTTGAGAATAGCCATTTCGTTTGAAAGACACTATACCGTTTGAACAATTCCGCTTGAACAGATTCCGTTTGAATCTGTCATTTTTCAAATTCAAAAATATTTCTAAGTGTTTGCTGATTTTCAGGTACGTACAAGATGGATGATTTCAATCCGTTTTATGATGCCTTTGCATTTGCTGGAAATTCTAGAGACGATACTTCTCCTAGCAACACCAATGAGAATACGCCAAATACGAAGAAAAGTTTATCGGATGCTCTAAGTGTGGAAAGTGCTTTCAGAACTTATAACAAACCCCCGAAGTTGATGGCTATCGAAGAGTACAGTCGGTGGGCAAAGAAGTTTGACGATTGGTTGATGGCCTTTGCGTATTCTAGCTGGAAGAGTCTAAAGAACGGATACACTGATGGAGGCAAAAAGGGTGAAAGTTTGACTACATCTGAAGAAATAGATTCGTTTGTTGCTGAGCAAAAATGCATCGCACTGCTATTTCAATCAGTTCGAGAAGATATAATATCCTTGATCGAGTACGACAGTTCTAAAGATCTATGGAACAAGTTGAAGGCTAAATCTTTGGGAAGTGCTGAAATTGTGAAAAATAAAAAGAAACTGCTAAGAAAGGAATTTGATCTATTTGGTTGCTTAAAAAATGAATCAGTTTGTAAAATGATTGAGAGGTTTGGGCACCTAAAGCTGGAGCTGGCGAGACATGAAATTTTTTATTCTCGAGAAGAGCTAATCGACAAATTGTTTGATTCATTGCCAGATGAGATGGATTGGCAATATTATGCTTTGATGTTGAAGAATACGATCAAGTCTGAAGAGCTTACGGTGGATTTGTTGATTGAGAGACTAGAGAGTCACGAGTTGGACTTACGGAAAACACACAAAATCAATCACTCGTCTTATCAACAGAACTTGGATTTGTATTATCCAAAAAGTATGATGCCAAAGAATACTTCTCCCAAGACAGCGTTTTCTGCTGAGAATTCCAACACTTCAAGCAAAGAGAGTCAAAGTAGTGGATTTCACAGTGGTTCTTCGTCACATTCAAGCCAGTCTGATGCAAAGAACTTATTTCAATGCAATATCGTTGTAGACTTAAAGAACGCTCAAAACTTCAGCGAGGAGTCGGCAAAGCAACAGATGGTTTTCTTAGCATCTGTGCTAGAATCATATGAAAGTCTTGTAGCAGGGAAGATAGGCAACACCAACTTGACAAAAGAAGATTATGATCAAATAGATCCTGAGGAGATGGAATTGATTGACATAAGGTGGTGTATGGCCAGTGTAGTTCGTCGGGCGCAGCGTTTCATGGAGATCACAGGAAGGAAGTCTATTGGTGGAGCATCTACCAAGTTAGGCTTTGACAAGTCTAAAGTGACATGCTTTAAGTGTAAACAGAAAGGTCACTTTAAGCGTGAATGCCGAAATGCTTATGCTGATGAGTCTGAAAACCCATTCGGAGAAGATTACTACAAGAAAGCGATTTATCATCAGAATAAATTGGAGCCGCCGAGAATGAAGCAGCTTGAGGATAACAAAGAGAAATCTAGAGCTCTTGCTGTAATTCACGACGATGAAGGTTTCGACTGGAGCGAGTTATTACCTGAGGAGGATGCGGTTGGATATGCATTCATGGAAAAATCTGAACCTGTTCCTTGGAAAGACACCAGACCTGAAGAAAAGAGGTATGCTTACAGGAAGATGATAGCTCAACAAAAAATGATCAATATATCTGCTATCTATACTGAAGCAAAAAGAGCGAGGATATGGGATCCAGACAGAGAATGTTATCTTGACCCTAATGGAAATATAGCCATTGATCATACCACTCTTGATATGGAAACCATAATCAAAGAAATGAAAGAAGAAGATGATTATTGGCAAAGAAAATGGTGGGGTAACAGAGAAGAGAAAGAAAAAGAAGAGAAGGAGAAAGAAGAAAAAGAGAAGTCAAAGAAGGTTGATACTGGAACCATTGACACGACTCAAGAGTTGAATACTGAAAACATGGGAAAGATGGCTGACAAGGTGCTGGCTGCTAAGGCACTTGAGGTAGATTCTAAATCCGTCTCTGAGTCGAAAAGCCAGGCCAGTTCAAATGCGTCAACGGATGAGTCAGGTAAGAAAGTCAGTGGTGATGTTGACTGCAAAAATTGCATCAAAGAATGCAAAGTTTGTAGTACAGTCACTTATCTCAACGGTAAGAAGGTTGATGATCTGACTGCAAGAGTCAGAAGTGTTGAGGATCAAATCCTTAACCGTGATAAAAAGTTGAAAGCTTCAAATGACAGAGTAAAAGAATTAACTAACAAACTTGAAAATGATAAAATTGATCAAGAAAAGGTTAGGAAAGAAAATGAGAGGTTAGTTCTTGAAAATCGTCAGATTAATGAAAATTTGAGAAGCTTAAAAGCACAGTTAAAGATAATGATGATAGACACGGTAAAACATACAAAGAAAATTGCCAACTGCAATGTGTTTTGAGGATTAAAGAAGAATTAATCAACAAACAATTGGATGGGATTGCTAAATTGAAGCTTCAGTTTGAAGAAGCTAAGATTGAGAATGAGCGAATCAATTTGAAATTGAACAGTTACAACTCTGCAAGCTTTGTTTTGCAACACATTGTTCCCAAACCCATCGGGAAAAACAAAGCAGGCGAAGATGTATACTGTGATGGAACTGGGGTCGGGTTTCATCAAGTTCCACCACCAGTTCTAGACAATTATTCGAAAAAGCAATCTGGGTTGATTAATCTTGAAGATAAAAATGAAGTGAAACTTCCTGATTCAATTGATGTGACATTTTCTTCATCATCATCTGATGATAATGTTCAAACTGAGATTGTTAAAGGAATGGCTGAAAGTGTTTTGGATAGTGATTCAGCTGAGGATGAAGAATGTTTCTTGAACAAATATATTCCGAAACAAAAGTCCAAAAACAACTTAAATGAAGAACCTACTCTTGTCATGTACAAGATGTCGGGATCGGATAAGTTGTATTCGGATTCTGAATTTCCTTTGGAGAATGTAAATGTTTCAAAATTGACAAATGTGTTCAAAATGGTTGAAATTGATTTGTCTGAAGTAAAGAGTTTGAAACAAACAAAGAGGCAAATGAATTTTGAAAAAGATAAAGCTTACTACAAGAAACCTGTTGTTCCACCGCGTTTTTATAACAACAATCGAAACAATTGGTCGGGAGGATATCAGGGTGGTAAGAACTATCAAAGGAGAAATGTTCAAAACAAAAAATTCATTAAGAAGAAAGTGTTTGTGAACAGTTCAAGTTCACTTTCTAATGAAGAGAAAAAGATTTTTTCGAAATCAAATGAACAGTTCAACAAAAAATTCTTTATCCCTTTTGCCTTTGATACTTTTGGCTCCCTAGCGCCAGAAGCCATCAACTTCTTGACGAGGGTTCAACGGGTTATCCACAGCAATTGTTCGACCCCAAGGGGGCAGGGGTTTGTGTTCGGGAGGTTGGGGTTTGCAATTCAGAAAGGGTTGGCGGCGCAGCTTGTTGCCCGTCTACCTTCTGTTTTGATGTAACTTAACAAGCTTTCTGGTTATATCAATCGTATGTTTATATTAAAAAAAAATGAAGAGTTCTTTGAGAAGAGGGCTTCACAACCTCAGTCTGAAGGCACAAGTCGGGTAGTTGATACTCGTACATGCTTTAGATGTAACAAAGTTGGTCACATTGCAAGAAATTGCACCAACTTCAAGCCTAAGACTGAAGTTGTTGAGAGTCATAAGAAGAAGGTTGATGCTAAAGGCAAAGCTCCAATGGTTGTTGAGAAAATTTTGAAAAATGAGAAAACAAAAGTCAAAATTGAACCTGTTAAGAATGTGGTAACTAAAAATGACAAATTTTATAAACGGGTTGCATCATCTCAACAAACATGGAAGCCAAAAGTGGTTGACAAGAAAGAAAGTTCATGTAAACCAAAGGTTTCTGAGTCAGAAAAACAATCGTCTTCTACCACACCGGTAAAGATGAATGTTCCTTTGGATTATTATGAAAAGTTGGAGAAACAATCTTTTACTCAACCAGAGAAGAAGAATGTTTCAAAGAAAGTTCAACCAACCGGTCAACTTAAGATAGATGAGTTTTTCTTATACAAAAAGGTTGAGGTTGGATCTGAGGAAAGCTTAAAAATGAATGATAAAAATTTTCCGCCACTTTACACAACAAAATGTCACACCCCGACTTTCCACGTGTCACCGGTGGGCCCGGTGGGGAGTATCGTGACGTAGTTGATATCATCATGGTCAAATAACACAATATATAAATGCACAGCGGAAGCAAAAGATAAATATTATTACATTCCGAATATAAAGTAATATCCAGTATTACAACGGAAAGTAAAGAATCCACAGGCGGATCTTAAAACATATCATTTGTTCAACAGACTTTAGACGCCTAGAACTTGCAAGATTCTTTATTAGCGCCCTGAGCTCCCAGCCAATTTCGTTCAGTACCTGTCACTTAACCTTTTTGAAAAATACGTCAGTTTTCACTGGTAAATACACTCAACCGACTCATTTGAAAAGAGTTTAAGAAAATTGATTTGAATGCACGTGGCACAAAATATCTTTTATAACTGGATTAAAATGCACAGAGGCAAAATTAATCTTTTTAACTTGATTAAAATGCACAGAGGCAAAATTAGTCTTTTATACTTGGGATTATTTTATTAATAAAAATCTTGTATTAACTGACATGCCACAGGTATAATGCCCACAAGGTTAATACCTTTAGTGGATTACCTGTTTTGGTATAATGCCCACAAGGTTAATACCTTTAGTGGATTGCCTGTTTTGGTATAATGCCCACTAGGTTAATACCTTTAGTGGATTACCTGTTTTGGTATAATGCCCACAAGGTTAATACCTTTAGTGGATTACCTGTTTTGGTATAATGCCCACAAGGTTAATACCTTTAGTGGATTACCTGTTTTTGGTATAATGCCCACAAGGTTAATACCTTTAGTGGATTACCTGTTTTTGGTATAATGCCCACAAGGTTAATACCTTTAGTGGATTACCTTAATAATTTAATCATAATACAATTAAATATTCAATATCCGACCATGCGGTATTTATATTACCGTATCCCAAGCCCGTAATAGGGAAAATAAGTTAAGAGTATTTACCTGAGCTAGCTCCTGTCTTAAATAGCAAGAATCTAATAACTCAACCGTATTCACTTAAGTAAGCGTAGGTACCATTTACCGAAATGCTCTAGTCTGGAATGATGGTATAAATAACCAATTAGAATGCTAACGGGTCTTTAATTTAGCCTAAGCTTAGACCAGTTAGTCTTAAGGGAATATACGGTTCAGACGCATGATTAAGCGAAGACCGGAATAGAATGTGGTTTAGACCCGACAAATTTGAAGACTTGTCTTAAATGGGTATTTCATACACATTCTGGATTTTGAGATAAAACCAATAAGGTTTGACCCGTTCTGGCTAATTTATGTAAACTTGTTACATAAACCGAACCGTACGCGTAATAAGCGTGACGGGTATTCATGAGAGCCATATACAGGTTTCCTAAGTTAATTATGTCTCAAATATGTTGTGACCTCAGTAAGATGTCTTTCATTATGCCCGAAACGTATATAAACACAAACTAGGCCCCGTAGAGGTAGTTTGGTCATTTAAAAGGTTATAAAAGAGTTTAAGTATTTACCTGAGTTACAGGTCTGATATAATCAGCAAAAATACTTATTTTGATAAGTTATAACAGTAGGTTAAAGTATATGTGTGAATTTACCAAGTATAACCAAACTATGCACCGTAGGGGCATTTTGGTAATTTCACATAAGCCGTAAAGCTCAAAACTGAAGTCTGATTTAAACAACTTTTGCTTACTGTTAAAATATTATAATTTAACTAAAACATCAGTAGGTATCACCCTTGTATGTTTAAAAATAGTCTTAGTACATACTATGCGCTAAAAACGCTAAATAAGGCGATTAGGAGCCGTTTACGGGTTCAATGCCTAAAGCTGATATTTTTATTATTCCAGAAGGTCTAAAATAATTTATTTATCATAACTAATCAGTAGCAAAAGGTTTGGAGTCGTTTAGATATGTAAAACTCATTTTATGGCCCGTAAGGGCAAAACCGACATTTACCGGATGAAGCCTACGACTATGAGTTATGCTCAGCCTAAAATTAATTAAAAATCTTTAAAATTCCCAAAATAATATATCACATCAGTGGGTAAAGATTTTGATATCAAAAAGTAGGCTTAACTAGGCTATACGCTAATTACGCCATTTTATTAACATAAAGCTTTAAATTTGCGATAATGAGCATAACTCTCAATCTATACTTCAAATTGATGTCAAACTTTGCATACAAGTTTATATATCAGTAATTAAAGTTTCTACTCTTTTACTTTTCCAAAAATCACGTTTTAAGGTAATAAGGGCATAATGGTCAACATATGAGCAATTAACGGAACGCGTAAACGAATGGGTCAATCAATGAACCAACCACAGAGGGTTGTGCTAACATGTAGCCTGGTCCTAAAGAAGCTCTAAGACATTTTCAAATCATACTAAAGCGGGTCAGAACTGAAAGTCAAAGTGAAAGTCAAACTATGCGACTTTCGGCTCCGAACCGGGTCTAAACAGGAAATTGTCGGGTTGAACATGTTTAGACATGTTCTTACACTTATTACCAAGTTATAACAATGGTCCAACAGGTTGCATATGATCTACAATGTTAATTATGCATAAATAGCATTTTAAGCTTCCTGTTGACTTTTTAAATATAAGTTTGACCCGACTTTTGACCTGGTTAGAGTGATTATCAGGGGAAACCCTTTTGAGGTTTTATTACCCACATAAATACCAACTCATAACTACTTTTGATTTGAGATATGACTGAGCCATTAATACTTAATCTCGAAGTCAAACCGTAATTACGTCGGTTTGACTTTTAGCTAAATAACTAAGCTAAAGTTAATTAGAGAAGGTTAGGCAACGTACAAAGGTCCTAAGCTTGATTAGAGAACACTTGAGAGAATGTTTTGAGTTCCAGAAGTGCTCCAAGAATGCAGATGAAGATGTGATGAATTGTTTGCAACTAAAGGCCCTTATAGAGTGGATTTACTCACCACAATGCATTGACAACAAGGTCTACTACTGCCCACAACATTCCTACATGTGTCCTACATGTTTAGGGAGTGTTTAGGGGCCAAGGGGTAAGAGGAAACTCGTTTAAGAGGTCAGAATCGCGTTTAAACTGGCAACAGCCGGTTTTCTGTTGCTGGGCAGTTGCTTGCGCACTGTAACAATTATTTGTTGTGGTGCGCAACAATTCATCAGGGACCAAAATGTTGGCTTTTCAATTATTTGAAGGGGCAACCGAGTATAAACGATTCTTGGCCGTTTTTTATCAATATGGGGCCTCAAATTTGGGTCATGTATAGTATGCACCACCATGTTATGTTGTGTGAAAGTCTTGGAGTCTTTTAGAAAGTGCCGAACAATAAGGTTTACCGTGCAAATTTCTTCGTAGGAGTCCACCAATTAAATTATGAATCATTCATTGCTATAATTCACTGAACTTGAACATATACTACATGTTTTTAATATGTTTTGAGTCTTGGGATTTATAACGAGGTCGTTCAGAGGTGCAAAGGTTAACATAACGACACTTTTAAATCCTGTCAAACTTTTTTTTAATAAATCCGAGTTTATAACGCTTTTTGTCTTACACGACACGTGTCGTTATTTTATTTAACACGAATTTTCGAGGTGTTACACAAAATCTCACATTAAAGTCCAGTTACCTGAGTCAAAAGAAGCTTGGGTAGCATCAAAATCTCACAAAAATTTTGGACTTGCCGGAGCTTCCTAGTTGGTAATTGTAGAGCGTCTCGACATATGACAGGGAAGTCTGCATTGTTGTACGATGTTAGAAATTTCAATGGTGGTTATGTGGGATTCGCAGGAAATCAAGGTGGTAGAATTGTTGGTGAAGGAACGTTATCCAATGGGATTGTCACGTTTGAAAGAGTTAACTACATTGCTGAGTTGGAGAATAATCTGCTGAGCATCTCGCATATTTGTGACAGGATGTATACCACTCACTTTACTGATAACGAATGTTTGATCTTGAAGCCAGGATTTGTTATCCATGAAGAATGGATTATCATGAGGGCACCAAGAGTCAATGATCTGTACGTGTTGGACATGAGTGTAGCTACTACAACCACGGGTCAGGATCATTGTTTTGTTTTGTAACACCTGTGTCATTTCAACCATCAAACAAATACCAAACCAATGAAATATTGTATTTCATACTTTGGACTTTTATAAATATGTGTATCTTTTGCACATATCAACTCATGTTCGATTTCAAGCTCTAAATCGCTTTCTGGAAGGTTATACGCGCACTGATGTGTAGATATAACCAGTTTAATCCAACGAACACTCCGGAATAAGTGAAATAGGCTTAACATACCTTAAATAACCTTTACATAACTTATATATAAGTTTTGGAAGGTTTGGTGTGGTGAAATCAAGTTTAATCGCTTACAGGGACTAAAGTTGACAAACTGCGAAAGTATGCCAATTTGAACTATAACAGACCTTCCGGGACATGAACATAAGTTAAACATACCATAAATATCCTTTACATAGCTTAGAAATAGGCTTTGAGGTGTTCGGTATGCTAAAATAAACTTTTGTGTCATTCAGGGACTAAAAGCGTCAAAAAGTGCACAAGTTTGCATTTTCACGCGTAACTTACGTTCTGAATACATCCGGACATCCAAAAATTTATGTAAGCACTAAAATATTTTATTTTAGTGTTCGCCATAAGAAAAATCCATTCGTCGCGTCATTTGGTTCGTTTTTCGTGCTTATGCGCATTCCGTCGTAATTAAGCGAACATCGCGTCCGTACGGCTAAACGAACCGACATCCGAGATATTTTTAAACATTTTTTAAGTTCCCTATACTTTAACTTCATTTTAGAGCTTTGAAATGGGGTTAACGGGCCTTAAACGTGTCGAAAATGGGCTGAATGCATGACAGGGACTAAAAGTGTAATTCTGCCAAACTATGGCTAGCGGTGCGCTACACTTTTAGTGTAGCGGTGCGCTAGCCATGCACAGACCAGATGCAGTGTTTCTTAACAGCCTGTTTGCAGCTGATTAACCACACCCACACATTCCCAATTGTCTAGTCATCTGATAAGGATGGATTTCTAGCCACCATAAGGTTCCGACAAGTGTACGGGTTGGATTCATGGCACGTTTTCCATGAAACGATCCTAACGATTCGGGTATTACTATAAATACCCAACCCACACAACCTCATTTTGCACAAGAATTCTGATTTGAGAGCTCTAAGTTGAAACCATTGTTTCATACCTGAGTTCTTGGATCGGGATTAGCATTCGGGGACCTTTCGTAAGTATTCTTTCGTTCTTTTCCTTATTTTATTGCTTTTCGAGTCAGAAAGTCAAACTTTGTTTGACTTTCAGCGTTGACTAGTAATGGTCAATGCGAAGTTCGTTTGAACTTCGCAACGTGAGTGTAATCACGTTGGTCATAGTCCCTTGGGACTATGCCCACTGATTACCACGTTGTCTAGGGTCGTAGGGTAGGCGATCTAATAAATCGTCTATACCTTCGAACCCGACCCAGTTTGGTCGATCATTAGGATCCGACCAAATACATTAGGTGACCCTAGTATAGGGCATAACCTTCCGAGGTTATACCCTATGGTCACATCGTTTAAGTAGTTGTATGATAGGTAGTTTATATGCCTTAGGTAAATTACCAGAATACCCTTTTCATGTATAATTGGTAATTAAGCATACGTAACCTAAACCTTTGTCACATAACTGATTATGTAATATGTTTAGGCATATAACACTTGTCATAGGGCTAGTTAGGCGGTCCGAACTCGTTTCACGCGAACGACGCGTTAAAGTAGCATAAGCTACCTAAACGGGTCGTAATGGGTCGTAGACACTTAGGTTAAGTTTCATTTAGTAAGTAGGCTTTGTTAAACCAAATGACACGAGTCTCTACACTCGTCTGGTTTACAAACCCTAATGCTACCCAATCTTCCGATCTAGGTCCGGTTAATTAACATAGTTACCTATATTAGGTGCCGTTTGATATCCGCGATCTCTAGCATTGTTTGGTTGTTACTCAAGGACTTCTGAGCAATCTCAAGTGAGTACATAGACCCCTCTTTTACTGTTTCCAAACTGTTTTGGGGTGGAACACATGTGCCTACTTGTTACTTTCATGCTTTCCTGTTTTAACATCATATACTGCTATGTTCGTTAGTACATTATAGTACATGATTTTATGACATTTCATGCTAGGTGTGCCCAATTGTGTGCATTACTTAGTACATCGTTTTACATGACATTTTGACATAGACATTTGACATAGACATTTCGGCATAGACATTTTAACATGATTGACATTTGATCATGCATTTCCCACAAAACATAACTTTGATTTAAACCAAGATTTACTTCAATACTTTGTTTTTGTGCATATGGTTTAGTTGAGACATTTCACTTGCCATACATGACATCTTGACATAGACGTTTGACATGGATATTTGACATAGACATTTGACATGGATATTTGACATAGACATTTTGATATGATTTACATCTTGACATGAACACTTTGACATATTACCCAATACATTTGACAATTGATTTAAACATAGACTTCTTACATTGGTTGGTTTGGTTTGATTAAGTGATTAAGTAACGATGCGTGTGTAATATGATACAAGCATGGTGGATACGCCGCTGGTACTTCCTATATATAAGTGTTTGTATGGTATTACATATCATAGCGTTATTTGAATCATTTCAATTTGAGACATAGAACATTTTATACAAATAACATACTTTTCACAAGACATTGATTTATAAACATCTTATCTTATGCAAACATATTTTACTTGGTTATTCATTTAACCTTACATTTATTTATACTTATCATCTGAACTCATTGTTTTTCAAATGATTTACAAAGCAAAGCAAACAAAAAGGTTCATGACTAAACATTTTCTCAAACATAAGTCATGAAACCTATTTTCACAAAACCTATGTATCTCACAGGCATTTTTATGCTGACGTACCTATTTTCACATGGGTTTTTCAGGAACTGTTGCATAAGATGATCAAGATACACATAGGCAGACTTGGGCTTTAGTGACAATAAAAGATGCAAGACTAGTTAATTATGTTGTATTTCTTTGTTTGTTAAGACATTGTAACACTTATAATCAATAAAGCGAAACTTTAATTTCCATGGTTGTGAAACATTAATTCTGTTACAACACTCCCCGATGTTTCCGCCACGTTTTGTATGTTCTACGTGGTCGGGGTGTGACAGAAAAGATGGTATCAGAGCTAATAGTTATAGGGAATTAGGTTATTAGTAATGCTTTGACCTAGTCTATAACCTTCTTAGGACCCTAACGCGAGTTTACTTGCGTTTAGTCATAAAACAATACCGTCACCTATCCTTAGGCGACGACCACAACAAGAACATAAATTTCAAAACCGCTTTGAAAACTAATCATCTGTTCTAGGATGATTGATTACTAGGTTTTGAACCCTCTATTGTAAGGTTTTGAACTCTCTATTATATGGTTTTGAACCCCTTTGAATTTTCAAGAATCTCGTTAAGGTTTTGGGTTTTAAATAATGTGAACACGTGCAAACTGGAAGGGTGAATGCCTGTATTCTGGGTTTTCTGTCTAGGCAAGCACTTCGTATACATCTCATCAGACGCGAGACCAGTTGTGCTTACCTGGGAATTCTTGGGATGAGTGTTCACTTATAGGCGAGCATGTCTTCGCGATACGTTATATTGACCCGCTTACTTTGATTAGTCACTCTCTCATTTGTTTGCCTTTGGTAACAAACAAATGGTCATAATCTACATACCTTATCATTTTCTTTTGACTATCTTTCGCTTGTTTCCTCCTATGCCTTTCGTTATCTTCAAGATTCTTCTTTATCGCAACAACAATGTCCGAACCAGGTGCTGCAATTACCCAGCGAATAGGCGTCGTACTCCAGAGGACCGTTGACTTAACTATCACCATGACTCGCTTCAGGGATGAAGCTGTATAAGGGAACTGCTCCTTGGTGCAATCAAGGCCATCGTCATTATTCAAATCAAATACCTTGTTTCAAATGAACCCACGGTGGACGATGGAGACATTTGGTTAACATGTGCCGCTTTGCAATCCAAAGCAAAGCTGTTACAAATCCTGCTGCTGCTCAACCTTCAAACTATGCTTCATATGTCGCTTGGCATATCTGGCGCCTCAACCTCATGAACTTTCTACCTTGTGTATCGACTTAAGCACGCCTAGTGCAAGGTGTCGAAGCACCTCTCGTTACACAAATTTCAAAATCCATAAAGGATCTTTCTATCCTCATAATCAGATCCTTGTGGATGAATATCACTCAAATCGGAGCCCTTAATTGAATTATTCGTATGCCTTAATACGAACATTACCATTCAATAAGGACAAAGCCGAATTCTTATTTAGATCTTCCTATCTTCATAGTTAGATTCTAATGATTTAAGTGCCGCATGGAATCCACGGATTGGATTCCTGGTGTGCTTTAAATATCCGCGTCCAAAGATAACAAATTAATAACCAAGTTAAACAATTATGTGATTATGTGCTTATGAACATTACAAGACAAACTGTGCGGACTATGCAAGGAATTACGTAATTATGGATGCATACATAATTATGGAATTTAGTGCACAGAAACCACAGCGAGCCTTGTCATGTGCCTAGAAGTTAGCTCTATTCATTTCCGTTTCTAAGGAAGCAACCGTAGAAAATAACTCCGTTTGTTCATTTTCGTTTCTGAAGATTTTCCGTTAAGGAAATGAATATCCGTTTGTCTATCCTTTTCATTTCCGTTTCTGAGGAAGCAACCGTAGAAAATGACTCCGTTTGTCCATTTTCGTTTCTGAAAGATTTTCCGTTAAGGAAATGAATATCCGTTTGTCTATCCTTTTCATTTCCATTTCTGAGGAAGCAACCGTAGAAAATGACTCCGTTTGTTCATTTTCGTTTCTGAAGATTTTCCGTTAAGGAAATGAATATCCGTTTGTCTATCCTTTTCATTTCCGTTTCTGAGGAAGCAACCGTAGAAAATGACTCCGTTTGTTCATTTTCGTTTCTGAAGATTTTCCGTTAAGGAAATGAATATCCGTTTGTCTATCCTTTTCATTTCCGTTTCTGAGGAAGCAACCGTAGAAAATGACTCCGTTTGTTCATTTTCGTTTCTGAAGATTTTCCGTTAAGGAAATGAATATCCGTTTGTCCATCCTTTTCATTTCCGAACCTGAGGAAACAACCGTTGAAAATGAATCCGTTAGATCATTTTCGTTTCTGAAGATTATCCGTTGAGGAAATAAATCAATATCCGTTTGTCTATCATTTTCATTTCCGTTTCTGAGGAAGCAACCGTTGAAAATGACTCTGTTAGTTCATTTTCGTTTCTGAAGATTATCCGTTGAGGAAATGAATATCCGTTGCTTAATCTTTCATTTCCGTTTCTGAGGAAGCAACCGCTGAAAATGACTCCATTTGTTCATTTTCGTTTCTGAAGATTTTCCGTTAAAGAAATGAATCCCCGTTTGTTTATTCCTTCATTTCCGCTTCTAAAGAATACTCGTTGAGGAAAATGACTCCGTTTGTTCATTTTCGTTCTGAAGAATGTCCGTTAAGGAAATGACAGGATTATGCTTTACATATCTCTGGTGGTTATCTGACACAAAGTCACAAATAGACTCCTACGAATTAATTTCGGGACGAAATTTCCTAAAGTAGGGGAGACTGTAACAAGTGTGTCATTTCAACCATCAAACAAATACCAAACCAATGAAATATTGTATTTCATACTTTGGACTTTTATAAATATGTGTATCTTTTGCACATATCAACTCATGTTCGATTTCAAGCTCTAAATCGCTTTCTGGAAGGTTATACGCGCACTGATGTGTAGATATAACCAGTTTAATCCAAAGAACACTCCGGAATAAGTGAAATAGGCTTAACATACCTTAAATAACCTTTACATAACTTAGATATAAGTTTTGGAAGGTTTGGTGTGGTGAAATCAAGTTTAATCGCTTACAGGGACTAAAGTTGACAAACTGCGAAAGTATGCCAATTTGAACTGTAACAGACCTTCCGGGACATGAACATAAGTTAAACATACCATAAATATCCTTTACATAGCTTAGAAATAGGCTTTGAGGTGTTCGGTATGCTAAAATAAACTTTTGTGTCATTCAGGGACTAAAAGCGTCAAAAAGTGCACAAGTTTGCATTTTCACGCGTAACTTACGTTCTGAATACATCCGGACATCCAAAAATTTATGTAAGCACTAAAATATTTTATTTTAGTGTTCGCCATAAGAAAAATCCATTCGTCGCGTCATTTGGTTCGTTTTTCGTGCTTATGCGCATTCCGTCGTAATTAAGCGAACATCGCGTCCGTACGGCTAAACGAACCGACATCCGAGATATTTTTGAACATGTTTTAAGTTCCCTATACTTTAACTTCATTTTAGAGCTTTGAAATGGGGTTAACGGGCCTTAAACGTGTCGAAAATGGGCTGAATGCATGACAGGGACTAAAAGTGTAATTCTGCCAAACTATGGCTAGCGGTGCGCTACACTTTTAGTGTAGCGGTGCGCTAGCCATGCACAGACCAGATGCAGTGTTTCTTAACAGCCTGTTTGCAGCTGATTAACCACACCCACACATTCCCAATTGTCTAGTCATCTGATAAGGATGGATTTCTAGCCACCATAAGGTTCCGACAAGTGTACGGGTTGGATTCATGGCACGTTTTCCATGAAACGATCCTAACGATTCGGGTATTCCTATAAATACCCAACCCACACAACCTCATTTTGCACAAGAATTCTGATTTGAGAGCTCTAAGTTGAAACCATTGTTTCATACTTGAGTTCTTGGATCGGGATTAGCATTCGGGGACCCTTCGTAAGTATTCTTTCGTTCTTTTCCTTATTTTATTGCTTTTCGAGTCAGAAAGTCAAACTTTGTTTGACTTTCAGCGTTGACCAGTAATGGTCAATGCGAAGTTCGTTTGAACTTCGCAACGTGAGTGTAATCACGTTGGTCATAGTCCCTTGGGACTATGCCCACTGATTACCACGTTGTCTAGGGTCGTAGGGTAGGCGATCTAATAAATCGCCTATACCTTCGAACCCGACCCAGTTTGGTCGATCATTAGGATCCGACCAAATACATTAGGTGACCCTAGTATAGGGCATAACCTTCCGAGGTTATACCCTATGGTCACATCGTTTAAGTAGTTGTATGATAGGTAGTTTATATGCCTTAGGTAAATTACCAGAATACCCTTTTCATGTATAATTGGTAATTAAGCATACGTAACCTAAACCTTTGTCACATAACTGATTATGTAATATGTTTAGGCATATAACACTTGTCATAGGGCTAGTTAGGCGGTCCGAACGCGTTTCACGCGAACGACGCGTTAAAGTAGCATAAGCTACCTAAACGGGTCGTAATGGGTCGTAGACACTTAGGTTAAGTTTCATTTAGTAAGTAGGCTTTGTTAAACCAAATGACACGAGTCTCTACACTCGTCTGGTTTACAAACCCTAATGCTACCCAATCTTCCGATCTAGGTCCGGTTAATTAACATAGTTACCTATATTAGGTGCCGTTTGATATCCGCGATCTCTAGCATTGTTTGGTTGTTACTCAAGGACTTCTGAGCAATCTCAAGTGAGTACATAGACCCCTCTTTTACTGTTTCCAAACTGTTTTGGGGTGGAACACATGTGCCTACTTGTTACTTTCATGCTTTCCTGTTTTAACATCATATACTGCTATGTTCGTTAGTACATTATAGTACATGATTTTATGACATTTCATGCTAGGTGTGCCCAATTGTGTGCATTACTTAGTATATCGTTTTACATGACATTTTGACATAGACATTTGACATAGACATTTCGGCATAGACATTTTAACATGATTGACATTTGATCATGCATTTCCCACAAAACATAACTTTGATTTAAACCAAGATTTACTTCAATACTTTGTTTTTGTGCATATGGTTTAGTTGAGACATTTCACTTGCCATACATGACATCTTGACATAGACGTTTGACATGGATATTTGACATAGACATTTGACATGGATATTTGACATAGACATTTTGATATGATTTACATCTTGACATGAACACTTTGACATATTACCCAATACATTTGACAATTGATTTAAACATAGACTTCTTACATTGGTTGGTTTGGTTTGATTAAGTGATTAAGTAACGATGCGTGTGTAATATGATACAAGCATGGTGGATACGCCGCTGGTACTTCCTATATATAAGTGTTTGTATGGTATTACATATCATAGCGTTATTTGAATCATTTCAATTTGAGACATAGAACATTTTATACAAATAACATACTTTTCACAAGACATTGATTTATAAACATCTTATCTTATGCAAACATATTTTACTTGGTTATTCATTTAACCTTACATTTATTTATACTTATCATCTGAACTCATTGTTTTTCAAATGATTTACAAAGCAAAGCAAACAAAAAGGTTCATGACTAAACATTTTCTCAAACATAAGTCATGAAACCTATTTTCACAAAACCTATGTATCTCACAGGCATTTTTATGCTGACGTACCTATTTTCACATGTGTTTTTCAGGAACTGTTGCATAAGATGATCAAGATACACATAGGCAGACTTGGGCTTTAGTGACAATAAAAGATGCAAGACTAGTTAATTATGTTGTATTTCTTTGTTTGTTAAGACATTGTAACACTTATAATCAATAAAGCGAAACTTTAATTTCCATGGTTGTGAAACATTAATTCTGTTACAACACTCCCCGATGTTTCCGCCATGTTTTGTATGTTCTACGTGGTCGGGGTGTGACATGTTTCCAGAGCAACTGAGAAAGAATCGCAATTGTGGCACCGGAAAATGGGTCATATACATCTTAGAAAAATGAATCATTTGGTGCACAATGACTTAGTTATTGGTGTTCATGTCAAAGGTTTTCATCTTGAAGGGGAGTGCATTAGCTGCATCAAAGGCAAGCAAAAGAAGAAATCACATCCTCAAAAGAAAGTCAATTCAGTTTTGAAACCTTTAGAGAGACTACAAATGGATCTTTTTGGTCCAGTGAACGTCAAAAGTATCACGGGTGATTACTATTGTTTGGTTGTCACGGATGATTTTTCAAGGTTTTCATGGGTTTCTTTTCTAAAGACAAAGGATGAAACGTTTGATAGTTTGATGGCGTTGTTCAGGAAAATTGAAAATTTGTACCAAAGGCGTATCAAAAGAATCAGAAGTGATAATGGTACTGAATTCAAGAACAACAAGATGGAAGAATATTGTGATGAAAGAGGTATATTGCATGAATTTAGCGCGCCTTACACTCCGCAGCAGAATGGAGTAGCTGAAAGAAAGAACAGGACGCTAATCGAAACGGCCAGAACAATGCTTGCTGATTCAAAGCTACCGATAAATTTTTGGGCAGAAGCAGTTTCCGCCGCATGCTATACACTCAACCGGGTTCTCACTGTCAAGAAATTCAACAAAACATGCTTTGAGTTGATCAATAACCGCAAACCAAATCTGAAGTATCTTGAACCGTTTGGGTCACCCTGTACTGTTCTAGAACCTTTTGGAAAGTTTGGTCCGAAGAGTATTGAAGGGATATTCATAGGTTATGCAAGTCCATTACGACGAGTCTTCATTCCAAGTCTGAAGCGGATTATTGAAGCTCCTAATGTTGAATGTCAAGGTTATACAATGCCGCCGCAGAATCCTGGAGATTCATGGCGTTATCATTACGACAAGTTGTGGGATTCGTTTGACATGATGGAAGAACAAGAAGAAGAAGAAGATTTCTTTGATGAGTTGGATATTCTGAGAGAGTATGAAGAATCGCAGGAAAGGTTTCCAGCTGAGTATTCAAGGCGACTACGACAAACTTCAAACGATGATGAAGCAGGTCCAAGCAATGCTGGAGAACATGATGATGTCCAACAAAATGAAGTTGCTCAAGATAATCAGACGGAACAGAATGATAATTAAGAATCTGAGAACATGCCAGTATTTGATCGTGGTGATTCAGATTCTGAGGGGGAGCAAATTCAGATTTTAGGTCAAACAAACCCAGTCAGTGAACAAGGTGCAAATCAGAATGTTACTAATCTGGAAGGCGATGTAGATGTTCCAGGCGAAGTGATGCCTCGAACTCTTTCATATCATCCAGAGGAATTGATCATTGGAGAATTGCAAACAGGCGTCCGCACTCGAAGACAGCTTGATAAAGGGCTTACATGTTTTTATACAAAAGTTGCTCCTTTACAAACTGAATTTTCATTGAGTTGTTTTATCTCGCAGGTTGAACCAAGGACTTATAAAGAGGCGCTTACTGAAGATTCTTGGGTCAATGCGATGCAGGAGGAACTGAGCCAATTCGAGAAGTTAGGTGTATGGAAGTTAGTGGATTTGCCTGATGGTCAGAGGAAGATAAACACCAAGTGGGTGTTCAAGTGCAAGAGGGATGATAGAGGAGTTGTTGTTCGTAACAAAGCTCGACTAGTAGTTCAGGGTTTCAGTCAATAGGAGGGTATAGATTTTACTGAAGTGTATGCTCCGATTGCTAGACTAGAAGCGATCAGAATCTTCCTGGCATTTGCGTCTTGGAAAAACTTCAAAGTATATCAGTTAGATGTTAAATCGGCTTTTCTCTATGGGAAGGTAAAAGAGGAGGTATATGTCGGACAGCCACCAGGCTTCACCGATCCAAACCACAAAGACAAGGTCTACTTGCTAGACAAAGCGTTGTATGGTTTACACCAGGCCCCGAGAGCTTGGTATGAGACTTTGTCTCAACACCTACTAGCCAACAGTTTTATTCGTGGAAAAGTGGATGCCACTCTCTTCACCAAAGAGGTCGACGGACATCTTCTGATAGTTCAAATTTACGTGGACGACATTATATTTGGGTCAACGAATGAGAATCTATGCAAAGATTTTGAACAAGTTATGAAGCAGAAATTCGAAATGTCATCGATGGGTGAGATGAAATTCTTTTTGGGATTGCAGGTTGATCAACTACCCAAAGGAATTTTCATACATCAAACGAAGTATGTTCATGATATCTTGGAGAAATTTAGGATGTCAGGTTCTACTCCAGCTTCCACCCCATTAGCAACGAATCATGGGATAAACCCTGATCTCACCGGAGAGAAGGTAGATGAAACGATGTATCGTTCCATGATCGGATCGCTAATGTATTTGACAGCTTCAAGACCCGATATCATGTACCCAACCTGCCTCGCAGCAAGATTTCAATCTAACCCGAGAGCTTCGCACATGGTGATTGTGAAAGGGATATTACGCTACCTGAAAGGAACTCCATCATTGGGGTTGTGGTATCCAAGAGAAGGCGACTTCACGCTCGAAGGGTATTCTGATTCTGATTTCAGATGCTGCAAAGTTAATGCTAAATCAACAACAGCAGGGTGTCAGTTTTTCGGATCACGATTGGTCACCTGGCAATGCAAAAAGCATACCTCTGTGGCTTTATCCACATGTGAAGCGGAGTATGTATCTGCTAGCAGTTGCTGCTCTCAGATCTTGTGGATCCAGCAACAGATGCGAGACTAAGGTTTGAAATTTCTAAACACCCCTATCTTTGTTGATAATGAGGCAGCGATTAACATTACTGAAAATCCAGTTCATCACGCTAAAACAAAACACATAGAGATTCGTCATCACTTCATTCACGATTGTTTCGAGAAGAAGTTGATACGAATTGAGAAAATCCACACTGACGATCAAAAAGCTGATTTACATACCAAAGCATTTGATAAAACACGTGTTCATTATTTGTTAAAACTGAACGGTATGAAGCTTTTATCGTTGTTGGAGGAGATTATTGGTGTTGATGAAGGAGACATTGTAGATGATGTTGAGAAACAATCTGCAATGGTTTGTCGATTTTTTACCTGTTTTGGTATTTAGGGGGAGGTATAGAGTAAATATTTCCAGAAAATACAAAAACATTAAAAAATGACAAAAATGACAAAAATACAAAAACATGAGATATTTTCAAAATCCAAAAACAATAGAAAACCAGAAAAGAGCTTGTGTAAAAAGGGAAAATGATAGTACATCGGCTTGACAGTTACGGTATGCTAAAGAAATGGAATGTTTATATGCGTTAAACAGTCTCGCTGATGATGTGCCGATAGGTTTTTACACATTTAGTAGCTTTGTTCAGGATATAAACCTAAATCTTTACTTACTTATTTCGTGGGGAACACTACTTGGATATATAGGTAACCCCTGAAATCTTGTTTGAAAGATTCCTTTTTCTGATATACTAGGTCTTTATACTCAGTGATATCTGGGGTATTATTCCGGGACTTCTGCTGAATGGAAGTTCTGACCTAGTCCCCGAATAATACTTTCCGCAATGCTTGAAACAGAGCATCACCCTCAGCATAAATGATAAGACAATAAAATTGCTTAGCAATGTTGTTGTAACAAAAGATCCTCTAAAGGGGACACACCCAAGTCGATTCGTGATCTCTCTGCTGAACGGTAGTTCTGACCTGAGCTCTCACGGTTTCGTACTATTACTTAATTTATTCCCCTTACAGATATCATTTGTGGTATACTCACCTGTAAGACTGAATATTGGGATCTGGATACGGGAGTATATTCAAGAGGTGGGACAAACGTATAAGTTTAAGTCTCTAAAACACTAAATTCGTATCCTGGACAGATTGAAATGTGTGTGAAAAATTAAAGTGGATCAGTATATCGACAATCTAAGCGAATTGTTTAATTCTGAGTATGTAATTGAAGCTTAACGGTACTTGTGATTTGTCGAATAGCTGATATGATTCCCTAACACGCTCACCAAAAATATGTTTGTAAATAGTTTATTTCATTGCATTTTAGTCCTATATTTCATTTCTAGTTTAGAAACTTTATTAAAAATCCAAAAAGATTTTACACTTCTGCTTTATTTTTGACAAACCAAAGTGGAAAGCTGATCTTCAGATTCGAATTGAAGCAGATGCAGGAAGTTTCTGGACTGGAGGATGATTCGTGAGCTAAAACATGATAAGTTTGTGAAAGTTGAAAAGTTAAAGCAAGTTCATTAATTTGAAACTTGTAAATTTTCAGAAAAAAGTTGAACAAAATGTCAGTGTGAATTATCTCTGATCAACCAAGGTCATTAAGTTGAACTTGGTAGATTAATTGAGTAATCAGGGTCATTAACTTGGACCTGAATACTTAAGTGGATTTCTATCAATTGAGGTTAAATGGTAAGTTTTGGATTGAAACTGTTATTGTCATATATCTTATTTTTGGGTAGAGTATATGCAGGTAACAGGAATCCCCATGGCAATCAAAAAGTCAAAGTTTGAACCAGAATTCGAGCCCTAGCTGATCGAGAGGGGGAGTCTGTGAAAGGGGGAGTCAGGATTCTGGATCAACAGTTAAAAGGGGAGATTGAAGATGGAGCTAGGTTGAGTTCCTGAACCTGTGAAGAAAGAGTTTTTACAAGAAAAGATTAATTTGGAGAAAGACTAAGACTGAAGACTCGACGCCGAAGACTTCGTCAACATCCAAGGGGGAGTCTGTTGGTGCATCTACTGTCTGTTAACTACGTCTTAATCGAGTCTTATGTCTAGATAGGTTAATCGAGTGCACAACAGTGATTGAATTAGGGTTTAATTGTAATTTAGGAGGCAGTTCCGTTTGAAGATATCAAGACCAAGTTCAAACGGAAGTGATGCAAGTGATTCCGTTTGAACAGGTCTGTCCGTTTGAACCGGTCCGTCTGAAGATATTCGTTTGAGAAGGTTCGTTTGAACATGGATGTGCCACTTTCAAACGGAATAGGCTTAGCCTATATATAGGTGTTGTGTATGTTCATTTGAAACGGATCTGATTGTGTATGTGAGTCGAGGTGCTGCCAAAATTTCATCAGAAATCATTGTAAAGACTCGGAAATCAGTAATATAAGAAGAATTGAAAAGGAAACAAGCTGTGTGATGTTGTTTACTTTGATTCCGCCTCTGTAAACAATGATGAACTACCTTTACTGACTGTTTAGGGTCACGAACACGATCCAACACTCCAGATTTTGAGAGCAAAAACCACAGCACCTAACTCAAGATCATGAGTTGTGTAGTTCTTCTCGTGAACTTTCAATTGTCTGGACGCATACGCAATAACTTTACCTCGTTGCATAATCACACAACCAAGGACTAAGTTGGACGCATCACAATAGACAACGAAATCATCGTTTCCCTCGGGCAAAGATAGAACAGGAGCATTACATAGCTTCTGTTTCAGCGTTTGGAACGCTTCTTCTTGCTTGGATCCCCACTCAAAAAGCTTATTCTTCTGAGTCAAAGCAGTGAGTGGAACCGCAATCTTTGAGAAATTTGAAATAAAACGATGATAATATCCAGCAAGACCAAGAAAAGAACGTATCTCAGTAGGTGTCGTTGGTGTATTCAAATCCTTAATTGCTGTAATTTTGCAAGGATCCACATGAATACCCTGCTCGTTGACTATATGTCCCAAAAACTGAACTTCTTTAAGCCAAAATTCACATTTGGAGAATTTAGCAAAAAGTTGTTCCTTCTTCAGGAGTTCCAATGTCAAACGAAGGTGTTGCTCGTGATCAGCTCGAGACTTCGAATAAATGAGAATGTCGTCGATGAACACAATGATGAACCTGTCTAAATAAGGTTTACAGACCCTATTCATTAAGTCCATGAAGATAGCTGGGGCATTTGTCAAACCAAAAGGCATGATAGTGAACTCGTAATGCCCATATCTCGTGTGGAATGCAGTTTTGGGAATATCTTCTTCGAGAACACGAAGCTGATGATACCCAGAACGTAGATCGATCTTGGAAAAATAGGTAGCACCTTGCAGCTGATCTAAGAGATCATCAATTCGAGGTAGGGGATATCGATTCTTGATGGTAAGCTTATTAAGCTCACGATAATCGATACACATTCGAAAAGATCCATCTTTCTTTTTCACGAAGAGGACAGGAGCACCCCAAGGTGAATAACTCGGTCGGATGAATCCTTTATCAGATAACTCTTGAAGCTGTTTTGATAACTCTTGCATCTCAGACGGTGCAAGATGATAAGGTGCTTTCGCAATCGGGTTGGCATTGGGTACAAGGTCAATATGAAACTCGACTTGACGAACTGGAGGCAAACCAGGCAGTTCATCAGGAAACACCTCTGGATAATCCCTAACAATCGGAATATCCTGAATACTCATGTTCTTGCCTTTCTCCTCGGTGACATGTGCTAGAAAAGCAACATATCCTTTTCGTAAATAACTTCGGGCTTTCGTACACGACATGAGTTTCAAACCAACAGATGGTTTCTCGCCACGAACTTCCAGAATATCGCCAGACGGAAGAGGAATACGAATGATCTTATCGAAACAAATCACCTCAGCATGATGTTTGGTTAACCAATCCATCCCAACGATAATGTCGAAACTCCCAAGTTACATCGGTGTGAGGTCAATAGGAAAGAGATGGTTATCGAGGTTTAGCTGACAACTACGAAGAAAAGAATCGAGTACGAGTGGTTTACCGGTAGCAACCTCGACAGATAAGGGTTTCCTCAGTTTAGTTCTAGGTATCGCAAGTAAAGGCTCAAAGGATAACGAAACAAAACTCCTATCGGCACCAGAATTGAAAAGAACAGATGCAAGTTGATTGTTAACAAGGAACGTACCGTGAACAAGAAAGGTACTATTGACAACGAGGTTGTCAGCTCGAGCCTCGTTTGCATTCAGATTGTATGCTCATCCACAAGCAGGATTCACATTGGCATGGACATTCGGATAAACAAAAGAGGCATTGAAAACATCGACAAAACACAAGGAAGGCGATCATTCGTTCGTTACCTCGAACAAACAAACGACACGCAGTGACAAATCAAAGTAAATGGGTCAATATAATGTATCGTGAAGACATGCTTGCCTATAAGTGAACACTCACCCCAAGAGTTCCCAAGTAAGAGTGACTTGTCCGATACTGCGGATTTGTACGAACACTCTAGCCTTAGACAGAAAACTCAGGGTACAGGCATTCACTCTTCCAGTTTGCACGTGTTCACATTATAAGACCCAAACTTTGACGAGATTTTGAAAACTAAGAGGGATCAAAACCTTGTAATCAATCATCCAAGGATAGATGATTAATTTTCGAAGCGGATTTGTTATTGTGTTCTCATTGTGGTTATCACCTAAGGATAGGTGACGGTATTGTTTTAAAATCTAAACGCAAGTAAACTCGCGTTGGGGTCCTAGAAAGTTAAAGTCTAGGTCAAAGCATTGCTAATAACCTAATTCCCTATAACCATTGGCTCTGATACCAACTCTTCTATCACATCCCGACCGCGTTAAAACAACGAAACCGCGGCGGAAACGTCGGGGAGTGTTGTAACAGAATCATCGTTTCATAACCATGGATACAAATGTTTCGTTTTATTGATTTATTAAATAATTTACATTGTCTTAAAACCAAACAAACAGATTACATATCGTCTATCATTGTTTTTATGTCACTAAGGCCTCGTCCAGATCCTATGTGACTCAAACTTCCTAGCAATCAACATCATGAAACACCACCTGAAACATATATAAAAACAAAGTCAGCAAGAAATGCTGGCGAGCACATAGGTTTTAGGAGAGTATCGGATTCATGGCTCGTTTATATGTTGCAGTACCTCATTAGACTACAAGAGTCAAAAGTACAAACCTCGTTTTGAAAAGTGTATTTCAACATAATTAACCAACTCAAATCAAGATGGTTAAAGTTTATAAAATCTTGTAGCCATGATTCTTAACTCCAAAACATTTGATTTAGTAAACCAATTCGTAAAACAACTCATAAAAACTCGTTAATAAAACTCGTATGGTTTATATCATTTTGAAAACCTCGTTGTGTGACATCGTTTCTAAATCGTTTCCCAAGTGAACTAAATAATGCTACGGAATATAATATGATAGAAGCACTTATATATAAGATGTACCAGCGGCGTATCTACCATGCTTTTATCATGCTACACTCGTCCCATTATCTAATCACTACCCAAAACCAATCGTTTAACCAAATCGTTTATCTCGTTTAAGTCGTCTCAAATCGTTTAACTCGTCCCAAAATCGTATTCGTTTTAATTGTGAAACTACTTTTGGTCATCTCGTTAATAACATTCAAACCTTCATGACTCGACTATCTCGTTTCTCGCATTAACAAACCACCAAAGGGTAAGTTAACAATCATCAGATTCGCTCATTACCTACATAAGCCCCACACATAACCATGGGTGTAGTCTGATAACGGGATTTGTCAGATCCTATGGTACCATAACCTAATACTGGTTTGTTCGGCCAAAATTAATGAATGTCATTCATTATGTAATTACAACCAACAAGTTCATTCAAATATCAAAATCGTTATTAGTTTAATATAAACCATCTTAATCGTTTTTGAAAGCATCGTTAAAACCTCGAAATCATTTTAATACATATGAATCACCCCAAAACAATTGAAAATAGTAAAAGAGGGGATCTATGTACTCACATGAAGTGCAAAGTATCCTCAATCTAAAGAACTCAACAAGCTCAATCAAACCAAGGAAACTCAAGCAGCACCTAGTAATCGAATCACTAGATACATAAGTCGACACCTAAATCGGAAGATCGGACAGAATGAGGTCTTGTAAACCAAATGAGTATTGGAACTCATGTGATATGGTTTAATAAAGCCTACATTCTAAATCGGAACCTAACCTAAGTGCTTTCGACCCGTTACGACCCATTAAGGTAGCTTATGCTACTTTAACGCGTCATTCGCGCAAACGCGCATTCGAGACGTCTAACTAGTCCTATGACAAGTATTATATGCCCTAACATGTTTAAATAGGTTGCATAATCAGTTTAGGTGACAAAAGTTAAGTTTCATATGCTTAAAATCCAATTATGCATGAAAAGGGCATTTTGGTCATTTACCTAAGGCATATAAACTACTTATCATACAACTACTTAAACTAGGTGACCATAAGGTATAACCTCGGAAGGTTATTCCCTATGCAACTATGGTCACTAAACATGCTTGGTTGGATCCTAATGATCGACCAAACGGTCGACAGTCTAAGCGGTAGTTTAAACCGCTTGACTTACGACTCTAAACAAGCACTAATCTAGAAGTGACGAGCTAAGCATGTTAAAACATGCTTAACTAAGTTAGAAAATAGGTTTTGATATCAAAACAAAGTGTTTTGATACCTTAGAGCAGTTTGGTTGCAAAATACGCTTAAATACGCATTTTGACCGAAACTACGACTCGTCACTACGCCTAGTCAACGTGGTAATCAGTAGGTATAGTCACTAAGGACTATAACCAGCGTGATTACGCTCACGTTGCGAAGTTCAAACGAACTTCATGTTGACCAACTCGTGGTCAAAGCAGAAAGTCAAACAGTGTTTGACTTTCATGCTCGAAAAGCGATAAAAGAATGAAGGAAGCTTACAAAGGGTCCTTGCTAGGGAGATCTTGATCCAAATCACTCAGGTATGAAGCAAAGGCTCCAACTTAGAGTGTAATTCAGATCAAGTGTGCAGAAAATGGAAGGAGGGCATGCCTATTTATAGTTTTTGCACAACCATTAGGATCATTTCTTGATAAGGAGGGAATGATATTGACCATACAATTGTTAGGGAATGATTGGAGGACTTGTTCATCACACAAACCAGCCCATAACATGAAAAACCAGGGATTAAAACCATTAGAATAGGTGGAAATGACCAGATTCAATGTTTCTGCAATTCTGATGATCTGGGCACTGCTTATGGACCGTAAGCAAGTCCCCATACGGTCCATAAGGACCTTGCAGACCAGCAACTTTCAAAAATGGCAAATTTAGTCCCTGAAGCCCCAAACTTGGTTTTCGATGCATTTTTAACACGTTTAAGCCCCGTTAACCCCATTTCAAAGCTCTAAAATGAAGTTAAAGTATAGGGAACTTAAAATATGCTCAAAAACATCTCGGATGTCGGCTCGTTTAGTCGTACGATTGCGTTGTTCGGTTAATTACAGCGGAAGTCGTAACGAACGCAAAGACGATCCAAATTAAGCGACGAATGGAATTTTATCATGCCAATCACTAAATAAAATATTTTAATGTTTACATAAATTTTTGGATGTCCGGATATATTCAGAACGTAAGATATGCGCGAAAATGCAAACTTATGCATTTTTTGATGCTTTTAGTCCCTATTGATCAACAAAGTTTGTTTTAGCATACCTAACCCCTCAAAGCCTATTTCTAAGCTATGTAAAGGATATTTAGGGTATGTTTAACTTATGATAAGGTTCCGGAATGTTCATTTCTATACAAATCGGTATAGTTTCGCAGTTTGACACAATTAATCCCTGCGATCGAACAAACTTGATTTTGACACACCAAACCATCCAAAACTTATTTCTAAGTTATGTGGAGGTTATTTATGGTATGTTAAGCCTATGTCACTATTCCGGAGTGTTTGTCGCGATAAACTGACTGCCTTTACGCACTAGTTTGCGTATAACTTTCTAGAAAGCGATTTAAAGCTTGAAATCGGAATCGAATCAAATTGTAAAATCATCAAACATAAATACACACATAATAACACCAAAACACATTTGTTTTATTAATAATTAACATTTTTTTATATTATACATCGATTACAGAGCACAGTTGTCACATCTTTCGCTTGACCCCTCAGTTAACCGATCCCATAAGCTACGAAATTGGTTGCATCACAGTGAACTCTTTCAAAGAATCCTTCTATATCACTTATCCATCGTTGATAAACGATTGGATCCACTTCACCGTTGTAAATCGGGGGTTTACACGCCATGAACTTGTTGTAAGGGCATGCCTTCCCTTTAGCCTTGTCTTTATCTTGTACGAGGCTTTCCTTCAATTCGTTTATCTTTTCTTCTACCACTTATAGAATCGTGGTTTCCGACTTCCTCAGAAATCTTTTCTTGTATCTCCTCCGTCAAGAGGGATATCATATTAATATCAGTTCCGGCAGACATCTCTTTTAACTGAAATGTCCACAATAATTTGGTAAATAACTTATTTGATCATTTCCATATCATTATTGGAATTTATATTCATCACATTATATTACATGTGATGTATCATTCTTTTTCAGTTTGATCAAGTATATAACTTGCTTCAACCGTTTATAGTTAGTGTATTTCCCAGGTTCGAGTGTGTTAATACACTCCTCCCATACACTTTAAATCATTTTCTTCTCTAATGCTTTCAGTTGAAACTCGTTTCCTAACTAGTTCTTATCGGATGTCTTGATCAAGCCTTGAACCGAACACGTTTTATCTTTAACCTTAAGCTCTGATTACCAACTTGTAATACCCATAACTTGAAACTAGGAATTTATAAAGATTTCTTGCATTTATAAGGTTTATACAAGAAACATTTATAAAAATATAGATTAACAAAAAAACATTAGTGTTTTAAGGATTTACAAAATAACGTTAACATCGTTTGGTTTAAGTAAACAACTAATCAAAAGGCGGAAGCATCTTCATCATTCGTGTTCGGTTCTTGTATGCGCTTGATCCCATCCATTTGCATCTTAATATAGACCTAAATAACATTTAATACACTTAAATGTTAGATATAAAGGGGCTTAATGATGTTTGATAACATATCTAACTCAAAAAGACAATGAAACAAAGATTTGAAATACCCGCCGTAGGCTACGGTCTATGCACCGTAGCTTACGGTGCACTTAAATTGTCCGAGGCATAAAGGCTACATTGTAGCCTATGGTATACAACCGTAGGTTACAGTTGAGGTCTGTAGTTTTTGTCTTATTTGCGCTTTTTCACAAAACCGCCATAACTTTTTGACATTATCCGTTTAACTTCACGTGTGTTCCTACGTGATTGTAATTTGATTCTCTACAATTGGGACCCCAAATCCATCATCCGGATTAATAAAATTCTTATTATATAAGCTTTCGAGTTATAATTCCCTTACGAAATTATTTGACCCATTTGCATTTTAATAACAAAACTCACTTACACGCATCACACTTACAAGGATGTGATGTCTACGAACTATTTCCCATTACTCGGGTTACCATCCTTAAACTTTATGCATCCGTTTCCGGTATGCATTCATAATTATTCGACCCGTTCAACCACAAAATAGTTGAACATTATTATCACAATTTCCATTTGTGAAATTGCTCATCTTTTAGTCATAACTCACAATCCGAGTCCTTTGACTTTTAATCCGCGTTCCCATTTCTCGGTTTACGCATATATTCGAAGTCCTACCCATTATCCGGGTATTATACCGAAGTCGTTATTTATGTAATCATTCTTGTATTCATTAAGACTTCATTTTGACCCGTTTGGTTAACTTAGCGAAATCCATCGCTTTTATACAACCAAACCTTTATCATTTCATCATTTTGACCCGTTTGCGTGTTTTAGTGAAGTCCATCACTTTCAAACAAACATACCTTTCATAAATTCGTTATTTTATGTTTTAGTGAAATCTTTCACTTTTAACAACCAAACTCTTCATAATTTCATTATTTTGACCCGTTTGGTTAACTTAGCGAAACCCATCGCTTTTATACAACCGAACTCTTCATGAATCCGTTATTTTAACCCGTTTGGATGTCGTAGTGAAATCCATCACTTTTAACAACCAAACTCTTTCGTTATTCGAATTTATCCATTTCGGTTCATTCGTACGAAATCCATCATTTAAGAATGAACCGAATTTCATAATTTTAACCACAATGTTCCACATATATTGAAACCAAATATTAACAAAATTCTACGAAGCGTGAGCTACGTACCTTAAATCTTTTCCTTCAGTCACGCGTTCGCCCCGGCTTGACTTCCCGAAGCTTCACCCGAGTTACCTAAAGAGTGTAACCCATTTATAATTAGAACCCTTTTATCCATTTCCATGGCATGTAAACTTTCCCCAAAGTTTCAATCATTGGTTTTTATTAACGATTCTTGTTCATCATTCAAAATTAATAATTCTTTTAGGTGTTTCGTCAAACACCTTGTGGGCATAACTATTAGCTAGCTATGTTAGTTAAATTTAGATATTTCTATCCAAGGGATTTCAACCTCGCAAGTAGATATGTTCACTATAAACACATTAGTGTTATATTTCAGATCACTACATAGAAACTATCACAATTAAGCTACATAAATTTCATGGATTTCTTATTTCTCATAAACCCACTTTCCCATACACTAATACGACACTCCAACACTTGATTCTTGCTAAAGCATCCACAATTTCAATTAAGATTAAAGCCCTAGGTCTATATTTCACCTTATTTAGGCCATACTAACAACAATTTCTCAAGAACCCAATCAACCAAGTTCTTCCACATACTCATTATCACCAAAAACGCAAATTTCAACATACCTTATGTTAGTTACGAATGGATGAATGTTAATCTCTAGTCATGCACGAATTTAGACCCCAATTTGATCTTCAATTTGGTGATTATGGTTCAAAGAAGGGTTTCTCCTTCTTTCTTTTCTCCGGTCGCCCCTGAACACACACACACAAGTGTGTTTTTTGGGTTTTTAATTTCTTTTTATTAATATTAGTTTCATAATTGCCCATTTTAGTCCCCCATGTTCAATTTGTTATAAAGAGGGTCATAATTCATGATTTTATTAATTAGCAAAATACTATTAACTAGGCTAATGTTCCTAGTTATTTTTCATAAGGTTATAACCAACATATGTATATATATATAGGGTCAGGATTTAGAGAGAACGGGTGAAAGTGTGAGAACGGTGAGAACGATTATGGATCGTCAGATCAAAACAATCTATGGACTAGATGGCGCGGTGGCGTTTTCGTAAATAACATAAACTTTTTAAAGGGGGCGCGCTTCCATTAGGGCAAAAAGGTAAATGTTCATCTACAAAACACATCAAAGCGTGACCGAAACATATATACTTCCCAGAGAAACCTCCCAAAAACCAACGTAAAACGCGAAAACCCTAGAAAACACGAAACAACAAAAACTATGGCGTCGAAAGATCAAACCAGATCCAGAGGCAAAAAACATAGTGAGTTAACTTCGATTTACATTGTGCTAGTTTATGCTGCTTTTGGCGTTCTAATTTTAACAATAAATTTGCAGTTTCTACAAGTGTGGAAGGGGAAGGGTCATCTGCTCCAAAACGCCAAAAACCCAACGAGCAACCAAAGAAGACAACAAGAGGAAATGGTACAGAATGTTACTTTTCGTGATGTAAAAATACACTTTGATACTTTGTTGCCAAAACGCCAAAATTTGTATCGTTTGTTTAACAATGTATGAGAACGAAATTTTACATATCATTCATGTATTACTAAACGCCACAAACATGTATCATGTCATAGCTTTGTTACTAAACGCCAAAAAATGTATGGTTTTTGTTATAAACGCCATTTAACTGTTATTGTCTTATTCAACATCTATCATCTGTTATTGATTCATAAAACGCCATAAATGTATCATTGTGTTATTAAATGCCATAAAATAAAACGCCATGAAATCATTTTTTATAGGCGAAAAGAGGTTAAGATTGAGAATAAATGTCCACACTGGAAAAGGCCCAAAACGCCAATAAGAGGAAGGCATTAAGTCAGAATGTTGAGGTTAAGGAAGAACCATATCATGAGTTCAGTGGAGCTAGGATCTTGTCAAGAGTAAAACCTACAAACTTGACTGCTTGGTTTATGAATCTAAACGAAAATCAAAGACAAGCAGTACACCAAATGGGGTTTGGTGCTACACTAAGGTTGAAAATAGACACCGTACCGACAATGCTTGGGTACTGGTTGGTTGAAAATAAGAAAAAACACCCTAAACGTTGGCAACCATACCATACGTATGAATGAAGAATTGATAAACTCTTTAACAGGTATACCGAATGGAAGGGTGCCCGTGAACATGAAAAAAAGACCAACAACTAAAGACCAGGTGGTGGCTGAGTGGAAAGCACAGTTCCAAGGGTTGGGCTGGGTTAACAAACCAAGTGTGAAGGTATACTTTGAAAACGTTTTGCCTATGATGCATGGCTTTGGGAGAGACTTCTGCCTAAATTTCCTTGTAGCATTCTTCACTATAATGGGGCATGCAACTGACAATGCAGTCGTCAACAAACAATTATTGCACAACGTTACACCAAACGTTCAAATAAACCAAATGAACTGGGGTAGGTATATCATCCAATGCTTGCAACACGCCAAAACCGCATGGGCTCCCAAAAAACATTACACAGGGCCACTGATCATACTTGCAGTAAGAATAAAATTTCCCTATTCATTTGTGTGTCATTAAAACGCCAAAAAAATATCTGTCATTTGAAAAATCTATTTTGTTACAGCTTGCCTTGGTGAATGATGCTTGCAATAGGAAAAAATGGGACCGAAAAGAAGGATACCCAATTGAGTGGGTTACAACAGATAGTCTTGACTTGTTTGAGAGTGCAATGGCAAAACGCCTTGTTGGCAATGAAGTAAAAAGGAAAATAGTCAAAAAAGCTAAGGAAAGCAAACCCAAAAAAACAAGAAAAATGCAGGTTGTTGTTCATGATGAAGCTAATGGTGATGATGTTGAGAATGAAGATGAAGATGATGTTCACAACGTCGATGAGCATGCTGATAACAATGATGATGAGTTTGATGATGATGATGGTTTTGATCATGATGATCATTATGATTATAATGTGCAAAACTCCATGCACTTCAATGATGATGAAGAGGCTTCGCTTCAAAGGAGGGTGAATGAGGATAGAGAAAGCCGGGAAATGATGTTTGAAGTGCATCGGGGAACCATGCTCTTGTAAGAGAAGTAACACAGTATGACAACATTTTTGCTAATGAAGAAGAACAAAACAATGAACCTGAAGAGGTATGTTGTTCAAATAATAAATTTAAAAAAAACCACAAAACACCATGATAAACAAAATCCTTTTTTTTAATATAACAGGAAATGGCTAATAAATTGGATGGGGCATACAAAGAATTAGAAGACTGTTACAATAAAATGAGCACATTGTTAAAACAGTCAAAGACTGAATACCCAAACAGCCTCCTGGTATACATTAAATACTCACAATGTATGACATTGTTCTCAAAATTTGTTGATGAAAACGCCAAAGAAGTGACAGCTGAAAGAGAAGAAGGTACACATGAAACTGAGGTTGAAAATGAGGTGGTACTAGGAGGTGAAAATGAAGAAGAAGGGGAAAAGGAGATGGCTAGAATAGAAAACGCCATTGAAGTGCAAACAGTTAATGAAAACGCCAAGGAATTTGAAAATGATGAAGAAGGAGAAGGAGGAGGTGAAAATGAAGAAGAAAGGGAGAATGAGATGGTTGGAATTGAAAACGCCATTGAAGTGGAAACAGTTGATGAAAACACCATTGAAGTGGAAATGGTTCATGAAAACGCCATTGAAGTTGAAAATGAAGGAGAAGGAGAAGGAAAAGGAAAAGGGGAAGGAGAAGGAGAAGAGGAAGGGGAGTCAGAAGGAAATGGTGAAGGGGATGGAGAAGGAGAAGGGGAAGGGGAAGGAGAAGGAGAAGGGGATACAAGAGTAGAACAAGAAAAGGATATGGCCGGAGAACAAAATGCCGAACCCTCGACTGCTACAACAGCCCCCATATATGATGATGAGGGGGATACTATATCATCAGATGAAGATATAAACGAAAACGATATTGAGAGATGGAGTTGCGGTTTCAAGACACTTGAATATCACATTTCGAGATACAATGGGGAAAAATAATTAAAAGGAATAGTGCTGAGATCTTGGAGCTGCCAGGACAAGATCTAAAACAAATGATTGATATAAAAGAAGGTCTTGATAATTCAAGAATGGTGGATGAAGTGATTAAAGCAATAAAAAAACATCTGCAACCTGCTGAAGAGACCCCAAAAATGTATGTATTTGATAAGACACCAAACATCCCCACGACAGAAACACAATACAGTCAGGCATTCATCATGAACTAGAAAAAACTGAAGGGGAGATGGTGAACAAAAGTGTTGACCAACAAGGTGCAGTGTTTGATAAAACGCCATATGAACAACCACCATCTACATCTAGGAAAAACCTCTTGAAAACATTTGAAGAGGAAGAGACATCAAATAAACCCCAGGATGAAAACGCCATCAACACATCACCACCAAAAACGCCAAACAGGTCAGATGTGCAGGAGAAAGGTGATGAGGACAACACTCCAGACATCACAAAGCTGATGCAAGAAAATACAATTTTAAACCCTGAAGAGCTGCCTAGTGATGAAAAAGTTGATAAAGATGATGAAGAAGAAAAAAATATAAAAAAAAAGAATGTGGCTAAAGAGGAGAAGAGAGATAAGAAATTGAGCAGGGCATGTTTGTCACCTTATGTAAGGAGGCAAGTGGTTATACATGAACCAAGGACAAACCTTGAAAATAACCTTTCCACATACATATTCACTGGATACGGCGATTACGAGTATGTACACTTCTCTCAAAAATAAAACGCCAAACTTTCCATTCATAAACGTTAACTTGAAATATCCATGTAAAAACGATCAAAACGCCATGTATTATAATAGAATGAGTTTGTATAACTAAAACCCCAAATGATGTTTTTTTAGGACTGAGGTGTTCAAGATGGGAGAAAAGTTTCTCATGAGGGTGATTTGTGAGAGCATGAAACCAGGATTTCAAGCACACGTCTCAGTTATTCTATGTTGGGCACATATCCTGAACTATGAAGAAAGATACAAGGCTCCAGAATCACCCTCAAGGTTATTCTGCTTAGAATTACTGCTGGTAACTCTTTTGCTATATTTAATTGATGAAATTATAATAGGACATTGTTTTGTTGTTTAAAATGTGGTACTCAATATTACAGAATCGTCCGGCGTATGAAACAACAAAAGCAACTTATCAATACAAAGAATTCAACAGAAACATGGAAACTGTTCTGAAAAATACACGTTTCAAAGGAGACCAGAAAAATAAAACCATCAAAGATTATGAACTGGTCTTCGTGCCAATAATATGGGCAAAACATTTCTTTGTTGTCTGTTTCAACATAAAACATGAAAGAGTTGATGTATTGGATAACAGTGCTGTAGAGGATGATCTCAGCATCAAAGACAAGTGTGCTGGATGGGTGGGAAAGTTGGTAAGTATCTTAAAAACTTTGTATATAGGAACTATGTTGACAAAACGCCAAACTAATATATGCGAAAAAATGTGAAACTGCAGCACAGTGCTTTTGCAAACTACTTGCGTATTAAAAAACACCCAAATCATAAGATCATGAGCAAGGCGAAGATTGTCAGACAACAGATGGATTGGAGGACAATGTCTAACGTGCTCGACTGTGGGATTCTCACAATGAGGCATATGGAAACATACATGGGGGATATAGCTGGTTGGAGAAGTGGTTTGGCAAAAGAAGATGCCCCAAATCAACTCCAGCAAAAACAGCTAAATGAACTATGGGTAAAATACATTGGAAAAATCCTGCTTCATAGCGAAAATGAAAACAGAAAACTATTGACAAAATGTGTAACAACATTCTTGGCTTTAGGGGGGCAAAAAATACGTGAAATGTTTGACACAGCAGACAAGAGAATAGCACAAAGGATGAAAGATTTTGTAAATTAGCTTAAGCGCCATGGATTGTAAAATTTTAATGTTAACTACTGTGTTTTACTCTTTACATCTACATGTTTGGTTGTGTGATTTTCTATCATATTTGTGCAAATCAATGAAAATGCCATGATTAGAATAATTAACAAATAGTAACCATTTAAAACATTAAAAACATTAAAAAGGGGGTAAAAAACTAAATTAAAACAAGTAGAAAACACAAAAACGCCATATCTGTTGGATATCAATAGAACGTCATTGGTAAAAAAATATTTTTTTTAAAAACGCCATGTAAAACTAGCATAAAGATGAAAACGCCATTAAAACATAAACGTCATTCGTAAAAAATAACTTTTTTAAAAAAAGCCATGTAAAACTTGTATAAAGATGAAAACGTCATTAAAACATAAACGTCATTCGTAAAAAAAATACTCTTTTAAAAAAACGCCATGTAAAACAAGCATAAAGATGAAAACGCCATTTATATTTAATTTTTTTTGGGCAACGGAATCATAACGCCATTGTTTAGCAGGTAGTGGACAATGACAATCGTACCCCCGCACATAATTTAGAGCGCTATACCACGTGGTCGGCCAGGATCCGTTCTCACCGTTCTCACACTTTTCACCGTTCTCTCCTGATCCCGTTCCTATATATATATATATATATATATGACTAAATATTTTTGGGGTGTTATAGTTCTTCACCCTTATAAACTTGGAACTACCATCAATCATATACACTCTAAACGGTAACTAGATCAAGCTGGCTGGCATGTCGAACTCAATGGCAGCAATCGTTTCTGGATTCTCTATTGGCCTCAATGTTGTAACATGTATTATATTTACATGTTTTCCATTACATAGTTACATAACTAATCAACATTATTAAAATACTCATTACTATATATTATTACTATATTATTATTATTATTATTATTATTATTATTATTATTATTATTATTATTATTATTATTATTATTATTATTATTATTAAACGAATTGAAATAAATAGTAATTTTAATATTATAATAATATATAGTTTTTTAATACTTTTATTATTTTAATATTATAATAATAGTTATTTTCTTTAATTTTTAACTTTAATCCTTTTTTTAATATCGAGAGTTCGGATAAGCTTGGTGTCAACCGCTATCGAACCAGTACTGGTATCGAAAATACCGGTACGGTCCTGTTCGGTATCAGTACATGAAGGTAAAAACCGGTACTAATACAGAAAACGCCAAAAGTTGGTGCCAAATTGATATTGGAAATCTTTTGGTTCGGGAAATTCAGTGCTGCTACCCGGTATCATTTTCTCATCCCTGATCACGGTTACCGTACGAACAACGGTATCGTACAACTTGTCTTTGTTGGTTTTCTTCAACTTTTAATTTTTTCTTTTTTTAGTTTCAGGGGTAGGGATGAGCTCGGTGCCAACCGATACAGAATCGGTACTGATACCGAAAATACCGGTTACGGTACCGGTATATGAAGGTAAAAACGGTAGTGAACCGGTACCAGGAACGCCAAAAATGGGTACCGAATTGGTACTTAAGATCTTTCGGTTCGGCAAATTTGGTACCGGTACCTAGAACAATTTGCTCATCTCTGACCACGGGTTTCATACGAACAACATCGTTACCATACAACTTTTTTGGTTGATATTTCTTTCGGTTATCTTTTAGTGTTTTTTTCCACATTTTCTTTTTATTCTTGTCAGCAGTCCTGTTCGCAACACGCTCGTAGTGATTTCAAAACACATATAAACACAGACTAAATAACAAAAGAAATTCGCCGCAACGCGATGAACTTCTTTAAACCTAGTTCATATTATGATATTAGAATACCCGTTAGTCATATGTCGTTATTTATTTGTTTAGTTATTACGAAAACTGGACTGAAAATATTAAGAAATTATTGAATTTTGTGACAAAGGTAAATATAATCTTGACAATAACCCATATGACTCGAGTGGCCAACGGTGAATAACTTAAAACTCATTAAAAGATCTAGACAAAAATTAGTGGGTTGAAAAACAAACTAGTCAATAAAGGCATGTGCATGTGTTCAAAGGAAGGATACGAACCAAGGCGGCAAGAAAAGAGGAATTGATTATTGCTCAAATCATGTCTTGAAAATTATAATGGTTTATAACCCTCTAGTTAAGCTTCTAAAGTGAGTGAAGTAATCTTTTTTTTATCTAAATACTTGAAATGTAAAATAATACTATATAATAATAAAAATAATAATAATAATAATAATAATAATAATAATTAATAAATATACCCAGTATAATCTCACTCAGTACAAAATCTATAAAGGTGTAAGGATGGAAAACTTTACCTCTAATACGAAATCCATCAAATATAAATTTCGAGTAAAAATAGGAACTAAACTCGAATTTGGGGAATTTTATATGACTTCTACGGTGTTTAGTTAATTAGAGGTTGGATCTTGTACAAAATAACAATTTCATACGAAGTGTACGTGAGAATTAGAGAAGGACAAGTGTCCTTGGCTTAAAGGGTAATTTAGTCTGTTCTCATTTAAACAAATTCCCCCTTGATTTTCAAACGGCTATAACTTTTTTGTACGTTAAAATTTTTTTTTTAAAAGAATTACATCGTATTAACGAGCATTTTATTCTCTTTAATTCGAGCAAACTATTGCTATAGTTTTCTTAAAAAAAGTTACATGATTTTGAATATCCAATAGTTCATTACGTGATTTTGAATACTTATTATGTGATTACACATTCAACATAAACCATTACGCGTTTACATTTAATATAAATCCATTACGTTATTACACATTCAATATGATTTGTTATAACTAACGCTATTACAATTATGCTTATAACGTAATCACTTAGTGTGGTTTCACATAAAATATACTATAATGAAATCACGTAATCATGAAATGGGTATTGAAAATCATGTAGTCACGTAATAAATACATAGTCAACTATTGTTACGTAATCACTTACTGTGGTTTCACATACTATAATGAAATCACTTAATCACGTAATAGATATTCAAATCTCGTAGTCATGTGCTAGGTATTTAAAATCACGTAATCACATAATGTGTATTCAAAATCTTGTAATTTTTTTTTAGGAAAACTATAGGTTGCTCGAATAAAAGAGAATTAGATGCTCGAATAAAAAAAATATTAACGTATGAGAAAGTTATAGTCGTTTGAAAATTGGGGGGGGGGGAGTTCAAGTGAGAAAGGACGAGAATACTATTTCTCTATTTGTTTCTTCAATTGTTTGAAGCTGATATTTACAAAAGTGCCTCCTCCAAGTCTTGAGCCATTGATCTTAAGAAACTAATGGTTGAGTTTGTCTCCTACACTTCATACAATAAATCTCTCTTGTACATGATCCTTGTCTAATTAATTATTTGGTAACTAAAAATAATTTCCATTTTTTATGTGTTTCAAGTTAACATACTACTTAATTATTAAGGTTGTATATGGTAATAAATGGTGTTTTATGTTATATATATAGGGCTCGGTTCAAATGAGAACTATCACGAGTTGTGAAAACCGTGAGAACTTTTTCTCTCGCGTGAGTTGGGCTAAAAAAAATTCACAAACGTAGATGAAAATTTTATAAACACATCTGTAAAAAAAAAGTAAAAAAAAAATTGTCGAGTTGGTAGTTTTGACTGATGCAAGTTTTTTTTACGCGCTGGTGTAAATTTTGTATGAAGGAAAATATTTTTTACGCCTAATGTAAATGTGGGTATACGGCATTTTTTATTTATTTATTTTTGCTGAAACAAGTGATTTTTTACGACTTTTGAGAAAAAAAAAATTGGAAAAACCTTTTGGATGGCCCAGTTCTCACGGTTCTCACAACTCAAGGTGGTTCTCATTTTAACCCATCTCATATATATATGTGTGTGTATGTGTGTGTGTGTAAAAGGTAAGGGTTCTTGTGAAAAGGGCATGTTTCGTACAAAGTGTAAGAAGCTATGCAGTTAATATCGGTTATATGGGTCATATCGGTCCCTAATAAAATATCGGTCAAAATATTATCGGTGATATTGACAAATATTTGACCGATATATCACGGAATTATTAGTGTTAAATTGCTATATATTTAAATTCTGCATTATCTTAAAATTACCGTTATCCCACCGATTTCTCACCGAGATAACCTATATCTCAAATATCGGTCCTTGACCGATATCCGACATTTTACGGCATTAACTGTATAGGTAAGAACTCTATGTACGCATGGTGTTTTAAATTTTCGGTTTGATGTTTTATATCCTATTATATAGAAAAACATCAAACGTAACAATTTAAAACACTATTAAATGTATTCCGGGCATGAAATCTAAAACACCATACAAATAAATTAATCAGTGTGTTTTAAATAAAATGTGTAGAATACATATGTTTGTGTTATAAATTGTTGTGCTTGATATTTTTCTATGTTATACCATATCCAAAGCATATAAAACACTATACCTAAAATTTAAAACACCGTGCCTACATAAACTTCATACATTTTATAGGAAAAATGTCATTTTTACAATAACCTTACCCTAGATATATATATATATATATATATATATATATATATATATATTTATATATATATATATATATAGGGTAGGGCTGGCAAATCGTGTCTTAGCAGGTTTAACAGGTATCTGATAACGCGAACAACAAAAATTTTAAACCTGAATACGACTTGTTTAACTACTTTATATCCAATGTCTATAAGACAGATGTATATTTTATGCACCTAGAAGGAGAAATAATGGATCCTAACTTTCAAATTTTGATTATTTTTAAAAACGTAAAAAATCACATGGTATACTTTTCTGTTATCGTGTCTTAGCATGTTACCTACAAGTTACCTATTGTCAGCCCTAATATAGGGGAAGGTTCAAATGAAAACCACTAATTATCGCGAAAACTAGAAAACTAACTAAAAAAGCCTAAAAAACATACCACAAAAAAAAAATTTGCATACCAATTTTCGCTATTTAAATTATATAAAAAAAACTTTTTTTCAAAAAAAAATTTTGGTAGTGCACATGTGTAATATTACACATGTGTATGTGTACTACACATGTGAATTATTACACATGTGCACTACAAAAAAAATCTTTTTGAAAAAAAAAGTTTTTTTTATATAAAAAACTAGCGATTTTTATAAAAAATTGAAAAAAATTGTGTGTTTTTTAGGCTTTTTTAGTTGGTTTTCGAGTTTTCGCAATAAAAGTGGTTTTCTTTTGAACCATCCAATATATATATATAGGGGATGATCAAATGAGAAGAAAATCAATTGAAGAAGAAAAAAATGGTATAATTGTAAAAATATTAAATAATTTATAACTCCTTATATTAATTATTCTCTCTCTATTTAATTAGTTAATTTCAGTTTATCCTACCACATAAAATTTTATCCTACGTATATCTTATACATTATCGAATTTAATGCAACACTTTATCCTACACTCTAATTTTTTTTTAATATATATTTTGAAAAAAAATTATAAATTTGATGTAGTTAAGCTAGTAAAGGGAATACTATAAATTAATTGTAACACCCGTCTTATTTAATTGGGACTTTAATATAAAATATGCATTTTTAAAAGATAATACTTCATTTCTAAAGTTATGCGAAACGAAAGTTTACATAATAACCGTATTCAAGTTAACTACCAACTAATTTTTAACATCTAAAACATCAAGTTAAGTGATTATAACATAAAACATTGTTTTCAACAAGATTAGACAAGCGCGAAAGCTTAAAAAGATAGTGTTCGGTTCTTGAATTGTTGCTTGATCGTCATCCGGAGCATGACCAACATCACCTAAGGTCAAAACCACATCAAATGTTAGTTTTGATAATGTTAGAATGGGTATAAACAAGCTTCATCAATCAAAACAACAAAATTTAAAAATTTCTCGGAATTAGGGGGTGTCGCCATACGCCTAGGGGCGTCGCGCTACACCTAGCCCCCTTTTGACAGAAAGTTCCTTTATTTATTGCTGCACTTGCCCAACTCAACCTTTTATCAAGTCCAAACTTAAAATCACCATAACTTATGATTCGTAAGTCCGTTTTAGGTGATTCTTTTTCCTACGCGTCCATAATTAAATTACCAATGCATCTATCAAGATTATTATATCAAAAATTGGATGTACGGGCTGAAAGTCTATAAATGCCTTATGTATTTATTTGACCCGTTTAGCTTTTGCATTAATTTAACCACTAACAAATTTTATGTCCGTAAGACGTATTTACCCAACATCCGGGGCTTATGATCACCGGCGTTTTATTACCAAATCTATGGTTTCACGCTCTTGTAATCCGTCATTGCCAAATGCTATTCTAAACACACTTTTACTACTTACTAAACAATTATTCGACCCGTTTGGCTCATTTATGGAATCCTCCATTTCTAATGACTACCAAACGCTTTCTAATCTAATTTTAACTCATTAAATCAAGTAGTGAACATTGTCACTTCAACTAACACCAATCTTTATTCTAAAACACAACTATGAAGGATTACAATATCTAATTTGCATAATGTAACGAAACAAGTTACATACCTTCAAAGCACACCCTTCAAACGCGCGTTACCACTGGCTTGTCCACTTGACGCTCTGGTTTCCTTTCCTATAGAGTTCAACCGCAAACCGATTAGAACTCTTTTCTTAGCGTATAACGCATAGTTCGCCAAAATTTTACAAATATGCGTTTTAGCTCGAATTTCCAGTTTTAAGCCTTCTTTTAGCCATTTTTACAAACACCTTATGGGCATAATTTCACACAATTCACAACCAAGTTCATAACTTGTCATCTAACCAAGATTAATCATCAATTAAACATGTTTATATAAATTTTTCATATCATATTCTGAAATCACTTCCTAGAGCTCAAATTACACTAGAACAACAATCAAAATTCTAGTGTTTAACATGTTCCTACAAAACCCACTTATCACCTTCAATGGTGATTGTGAATTCAAAAGAAATAAGCATGATTTCAACAAGTGATTGACTAGGGTTTTACTCCTAGACACAATATCATTCCTATTTCATCCCAACAACATTCATGCAACATAAATTTCGAATTTCTTAGATTCATCCAGAAATTTAGATGGAGCTTTTCTAAGAAATTTACATACCTTATGACCCCTTTTCAGAGGAGATCACTATTTTATACTCGGATTTTGATTTGGAACTGAATTTGACCTTCAATTTGGGGAAATTAACATGAACTAGGGTTTGAGGGAGTTCTCCTGGTCGCCCCTGTGTTTCAATCGACCCGGACACACACTTTTGTGTGTGTTTGGATTTTTAATTTTGTTTTAATATTTTAAGTTTCAATTTTAACAACTTTGGTCCCTCTAAAATCGTTTAGTTCATGTTTTAAGTGCTTTAACCCACTTATAAGTCACTACAAGGCTTTTACCTAACTAGGTTATTTTTATTCCTAGTTAGTTCTTTTTGTTTATCTACCTACATCATACTTATAATAAAAGATTTATATTTTCGAGGTGTTACAAGTCCACCCCCCTTAAAAGGGTTTCGCCCTTGAAACCGGAATACGTACCAAATAATGTTGGGTAGAGACATCGCATCTCCTCTTCGGATTCCCATGTAGTATCCGAACCTTTTCTATGCTCCCACTTGATCTTCACTTGATCAATTCTCTTATGTCGCAAATCTTTAACCTTCCGATCTAGACTCTCTATTGCCCTTACCGCATAGTTAAGGCTATTGTCCACCACGATATTGTCGTAGTGGATATAAGTCGTCTCCTCAGCTAACCACTTTCGGAGTTGTGACACATGGAACGTGCCATGGATTCCACTCAATTCGTCCGGTAATTCAAGGCGATATGCTACCTTGCCAACCCACTCGATGATTTTAAATGGCCCGATAAACCTCGGGCTTAGTTTCCCTCTTTTCTGAATCGGATAACGCCCTTCCATGGGGAAACTTTTAGCATAACCATGTCGCCCACCTGAAATTCAATCGGTTTCCGTCTTTTGTCGGCATAAGACTTTTGTCTCTCTTGGGTCGTTTTCAAATGAGCTCGAACCACGTCAATTTTCTCGTTAGTGGCTTGAACTACGTCTTTATGGGCCAGTTCACGAGGACCCACTTCACCCCAACATACCGGGGTTCTACATTTTCTACCATATAGCATCTCATACGGAGCCATGCCGATACTGGCATGATAACTGTTGTTATAAGAAAATTCTGCTAACGGCAAATACACATCCCAACTGCCCCCGAAATCGATAATACATGCCCTCAGCATGTCTTCAAGTGTCTGTATCGTTCTCTCACTCTGTCCATCCGTTTGAGGATGGTATGCAGTGCTGATAAAAAGCTTCGTTCCGATCTGTTCTTGGAAATCTCGCCAGAAGTGTGAAGTAAATCGGGTATCCCTGTCAGACACAATGGATACCGGTACTCCGTGGCGTGCCACTATTTCATTGGTATACACCTCCGACATCTTTTCTGGCGTATAAGTCTCACGTATAGGAATAGAGTAAGCACTTTTCGTCAGTCTATCAATAACCACCCATATAGCATCGAATCCTCGGTTCGTTCTAGGCAGTTTGGTCAACAGGTCCATGGTGATATGTTCCCATTTCCAAACCGAAATATCCAATGGTTGCAGTTTACCATATGGCTTTTGGTGCTCCGCCTTGACTTGCAAACAAGTCAAGCACTTCTCTACATATTTTACAACATCTCTCTTCATTCCGGGCCACCAATAGTTTTGCTTTAAATCATTATACATCTTGGTTGCCCCCAGATGGATAGAATAACGGGATTTGTGAGCTTCATCAAGTAAAAGCGTCTTAACTCCACATGAATTTGGGACCCAAATTCTGTCGAACCGAGTCTTTAACCCGTTGTTACCATCCGTCAAATCTTTCAATTGACCAACTATCCTTTCCTTTTTCAAGTTTTCCTCTTTTACCGCCTCGGCTTGTGCTTCTCGGATTTGTTCGAGTAAACCCGAGGTTAAAACAAGTTACATCGACCGTACTCGTATTGGGACATAATCTGTTTTCCTGCTCAAGGCATCCGCCACAACATTGGCCATTCCAGGGTGGTAATGTATCTTGCAGTCATAGACTTTTACCGTTTCCAACCATCGCATTTGCCGCATGTTTAACTCCTTCTGATTGAAGAAGTATTTTAAACTCTTGTGGTCGGTAAATATGGTGCACTTTACCCCGTATAAATAGTGCCTCCATATTTTTAACGCAAACACCACCGCCGCCAATTCAAGATAGTGCATGGGGTATTTCTTTTCGTGCACCTTTAATTGCCTCGAGGCATAAGCTATCACTTTGCCTTGTTGCATCAAACACACATCCGAGCCCCGAATGTGACGCATCCGAGTAGACTACCAAGTCTTCGACTCTGTCCGGCAACGTTAATACCGGAGCATGAGTTAACTTCTCTTTTAGTGTTTGTAACGCCTTTCTTGTTAAACACCCCATATGAATCTCTCCTCTTTCCGAGTTAATTTAGTTAGCGGTGAAGCAATCTTGGAGAAATCCTGGATAAATCTCCTATAGTAGCCCGCAAGCCCCAAGAAACTTCTAATTTCTGAAGGATTCTTCGAAGGGCTCCATTTCGACACGGCCTCTATCTTTGACAGATCTACCAAAATTCTATCGGCACTTATGATATGGCCGAGGAATTGTACCTCTCGTAACCAAAAGGCACACTTTGAAAATTTCGCATACAACCTTTCTCGTCTGAGTGTCTCTAATACCTCCTGTAAATGATGCGCATGATCCGCCTCACTTTTCGAATACACTAGAATGTCATCGATAAACACGATTACCGACTTATCCAACATTGGTTTGTAAACCCGGTTCATGAGGTCCATGAAAGCCATTCGTCAATCCGAAAGACATCACGAGGAACTCGTAATGTCCGTACCGTGTACGGAAAGCCGTCTTCGGTACATCCTCTTCCTTGACCTTCAGCTGATGATACCCCGATCTAAGGTCAATTTTCGAAAACCAATTCGCACCTTGTAACTGGTCAAATAAATCGTCTATTCTCGGAAGCGGGTATCGATTCTTTACCGTGAGTTTGTTTAACTCCTGGTAGTCGATACACATTCGCATGCTTCCGTCTTTCTTTTTCACGAATAGTACCGGTGCGCCCCAAGGAGACACACTTGGCCTTATAAATCCCTTGTCGAGCAAATCTTGAATCTGCGACATTAGTTCTTGTAACTATGATGGTGCGAGTCGGTACGGCGCCTTGGCTACGGGTTTCGCACCCGGAACCAATTCGATTCCAAACTCTACCTCCTGTTCGGGTGGTATTCCCGGTAAGTCTTCCGGAAACACATCTTCGAAATCACGTACCACCGGTACGTCTCCAATCTTCGGCGGTTCTTTCCCTGGTTCATTTGCGTATATCATAAACGCTCTACATCTGTGCCTCATGAGCTTGTGGGCTTTTAACATCGAACATATTACAGGATTGCCTCCATTCTCACCATAAATGGTAACGTGTTTTCCGCTCGGAGATGTTAACTTTATCTCCTTACGGTGACACACGACTTTCGCGTGGTGTCGGGATAGCCAATCCATCCCAACAACCACCTGGAATTCTCCCATTGACATCGGGATTAGATCTATCGAGTATTCTTCATTATCGATACTCAATTTACAGCCTTGAAAGACATCACACACTATGAAACTCTTGTTATCCCCTATTTCAACTTCTAAGGGCACAGATAATTTCGTCAATACAAATGAAGGATGTCGAATAAGTCCATGTGAAATAAAGGATTTATTCGCACCCGTATCAAATAATGTATGTGCAGGAATCGAGTTTATTGCGAATATACCTGAGACCACATCGGGTTCTGTTTTCGCTTCAGCCGCTGTTAGTTGGAAGGACCTGGCCTTCGCCTTCGGAGTTTCTGTTGGAGATTCTTTGGTGTCTTTCTTTCCAACCAAGTCCGGACATTCGGACTTCTTATGGCCCGGTTGATAACACTTGTAGCATACAGAGACCTTTCCCGGACATAATGACGTGGTGTGCACCGTCTTCCTGCATATAGGACACGGTTTATCTTTAAAGCGGCACTCACCCTTGTGCCCTTTTCCACATACTTTGCAACTCGGTGATCCACCCTTCGCATCCGTCTTCTTTACTAACTCATTCGTTCGAGCCTTCTTTGTAGGGCTCGGGTTAACATCCACTGCTCTTCGTTCACCTCGTTCTATTTGTTTCTTCAATTCAATCTCCCGCTCTCGGGCGGTGTTAATGATTTCCGTGAGGGTTTCGTACTTTGAGGGAGTCATAAACTCCCGATATTCAGCACTCAGCATATTGTAATAATAGTATATCTTCTGCTCTTCTGTAGTCACTAACTCGTCACAGAATCTCAGCTTATCCATGAATATACCCATGATTTTATCAATTGTTTCACCCCTTTGCCTTAACTGGATGAACTCCTCCTTGATTCTGTTGATGACCGCCTTGGGACTGTGATGTTTAAGGAATGGTACCATAAACTCGTCCCATGTCATGGCTCTTGCCGCTTTGGCTCCAATTTCTTTCTTCTTGTTATCCCACCAGTCTTTGTCTTGACCCCTCAACTGACCCGTTCCGTAAGCCACAAAATCGCTCACGTCACAATGGGTCCTCTCAAATACCCCTTCAACATCACTTAGCCATCTTTGGCATATTATCGGGTCAACCTCCCTGCTGTAGATTGGCGGTTTACATGCCATAAACTCTTTGTATGAACAACCCTTACGTTCTCCGGATTTTTCTTTCACAAGGTTGACATTATCTTCCAACCTTTTAACCCATTCCTCAACTAACGATAGCACCGTACTTTGGATTTTGTCTATGAAACCGGATATACTATTCTAAATTGCCTTCCCTACTTCTTCGGCAATTACCTCTTTCATTTGTTCGGTGACTGTTGGCACCGGATCATTGTTACCCATTTCCGTCATCTTGAAACTGAAATGTTTACATCAATTATTAAACATTTCATTTATAACATAACTTTATTTGCCTCGGTTTAATCAAGTTCATAACTTGCTTTGACCGTTCTCATTTAGTGCACTTTCCAGGTTTGAGTGTGTTAACACACTCTTCCCGTGCACATTAATTCACATCCCTTTTCTGACGTATGATAAGATCTACTAAAATAATTAATTCTTACCAGATGATTGATCAAGCTTGAACCGAACACACTTTGTTGACAGCCTTGAGCTCTGATTACCAACTTGTAACACCCGTCTTATTTAATTGGGACTTTAATATAAAATACGCATTTTTAAAAGATAATACTTCATTCCTAAAGTTATGCAAAATGAAAGTTTACATAATAACTGTATTCAAGTTAACTACCAACTAGTTTTTAACATCCCAAAACATCAAGTTAAGTGATTATAACATAAAACATTGTTTTCAACAAGATTAGACAAGAGCGGAAGCTTTAAAAGATAGTGTTCGGTTCTTGAATTGTTGCTTGATCGTCATTCGGAGCATGACCAACTCACCTAAGGTCAACACCACATCAAATGTTAGTTTTGATAATGTTAGAATGGGTATAAACAAGTTTCATGAGTCAAAACAACAAAATTTAAAAATTTCTCGGAATTGAGGGGCGTCGCCATACGCCTAGGGGCGTCGCGCTACACCTAGCCCCATTTTTGACAGAAAGTTCCTTTATTTGTTGCTGCACTTGCCCAGCTCAACCTTTTATCAAGTCCAAACTTAAAATCACCATAACTTATGATTCGTAAGTCCGTTTTAGGTGATTCTTTTTCCTACGCGTCCGTAATTAAATTACCAATGCATCTATCAAGATTATTATATCAAAAATTGGATGTACGTGCTGAAAGTATATAAATGCCTTATGTATTTATTTGACCCGTTTAGCTTTTGCATTAATTTAACCACTAACAAATTTTATGTCCGCAAGACGTATTTACCCAACATCTGGGGCTTATGATCACCGGCGTTTCATTACCAAATCTATGGTTTCATGCTCTTGTAATCTGTCATTGTCAAATGCTATTCTAAACACACTTTTACTACTTACTAAACAATTATTCGGCCCGTTTGACTCATTTATGGAATCCTCCATTTCTAATGACTACCAAACGCTTTCTAATCTAATTTTAACTCATTAAATCAAGTAGTGAACATTGTCACTTCAACTAGTACCAATATTTATTCTAAAACACAACTATGAAGGATTAAAATATCTAATTTGCATAATGTAACGAAACAAGTTACATACCTTCAAAGCACACCCTTCAAACGCGCGTCACCACCGGCTTGTCCACTTGACGCTCTGGTTTCCTTTCCTATAGAGTTCAACCGCAAACCGATTAGAACTATTTTCTTAACGTATAACGCATAGTTCGCCACAATTTTACAAATATGCGTTTTAGCTCTAATTTCCAGTTTTAAGCCTTCTTTTAGGCATTTTTACAAACACCTTATGGGCATCATTTCACACAATTCACAACCAAGTTCATAACTTGTCATCTAACCAAGATTAATCATCAATTAAACATGTTTATATAAATTTTTCATATCATATTCTGAAATCACTTCCTAGAGCTCAAATTACACTAGAACAATAATCAAAATTCTAGTGTTTAACATGTTCCTACAAAACCCACTTATCACCTTCAATGGTGATTGTGAATTCACAAGAAATAAGCATGATTTCAACAAGTGATTGACTAGAGTTTTACTCTTAGACACAATATCATTCATATTTCATCCCAACAACATTCATGCAACATAAATTTTGAATTTCTTAGATTCATCCAGAAATTTAGATGGAGCTTTTCTATGAAATTTACATACCTTATGACCCCTTTTCAGAGGAGATCACTATGTTATACTCGGATTTTGATTTGGAACTGAATTTGACCTTCAATTTGGGGAAATTAACATGAACTAGGGTTTGAGGGAGTTCTCCTGGTCGCCCCTGTGTTTCAATCGACCCAGACACACACTTTTGTGTGTGTTTGGATTTTTAATTTTGTTTTAATATTTTAAGTTTCAGTTTTAACAACTTTGGTCCCTCTAAAATCGTTTAGTTCATGTTTTAAGTGCTTTAACCCACTTATAAGTTACTACAAGACTTTTACCTAACTAGGTTATTTTTATTCCTAGTTAGTTCTTTTTGTTTATTTACCGACATCATACTTATAATAAAAGATTTATTTTTTCGGTGTGTTACATTAATTATTTATGTAAGTTTACCCATATACCCTTATAATAACATTAAATATAAATATTAAATGAAGTAAAATAAAGCATTCTTATTGGTTAAAATTTTAATTTTCATTTGGACCTTCTAATATATATATATAGGGGGTTTAATGGGGAACACTAAAAAAGTGGGGAAACGGGTAACTATGCATTTAACACGTTAAAAATACAATTTAACATGTTAAAAATCAATTTTTTTTGAGCTTTTGCATATAAATACATGTAGAAGCATTTTTAATAAAAAAATCAATAACTAAAAAAGTTAAAAAAATTCTTTAAAAGAAGTTTTAAAAGGTAAAAAAAAATACAAGAATGATTTTGAATTGGAATAGCTTCTACACACCTTTCTATACAAAAGCTCCATATTTAAAAAAAAAATTAAATTTAGCATTTTAAATTAATTTTTTAAGATATATTTAACATGTTAAATACATTGTTCCTCACTTCCTCACTCTTTTAGTATTCCTCATTGAACCTCACACACTATATACACACACACACATATGCTCAAGGATCTCTTTATAAAATTTATTGTTTGTCTAGTCTAAATATCTAATCCTAAAAGTGTGCCCACGCAATGCGGTAGGAAACAAAAACACTGCAAGGATGTGCATGGTACTATTGCTTCGGTTCCTTAACCGAACCCGAAACCGGAGTAATCGGTCAGTCTATTATATTAACCAATCTATTTTCAGTTAATCAGTTTGGTTTATTCTGTTAGATTGGCGGTTTTTTGTTCGGTTCATTAAATTTCGGTTAATAACCAAAACCAAAATTTAGGCTAAAACTTTTATTTAGAAATACATGAAATTGAGGTATAAATACATGAAATTGAGGTATGAATATATGAAATGGATGTATAAATAAATGAAATGGAAGTATAAATATATGAAATGGATGTATAAAATATGAAATTCATTAATTTGAGGTATAAAAGCTAGAAATATATAGCAATATGAATTGTTCGGTTCAGTTCAATTAACTTTGGTTAAACGGGGGTACAAAAAACTGATAACTAGTTTTTGATTGATTTGATTTTTGGTTAATTGGTTTTCAATTAATTCAGTTTTTTGTTGATTTCGGTTCGGTTTTCTCTGTTTTCGATTCGGTTTTGGTTAACAATTATGTTATTGCTCACCCTGGATACCATTAATCACGTAATATATCAATTTAAACAATTATAGCAATACTATACTTTTTTTTTGGGTAAAGGGTTACCCCGGTTCACTTTCATATATCACAACCAATAAAACAAGTAGTAAGGAGAGTCCTCGCTAGTTCACTATCCTGACATGCCAGGAAGTGTTAACACGCTAAACAGCAAACCACAAACACAAACTAACCAACTCTAGATACTAACTAGATACAACCAATACACTACATGCTTGGCACATTCCATTTTTCTAACAAAGTCAATCCAGTTGTAGAACTCGTGACCTTTACCGAGGCTAGCTTCAGTCTAACCGTAGACACAATTGCTTCTGAAATCACATGCACCGTACGCTTCTTGGATTTAAAAAGCCTCTGATTACGCTCTTGCCATAAGAAATATGCAGTCGCCGCTAGGAGAAGACGACCAATGACACTCCGCATTGACTTCTTCGAAGGAACTGCAATTAGCCATTCGACCATATCCTCCCACTTACTGGACATTAGTTGAATTCCATCAAAAGATTTAATTGAAGACCAAATCTGCATTGAGAACGAGCATTCAAAAAACAAATGATCATGCGAGTCCGGTTCCAAACCACACAGCGGACAAGATAGCCGATTTAAGTTAGTGAGACCTCCAACATCCCATTGCCTTAATTTATCTTGCGTCTTGAGCTTCTTCTTGCAAATGAGCCACGCCAAAAAAGCATGTCTCGGAATACAGTTTGCAAACCAAACTATGTCAACCCAAGGGACTCTATCACTCTGACTTCGAATCGAATCCCACACAACAGTTGCTGAATAATCCTGTTCGGCTCTAGTAACATCACGCCACACTAGAAAATCTGATCTATGAGAACAAATTGCAGGTGGTTGAATGTTTAATAAAACCGGAAATAAATCCATCCATGCTCTCGGCCACCCCCAATCACCATTATTCAGAATATCACGCACCTTCGTATTAAGAGTAAACCCCGCATTATGCACCCGTCGAGCAGAAATAAAGTCACATAACGAAACAATAGGCGACCACCTATCAAACCATGCTGACGTATTAAGACCATCCCCAATCTTCGAGATGATAAAAGGACGAACTCGATCCCGAAGATTCAAAATATTTCGCCAACCCGTTGCATTGCTACCCTTTGACCTAAGCTGCCAAAACGACTTGCCTTTTATTTTATGCTCATGGATCCAATTCACCCATATAAAATGCCTTCTAGTTAGGAGACTCCATATATGAGTAGTCATTAGCGCCATGTTCATGTCACGGATTCTCCTTATACCCAAACCACCTTCAAACTTTGGAAGACAAACATCAGACCATTTAACTTTGGCACGGCCTTTCTTCATTGGACCTTGACACCATAGAAACGCCCGCATCTTTTTCTCTAGATCATTAATAATACTAGCCGGAAGAATAAAAACAGACGCCCAATAAATATGCATGGAAGATAAGACAGATTTTATCAGTTGAAGGCGACCCGCAAAAGACAAAGTTTTATTTTTCCAACTATCAATTCTAGCTTCCATCTTTTCAACCAAAATCTTGCAATCTTTGTAAACTAACCTTGACGAGACTAGTGGCACGCCCAAGTATCGAACTGGTAAAGTGCCTTCCTCAAACGGCATCAATTGTAAAATGCTTTGCTTAACCTCCCTACCAACATTACCAAAAAAAACGGTACTCTTCGCCACACTAGGGATAAGACCCGAAGCATTCTTGAAACTCTGCAACCCGTCCATAATAACCCTAGCCGAAGGAACATCGCCTCTAGAAAACATAAACAAGTCATCCGCAAAACAAACATTCACAATCCTTTGTTTTTTACAAAGGTTATGAAAGTTGAAGTTGGAAGAGTTATTCACCAAATCCTTTAAGATGAGTGTCAAAGCTTCCATCACCATAGTGAATAAATAAGGTGACATTGGATCACCTTATCTTAACCCCCTTTTACCTTGGAAAAAACCATGTATATTACCATTCACTCCAATCAAGAAAGAAACAGTAGTAACACATACCATTATCCAATTCACCATTTTGTGGTGAAACCCAAATCCCACAAGCAAAGACTTTAGAAATGACCAATCTACCGTATCATACGCCTTTTGAATATCAACTTTAAAAGCACATGTCGGAGGCCCAGTATTACGGTGATAATTGTGCATCAACTCTTGTGTCAGCAAAATATTATCCGAAATACGTCGTCCAGGAACAAATGCTGATTGATTAATATCTACCACATCATCCAGCCCATCCTTAATTCTATTTGTAATAATCTTGCTAATGCACTTATAAAGAACATTACAGCAAGAAATGGGACGATAATCCAGAACCGAATTAGGAGTTTGAACTTTAGGAATGAGAGCCAAAACCGTGTGATTTAATTCCTTTAGAAGCTTCCCATTAGCAAAAAACTCTTGAATAGCACAAGAGATATCGTTTCCCACCACATCCCAAGAATGTTTAAAGAAAGCTGCCGAAAAACCATCAGGGCCTGGCGCCTTATCATTACCAATAGAGAACATAGCTTCCTTTATTTCTTCAAGCGAGACATCCCGAACCATATTCTGAGCCTTCAACGGACACAACCTCCTATGAAATAACGCAGAATTCATGCTTTCCGTAATATTGCCCTCAACACCTAAGAATTGCGTAAAATGCTCAACCAGAGCCTTCGGGACTTCCACTCCTTCAAAGACAATACCATGTCGATCTTTAATACAATCTATTCGAGTAATATGATTCCTGCACTTGAGAGCATTATGGAAGTAAGCTGAATTTGAATCGCCAACATGAAGCCATTCCACCTTAGATTTTTGCTTTAAAAAACGTTCTTCGTCCAGTTTCGCCTCATTAAAAACACTGATTAATTTCTCCTCTTTATCTCGTAAATTAACATTAATTGGATCACCATCAATAGCCGTTTGAACCTCATCCAACTCCGCTCTTAATTTAACAACCTTCTCATGCAAGTTTCCTTGCTTATACAACAGTTTACGCATCGGAGACTTCAATTGCTTCAAACGTTTAACTACACAATACATACGATTACCTGTGCATGGCAAGCTCCACACTTTCAAGACTTCCTCCCTGAATTCAGCTTTATGAACTAAGAAATTAGCAAATTTAAATGATCTCAGGCCGACTTTCGCGAGACTAGGAAGCTTTAGAACACATGGACTATGATCCGAAACACGATAAGGTTGAAAAACAGCATGAGCCGAAGGAAACTCCACCAGAAATTGAGCATTTCCCATGACTCTATCAATTTTCTTCATAACACCTATGCCTTTCTTCGGTTTTTTACTCCAAGTGTAATGCAATCCAAACCGATTAATGTCTAAAACCTCTATCTGCTCCACACACTCCTTGAAGTCTCTCATAGCCGTTGTAACATTTAACGAACCATAAAAATTATCCTCCAAATTCAGCGATGAATTAAAATCACCCAACAATACCCACGGTTTATTACGAACAAAACAACTATGAACCTTTAAGTTCTGCCACAAATCCTTCCTTTTAACATAGTTGTTATCCGCATAAATAAAGGATCAAAAAAATGATTTATTATCAGCTTTATTAAACACTTGAGTATGCATAACCTGATTTGTTTGAGAAATGACCATTAGATCAGCCACATCCGCATTCCAACCCACAATAATCCTGGTACCCTTATCACAAATCGCCCCATTAGAAGTCCAACTCCACCTTCTACATATACTCTGGCAAACATTATAAACTTTAGCTACATCCATATGCGATTCCAAGATGGCACACACATTAAGATGGTTTTCTTTGACAACTTCCTGAACCTCCTTCTGCTTAAGGGAGAGATTCAATCCCCTAATATTCCACGCTGCAATACTACCCATCTAAACTCACAAAACCGGGAGTGCTTGCCCCCTCAGAATTTGGTTTAACCCCCGCTTCCATAAATAAAGCAGTTTCATCATACACCGTTTCAATGTTTTCCTCATCATCAACATTCACATCCCTACGGGTAACATAGAAACTATTAGAGTTCACATTCACTGGTTTACTAGGACCATCACCAGCATTATCCAGAATAGAAAACGGGTTAGATGTAGGAACCGAGCTGCTCGTAGCCTCTCCCCCTGCATTATTACTCGCTTTCTTCTCTATGGGTCGATAAACCAAATTTTGTTTCGCTTTGTTTATCATAATCCCCTTCTTTTTGTTATTTTTCCCTTTATTAACAATAAAACCATCAGCATCCTTTTCTTCCACCTTATTCTGCACAACCTTGACATTTTTAGGACAATTTGAGACCTGATGACCAAACACTTTGCATGTCTCGCATCTCGGAGGACGCCACTCATATTCCACCTTCATGGTTTCTTTCACGTATCCTTCACCATCTACCATAGGGATAGCAATTTTTAATTCCTCTTTTAAGTCCTCTTCAGCCGAGAGTTCAATTAGTGCTCGAGCAAAACTACTCCTTCCCCATGCATCTGAACACATTTGAGCCGTATACGAATCTAGAATCTTTGGGGTGCCCAGTTTAGTTGCTAACATACTCAATCCGTCATCCGAATAAGCTGCTAATGGAACATTATGAATCTTAATCCAAACCGCCACCTTCTTGATATCATCTTTCTTCAGAATTGTGGTTGGAGACCAAGCATTTAACAAGAACGGCGTGTTTTTGATCAGCCATGGACCACCTTCCAAAACCTACTTCATTCCTTTTTCATCCGAGAATTTAAAAAAGAAGAATCCATTCGAGTTCATCATTGCCTTTTGTAAACCAAATTTTACCCGGTTTTTTCTAGCAAAATACTCCACAACTGGAAACGCCAGTTTCTTTCCCAGAAAATAGCCATATAAAGTGTTTGCATACTTATCCTGACTAATTCTAACGGCCTCTTTGGGCAGAACAATGTCAACATCCTCTAACACTTCCTCAGATTTTAGAATTCTGAAGTTAACAGGTTTCGTAATCTTACTCGACTTCAGCTTCGAAGCATAAGACACATCGGCTCCATTGACTTGACCTTGAGTAATCTGAACAGCATCAGCATGAGCCTTACTCACCTCCTCCTCGGTAACCTGACCACATTGCTCAAACTGCAAATCCACCGGAAGGGTGATCTTTTCCAGTTCATCAATGACGTTAATCAACTTCGATTCAGATTGAGACATCTGAGCCGGATTCGATTGAACAACACCCCGTTTCGGAGCAAAAAGTGTTACCATCTATATTGACAATCCGACTCACTAACCCCTGATAAGAAGAAACAGATTTCCGATTCAGATCCGGCACGAAACCTGAAGGTTTTTACGATCATCCATAGTATAAACTGCAACTCTCTCCGTAAACAAGAAACCAGACAACCATGCAAAGAAGAAACCAAGAAAACCAGAAAAACGCAACGACCAAGAACAAAAAGAAAACCCTAATCTAGCGCTTTACCCCATGCCTCTATCAAATCAGAATAGTGATTAAGGTAAATCTAGTCCAAAATACAACCGATAAACCCTACACACTATACCAATGGATTCGAAACACAGATTAAAGGTAGGCGACAATGAAGAACAAAAAACCTTAGATAAATCTCAATCCTTTGGCTAACTAGTTCGAATCAGATGTGTTGAAAGAATCAACAATCCGATGATCAGACTGTTATACCAAGATCAAAAAGAAAATCGAAGGTTACAGGAAGAAAAAAGTCGCCATGCTAGAGAGAGAGAATTAGGGTCTCGGCATTAGCAATACTATACTCAAATTAAAGAGAATAAAATGCTCGTTTTTATGATAATTTTTTTTAAATATCAACTGTAACACCCGTTCTTATAAATTAAGGTTTAACGTATCATTTACGAAAAACAGTCATGTAATTAAGATTACATATGCATTGGAAATTACGGGTTTATTAAAACTTTTTACAATTTAAAAAGTATACAACATATCATGTGTACGTTCGTCGTTTAACATAATAACGATACATAGTGCGGAAGCTTATTTCGTGATCGTGTTCGGTTCTTGCTCGTCGCTTGATCTTCATCCGTGCACTCTTGGCATTCACCTATGATCAAAACCAACTTAAAAGTTAGTTTTGATAGTCAAATATTAAGTTCAAACAAGTACAGGGGTTAAAAATGACAAAAATTAACAATTTCCGAAGTTAGGGGGCTAGACGTGACGCCAAGGGCCTAGGTGTCACGCCTAGCCCTGTTTTTCACAGCCTGTTGTTTCAGCTGATGCTGTACATACCCAGCACGATCTGATTTCACGGAAACGGCCATAACTTCTTCGTTATTGATCCGTTTTACCCGATTCTTTTTCCTACGCGTCCGTAATTTAATCCTCCAGCTTATGGAGTTAAAATCCTACATCCAACATAAGAAATTTTGAGACTTCTAAGCCTTCGACTCGTTACCTTTTTACCAAATTTTAACCCGTTTATGCATTTTATCAAACAAACGTATTTATTTGATTCCTATATCTCATACACTTCTTCAAATTAATGTTACCTACTATATTAGGTTCTAATCATAGGTTTATTACACAATTTAAACCCGTTTTCGCTCGTATGCTTATTTTGACCCGTTAAGGGTATTTAAGCACTTTAAATCTTGAAATCGCTTTCATTCATTTCTAGCATCTTATTCCTACATTTCTTATCGAGTAATCTTCATCTACAACTCTTTGTGTGTTGGATTTCAATGTGTATATCTATATGTTCCGAGTTTTACCCTTCGGATTGTTATTTTACGGCAAGACTCCAATAGAGCTATTTGACTAACGCATTACATCTTTCAACTTCTACACTAATTCTAAGTATTTATTTAATCATGAAACTCGTTTCCAAACAACCTTTAAGGGTTGTTTGTTCAATTTAACCTACAAGGGCATTTTGGTCAATTTTGGTCCTTCTTTTACGACAAAGGACTTCAGATACTTATTTGACCCAAAAATTCGATCTTTTAACTATAACCTTGTTTAGAAGCCATTATGTTTCTAAAACACTACAATTATAACTTGAATTATTCGGTTTATCTTTAAGATAACCAAATATCCAATTTGACCTTGTTTAACTCTTAGAAAACCTCGAGATCTACATGATGAATTGAATCATTATACATACCTGGCTCGGATCAATATATTGACCCGTTTCAATACCTTGACTTAGTAGCCGCTAAGCAATAGCGATGTACGTATCCATTTGATATTTATTCCTATAAACATATAACTCGACAAACCATTAGTCGATATTGTCAAAGGGTGATAATTTCACCTTTTGACCAGTTATTTACCAAGTGACCTTCGTCACTTCCAATAAATGCCAATTTCATATATTATGCTAATTTAAAGTCTACTAACGAAAATACGAAATCAAGCATAATGTAACGGAACCGTAGTTACGTACCTTTTAAGCATCCCTTCCAAACGCGTATTTCCACCGGCTTGTCCATTTGACGATCCGGATTCCTCGCCTAAAGAGTTCAATTCACAATCTGTTTAGAACCCTTTTTACAAGTCTTAACGCATAATTCCTTAACATATTCAAATCTGCGTTTTACCAACCTTTACATTTTAACCTTCATTTAGGTGTTTTATCAAACACCTAGCGGGTCAGAGTTCTACATAATCTAAACCAAGTTCATGACTTGAGTTTATCACCTTAATTAACTTCAATTAGACTATATACACATATTTTAACATCAACAATTTAGAGATTTCCTCATAATTTCAGTTTGATCCTTACAATTATCATGCAAGAATTTTGACAAGAAATCATCTAGGGTTTGTCCCTAACCCTTATATCACTTTCAAATTTCGTATTTACAACACATGATTAAGCTCAACACTCAATTTCAATCACATGCAAGAATTTGGGTTGAATCAAAATGACCTAATTCGACATACCTCACGATCCTCTTGACAAGGTGATCACGATTCTATGTTCAGATTTTGATTTCAACTTGATTTGGGCCTTCAATTTGAGAGTTTAGTAGAAGTTAGGGCTTGGGGGTGAGGGTGTCGCCCTCTTCCTGTTCTTGATCGACCAGAGCCTCATTTGAGGTGTTTGGTTTTATTTTTTTGTTTAAAACTAATTATAATAGTTTCAAGTTTAACAACATTGGTCCCTCCCTTTTGTTTAACATTAAATTTTGGTTATTCTAACCATATTTCAAGTTATTTCTAGACTTGTAGTTAACTAGGTTATAATTTTCCTAGTTATTCACCTTGTTCAAAAACCCGTTTTATTTTAAGTCCCGTTAAATCTCGGGCCTTTTTATATACTTTGCTTTCTCAAAGTATTTCCCATCCATTTAATCAATATTAGACTTATTTATTTAAATCCTAATATTCACCGGGTAAATTTTACTACTAATGGTATTTTACCCGTCTTTTAGTATTAACGGGGTTTGATTACCAAACCCGTTTTCGGGGTGTTACAAGTCTACCCCCCCTTAGAGAGGTTTCGTCCTCGAAACCTTTTCTTACATAATTCATTGAGTTTAAACTCAATGCATTTGATCCGAGAAGTATTTTAAACATTTCTCATACTTTTTAACCAATTGTTAGTATTACCAGATAGGTATGGTAACATCTTTTTTTTTTGGCACTTATTGTCTACGTATTTCATACGACATAGTGCAACTTGAAATAACGTAATCTTGTTATTCCCACTAGTTTAGTTAACTTAGCGATATCCATCGCTTTCATATACTATCGAATTCTTTATGAATCCGCTACTTTGACTCGTCTAAAGGTCTTTAGTGAAATCTTTCACTTTTAACAACAATTTCTTTTGTTTTCAAATTTATTCATTCGGTTCAGTTATACCGAATCTACCGCTTACAAGCAAACCAAATTCTTGATTTGAATTACTAACCTTATCCGGTCTCGATAACTAGACTTATTAGTCCAGTTACTTTTATCGCTCGCTTGGTTATGTGATTCTACCTCACATTGCATTTCATGACCGTGATCGTGTCACGTCATGTTTAATTCATATCAACCTTTCATTTCCGAAAACATCACTTTTTCAATTATATCGTCTTGCGCCTATTAGTGTCAAGACTTGCATCCTTCATGCTTACTATTTAAATTCCTATCAAGATTTATATTTGTAAAATCGTTATTTCTTACTAAAGCCAAAGTTTTAGTTTTAAGATCTTCTTCTTAACTTTTGTCAGTATTATGGGTATCGACAGTCCATAATTTATTCTTTTATAGCCTTAGTTTTATACGGGGAATCGTAACAAATTCCCTCGCCTTACACTATTGACCTGTAGGTTCCTTCACTCAACCTCGCAGGCTATTTCTTTAAGCTTTCACCTATCTAAGGTAAGGCCCTTATGATCCCTTTGCTTCAATTCATGACCCGTGGGTCATTCTGGCCTCGTAGACCTTTACACTAATTAATATCCCGTAGGTTATGATGATCCCATAGATCATCTTTATTTGAGTCTTTATTCAAATGTGTATACGTTTATATACGCATATGGCGTTAAGGAACCCCTTTTATGGTTAGAATTACTCGCTTTTACTTTTTTTTTTTTTTTGGATTTCGTTTGACCTTGACCGTAGTCTAAGGCTACATTGTTTTCTTTCGAATTATCTTTCCGGCTTCGTGACTTCTAACGTCAATTACACGTCGATTTTCCCTACATGCACCGTTACCCGGTTCTTACCTATACTTCCTTACGTCCCATCACCGGGGTTCCTTTATTTTAATGTTTTAACGCCTATAACTCCTTTACTTAGGTTTATTAATATTTCGCACTTTTATTTATTCGATTCGCGCTTACTTAACTTAGCAAGTGTCATCCTTTATTAAATTTGTTTGACTTGTTCGTGTGAACATTCATCGCTTATGAATGCCAAACTTCAGTCTTTGTTTGACCTGTTCAGCTTTGAAATAGCTGAACATAATTTATTCAAAATTTCTATTTGCATTATTTTGTCGTCTTTTAGTTATGACTCAAAAACCGAGTCTTTTAACTTTCCATCCGAGTTCCCGTTTCTCGGTTCACGCATGTGTTTAAATCCTTACCCACCAACCGGGTGTTTTACCGAAGTCGTTATTATTGCAACCCTTACGGTATGCGTTATGACTTCGTTTCGCTTTTATATTCCTACTTTGTTCTCAAATTTGGTGTTTTACAAAATCGGCCCGTTAAGAGTCATATTTGCATTCTTCGGGTTCGAATGTAAGCACACCCCTCCCAATTGCATACCTTAATTGTTTTACATTAATCTTTGTCCCTTCACTCAGGCTCATCATCTTAATGTAATACGCTTCCGTCACCCGGCTGTGCGTTTACATTATTATCAAACATTTTGCTCATTTGATTTATTTGGGTACTTTTTAAGTTAGTCCCATTCACCCCTACCCTTACTACATCGGACATAAATGTGTCCATCATAAGAAGTTCATGGTACCACGTGTTCACTACTTACTTGGCCAGAGTAAGCGATCAACACCTGGTATACATGACCTTTTTATAATTTTCACATTACACCCCATGTAAGTAATGCCTCTATTTGTTTTTCCTGTAAACAATATCCCGGATAGGTTTTCTATTCAGGTTTTTCCAAGTTTTCAATCTACTTATGCAACTTTCAATTTCTATATATTTGTTGCATATTACTTATTTATGCAATAATTTAAAACGTGCACCTGATAATGCTTGATCTATCAGGCTCTCCTTTTTCCGTTAACCTTGTTCGTGATCCTACGCGATTTAGATCCTTGATGAGTATGCTTTGCTTGTCATACATCGGACCGTTTCATCCTCATATTCGTAATTTGTCCAACTCTCGTCATCTTCAGATGCGAGTGTCCTTCAATTAAAACATTCACAAAGGTTAGTAACATCAACTTCAATAATCGCCCGTATTATAATACAAGGCTTTTTCTACTATACGCGTCAACGCGCGTATTTTCGTCAACTATATCAATCATTTCAATTGGGGTAACGTGTATCACACGATAGCCCTATGTGTTGTTTACAACACTTTAGCATGCTAAACTATTAACATACTTGTACTTACCGGATTTGCGATCAAGCCTCGAACCGAACACCAATCTTTGTTAAGAGCATAAGGTTTAAGTCTAAGCATAGTTTTCCCACCATACTTGAATCTCTTAAACCAAGGCTCTGATACCAACTTGTAACACCCGTTCTTATAAATTAAGGTTTAACGTATCATTTACGAAAAACAGTCATGTAATTAAGATTACATATGCATTGGAAATTACGGGTTTATTAAAACTTTTTACAATTTAAAAAGTATACAACATATCATGTGTACGTTCGTCGTTTAACATAATAACGATACATAGTGCGAAAGCTTATTTCGTGATCGTGTTCGGTTCTTGCTCGTCGCTTGATCTTCATCCGTGCACTCTTGGCATTCACCTATGATCAAAACCAACTTAAAAGTTAGTTTTGATAGTCAAATATTAAGTTCAAACAAGTACAGGGGTTAAAAATGACAAAAATTAACAATTTTCGGAGTTAGGGGGCTAGACGTGACGCCAAGGGCCTAGGTGTCACGCCTAGCCCTGTTTTTCACAGCCTGTTGTTTCAGCTGATGCTGTACATACCCAACACGATCTGATTTCACGGAAACGGCCATAACTTCTTCGTTATTGATCCGTTTTACCCGATTCTTTTTCCTACGCGTCCGTAATTTAATCCTCCATCTTATGGAGTTAAAATCCTACATCCAACATAAGAAATTTTGAGACTTCTAAGCCTTCGACTCGTTACCTTTTTACCAAATTTTAACCCGTTTATGCATTTTATCAAACAAACGTATTTATTTGATTCCTATATCTCATACACTTCTTCAAATTAATGTTACCTACTATATTAGGTTCTAATCATAGGTTTATTACATAATTTAAACCCGTTTTCGCTCGTATGCTTATTTTGACCCGTTAAGGGTATTTAAGCACTTTAAATCTTGAAATCGCTTTCATTCATTTCTAGCATCTTATTCCTACATTTCTTATCGAGTAATCTTCAACTATAACTCTTTGTGTGTTGGATTTCAATGTGTATATCTATATGTTCCGAGTTTTACCCTTCGGATTGTTATTTTACGGCAAGACTCCAATAGAGCTATTTGACTAACGTATTACATCTTTCAACTTCTACACTTATTCTAAGTATTTATTTAATCATGAAACTCGTTTCCAAACAACCTTTAAGGGTTGTTTGTTCAATTTAACCTACAAGGGTATTTTGGTCAATTTTGGTCCTTCTTTTACGACAAAGGACTTCAGATACTTGTTTGACCCAAAAATTCGATCTTTTAACTATAACCTTGTTTAGAAGCCATTATGTTTCTAAAACACTACAATTATAACTTGAATTATTCGGTTTATCTTTAAGATAACCAAATATCCAATTTGACCTTGTTTAACTCTTAGAAAACCTCAAGCTCTACATGATGAATTGAATCATTATACATACCTGGATCGGATCAATATATTGACCCGTTTCAATACCTTGACTTAGTAGCCGCTAAGCAATAGCGATGTGCGTATCCATTTGATATTTATTCCTATAAACATATAACTCGACAAACCATTAGTCGATATTGTCAAAGGGTGATAATTTCACCTTTTGACCCGTTTATTTACCTAGTGACCTTCGTCACTTCCAATAAATGCCAATTTCATGTATTATGCTAATTTAAAGTCTACTAACGAAAATACGAAATCAAGCATAATGTAACGGAACCGTAGTTACGTACCTTTTAAGCATCCTTTCCAAACGCGTATTTCCACCGGCTTGTCCATTTGACGATTCGGATTCCTCGCCTAAAGAGTTCAATTCACAATCCGTTTAGAACCTTTTTTAAAAGTCTTAACGCATAATTTCTTAACATATTCTAATCTGCGTTTTACCAACCTTTACATTTTAACCTTCATTTAGGCGTTTTATCAAACACCCAGCGGGTCAGATTTCTACATAATCTAAACCAAGTTCATGACTTGAGTTTATCACCTTAATTAACTTCAATTAGACTATATACACATATTTTAACATCAACAATTTAGAGATTTCCTCATAATTTCAGTTTACACTAGAACAAGGGTTTTAAATCCTAGTGTTTATCAAGCTCTACTAACATCTTAATCACCCACTATGGTGATTTTGATCCTTACAATTATCATGCAAGAATTTTGACAAGAAATTATCTAGGGTTTGTCCCTAACCCTTATATCACTTTCAAATTCCGTATTTACAACACATAATTAAGCTCAACACTCAATTTCAATCACATGCAAGAATTTGGGTTGAATCAAAATGACCTAATTCGACATACCTCACGATCCTCTTGACAAGGTGATCACGATTCTATGTTCAGATTTTGATTTCAACTTAATTTGGGCCTTCAATTTGAGAGTTTAGTAGAAGTTAGGGCTTGGGGGTGAGGGTGTCGCCCTCTTCCTGTTCTTGATCGACCAGAGCCTCATTTGAGGTGTTTGGTTTTATTTTTTTGTTTAAAACTAATAATAATAGTTTCAAGTTTAACAACATTGGTCCCTCCCTTTTGTTTAACATTAAATTTTGGTTATTCTAACCTTATTTCAAGTTATTTCTCGACTTGTAGTTAACTAGGTTATAATTTTCCTAGTTATTCACCTTGTTCAAAAACCCATTTTATTTTAAGTCCCGTTAAATCTCGGGCCTTTTTATATACTTTGCTTTCTCAAAGTATTTCCCATCCTTTTAATAAATATTAGACTTATTTATTTAAATCCTAATATTCACCGGGTAAATTTTACTACTAATGGTATTTTACCCGTCTTTTAGTATTAACGGGGTTTGATTACCAAACCCGTTTTCGGGGTGTTACAAACTTGTAACACCCGACTTAATAAATCAAGATTTTATTAATAAAATACACATTTAAATGCTAAAATGTGACTTTACAAAAACTTTTCAAACTAACATTTCCACATGTTAACAACATTTCAAAAAAATACGACTTAATGTAATTGGATTCGTCGTTTTTAAAGATACGACGAAACGCCGCGTGGAAGCTTGTATTTTATCGTGTTCGGTTCCTCATCGAGCTTGATCTTCATCCGGGCACTCATGACATTCACCTATCATCAAAACCAACTTAAAAGTTAGTTTTGATAGTCAAATATTAAGTTCAAACAAGTACAGGGGTTAAAAATGACAAAAATTAACAATTTTCGGAGTTAGGGGGCTAGACGTGACACCAAGGGCCTAGGTGTCACGCCTAGCCCTGTTTTTCATAGCCTATGCCTTCAGCTGATGCTGTACATTCCCAGCTCAACCCGATTTCACGGAAACGGCCATAACTTCTTCGTTATTGATCCGTTTTACCCGATTCTTTTTCCTACGCGTCCGTAATTTAATTCTCCATCATATGGAGTTAAAATCCAACATCCAACATAAATAAATTTTGAGACTTTCAAGCCTTCGACTCGTTACCTTATTATCAAATTTTACCCGTTTATGCATTTTATCAAACAAACATATTTGTTTGATTCCTACATCACCTACACTTCTTCAAATTGATATTAACTACCATTTTAGGTTCTAATCACAAGTTTATTTCACAATTTAAACCCGTTTTCGCTCGTATGCTTATTTTGACCCGTTAAGGGTATTTAAGCACTTTCGAGCCTAAAATAGCTTTCGATCAACTTACATAAAAGTTATGGTGTTTAAAAAATTATGGTGGTAGTTAGTTTTTTTATAGGAGGATAAAGTGTAACTACTAATTCATCATCCATAATTAAGTTAAAAATAAAGGACTTAAAGTGTAATTAAGATGAAAAGATTAAAGTGTAATTAGTGTTTGAAAGACTAATTTACTCTCAATTTAGGGTTGTACCTTATACATTAAACTAAAAAAATTAACATTTGGATATCTTAAAATATCTTTCGCTCATACATATAATATAATTTAGATACAGATTAGTTTCTAATAAATAATCATACTTAATTAAATGTATTAAAAGTGCAATTGGGGGAGATTAAACTTAAATTGGTGAGTTTTGCACCCAATGGGTCTTTTTGAGTTGAATAATGGTCGCAAGGGTTTAATTTAAGAGTAAATTGCCATTTTAGTTCCTGAGGTTTGTCCTAAATTGTCATTTTAGTCCAAACAGTTTTTTTTTCTTCTCTGGGTCCCTGACGTTTCCCATTCTTTACCATTTTGATCATCTGGCCTAACTCCATCCATAACACCAGTCAAAGGGTATTTTTGGTCACTTATAATTAAATTTTGTTTTTCTTTTTTGCCATTTTAATGATAATTATATTTTGGTCTCATAATTTATAATATATATAATGATAATTAATATATATGCATACTGTGTGTATATAAACCGACAAAAAAGAAAAGAAATCTTCCACCCACCACCACACCACACTCCACCACCATTGCTACCCACCCCACCACACCAGCCATCCCCACCATTGCTGGATCTGAAACCACACCACACCAGCCATCATCAACACCCCATCTCTCCAACTATCTCTCTCTTTGTCTTTGGAAATCACCACCACCACATGGTTACCACCCCGCCCCATTATCACCACCGCCACCACACCATATCACCACCAGTCCACCACCAACCCCACCCTCTCCCTGAACGATAATTTGCATCAGAATTCAACAATCAAATTCAAAATACAGAGTCAAAGATGAGATACAATTTATAGAGTTTACAATCAAAAATCAAATCAGGAATCTTGCTCTTTGTTCATTGATTTTCAAACTCAGATCTTCTTAACGGAATAATGAAACTAACAAACTCGAAAAGCTACCTTGAAGCAAAACTGAGATATGAGATATGAGATCTGATCTCAGAGTTGCAGGTCGCGCGTCGATTTTCCGGCCATCTCAAGCGGTACTATTTGGTGGTGTTTGACGGTTTTAGGGTGATGGTGGTGTGTGATGGCTGTAGGGTGATGGTGGAGGAGGTGGTGGTGTGTGTGGCAGAAGTAAACGGTGGTCTGTGGCGGAGGTGAGCGGTGGTGGGTGACGGTGGAGGTAGAGGTGGGTGGAGGTAGTGGTTGTGAGGGTTTTGCAGAGAAGGGGAAAGAGATTTAGTGAGAGAGAGAGAGAGATAGATACGAGATTTGTTTTATTTTAATAACTTAAAGGAGGTTTTTTATACATTAATATGTATTTTTATAATTAAAGATTTCTTTATATGTAAAAATAATAAAAGAAAAAACATATATATGTAAAAAGGATTGGATGTAAATGGCAAAAACAAAATATAATTGTAAAGTGACCAAAATACCCTTTAACTTAACTGGGTGTTATGGATGGAGTTAGGCCGGATGATTAAAATGGCAAAGAATGGGAAAAGCCAAGGACTCAGAAAAGAAAAAAAAACTATCTGAACTAAAATGGTAAATTGGGACAAATCTCGGGGACTAAAATAGAAATTTACTCTTAATTTAATGAGTTAAATGCCCGGATAGTCCCTGTGGTTTGTCATTTTTTCACCTTTAGTCCCTAACTTTTGAAAATTACAGTTATAGTCCCAAACTTTTCAATTTTCATTCCCGGATAGTCCCTGTGCCTAACATCAGTTAGTTATCTCAGTTAAGAGGGTGTAAAATGACAAAATACTCTTTCCTTAAAAAGGATAAAGCACATGCACTATCACCATGTCTCTCCTTGAACACCAATTTTGAAGATTCCACCTTATGTCCTGTGTAACATAAACTGTCTTCTTTCTTTCTGTAGGATTTTCAATATTTGTTTCTTTTTCATTCTCATGGGCTGGTAATTCCTTGAAGCTGATATGAAATATTGTCATTTCAAAGTGGATAAGATGATTATGAAATCTTGTGACCTTGTTCTAGCTTTTGGGAGTTTTTTTCTGCTTGGTATTTGACTATTTTCTGCTTGGTGTTTGAATAAATAAACAAAACGAACCCACCGAAGTATGGTAATCAACTACTCGTTATGGATCCTTTGAAAAGCCCTTCAAACCTGCAATCGATTCTGAACTCGCGCCACATCACCTCTATTCCACCAGAAACTTACCCGGATTTTTGTTCTTGTTTGTGTCCGGTTTCAGATCACTGTTAACGGGATTTTTGGGTTGTATTCCGGTGAGTTTATTCGATTGGGGGTTTTGGCTTTGTGGTTTCGGTAAGAATACGAGTAAGAAAGATGGGTATTAATGCGTGTGATGTATGTTTAAAACCCTAACTCTGGGTTCTAGGATTTGATCAACTTTGCAAGTTATGATTTTGGGGACAGAAAATCAATTAAGTAGATCTGGGTTTATATGCGAGGTTTCAAGTGGTGTGGGATGTTGATGGAGAAAGAGAGGTGAGAAGGAGATAGGGTGAGTACTTTTTCTTTTAGTCCCTGGAAATTTGAAATGAAAAAAAATGCCTCTGATGTTATTTTGTTTTGAGTAAGGGTATTTTTGTCATTTCATACCCTCTTAACTGAGAAAACTAACTGAAGTTAGGTACAGGGACTATCCGGGAACGAAAATTGAAAAGTTGGGGACTATAGCTGTAATTTTATAAAGTTAGGGACTAAAGGTGAAAAAAAGGCAAACCACAGGGACTATCCGGGCATTTAACTCTAATTTAATTTTTACATATTTTTAACAACTTTTTGTACCCAAATATTATCTAATCTTATACATGTAAAGATTTAAACACACCAGTCTTGTGGAGACAAATATCTTAGTACTAAACCACTAGCTCATATACACCTAAATTAATGCCTATAGCTAGATGAGGTTCATTAAAGTTGGTTAATGGAGTTAATAGGTAAAATAAATGGGTTATGTATGATTTTGGTTGATTTTTAGAAAGTCGATATATTTTGAAGAGATATGTGTAATCAAAGTGTTTTAAATGCTCTGTTTAAGCCTTCCAACCTATTATTTCTCGTTATATAAAGCCCCTGTTTGAGTTATTAAGGATCTTGAAGCTAAAATAAGGAACTTTCTTTGGGGTGGAGATGGTTCTGTTAAGAAATTACATTGGGTGGCATGGGAAAGAGTTTGTCTTCCGGTTAAGAACGGTGGTTTGGGTTTGAGTAAACTAAAAAATATTAATATGGCTCTTTTGATCAAGTGGGGCTGGAGGTTTATTAACGACAAGAACAAGCTTTGGTGCAGAGTTGTTGCTGCTTTACATAAGAACAGGAGCACCGGAGATTACATTCTGGTTAAGAAATCCCTTGGGGGAGTGTGGTACAACAATGTGCAGGTTTTGAACAAGCCGTTTAACAACGGGGTGCCGCTTAAATTATTGTTCAAAGCTAGAGTGGGAGACGGGGAATGCACGGAGTTCTGGCGAGACAACTGGATTGGAAATAGGCCGTTATCGGAAGTCTTTCCCAACTTGTTTAAGCTCGAGGAATGCAGGAACTGTAAAGTTAGTATGTGTTTTGGTAACGCAGGGGAAGGGACTCGGTTTATCTGGAGGTGGAAGAGACCGCTGGCTTCGGAAGAAGAAATTAATGAACTCGTTAACCTGTGTTCGTTAATTCTGCAGGTTAATTTGAATCATAGTAGTGATAAATGGGTATGGATGGGTACCGAGGATGGGAAGGAAGAGGCGTTCAGTGTTAAGTCGGCCCGAATGGTTCTGGATCGGATCAATTTTCAACCTGGAACGTTTGTGCCAGACCGATGTAAATGGATCTTGAAGAAATGCAGTGTTTTTATTTGGCGTGCGGCTATGAACAAGATTGCCACAACCGAAGCGTTGAGCCATCGGAACATTATCATTGATAGACAGGATTGCGGCTTGTGTGGTGAAGTTACCGAAAATGTGGAACATCTCTTCACTTCCTGTAAGTTTGCTTCGATGCTGTGGTCGTGGATTGAGAGCTGGTGCAAGTGTGAGCCTTTGGTCATCTTCTCATTTAGGGATCTTATCGATTGTCACAACCATGCGGGATTGGAGGGTAAAAAAAAGAGGTCCTGAAAGGTGTCATTAGAGTGGGTTGCTGGGTAATTTGGAGGGCGAGAAACGAAGTGAGATTTAAGGATAAAGAGATTAAATTGGAGCACATTATCGGAGAGGTTAAGAGGACGGGTTTCTTATGGTATAAAAATAGGAATAGGGGTATTTTGACTTCGTGGGATGATTGGTGTAAATTTGTAAATTTGTAGTTGTTGTTTGCGGTGGCTGCCTCGGTTTGAGGTAGCTTTGTTTGTGTTAATGAAGTTCACTTTTCAAAAAAAAAACAGAAAAACTATATGCATATACATGTGTATGTATGTATGTATGTATATATGTTGTTTTGTGTGTCTTGACTCGAAACTGGATAAAGCATGCACATTACTTGAATTGTTGTCAAACCCCTAGTTAATAAGATATGCTAAATAAATAACCATGTAACATTGTGGGAGGATGAATAAATATGTATTGCTTTGTGAAAAAAAAGTACAACATATAAGTGAAAAATGATATGAAAGTGAGAATGGTGTATAATTTTGGTGTAAAATCAAATGGTGCATCACTTAGAGTAAAAGTGAAAATGGTGTATTACTTGGAGTAAAAGTGAAAATGGTGCATCTCTAGATGTTTTTAAAAGTGAAAACTGTAAAAAGTTAGGGTGAATGGAGGAATTTTAATATTGCATTGTAATGCTTTAAGTTGTATTTATTAGACTATATTATTATATTATTATTAGTGTGAGCCTATGGGTCCACTTTAGGTATTTAGGGTTTCATATTCTCTCTATATATTATACATTGTAACCCGTTAGTCAATAATAATATTCAAGTATTTCACCATTTGACATGGTATCAAAGCCTTAGGGTTTTGTTTACCCTTTTCTTCCCCGTTGCGCCATCACAAAATACAGACCCTAGTCGTCACCACCTTAGAAAAACCCTAGACAGGGTGGCGAGCCGCCACTGCCGTCACCGCCCTGTCCTGCCACTGTTCCTTTTTCGCTTTCTAGTTTCACTTTTTTGTTTAGTTCTAAATAAGTCTCTGTTTTCGGTCCTAGGTTCTTGCCATTATCACCAACTTTATTTTCGGAACACTAGAGTATCGCATGTGTTCAAGAGCGACAATGATGATGCTACGGCTCATCTTATTGATTCCGCCTCTCCGTCATGCCGCTCCTTGCCGCCTCGCCGCCACTGCCTTTTAGACTACAGTCCTCGCCGCGCCTCCTACAGGACTACGGTCCGCCGCCGCGCCGCTACTCGCCATCGCCGCCCTGACGCATTGGATGCTTCTTTGTTAGATTACAGAATCATTCAAAACTGTGGATTCTTATTAAAGATTATGAATTGAAGATTACAAGATTGTGGAATTTTTGAAGAAACTTTAACCGAATCTAAAGACCGTTTTTTATGTTATTCCAGTCTTTGCTTCCATTTCCTTCCCCTTTGACTGCGGGGAGTATTAGGCCATGTGTAGTCATAAAGTCCCTTTGTGGGCGTTATGCGACATGTGTCGTGTCACGTCACACGGGGGCTTTATGTGTCACACCCCCCAAAATACCACATGCGGAAACCCCGTTAAGCGTGTGACGTACCAGGATCTAGCCACCAATCACATTGAACTGTTTACAAATTATTAAAATAAACTCCCATTTATTAAATTAAACATTCCAAATCATCACACAAGTTTTTAACAGGTTCAGCGGAAGCAAATAGAAATTCATTGTTTAATTGTTTCGAAACCAAATGTATGTAAAAAAAGTAAGCCCATCAAGCGTATCCAAGCAGTACGACCCATGACCACTCCAGCAATCCCAGATAGCAAGTCCCTTATCTATAGTACCTAACGACCTGCGAGCATGTAACAAGTGTATCAGACAACGTTGGTGAGTTCATAGTTTTACGAAAACGTTAATTGCCAAGTGTTTAGTTCAGTTCATTGTTAATAATGCTGATAATAACTCGAGTACCGTACAAGATGGCTTCCAGATTATTTTGCCCATCCCCAATGCCCCCTATCTAAGCATTGGTCATGATTAAGGTCATTAGTTTACGCCCGTCCTCTCAGGTACGGTGTGAGGTTGCCAAGCCTAATAGCGCTATCAACTAATACCCCGTTACCTCTCAGGTAACTATTCGGTAGAATATGAGACTTAAGGTGATAGGAAATGAGTGTATTATCTAACATTCTAGTTTTTACCTAAAAGACTTATTCCTCTCAGGAATACCCAATGATTGTCCCACCCACTGGGACGCATGCTCAAGAGGAATGAACTCACCTTAGATTTGCTCGGTATGTTAAGTTACCCGTCCAAGTTGGTCAACCCAAACCCTACCGTGGTTACCAAACAATATCAGTTTCACAATCATTCAAGTCATGTATTTTACACAGTTTGCATCTAACACAAAGATCACTGTTCAACATGTAGCACATATCCAATTCTCATACAAGTCCACATCCCATGTGCATGTCACTTAACAATATATAACAGGAGAGTGTTCTACTTACACAAGTCAAGTCAGATTTCTCATTCTTAATCAGCATGGTTATCATGCAACAACAGTATTTTATAAACACAGGTGTCCATCATCACATACATCATGATCTGTTTACTGTTCTGTTCATTTACTCTTATGGCAAAGAATCCTAGCAATGAAGGACTGTCCTTCGTCGAGACGGTGAGTGACGAAGTATCTAATCTTCGTCGTGACGGGATTCGGCAAAGTATTCAATCTTTTTCGAGATGGAGTTCGGTGAAGTACCCAATCTTCATCGAAATGGAGTTCGGCGAAGTACCACAAAGGTTCGTCAATAATCACATAACAACAGTTAACACATTTTCAGCAGGATTAATGGATCAACCAACAGTTATTTTACAAGTTTAAACAACACTAATTATGAACAATCATCAACTACCCAAAACATAACAGTTCCCATTTAACATACAATTCTAATCAGACAATAATCACTGAAACACACAAGAATCTTCGACACTTTCATCATACAAACCCTAATTACGTAGTCATTGTTCATACAGCCGATTAACAATGGAATATTATGTACACAAGATCCTACATATTCATACAAAATCATCACAACACGAATCCACATATCAGGTATTAATCCAACGAACGAGAACAAGACACTAACCGAAATACGGGATTGATTAGTTTGTTTGGAGATGAAGGGCTTCGAGACCTAGATGCCGTCACGCAGAGAGAGTGAGTCTTAGGGTTTGTGGGATTTGCAGTTACGTGATATGATAAGTCATACGCACAAAATAACAATCAGGCCATTCTGGGCCTCGAATAGTCTGGGCCGAAGGCCCCTTTTTGGCGAAGTACATTCTTCGCCACGATGGGTGTATGACGAAGAATCAACCTTCGTCGAAGGTTGATTGTGACGAAGGACCACTCTTCGTCGAGGGGTTGTTGTGACGAAGAACTACTCTTCGTCGACTATGTTTCTCAATTAGGGTTAAGCATAATTATAAACATTACACAATACTTAAGTTTTCATGCAACACTCAAACGTAATAATACTTTAAGCATTCCAATATCATGCACAAGATACAACATAAAATGAATTGTGAAACAAGTAATGCGTAAAGGAAAGGCCTTGAAATCTTGAGTTGTCACATCATCCCCAACTTGAAAGAAATTTCGCCCCGAAATTTGACCAGTAACACAAAGCGGCAAAGTGTTAGATTAGGATGAATGTGGATCTTCCTCGGGTGCCACATCATCCCCAACTTGAAAGGGAATTTCGTCCCGAAATTCACCAGTTGCATCAGATTTAGATTGGTCAGTTGGGAATAGGTTAGGATACTTGAGCTTCATCTGATCTTCGCGCTCCCACGTGAACTCCGTTCCACGTCTTGAGTTCCAACGGACTCTCACGATTGGAATCCGACTATGCTTACGAACCTTTACTTCCCGATCCATGATTTCGATGGGTTCTTCGACAAACTGCAATTTGTCGTCGATTTTCAGTTCTTGAAGCGGTACTACAAGTGTTTCATCGGACAAACACTTCTTTAGTTGCGAAACATGGTAGACATCATGAACGTTACCCAACTCAGCAGGTAACTCGAGCTTGTACGCCACTTTACCAATACTTTCCAAAATTTTGAATGGCCCAACATAGCGTGGATTAAGTTTGTCGCGCTTCCCAAAGCGTACCACACCCTTCCAGGGTGAGACTTTCAACATAACACGATCACCTACAGTGAACTCCAAGGGTTTCCTATGCTTGTCAACGTAGCTTTTCTGATGGTCACGCGAAAACGGATCTCGTAGAGAGGATCGGGCCACTCGAAACGCGGAGACTGGGCTTGTGGGCCTTGGGCCCAAGCCCAAAGCCCACTACATAAACTCTTAGTATATAAGTGGGGTCTACCCCTTATTTCCTTCATTTAATCACAAACAAACACACAGACCTTAAGTCTGTCTCTCTCTCTCTCGTGACCATACACCGGCGACCGGAGCCGGAGATGATGACCGAGCTCCGGCGCCTCTCGTCTTCTCCGGTGGTCGCACATCAGACTCCAAACCTCCATTTCCTCTCAATCTCCAACCACAGCCGCATACCCATTTTCCCCTCTCTCGGTTCCGATGTCGGCGGCGGAGGAAGACGTGCCGCCGTGAGCGGCGGCGGTGGTGACTCTGAACGACGGTAAACCCCCTCTCTATTTCACTTCCGGCGAAGGTGTACCGGCAACAACAAGGACCCGATGTAACACCTGTGTCATTTCAACCATCAAACAAATGCCCAACCAGTGAAATATTGTATTTCATACTTGGGATTTGTAAAAATATGTGTATCGTTTACACATATCAATTCTTGTTCGATTTCAAACACTATATCGCTTTCTGGAAGGTTATACGCGCACTGATGCGTAAATATAACCAGTTTAATGCAACGAACACTCCGTAATAGTGAAATAGGCTTAACATACCTTAAATAACCTATACATAACTTAGATATAAGTTTTGGAAGGTTTGGTGTGGTGAAATCAAAGTTAAATCGCTTACAGGGACTAAAGTTGACAAACTGCGAAAGTATGCCAATTTGAACTGTAACAGACCTTCCGGAACATGACCATAAGTTAAACATACCATAAATATCCTTTACATAGCTTAGAAATAGGCTTTGAGGGGTTCGGTGTGCTAAAATAAACTTTTGGGTCATTCAGGGACTAAAAGTGTCAAAAAGTGCACAAGTTTGCATTTTCGCGCATAACTTACGTTCTGAATACATCCGGACATCCAAAAATTTATGTGAGCATGACTACATTATATTTTAGTGTTCTCCTTAAGAAAAATCCATTCGTCGCGTCATTTGGATCGTTTTTCGCGCTTGTGCGCATTCCGTCGTAATTAAGCGAACATCGCGTTCGTACGGCTAAACGAACCGACATCCGAGATATTTTTGAGCATGTTTTAAGTTCCCTATACTTTAACTTCATTTTAGAGCTTTGAAATGGGGTTAACGGGCCTTAAACGTGTCGAAAATGGGCTGATTGCACTGCAGGGACCAAAACTGTAAATCTGCCAAAGTTTTACCTTACAGACCTCAACATTGGCAGCTTTGAGGTCCGTAAGCTTATGTCTGCACATCAGAAACTTCTAATCCAGCTGTTAACAGCTGTTACCCACTCCTAATCACTTTGCCACATGTTGATCTCTTATGGTGAGTGACCAAATGAGCCACCATAAGGTTCCGACAAGTGTACGCATGAGATTAAGGCACGATATTCGACAAACGATCCTAACGGTTACCCGAAAACTATAAATACCCCATCACCCCCAACCTCATTACTTACAATAATCTGATCTATTTGACTCTAAGTTGGAACCATTGTTTCATACCTGAGTTATTGTGATCACGATTAGCATTCGGGGACCCTTCGTAAGTATTCTTTCGTTCTTTTCCTTATTTTTACTGCTTTTCGAGTCAGAAAGTCAAACTTTGTTTGACTTTCAGCGTTGACCAGTAATGGTCAATGCGAAGTTCGCTAGAACTTCGCAACGTGATTGTAATCACGATGGTCATAGTCCCTTGGGACTATGCCTACTGATTACCACGTTGTCTAGGGTCGTAGGGTAAGCGATCTGATAAATCGCTTATACCTCGAACCCGACCCAGTTTGGTCGATCATTAGGATCCGACCAAACACATTAGGTGACCATAGTAGGTAGGGAATAACCTTCCGAGGTTATACCCTATGGTCACATCGTTTAAGTAGTTGTATGATAGGTAGTTTATATGCCTTAGGTAAATTACCAGAATACCCTTTTCATGTATAATTGGTATTTAAGCATATGTAACCTAAACCTTTGTCACATAACTGATTATGTAACATGTTTAAGGCATATAACACTTGTCATAGGACTAGTTAGGCGGTCCGAACGCGTTTCACGCGAACGACGCGTTAAAGTAGCATAAGCTACCTAAACGGGTCGTAATGGGTCGAAATCACTCAGGTTAAGTTTCATTTAGTATGTAGGCTTTGTTAAACCAAATGACACGAGTCTCTACACTCGTTTGGTTTACAAACCCTAATGCTACTCAATCTTCCGATCTAGGTCCGGTTTATTAACATAGTTACCTATACTAGGTGCCGTTTGATATCCGCGATCTCTAGCATTGTTTAGTTGTTACTCAAGGACTACTAAGCAATCTCAGGTGAGTACATAGACCCCTCTTTTACTGTTTTCCAAACTGTTTTGGGGTGGAACACATGTGCCTACTTGTTACTTTCATGCTTTCCTGTTTTGACATCATATACTTGCTATGTTCATTAGTACATTATAGTACATGATTTCATTACATTTCATGCTATGTATGCCCATTGTGTGCGTACTTAGTACATTGTTTTACATTACATTTTATGCTATGTATGCCCATTGTGTGCATACTTAGTACATCGTTCTACATTACATTTCATGCTATGTATGCCCATTGTGTGCGTACTTAGTACATTGTTTTACGTTGCTTTTCTGTTGCATATGCTTATCCAGCATATGAACACATTATACTACATATTGAACCGTTGTAATCATTTGACTGTGATCCGTTGATATCTGTGAACCGTTTGTATCTGTGAACCGTGTGAACCGTATTTGACATAGACATTTCGGCATAGACATTTTAACATGATTGACATTTGATCATGCATTTCCCACAAAACATAACTTTGATTTAAACCAAGTTTTACTTCAATACTTTGTTTTTGTGCATATGGTTTAGTTGAGACATTTCACTTGCCATACATGACATTTTGACATAGACATTTGACATGGATATTTGACATAGACATTTGACATGGATATTTGACATAGACATTTTGACATTGTTTGGTTTGATTAAGTGATTAAGTAACGATGCGTGTGTAATATGATACAAGCATGGTGGATACGCCGCTGGTACTTCCTATATATAAGTGTTTGTATGGTATTACACATTGTAGCGTTATTTGAATCATTTCAGTTGATACATATAACATTTTATACAAATAACATACTTTTCACAAGACATTGTTTTACAAACAACTTATCTTATACAAAATCCATTTTTACTATGGTTATTCATTTAACCATACATTATTCATTTATTTATACATATCATCTGAACTCATTGTTTTTCAAATGATTTACAAAACAAAGCAAATTACAAGGTTCATGACTAAACATTTTCTCAAACATAAGTCATGGAACCTATTTTCACAAAACCTATGTATCTCACAGGCATTTTTATGCTGACGTACCTATTTTCACATGTGTTTTTCAGGAACTGTTGCATAAGATGATCAAGATACACATAGGCAGACTTGGGCTTTAGTGACAATAAAAGATGCAAGACTAGTTAATTATGTTGTATTTCATAGTTTGATAAGACATTGTAACACTTTTAATCAATAAAACGAAACTTCAATTGCCATGGATTTGAAACAATTAATTCTGTTACAACACTCCCCGACGTTTCCGGCACGTTTCGTATGTTCTACGTGGTCGGGGTGTGACACCCGATGGGTCAGAAGTTCGAGAAACCACCACCACAGCGGCGATGTTGTGGTGGATGGTGTCGGCTAGCAGCAGACGACAGAGAGAGAGAGAGAATCGACGGTCGGAGTCTCGGACCGGCGGTCGGTTCATTTATCAAGCAGTCTTTGCCTTGGTCCGACGGGTATCACGGGTTCGCAGTGGTTTGTGTCTTTATCCGACGAGTTATTCCGGTAATCACCTCCTATTTATTTTATTTCTCGTAAAATCGAAGATGATGATGATTATTTTGTTTATATGGCCACTGTTGTTGACAAAGATGATGATTGGTTCTAGTCGTTTCAGTCACGGCTCAGGTCTACAAGTCAACAGCTCCGGTTCGGCTTCGGTCCGTGGTCTTGGTTCGGTTTAACTCGGTCAAACCGAGTCAACTCAGTCAACTTGGGTCAACGGGTCAGACCTGGTGTGGTTCGGGTTCAGCTTAGGTCGAGTTCGGTTCGGTCAGATTTGTCAACTTCAGATGTGGTTCAGGTCAACTCGGTCCACTCAGACAACGCGAGTCAACCCGGTTGACTCGGTCAACTGGTCAACTCAGCTTTTCGACACGAAAAATTGATAAAGATTATTAGTGACGCGAATAGATAATTACGTTAATTAATGGTTTTTATAATATTACCGTGAAAACGAGCTCGAACCGAATAAATTGACGAAAATATTAGTTAAAGTTACTTGGTTTTATTTACGATATTGTTTATATAACTTGATCATACATTTATGGTGTTTGAATTTTGATTGAATATTGATAAAATAACGACAACTCGTGTTGTCGGGGGCATCCAAAACCAGAGGAAACTCTGCCCGTTTTTTTTCCGAGAAAACCCGAAAACAAAATGTGTTTTTATTGTAAAACGAGAACTATCTAAATTAAACGACTTTTATGAAAAGAAACACAAAAAGATATTACTTTCAACGACACTTTGTAACTTGCGAAAACGATGATTCGAAAATTCTCTTACAAAAATAAGTATTGATTGTATACTTTTGTTCCGAACATCAAATAATTCGATTCTTTTATAAGAATAAATATAATTATATATTTATTTCAATTACCAAACAACACGAAATCGTTTTATAAAAATAAATATAGAATATATTTATTTCAAACATCGAACAATACGAAACCGTTTCATAAAAATGAATATAGTTTATATTTATTTCAAATATCAAACTACACGACGCTTGTTTTTATAAGATAAATAAAGTTGCATATTTATTTCAAATACCAAACGACTCGAATTCGTTTTATAAAATAAATATAGTTTATATTTATTTCAAATTTCGTACAACGCGAATTCTTGTATAAAAATAAATATAGTTATATATTTATTTTCGAACACGGCAACTCGATGACAATTTTATAGAATAAATATAACTTTTTATATTTATTTCAAACGCCGAAACGGCATATACATATATTTTAGCAAACATATATACAAGACGTAATATATATAATAAAAGTGTATTATATATTACTTTCATACGAACATTTCTATATACACAAAAAACTTCTAGGGACGACAAGCGATCTTAACGATATATTTATATGTTTTGATATAAATATTTACTTATTTTTAAATATCTCGAGAATTAAGTCTTTTCAAGACTTATTAGTTATTATCGACGATAAACGATACTTATCAAATATGACCTAATCGTTTCCATTAACCTAACAACTTAACCGTCGAATCGTTCGATCAACGATTCGGTACAGCTCGATGACACGTAGTTTAGTTACTGTGTTTATTTAGAAACTTATAAGATATTCCGTGTTAGGAATATTGTAGAATGCACGCTAGCGAGTCTCATCTTGGAAACGACATCACGAAGTCGTAATTAGCTAGCTTTGCACAAGGCAATTCAGGTGAGTTCATAACCCCCCACTTTTTACGGTTTTACATTTTTATAAATGTTTTCGGGGGTGGAAAGACATGCAAGTTTTTGCAAAAGTAAACAATTTCTCGATAAACGAAAACTTATTTCTAAATCATGTTACGAATGGATTTCAAGGACCTCAAATGGTTTACGAATGATTCATACTAAATATACCGGTTTTACAAAACAAATGCGTATTATCGAAATGTGAATGATTTTCATGACTAGGGACGGGATCGTCCTAGTTATAATAATGGGACTGGGTTGGTCTGCGTTTGAAGAACGGGACACCCAGTGAGTTCATGACCCCCTTTTCTTTTAACTATTTTCAGTTTTATAACTTCGGGGGTGAAGTACATGTTACAAACTATTTACAAACGTTTATATCTGGTATAGTTAGCTAAGGAAAGGTACTGCTAGATCATCTGAGTGGTGGGTACAACGCTTAAGACCATTAATCCTCGTTGTAGGACCGAGGGACATGAGTGATAGATCTTTTTGGGTGTAGCGAGCCCCACCCATGTGGACCGGGGTTTGGCCCATGAGGTGACTATGTCTTACAGTCGGAAGCCCGGTGCAAAATCTGCTAGGTTTGAGCCTTCCTGCATCACGTCACATATATTAATGGCCTTGCAAACCATTAATCGATCTGTTTTCCTTGTTTGCTTTCGTACAGAGGTTTTACAAATTACATACCATGTTTTATACAAATTCAAAGCATAGGATTATGCGGGCATGAAGTCAAAGTCAGGGTGGGCATTGACGGTTATACAAACTTTATAAATACAAGAGTTTACAAATACATGGTTCTACGAAGATAATGCGTTACAAATACAAAGTTTCCATATAACTTGACAAGAAAATGATTTTTAAATTCGTTTTCTCAATAATATTTCACAAACCAGTTATTCAAAAAGATTTATTTCAAATCTTTTCCAAAAAGACTATGAACTCGCTCAACTTTATGTTGATTTTTCGCATGTTACTTTCTCAGGTTACTTTCTCAATTTATGGCACGGTTGGAATAGGAGAACCATTGGAGATTCGAGTACTTTGTGGACGTTCGTTTTCTAGAAGTTTTAGCTTTATTTGCTTCCGCCGTGCAATGAAGATACCGGTTCAGTCACGCTAAGCTTTGATATTTCGGGGTGTGACAGATTGGTATCAGAGCTATAGGTTATAGCGAATTAGGTTTCTGTAGAGATACCTAGGCTCTAACCTCACTTTCCTCTGGGGACTTATATTTTAAGACATTGAATACGTACAGAACGCCTAGTACTCGAATATGGTCTCCAACCGTTACCGAAAAACAAACAATCAAAATTTTGTTTTCAAACATACGCTAAAGTGGTGTTTTACACACGGTACACACAAAAATTACATACAGTACACAAAACTCTGAGAGTTTAGGAAACATGCATATGAAACCTTTGGAAACTTTTGTTGAAGTTCATTAAAGGTCATCACGTAGGAACCGTGAATATTCACTCGGGCACACACTATTATCCATATTGTCTATGATATTTTAACTTCTCGAGCAGGCAGCCTACGCATAACGAAATGCTAGTGCACGAGAATACATGGAACTCAAATTTTACGTAAACGGATGTCGGAGTACATCACATTCTACGTGGAACGAAACGCTAGTGCACAGGTATACGTGAAACTTAAGCTATACATCAACGAAGGATGAAGTACGTTGTCACACCCCGACCGCGTAAAACAACAAACCGGGGCGGAAACATCGGGGCGTGTCGCGACAGAATTAATTGTTTCATAACCATGGCACACAAAGTGTATTTTATTTATCAACAAGGGTGTTACATTGTTTCAAACAGGAAATTAAAGAGTTCAGAACATAATTAAACATAGTCTATCTTCTTTTAAAGTTTCTAAGGCACAGGTCCGCCCTAGTATCATGATCAACATCCTATGGAAAAGCACCTGAAAACACATGTGAAAATAGGTACGTCAGCATAAAAATGCCGGTGAGATACATAGGTTTTATGAAAATAAGATTCATGACTTTTGTTTGAGAAAATGTTTAGTCATGAACCTTGTTATTTGCTTTGTCTTGTAAATCATTTGAAAACAATAAGATCAGATGATATGTATAAGTAATTGTCAGGTTAAATAAATAACCATGTAAAAATGTGTTTGTATAAGATAAGTTGTTTGTAAATCAATGTCTTGTGAAAAGTATGTTATTTGTATAAAATGTTCTATGTCTCAAACTGAAATGATTCAAGTAACGTTACGCCATGTAATACCATACAAACATTTATATATAGGAAGTACCAGCGGCGTATCCACCATGCTTGTATCATATTACACACGCATCGTTAACTTAATCACTTAATCAAACCAAACCAACCAATGTAAGAAGTCTATGTTTAAACCAAATTGTCAAATGTATTGAATAATATGTCAAAGTGTTTATGTCAAGATGTAAACCATGTCAAATGTCTATGTCAAATATCCATGTCAAATGTCTATGTCAAATATCCATGTCAAATGTCTATGTCAAATATCCATGTCAAATGTCTTTGTGTGAAATGTCTATGTCAAAATGTCATGTATGGCAAGTGAAATGTCTCAACTAAACCATATGCACGAAAACAAAGTATTGAAGTAAAACTTGGTTTAAATCAAAGCTATGTTTTGTGTAAATGCATGCAACTATTTAATATGAACATTTATGCGGTATTGTGAATATGCATACATCCAAGCCTGGCGACTGTGGTGATAAAACCCTTTAAACAAATTAAAGGTCTATCTGTCTTAATGTCAACGAATTCGGTCATTCCTTTCTGTCCCCTTACCCTGGGATGTCCGGAACGGGATTTGTCAATTCCTATGGTACCACTACCTACTAACGAACGGCGTAGCTAATGTTAATGGATATATTGTCCCATGTAAACAAACCAAATGTCATAACAAAATGTGAGCATGTGAAAACAATGCACTAAGTATGTAATCAAATGAACATACATAGCGTGAAATGTCATGTAAAACGATGTACTAAGTAATGCACACAATGGGCATACCTAGCATGAAATGTCATGTAAAACGATGTACTGAGTAATGCACACAATGGGCATACCTAGCATGAAATGTAATGTAAAACAATGTACCAAGTAATGCACACAATGGGCACACCTAGCATAAGATGTAATGAAATCATGTACTATAATGTACTAACGAACATAGCAGTATATGAAGTGAAAACAGGAAAGCATGAAAGTAACAAGTAGGCACATGTGTTCCACCCCAAAACAGTTTGGAAAAACAGTAAAAGAGGGGTCTATGTACTCACTTGGGATTGCTCAGTTGTATAAAGTTAACCACCAAGCAATGCTAGAGATCTCGGAATCAAACGGCACCTAGTATAGGTAACTATGTTAATAAACCGGACCTATCTCGGAAGACTGGGTAGCATTAGGGTTTGTAAACCAAATGAGTGTCGGAACTCACGTGATATGGTTTAACAAAGCCTACATGCTAAATGAAACTTAACATAATTGTTTACGACCCATTACGACCCGTTTAGGAAGCTTATGCTACTTTAACGCGTCGTGCGCGTGAAACGCGTTCGGACCGCCTAACTAGTCCTATGACAAGTATTATATGCCTAAACATGTTACATAATCAGTTACGTGACAAAAGTTTAGGTTACATATGCTTAATTACCAATTATGTATGAAAAGGGTATTCTGGTAATTTACCTAAGGCATATAAACTACCTATCATACAACTACTTAAACGACGTGACCATAGGGTATAACCTCGGAAGGTTATTCCCTACCTACTATGGTCACCTAATGTGTTTGGTCGGATCCTAATGATCGACCAAACTGGGTCGGGTTCGAAGGTATAGGCGATTTATTAGATCGCCTACCCTACGACCCTAGACAACGTGGTAATCAGTGGGCATAGTCCCAAGGGACTATGACCAACGTGATTACAATCACGTTGCGAAGTTCAAACGAACTTCGCATTGACCATTACTGGTCAACGCAGAAAGTCAAACAAAGTTTGACTTTCAGACTCGATAAAACAATAAAATAAGGAAAAGAACGAAAGAATACTTACGAAGGGTCCAAGATTCAAAGGTTCAAAGGTGTGAGTTTTTGGGTGTGATGTTGGTGGGTATTTATAGGAAATGGTCCACCGCTAGGATCGTTTCTTGGAGAAGGAGGCAACGATCAAGGCCGTACACTTGTCGGAATGTTATGGTGCCTAAAATGCCACTAACCATAAGGATTTGACATGTGGAAGGGTGTTGGAAGGTGCTAAACAGCTGCAACCAGCTGTTAAATGCATTTAATCTGGTCTGTTACTCGGATGCGGCCCGCTTCAGGATGTTATAAACACAATGCGGGCCGCTTTGGCCTGTCTGATCAGCAAACTTGTTTCAGAAATGACAGTTTCAGTCCCTGCACGTGTTTAAGGCCTTTTCCGACACTTCTAAGGCCCGTAAAGCCAACTTTAAGGCCCTAAAATGTTGCCTAAACATTGTGGACATGAAACATGTTCAAAAATATGTCGGATGATGGTTCGTTTGGTCGTACGAACGCGATGTTCGCTTAATTACGACGGAATGCGCATAAGCGCGAAAAACGATCCAATAGACGCGACGAATGGATTTTTCTTATGGCGAACACTAAAATATAATGTAGTCATGCTTACATAAATTTTTGGATGTCCAGATGTATACAGAACGTAAGTTATACGCGAAATTGCAAACTTGTGCACTTTTTGACACTTTTAGTCCCTGAATGACCCAAAAGTTTATTTTAGCACACCGAACCCCTCAAAGCCTATTTCTAAGCTATGTAAAGGATATTTAAGGTGTGTTTAACTTATGGTCATGTTCCGGAATGTTCGTTACAGTTCAAATTGACATACTTTCGCAGTTTGTCATATTTAGTCCCTGTAAGCGAATTAACTTGTTTTTGTCATACCAAAGCCTTCAAAACTTATTTCTAAGTTATGTAAAGGTTATTTAAGGTATGTTGAGTATATGTTGATGTTCCGGAGTATTTCTCGCCTTAAACTGAGTACGTTTACGCACTAGTTTGCGTATAACTCTCCAGAAAGCGATGTAGAGTTTGAAATTACATAAAAGTCAAAACATGAAAAATGTATAACATAACAAAACAAACATTGGGATCAAATAACATTGTTTTATTGATAAAAGAACTGTTCATAGTGATAACAAGCACAGTTGTTACAGTCTCCCCTACTTGTGGAAATTTCGTCCCGAAATTTATTTAGAGGAAACTCGTGGAAAAAGATGTGGATATTTCGCCTTCATTTGATCTTCGCGTTCCCAAGTAAAATCAGGTCCACGTTTAGCTTCCCAGCGAACTTTGACCAAAGGAATGCGCTTGCGTTTAAGCCACTTGACTTCACGTTCCATGATTTCCACTGGTTTCTCAACAAATTTCAGTGTTTTGCCAACACGAATTTCGTCAAGCGGTATGGAGTAGTTCTCATCAGCTGTACACTTCTTGAGATTTGATATGTGAAAAGTTGGATGAACATTTCCCAGTTCAGGAGGTAACTCAAGTCTGTAGGCTACCTTTCCGATTCTTTCGACGATCTTGAATGGTCCAACGTATCTAGGTGCAAGTTTTCCTTTCTTTCCAAATCTGATCACACCTTTCCAAGGTGAGACCTTAAGTAATACTCGATCACCGACTTGGAATTCCAAGGCTTTGCGTTTTGGGTCCGCGTAAATCTTCTGACGGCTTCTAGCTGCCTGAAGGTTATCACGAACTTTCTTGACCTTGTCAGTTGTCTCTAAAATGAGGGCAGGTCCAGTAAGTTGAGCCTCGCCAATCTCATTCCAGCAGACTGGTGAACGACATTTTCGACCATAGAGAGCTTCGAAAGGAGCCATTTGGATGCTAGTGTGATAACTGTTGTTGTAGGAGAATTCAATCAATTTAAGATGTGAATCCCAGCTACCACCAAAATCGATCACACAAGCTCTTAGCATATCCTCCAGAGTCTGGATTGTTCTCTCAGATTGACCATCCGTTTGCGGATGATAAGCTGTGCTCAGATTAAGTTGGGTCCCCATAGCAGATTGCATGGTTCTCCAAAAATGAGAAGTGAAACGAGCATCTCTGTCAGAAATGATGTTCAAAGGAACACCATGTCGAGCTACAATTTCATCTACATAGATTTGAGCAAGTCTGTCAGTAGGAAAATCCTCACGGATTGGCAAGAAATGCGCTGACTTTGTAAGACGATCAACGACTACCCAGATGGCATCATGACCTTTCTTTGTGCGCGGGAGTTTAGTAATGAGATTCATAGTAATGTTTTCCCATTTCCAAACTGGGATCTCTGGTTGCTCCAATAAACCAGAAGGACGCTGGTGTTCAGCCTTAACCTTAAGACAAGTAAGGCATTTGGATACGTATAAGGCAATGTCTTTCTTCATACCAGGCCACCAATAGTGAGTACGAAGGTCCTTATACATTTTATCTGAGCCCGGATGAATGGAATAACGAGACTTATGGGCTTCATCCATAAGCAAGGTACGAATATCATCCTGGCTTGGGACCCACAAACGGTCCATGAAGTAATATGATCCATTGTCCTTTAGTTCCAGAGCAGGTGTTATGTGGTAAGGAAATTCCTTATCCATCAAACCTTGTGAAACACAAGTTTGTTGAGCTTGAGCAATGCGTGCTTGAATATCGGATCGAGCTTGAATAACAGACTGAATACGTACACAATGAAGTTTAGTACGTTCCTTACGACTCAATGCATCTGCTACGACATTCGCCTTACCAGGATGATAGCGAATTTCGCAGTCATAGTCGTTTAAAAGCTCAACCCAACGTCGCTGTCTCATGTTGAGTTCTTTCTGGTTGAAGATATGCTGAAGACTTTTGTGGTCAGTGAAAACCACACATTTTGTACCGTACAAATAGTGTCTCCAGATTTTGAGAGCAAAGACAACTGCACCCAACTCAAGATCATGAGTGGTGTAGTTCTTCTCATGTATCTTCAATTGTCTTGATGCATAGGCTATGACTTTGTTCCTTTGCATAAGAACACAGCCAAGACCCAATTTCGATGCATCACAATACACAACAAAATCATCATCACCCTCAGGCAATGATAGGACAGGCGCATCGCAAAGCTTCTGCTTCAGGTGTTGAAAAGCTTCCTCTTGTTTGAATCCCCAGAAAAAGGGCATTTTCTTCTGAGTTAGAGCAGTTAGAGGAACTGCAATCTTAGAGAAGTTTTCTATGAAGCGGCGATAATAACCCGCTAGACCAAGAAAAGAACGAACTTCAGTAGGAGTAGAAGGTGTATCCCAATCCTTAATCGCACTGATCTTGGAGGGATCTACATGGACACCTCGTTCGTTGATAATGTGTCCCAAAAATTGAACTTCTTTAAGCCAAAATTCGCACTTGGAGAATTTGGCGAAAAGTTGCTCTTTCTTCAGGAGTTCCAGAGTAAGACGAAGATGCTGCTCGTGATCAGCTCGCGTCTTAGAGTAAATCAAGATGTCATCGATAAAAACAATGACGAACTGATCCAAATAAGGTTTGCAGACCCTATTCATTAAGTCCATGAAAACAGCAGGAGCATTAGTCAAACCGAATGGCATGACTGTGAATTCATAATGCCCATAACGAGTACGGAATGTTGTCTTCGGAATGTCTTCTTCTTGCACCCGAAGTTGATGATATCCAGATCGCAGATCAATCTTTGAAAAATAAGAAGCACCTTGTAACTGATCAAAGAGGTCGTCGATGCGAGGTAAAGGATATCGATTCTTGATGGTAAGCTTGTTAAGCTCACGATAATCGATACACATCCTAAAGGATCCATCCTTCTTCTTGACAAAAAGAACGGGAGCACCCCACGGTGAAAAGCTGGGACGGATAAAACCTTTGTCAGAGAGCTCCTGAAGCTGCTTAGACAACTCTTGCATCTCAGACGGTGCAAGACGATATGGAGCTCTGGCAATGGGGTTTGCACCAGGTACGAGATCAATGCGGAACTCGACTTGGCGTGCTGGAGGTAGACCAGGTAAATCTTCAGGGAATACTTCAGAATAATCCCGAACGACAGGAATATCTGAAATAGACTTACCCTTGCCTTTATCTTCTGTAACATGTGCTAAGAAAGCCACATAGTTCTTCTGCAGATACTTCCGAGCTTTAAAACAAGACATGAGTTTGAGACCACCGGTAGGCTTCTCACCTTGAACTTGCAGAATCTCGCCTGTCGAAAGTGGCACACGAACAATCTTCTTAGAACAAACTATCTCTGCGTGATGCTTGGATAACCAATCCATTCCCACAATAACGTCGAAGCTTCCAAGTTGCATAGGCGTGAGGTCGATAGGAAAAAGATGATCATTAAGATTCAACTGGCAGTTGCGTAGAACAGAATCAAGAATAATGGGTTCACCACTAGCAACCTCTACAGTCAAAGATTTGCCTAGTTTCGTTCTAGACACTCGAAGCATTGGTTCAAAGGACAAAGACACGAAACTCTTATCGGCACCGGAATCGAAAAGAACAGATGCAGGCTGATTATTAATAAAGAACGTACCGTTCACCACATTATCGTCAGCCTGTGCCTCTTGGGCATTCATGTTAAAAACTCGGCCTCGAGCCGGAGCCGGATTCTGGTTCTGGTTGGCTAGCCTTGGGCACCGGTTTCTATAGTGGGTCAGATCTCCACAATTGTAACACGCACCAGGTGGGTATTGTGGTCTTGCAGCTTGACCCTGTTGCGGAGCAGGAGGCTGAGCAACTTGTTGAGCCGGGTTCTGAACCGCGGGATTCTGAGCAGATCGACAAACATTGGCGAGATGGCCTGACTTCCCACAGTTAGTACAGAAACGGCATGGAAATTGCGGCTGGTGGTGACTGTTGCATCTATTGCACAAAGGTGCATTCCCTGTATAGGGTTTCTTTGCTGGAGGCTGTGCAGGTTGGTTGGGAGCTGCCTGATTAGCTTGGGCAGTGATAGCAAAATTTTGAGAAGCCTTACGCTTCTTTGACCTCTTCGAAGAACCAGAGTTCTTTCCATTCAAGTTTTGACCTTTCTTGCTATCTTCCTTGTCAGCCGACTGCTTCTTGCCCTTGTCACCCTTCCGGTGTAACTTGTTCTTCCTGATCTGCGACTCAGTCAATGTCGCTGATAACTCGATCGCCTGACGGAGTGTGGCAGGGTTACTACCAGTAAGAATGTCTTGTACCGAGTCAGGTAGGCCATCGATGTATCTCTCGATAGCCTTGTCGAGTGGGGTAACCATAGTCGGGCAAAGCAAACTCAACTCTTCAAACCGATCAGTATAAGCCCTATGCTCACCACTATCTTGCTTCAAAACATCAAACTCTTTCTCCAACGCTCGTTGCTCATGACGAGGACAGAATTCCCTCATCATAAGGGCTCTAAGTTCAGCCCATGTCTGTGCGAGAGCAACTTCTGCACCTTGGTCCCTCATAACCCCGTTCCACCATGTCAAAGCCCTCTTCTGAAATACGCTTGAGCAGAACTCGACCTTGCGATTATCCGGACACTGCACATGGCGAAAAGTATTCTCTATGCTCTCGAACCACTGAAGAAGCCCAGTCGCTCCCTCAGAACCACTAAACTTGAGTGGTTTAGCCTGGTTAAAATCCTTGTATTTGCATGGAACGTTGTTGTTGTTGTTGGCCGGGTTCCATTAAGCAAAGAGATTTGGAAACTGAGCAGCCATCTGCTGTGCAATAATTTCTGCCAGCTCGGCAGTTGCTATCTGATTCTCGCGTCGAGGAGGCATTCTAAAAGAGGAAAATATGAAAGGAAACGAGTGAGATGATTGGATGAAGAGAATGAGATGAAACAAAATCAACATAAGCAAGGATGGTGGTCATTCGTTCGTATCACAAAGCAAACAAACGACTCACAGTGACTAATCAAAGTAAATGGATCAAAAATAATGTATAATGAAGACATGCTCGCCTATAAGTGAACACTCATCCCGAGAATTCCCAGGTAAGCACAACTGGTCTCGCGTCTGGTTGAGATGTATACGAAGTGCTTGCCTAGACAGAAAACTCAGAATACAGGCATTCACCCTTCCAGTTTGCACACGTTCACATTATTTAAAACCCAAAACGTTTGACGGGATTTTTGAAACTTAGAAGGCACAAGGCCAAAAACCAAACTTGAAAAGGGTTCAAAACCATAAAACAGAGGGTTCAAAACCTTACAATTGAGGGTTCAAAACCTTGTAAAAATTTATTCAAAAACAGATGATTGTTTTTCAAAAATCGTTTCGGAAAAATTTTTGGTTCCTTGTTTTGTTAATCACCTAAGGATAGGTAATGTACATGTTTTAAGATCTAAACACAAGATAACTTGTGTTAGGTTCCTAGAAAGGTTATAGTCTAGGTCAAAGCATTACTAATAACCTAATTCCCTATAACCATTGGCTCTGATACCAACTCTTCTGTCACACCCCGACCGCGTAAAACAACAAACCGGGGCGGAAACATCGGGGCGTGTCGCGACAGAATTAATTGTTTCATAACCATGGCACACAAAGTGTATTTTATTTATCAACAAGGGTGTTACATTGTTTCAAACAGGAAATTAAAGAGTTCAGAACATAATTAAACATAGTCTATCTTCTTTTAAAGTTTCTAAGGCACAGGTCCGCCCTAGTATCATGATCAACATCCTATGGAAAAGCACCTGAAAACACATGTGAAAATAGGTACGTCAGCATAAAAATGCCGGTGAGATACATAGGTTTTATGAAAATAAGATTCATGACTTTTGTTTGAGAAAATGTTTAGTCATGAACCTTGTTATTTGCTTTGTCTTGTAAATCATTTGAAAACAATAAGATCAGATGATATGTATAAGTAATTGTCAGGTTAAATAAATAACCATGTAAAAATGTGTTTGTATAAGATAAGTTGTTTGTAAATCAATGTCTTGTGAAAAGTATGTTATTTGTATAAAATGTTCTATGTCTCAAACTGAAATGATTCAAGTAACGTTACGCCATGTAATACCATACAAACATTTATATATAGGAAGTACCAGCGGCGTATCCACCATGCTTGTATCATATTACACACGCATCGTTAACTTAATCACTTAATCAAACCAAACCAACCAATGTAAGAAGTCTATGTTTAAACCAAATTGTCAAATGTATTGAATAATATGTCAAAGTGTTTATGTCAAGATGTAAACCATGTCAAATGTCTATGTCAAATATCCATGTCAAATGTCTATGTCAAATATCCATGTCAAATGTCTATGTCAAATATCCATGTCAAATGTCTTTGTGTGAAATGTCTATGTCAAAATGTCATGTATGGCAAGTGAAATGTCTCAACTAAACCATATGCACGAAAACAAAGTATTGAAGTAAAACTTGGTTTAAATCAAAGCTATGTTTTGTGTAAATGCATGCAACTATTTAATATGAACATTTATGCGGTATTGTGAATATGCAAACATCCAAGCCTGGCGACTGTGGTGATAAAACCCTTTAAACAAATTAAAGGTCTATCTGTCTTAATGTCAACGAATTCGGTCATTCCTTTCTGTCCCCTTACCCTGGGATGTCCGGAACGGGAGTTGTCAATTCCTATGGTACCACTACCTACTAACGAACGGCGTAGCTAATGTTAATGGATATATTGTCCCATGTAAACAAACCAAATGTCATAACAAAATGTGAGCATGTGAAAACAATGCACTAAGTATGTAATCAAATGAACATACATAGCGTGAAATGTCATGTAAAACGATGTACTAAGTAATGCACACAATGGGCATACCTAGCATGAAATGTCATGTAAAACGATGTACTGAGTAATGCACACAATGGGCATACCTAGCATGAAATGTAATGTAAAACAATGTACCAAGTAATGCACACAATGGGCACACCTAGCATAAGATGTAATGAAATCATGTACTATAATGTACTAACGAACATAGCAGTATATGAAGTGAAAACAGGAAAGCATGAAAGTAACAAGTAGGCACATGTGTTCCACCCCAAAACAGTTTGGAAAAACAGTAAAAGAGGGGTCTATGTACTCACTTGGGATTGCTCAGTTGTATAAAGTTAACCACCAAGCAATGCTAGAGATCTCGGAATCAAACGGCACCTAGTATAGGTAACTATGTTAATAAACCGGACCTATCTCGGAAGACTGGGTAGCATTAGGGTTTGTAAACCAAATGAGTGTCGGAACTCACGTGATATGGTTTAACAAAGCCTACATGCTAAATGAAACTTAACATAATTGTTTACGACCCATTACGACCCGTTTAGGAAGCTTATGCTACTTTAACGCGTCGTGCGCGTGAAACGCGTTCGGACCGCCTAACTAGTCCTATGACAAGTATTATATGCCTAAACATGTTACATAATCAGTTACGTGACAAAAGTTTAGGTTACATATGCTTAATTACCAATTATGTATGAAAAGGGTATTCTGGTAATTTACCTAAGGCATATAAACTACCTATCATACAACTACTTAAACGACGTGACCATAGGGTATAACCTCGGAAGGTTATTCCCTACCTACTATGGTCACCTAATGTGTTTGGTCGGATCCTAATGATCGACCAAACTGGGTCGGGTTCGAAGGTATAGGCGATTTATTAGATCGCCTACCCTACGACCCTAGACAACGTGGTAATCAGTGGGCATAGTCCCAAGGGACTATGACCAACGTGATTACAATCACGTTGCGAAGTTCAAACGAACTTCGCATTGACCATTACTGGTCAACGCAGAAAGTCAAACAAAGTTTGACTTTCAGACTCGATAAAACAATAAAATAAGGAAAAGAACGAAAGAATACTTACGAAGGGTCCAAGATTCAAAGGTTCAAAGGTGTGAGTTTTTGGGTGTGATGTTGGTGGGTATTTATAGGAAATGGTCCACCGCTAGGATCGTTTCTTGGAGAAGGAGGCAACGATCAAGGCCGTACACTTGTCGGAATGTTATGGTGCCTAAAATGCCACTAACCATAAGGATTTGACATGTGGAAGGGTGTTGGAAGGTGCTAAACAGCTGCAACCAGCTGTTAAATGCATTTAATCTGGTCTGTTACTCGGATGCGGCCCGCTTCAGGATGTTATAAACACAATGCGGGCCGCTTTGGCCTGTCTGATCAGCAAACTTGTTTCAGAAATGACAGTTTCAGTCCCTGCACGTGTTTAAGGCCTTTTCCGACACTTCTAAGGCCCGTAAAGCCAACTTTAAGGCCCTAAAATGTTGCCTAAACATTGTGGACATGAAACATGTTCAAAAATATGTCGGATGATGGTTCGTTTGGTCGTACGAACGCGATGTTCGCTTAATTACGACGGAATGCGCATAAGCGCGAAAAACGATCCAATAGACGCGACGAATGGATTTTTCTTATGGCGAACACTAAAATATAATGTAGTCATGCTTACATAAATTTTTGGATGTCCAGATGTATACAGAACGTAAGTTATACGCGAAATTGCAAACTTGTGCACTTTTTGACACTTTTAGTCCCTGAATGACCCAAAAGTTTATTTTAGCACACCGAACCCCTCAAAGCCTATTTCTAAGCTATGTAAAGGATATTTAAGGTGTGTTTAACTTATGGTCATGTTCCGGAATGTTCGTTACAGTTCAAATTGACATACTTTCGCAGTTTGTCATATTTAGTCCCTGTAAGCGAATTAACTTGTTTTTGTCATACCAAAGCCTTCAAAACTTATTTCTAAGTTATGTAAAGGTTATTTAAGGTATGTTGAGTATATGTTGATGTTCCGGAGTATTTCTCGCCTTAAACTGAGTACGTTTACGCACTAGTTTGCGTATAACTCTCCAGAAAGCGATGTAGAGTTTGAAATTACATAAAAGTCAAAACATGAAAAATGTATAACATAACAAAACAAACATTGGGATCAAATAACATTGTTTTATTGATAAAAGAACTGTTCATAGTGATAACAAGCACAGTTGTTACATACGTCACATACGACTTTCGAGGTGAAGTCACCGAGAAGACACTATGGAGCATTTCAGCGACGATACTAATCCTGTCAACACGAAAACTATTGATCAGGAAGCGGCGGTTTGGCACGCGATCCTGCAACGACACGAGTCACGCTAAGGAGAAGAGGCATGTCTTCGTATTCCCCCTTTCTCATTAACGACGAATACGCTATGTTCGACATTCCATGGTAATGTCACCTAACAACCGGTCATCACACGCAACCCCAGGTAAAGTCCTTAAATTTCTTTTATTGAAATTCTGACTTTTGCATCTAGTGAGTAGAGTTTCACATCCCTACTCCTCTTAATGGTCATTGTATCACGATCATTTCTTTCATTATAGCGAACACTCATTTGCTTCATTTCTTGAAAATTTATATGTTACGCATGCACCGTTTGTTACGCATGTGGTTTCGTTTCAAATAAGCGTTTCATCAAAGTTCAAATATTATTTCGCTAAATCTAATTATTGATTTGTGATTCGAATGACCCGTATTATTGTAATTGTTGGCTCCTTTGTTATCCAGTCAACACGATTTTCTTGAAATTTCTTTTCAAGTTACATACATGGTTTTTCGTTGTGACCATGCCGAAAGTTTTCTTGTCGATACATGTATTTGCTGTCGGCTTGCGCCAGAAACCAAGTTCAATTGTTTGAATTTGTCCATTAAACATATTCAATTCAAAGCAACATATGATGTATTGGGAGCATCATATTCAAAATTCATTTTAATAAGTGTTTCATTTCTTCCGAGTCAAGTAAACTTGTTTGGCATTCGACTCCATTAAATTGTTTGTTGAATTCGACACCATGTGGTGGTGTTTTCACTAATTTGAAGATTGCGCTAATCTCGTTTACGCGTCTCATGCACGGATTTAATTATTTATTTATTGATTTGCTTAAAAACCGCTTTGATTTATCATATTACAGTAGTCTTAACACAATTGTGTGTTAAGACAATGGTACACAAATTCATTTCATATTCCGGTGTACCTACTAACGTTTCTTTCATTATTAATCGAATGTTTTGCGATATTCATTGCTTCTTCGTCTTCGATCGAAAACATTATTTCCCTGATGTTCCATCTTCAATTGAAAATCTTTCGATGTTTGTTTGGAACAAACGTTCAGATTTACTTCGTTGAACCTTCAGTTGAATTCAAACACGGTGAAGTTGTTTGATCACCGCTATTATTGAATTATTTAAATCACTACGATACCTTGTGGTGTCGGTATAAACTTGTAGCTTGGGCTAATCCTGATCGAGCGTTTCATGCAAAACACAGGTGATACTTGTTCGATCACCGCTATATTTGAATTGTTTCATTCACTACGACACCTTGTGGTGTCGGTATAACTTGCAGGTTGTGCTGATCACGATCGAGTGTTTCATGCAAGCTATTACATTTGAGATTGTTGATTCTAAGTTCCGTTTAGTGGATGTTATCGTTTCTAGAATTCACTTGCATATTGTGAAAGTTCGTTTGGAATTATGTTGCTCGAAATTCCTCTTTTATTGGATCCATGTTAATTTAGTCACACTGGTGACTGTATCAGCATGTCTCGTTTCCTTTGACATCAAATTCTGAAACATAATTCCTATTAACTGTCGGGTTCTTATTGTTGAGGTATGTCATTGAATTCACATAATTCGAATAAGTCTTGATTCGATTTCATTATCCTTCACTTTGGTATTATCCGTAGTTATCTATGCATAACACAACTCTGAGGAGATAACATAGTCTAAATTTCGAGGACGAAATTTCATTAACAGGGGGAGAATGTGACAACCGGTGATTTACGGCTCCTAATTACGCGATTAACAAACATTAGGACGATAATAAATAGTGTTTAAGACGCAAATTAACTCAATTAGGCCTTTGGAGTGCCTAGAAACGGCTAACCGGCTTTACAGGGCGTGAACGGTGGTTTACGGAAAAATCTGCTGAATATTAATCAACAACGAACTGATGCCGTGCAAAACACTGACAACGCCGACAAATACGGATTTTCTACGAATATTTTATATTTATGAATTTAATGTTGTGAATTTATTTCGCTTCCATACATCGCAAAACGCAAACAGGAACGAGAAACGCGCCTGCAGGAAACGCACCAGTAACGAAACAAAAGCATCGGACCCGCGTGCTACCTTCAAAACTTAAATTTTTTCGATATATTTTGTTTCGTAATTATATCTTAACGATCGTAGTTGAAACCAGATCGAAAAACGGATCAGAAACGGAAAACGAGGCATTTACGCGATTTTAACGAAACCGACGAACGCACGCGATTAATAACGATTATCGACACTATTTTTACATATTTTGACTCTAAAATAACGAATTACTACGTTTTACAAAGCGCGGGAGTGAAAACGGGTCTTATAGAGAGGATCGGGCCACTCGAAACGCGGGGACTGGGCTTGTGGGCCTTGGGCCCAAGCCCACAGCCCACTACATAAACTCTTAGTATATAAGTGGGGTCTACCCCTTATTTCCTTCATTTAATCACAAACAAACACACAGACCTTAAGACTGTCTCTTTCTCTCTCTCGTGACCATACACCGGCGACCGGAGCCGGAGATGATGACCGAGCTTCGGCGCCTCTCGTCTTCTCCGGTGGTCGCACATCAGACTCCACACCTCAATTTCCTCTCAATCTCCAACCACAACCACATACCCATTTTCCCCTCTTTCGGTTCCGATGTCGGCGGCGGAGGAAGACGCGTCGCCGTGAGCGGCGGCGGTGGTGACTCTGAACGACGGTAACCCCCCTCTCTATTTCACTACCGGCGAAGGTGTACCGGCGACGACAAGGACCCGATGGGTCAGAAGTTCGAGAAACCACCCCCACAGCGGCGATGCTGTGGTGGATGGTGTCGGCTAGCAGCAGACGACAGAGAGAGAGAGATAGAGAACCGACGGTCGGAGTCTCGGACCGGCGGTCGGTTCATTTATCCAGCAGTCTTTGCCTTGGTCTAACGGGTCTCACGGGTTCGCAGTGGTTTGTGTCTTTATCCGACGAGTTATTCCGGTAATCACCTCCTATTTCTTTTATTTCTCGCAAAACCGAAGATGATGATGATGATTTTGTTTATATGGCCACTGTTGTTGATAGAGATGATGATTGGTTCTAGTCGTTTCAGTCACGGCTCAGGTCTACAAGTCAATAGCTCCGGTTCGGCTTCGGTCCGTGGTCTTGGTTCGGTTTGACTCAGTCAAACCGAGTCAACTCAGTCAACTCGGGTCAACGGGTCAGACCTGGTGTGGTTCAGGTTCAGCTCAGGTCGAGTTCGGTTCGGTCAGATTTGTCAACTTCAGATGTGGTTCGGGTCAACTCGGTCAACTCAGACAACGCGAGTCAACCCGGTTGACTCGGTCAACTGGTCAACTCAGCTTTTTGACACGAAAAATTGGTAAAGATTTTAGTGACGCGAATAGATAATTACGTTAATTAATGGTTTTTATAATATTACCGTGAAAACGAGCTCGAACCGAACAAATTGACTAAAATATTAGTTAAAGTTACTTGGTTTTATTTACGATATTGTTTATATAACTTGATCATACATTTATGTTGTTTGAATTTTGATTGAATATTGATAAAATAACGACAACTCGTGTTGTCGGGGGCGTCCAAAACCAGAGGAAACTCTGCCCGTTTTTTTTTCAAGAAAACCCGAAAACAAAATGTGTTTTTATTATAAAACGAGAACTATCTAAGTTAAACGACTTTTATGAAAACAAACACAAAAAGATATTACTTTCAACGACACTTTGTAACTTACGAAAACGATGATTCGAAAATTATTTTCGACAATAAATAAAGTTATTATATTTATTCCAAACTTTGCAATTTCGCCAATTCTGTTATAAAAATAAGTATAGATTGTATACTTTTCTTCCGAACATCAAATAATTCGATTCTTTTATAAGAATAAATATAATTATATATTTATTTCAATTACCAAACAACACGAAATCGTTTTATAAAAATAAATATAGAATATATTTATTTCAAACATCGAACAATACGAAACCGTTTCATAAAAATGAATATAGTTTATATTTATTTCAAATATCAAGCTACACGACGCTTCTTTTTATAAGATAAATAAAGTTGCATATTTATTTCAAATACCAAACGAATCGAATTCGTTTTATAAAATAAATATAGTTTATATTTATTTCAAATTTCGTACAACACGAATTCTTGTATAAAAATAAATATAGTTATATATTTATTTTCGAACACGGCAACTCGATGACAATTTTATAGAATAAATATAACTTTTTATATTTATTTCAAACGCCGAAACGGCATATACGTATATTTTAGCAAACATATATACAAGACGTAATATATATAATACAAGTGTATTATATATTACTTTCATACGAACATTTCTATATACACAAACAACTTCTCGGGACGACAAGCGATATTAACGATATATTTATATATTTTGATATAAATATTTACTTATTTTTAAATATCTCGAGAATTAAGTCTTTTCAAGACTTATTAGTTATTATCGACGATAAACGATACTTATCAAATATGACCTAATCGTTTCCATTAACTTAACAACTTAACCGTCGAATCGTTCGATCAACGATTCGGTAGAGCTCGATGACACGTAGTTTAGTTACTGCGTTTATTTAGAAACTTATAAGATATTCCGTGTTAGGAATATTGTAGAATGCACGCTAGCGAGTCTCATCTTGGAAACGACATCACGAAATCGTAATTAGCTAGCTTTGCACAAGGCAATTCAGGTGAGTTCATAACCCCCCACTTTTTACGGTTTTACATTTTTATAAATGTTTTCGGGGGTGGAAAGACATGTAAGTTTTGCAAAAGTAAAGAATTTCTCGATAAACGAAAACTTATTTCTAAATCATGTTACGAATGGATTTCAAGGAACTCAAATGGTTTACGAATGATTCATACTAAATATACCGGTTTTACAAAACAAATGCGTATTATCAAAATGTGAATGATTTTCATGACTAGGGATGGGATCGTCCTAGTTATAATAATGGGACTGGGTTGGTCTGCGTTTGAAGAACGGGACACCCAGTGAGTTCATGACCCCCTTTTTCTTTTAACTATTTTCAGTTTTATAACTTCGGGGGTGAAGTACATGTTACAAACTATTTACAAACGTTTATATCTGGTATGGTTAGCTAAGGAAAGGTACTGCTAGATCATGTGAGTGGTGGGTACAACGCTTAAGACCATTAATCCTCGTTGTAGGACCGAGGGACATGAGTGATAGATCTGTTTGGGTGTAGCGAGCCCCACCCATGTGGACCGGGGTTTGGCCCATGAGGTGACTATGTCTTACAGTCGGAAGCCCGGTGCAAAATCTGCTAGGTTTGAGCCTTCCTGCATCACGTCACACGTATTAATGGCCTTGCAAACCATTAATCGATCTGTTTTCCTTGTTTGCTTTCCTACCCGGGTTTTACAAATTACATACCATGTTTTATACAAATTCAAAGCATAGGATTATGCGGGCATGAAGTCAAAGTTAGGGTGGGCATTGACGGTTATACAAACTTTACAAATACAAGAGTTTACAAATACATGGTTCTACGAACATAATGCGTTACAAATACAAAGTTTCCATATAACTTGACAAGAAAATGATTTTTAAATTCGTTTTCTCAATAATATTTCACAAACCGGTTATTCAAAAAGATTTATTTCAAATCTTTTCCAAAACAGACTATGAACTCGCTCAACTTTATGTTGATTTTTCGCATGTTTCTTTCTCAGGTTACTTTCTCAATTTATGGCACGGTTGGAATAGGAGAACCATTGGAGATTCGAGTACTTTGTGGGCGTTCGTTTTCTAGAAGTTTTAGCTTTATTTGCTTCCGCTGTGCAATGAAGATACCGGTCCAGTCACGCCAAGCTCTGATATTTCGGGGTGTGACAAGTTCTACCCAGCGACGCTGTCGCATATTCAATTCCTTATGATCAAAGATTTGCTGAAGGCTCTTGTGGTCGGTATAAATAGTGCATTTAGTACCGTACAAGTAATGCCTCCAGATTTTTAACGCAAAGACCACGGCCCCCAACTCTAAGTCGTGTGTCGTGTAATTCTTCTCATGAACCTTCAACTGCCGAGAAGCGTAAGCTATAACTTTCTTGCGTTGCATCAGCACACAACCGAGACCCTGAATAGAAGCATCACAATACACCACAAAATCCTCGGTACCTTCAGGTAATGACAAGACTGGTGCACTACAGAGTTTTTGTTTCAAAAGTTGGAAAGCATCCTCCTGTTTCATCCCCCAAGAATATACAACGCCTTTCTGTGTTAACGCGGTGAGAGGTTGAGCAATCTTCGAGAAGTCTTTAATAAACCTGCGATAGTACCCAGCGAGACCAAGAAATTGTCGCACCTTTGAAGGATTCTTCGGTGCCGCCCAGTTTCTAATAGCATCAATCTTAGCAGGATCCACGTGTATCCCCATTTCATTAACAATGTGACCAAGGAAGTGTACCTCTCGAATCCAGAAATCACACTTAAAGAATTTCGCGTAGAGTTGCTCCTTCCTCAAGAGCTCCAAGATAAGGCGCAAGTGTCGCTCGTGGTCCTCCTTGCTCTTAGAGTAAATTAAGATGTCATCGATAAACACAATGACGAAATCGTCGAGATACGGTTTGCACACACGGTTTATGAGGTCCATGAAAACCGCTGGTGCGTTTGTCAACCCGAATGGCATAACCAGAAACTCATAGTGGCCATACCGCGTTCGAAAAGCTGTCTTAGGGACATCCTCCTCTCGGACTCTCATCTGATGATAGCCCGATCTTAAATCGATCTTCGAGTAGAAACTTGACCCTTGCAACTGGTCAAACAGATCGTCGATACGTGGTAAAGGATAACAGTTCTTGACGGTCACCTTGTTGAGTTCACGGTAATCTATACACATACGAAAGGACCCGTCTTTCTTCTTCACGAACAGAACTAGGGCTCCCCAAGGTGAAGAACTGGGTCGGATAAAACCTCTATCCAACAGTTCCTGAAGTTGGTTAGACAGTTCTTGCAACTCTCTTGGTGCAAGACGATAAGGAGCACGAGCAATCGGGGCTGCCCCTGGTGAAAGGTCAATCTGAAATTCCACCTGACAGTGTGGAGGAAAACCAGGAAGTTCTTCAGGAAACACTTCGGAAAACTCACGAACAACAGGCAGATCTTCGACTTTCTTTTCTCCAGGCTGAGTATCAGTAACAAGTGCTAAAATAGCAGGGTAGCCCTTTCGTAGACACTTCTGGGCTTTCATAGCTGAAATGATGCCAACCATTGCACCACTACGATGACCTTGAACCAACAAAGATTCTCCACTAGGGAGAGGAATACGTACGATTTTCTCTTTACAGAGAATTTCCGCTTGATGTTTAGACAACCAATCCATACCAACAACCACATCAAAACTTCCAAGAGTGACGGGAAGTAGGTCAATGTCGAACACTTGACCCATAAGATCGAGTTTACACCCAAAAAGGACATGCGAGGATTCAATCGATTTGCCATCAGCTAATTCTACTACGTGCTTGTTTACAAGAGGTGTAGGAGTCAACCCTAACTAACGATTGAACCCCAAAGACACATAACTCCAATCGGCACCAAAGTCGAATAAAACAGAAGCAAATAGACTGTTCATAGAAAACGTACCGGTTACCACATTGCCATCATTCCTAGCTTCCCCAGCATCAATGGTAAACACTCTTCCACGCACACCATTGTTTCTGTTGTTGTTGTTCCCAGTGTTGTTATTGATATTACCAGCATTCTGATTCAGTTGAGGGCAATCCCGTCTGAAGTGACCATTGTCTCCACACTGAAAACACCCCTTACGATTTCCCTGATTCTGTTGAGGCTGCTGCCTCTCCTATTGTTGTGGCTGCTGTTGCTGTGGAGGTTGCTGTTGCCGCTGTCCTGGGAGTGGGGCCCTGCAATCTCTAGCCATATGGCCCACCTTGTTGCACCTGTGACAGACCCGGGTGCACGGCCCACGATGATGAAAGTTACACTTATTACACTTTGGTTGCTTCTCTGCGTAAGAACCCTGATTAGAGCTGTTGGTCTGATTTTGATTAACTGAGGACGACTGACTGAAACTGCGGTTGATGCCATTGTCTGGCTTCTTCTGTGACTGATTCGAGTTGGACACCTTGTCCACTTCATTCCACTTATGTTTGCTGTTAGTAGCAGGAGTAGTAGCTGTAGCAGTAGTAGAAACGTGTGGTGGTTGCGAGCCACGCTCCACCTCCTGATCGGTGATTTTGTGAGCCAGCTGAATTATCTGAGGTAAATTGCTGAGGTTTGCTACAGTAACCAAGCCCTTAACCTGCGGGGCTAATCCTTTGATGTACAGTTCAATTCTTCGGTGTGGAGGTCGTGATAAGTTCGGGCACATATTAGCTAATTCGTGAGACCGTTTCGTGTATTCCTCAATCTCAGACCCCACCAATTTTAGATCATAATACTCATTCTCCAGTTTTTGCACTTCGTCATGAGGACAGTATTCCTCTCTCATCAGCTCTTTAAAATCCTCCCAAGTGGTTGCATTTGCCATTTCAATACCCAGCATCTGGACTTGGGCATTCCACCAAGTCAAGGCACCATCCTCAAGTGTGCCTGAAGCATACTTCACTCTGTCCCTAGCAGGACAGTTACACATCGCGAACACTGATTCCGCCTTCTCAAACCAACGCAGTAGTCCCACAGCTCCTTCAGTCCCACTGAACGTCTGTGGCTTACAATCCATGAACGTCTTAAACGTGCACACATGCGGATTGTTTTGATTCATGTGTTGACCTAAAGACGAAAGAAGATACAACACACAGGTAAGATTCGAGTACGCGACACATGGATAAAGAGTATTTGGCACATATCGTACTAGCCTGCTGAGCCGCTAGGGCTTCAGCCACTCGAGTGTTGATCAGGTCAGTTAATTCAGCTTGGGACATAACGATGTTTCCACGTCCTCCACCGTGGCCTCCACCACGTCCACTCCTGATTCTAAATAAGAAAAGGGGAAAAAGGTTAAAAGTCGGGATTGGATGGGAGTCATACATCACTATGACCTCTACAGATTACCGAGTTCTATCATTACGTCAGACAACAGAGCGGAACCCCTTTCACACTTGTTAAGCCTTACTGGGACTCACATGCACCCCACAATGTTATTATGTGTGCACTAATAATAGCAATGCGATTTGCATGTTTATCTCAGCTCCTCCCAACTTATACTAAAAGGTTCCTCAAATTCGAGTAGCAAGATAATAACACCACAACATAGATCAGGAAGGTTTAGGGAAGTGTCACACTATCAATCACATAACCTAGACTAGTAACGCATGAACTCATACTATAGTGCTAGGTGTGCATTCACATGCAATGTCATACTCAAGTGTTCACTAAATATGATGTGCAACAAGTAAACGAAAGACGAACCTTGCAATCTGGAGCTGAGTGTCATGGTCGATTTCTGAACTGTTCGGTTATAGTCTGGTTTATTAAAACGTTTTAAAATCTAGTTCACTATAACCAGTGGCTCTGATACCAAACGGTCACACCCCCAAAATACCACATGCGGAAACCCCGCTAGGCGTGTGACGTACCAGGATCTAGCCACCAATCACATTGAACTATTTACAAATTATTAAAATAAACTCCCATTTATTAAATTAAACATTCCAAGTCATCACACAAGTTTTTAATAGGTTCAGCGGAAGAAAATAGAAGTTCATTGTTTAATTGTTTCGAAACCAAATGTATGTAAAAACAGTAAGCCCATCAAGCGTATCCAAGCAGTACGACCCATGACCACTCCAGCAATCCCAGATAGCAAGTCTCTTGTCCATAGTACCTAACGACCTGCGAGCATGTAACAAGTGTATCAGAAAACACTTGTGAGTTCATAGTTTTACGAAAACTTTAATTGCCAAGTGTTTAGTTCAGTTCATTGTTAATAATGTTAATAATAACTCGAGTACCGTACAAGATGGCTTCCAGATTATTTTGCCCGTCCCCAATGCCCCCTATCTAAGCATTGGTCATGATTAAGGTCATTAGTTCACACCCGTCATCTCAGGTACGGTGTGAGGTTGCAAGCCTAATAGCGCTATCAACTAATACCCCGTTACCTCTCAGGTAACTATTCGGTAGAAGATGGGACTTAAGGTGATAGGAAATGAGTGTATTATCTAACATTCCAGTTTTTACCCAAAAGACTTATTCCTCTCAGGAATACCCAATGATTGTCCCACCCACCGGGACGCATGCTCAAGAGGAATGAACTCCCCTTAGATTTGCTCGGTATGTTAAGTTACCCGTCCAATTTGGTCAACCCAAACCCTACCGTGGTTACCAAACAATATCAGTTTCACAATCATTCAAGTCACGTATTTTACACAGTTTGCATCTAACACAAAGATCACTGTTCAACATGTAGCACATATCCAATTCTCATACAAGTCCACAACCCATGTGCATGTCACTTAACAATATATAACAGGAAAGTGTTCTACTTACACAAGTCAAGTCAGATTTCTCATTCTTAATCAGCATGGTTATCATGCAACAACAGTATTTTATAAACACAGGTGTCCATCATCACATACATCATGATCTGTTTACTGTTCTGTTCATTTACTCTTATGGCGAAGAATCCCAGCGACGAAGGATTGTCCTTCGTTGAGATGGTGAGTGACGAAGTATCTAATCTTCGCCGTGACGGGATTCGACGAAGTATTCAATCTTCGTCCAGATAGAGTTCGGTGAAGTACCCAATCTTCGTCAATAATCACATAACAACAGTTAACACATTTTCAGCAGGATTAATGGATCAACCAACGGTTATTTTACAAGTTTAAACAACACTAATTATGAACAATCATCGACTACCCAAAACATAACAGTTCCCATTTAACATACAATTCTAATCAGATAATAATCACTGAAACACACAAGAATCTTCGACACTTTCATCATACAAACCCTAATTACGTAGTCATTGTTCATACAGCCGATTAACAATGGAACATTATGTACACAAGATCCTACATATTCATACAAAATCATCACAACACGAATCCACATATCAGGTATTAATCCAACGAACGAGAACAAGACACTAACCGAAATACCGGATTGATTAGTTTGTTTGAAGATGAAGGGCTTCGAGACCTAGATGCCGTCACGCAGAGAGAGAGAGTCTTAGGTTTGTGGGATTTGCAGTTACGTAATATGATAAGTCATACGCACAAAATAACAATCAGGCCATTCTGGGCCTCGAATAGTCTGGGCCGAAGGCCCCTTTTTGGCGAAGTATTCCTTTGGCGAAGTACATTCTTCGCCATGATGGGTGTGTGACGAAGAATCAACCTTTGTCGAAGGTTGATTGTGACGAAGGACCACTCTTCGTCGAGGGGTTGTTGTGACGAAGAACTACTTTTCGTCGACTGTGTTTCTCAATCAGGGTTAAGCATAATTATAAACATTACACAATACTTAAGTTTTCATGCAACACTCAAACGTAATAATACTTTTGTCACACCCTGGCTTTGCGGAAGCGTGGTTAATTTGGTGTGACTTCCTAATACCATAGCTTAACCATAACAAAGCTATATGATATAAAACCATGCAAGATCATCCATTCGATTTAAGTTTTAAAAACCAAATACAATAACATTGTCTTAACGGAAACACATCCTAATGACATTGCTCAACAAACACAAACATCAACATGACATAAACACAGTTTAAGGACTGTGACTTGTCCAGGAAAGAGTCACATTCCCCAAACCCGGATGACCTCGTAACTAGTGCAGCGGGAAAACGTGTCATACCGCGCCAGATCCTTTAATTCCCTGAAATACATGTAAGTTGAAAAATCAACAATAATGTTGAGCGAGTTCATGTGTAAGTGAGTAAATAAACCTTTGTATATATAAAAAATACTGGCATGTAGCAAATAAGGAAAAAGAGATCACCAATGGTTTGCAAGGCCATTGATATGTGTGAAGTGCAAGTAGGAAGACTCAAACCTAGCAGATTTAGCGTTGGGTACAAAGTCACCCCGAGGTCCGTTCTGGTTGGGCCTGGGGCTGGGCTCGCTACACCCAGATAGATCTACCGCTTACGTCCCTCGGTCCTACAATGAGGATTAATGGCCTCCAGTTTCTGCCTACCCACTCACATGATCTAAGTAGTAAACCTCCTTACGCTAACCATACCATGTATAAAGTACTTGTAATCAAAGTAACATGTATTTCACCCCCGCAGTTTAGAAAACTGAAAACAGTTAAGAGAAAAGGGGGACATGAACTCACAGTGGTGCGTCTCTACCAAGTATGCCTCCAAATCAAGCAGCTGTGTGACGACCTACACGTACTAACTCTATTAGACGGACGGCCGTGCCTTAGCTTTAAGGTTTAAGTTTTTGGGAAATAGTTAGGCAACTATTTCGTGTTTACATTCTGTATATACTTGGTAGTCATTTTCCTTCCCAAGGATGGGGGATTTAATACATGTGCGTTCGTATAATTCGGATTACACTATTAAGTCTCACTTAATATATTTTATTCCTAACTCCAAAATATAAATATTCTTCCCAAAAATATTGTATTTTAATACATGTGATTTTCCCAAAATAATACTTAGTAATATTATTTTTACTCTAAAAATAATATTTACGTAGTTCACAAAATAATCATAAACACTTATACAAGTGATGTTGTGAAAAATATATACTAAATATATTTATGTATCACGTTTTATTTTGTGAAATCCCACCTCCGATATTTTGTAAATAAAGTCGTGGCGAAATTCATAGTTGAAAGCAAGTCGACAAGTATCTCTAACACTTATAGTGAAAATAATTCTAAGTGTTAGGTTTTTAGAAAAATTTCGCCAGAGTTTCCTCTGTAACTGGAGGTGGCCACGCTTTCAAGCGTATCATTTTCTTTTATAAATCAAACCAACAATCTTCTTATTCAATCAAAACAATGTTCAAACCACAAACTAGTCAAAATATGTATATAAATCGCATAAATTTCATGAACTTGTGATTTATCCAAACTATGAAGTAAATCCCATTACTTTTAGTGGATCTTTATATAAAACAATCCGATTTTGTAAAAACCTCGTTTTTAAAGAAATTCCATCTTTACAACTTCTCGTCATCTTTTCCAAAAATAGTTATTTTGTCGAAACTTTGTGTTACACAAGTGTTTACACACTTGTGTGTTCTAAAAACCATTCGTGTTAGTGTAAGATCCGTCTTTAAAGTATGTTTTATCTTGACACTTGGTCCTTTGAAATTACCACTTGTAGATCCGTAGATCTACTAGTTTTAAACACTATTTCACAAGCAAAATCGCTTTTACACAAGTTCATGATTCGTGTGTGGTAGAGTTTCATCCTTTAACCCTTGTTACTTCCAAAACAACCTTATGTCATGATCCATGGTCATGACCAACCCGGGTTAAATGATGATCCGAGCTACCACAACATAGATCGGGTCCAAATACTCACACAAATCAAATACTACATGATTTACACAACATATGAGCTTTTAACCAACATTTATAGCATTTTAAGTAGACTTTTGTGTGTCATCTTGTATGTTTACGTGTTTTAACCGTTACAAATCATATTAACCACTTTAAAATAGTTCAAGAAGGTGATTTAAGCAACATACCACTAGCTCGAGGCTAGGGAAGAATCTAGACGCAAATAGGGTGGATAAAAGCAAGAGAGTGAGGTCCTGCGCCTTCCGTTTGCACCAAGACTCCTTATGCGGGATCCTTGACACTTATATGAGCTTGAAATGTGATGATGGAAGCCGAAAATATGATGGATGTACAAGGGGGTGTTCGGCCGAAGCCTTGAGAGAGAGAGAAGGGTGTGTTTGAGTTGTGAAATGTAATGAATGATCTCATGTGTAATCTCTAGTTATTTATAGACAAAGCTTAGGGCTAAAGTCCAAAGGTTTTTGTGTCACAAGGATATTAGACATAAAAGAATTTAATAATCAAATTTTGTACAAAGTGTGTCCCCTCTAGTTGGGGACGGTTAGTGAGGGGGGGGGGGGTTCTAGTCCATTTTCAACTAATTAGTTGGATATTAGTTAGGTTAAGTAAGTTAGTTAAGTGCTTAACCTGGTTAGTAGTGCGTAGTGTGTTATGACGGGTGTTAGGGTATTCAGGGACCCTAACTGGCTCAGAAAAAGACAAGTAAATGAAAATGACAATATTTTCATGTTCCGGGTATAGTCCGGTTGTTTGGTTGGATAGTAATCCGTTAAAGCGCTTAACAAAGCTTTAAAGTGTCGTTATATCCTTTTTAGTGACACAACTCAATTCTGACACTTTGGAAAGTGTCAAGTAATATTTTTCTCATGTTTTGGCACTTTATTAGTTAGCTAAAAGCTGAATGATTATGTAAAGTGCTGAATTTTTGTACTTAAAGTACGTTTTAGGCACATCCAGTCATTGTAACTTATTCCTAGAGACGCAGTTCTACAACCCTTGTATCCCTACACTCATCACTAGTGTAGCAAAATATTTCTGGCTCATACAGGCCTTAGAGGCAGTGTCTGCCTGATGCTGGCTTTATCAGCATGTTCAATAGGTTATCCGTTATAGTGCTACTGTGCTTTTTGTGCATCATGTTTGTCACTAAGGTTCAGCGTGTAAATAATGTAGTGACGGTAAGTAAGGTATGATGCAGGTATATGCATGTATCAGAAATCAAGTAGCAGTTCATCAGTAATTTCAAACAAGCACAGTAATTAAGCAGTAATTAATTATTAACTAAGTCGTACGGATACCTGGTTTAGTGAGGGTTGTCACATTCTCCCCCCGTTAGAAAAATTTCGTCCCGAAATTTTAAGTTCTGCTTGTAGATGCAGGGTTCTTAGGAAATAAGTGGGGGTATTTCTCTTTCATCTGGTCCTCATGTTCCCAGGTGTATTCAGGACCATGTCTGGCATTCCAACGAACTTTGACGAGTTTGACACTGCTCCGGCGGGTCTTGTTTACCTTCCAATCCGTAACCTCAACTGGTTCCTCAACGAAATGGAGCGTGTCGTCAACATGAATCTCGTCGATGGGAATGGCAATGTCATCTTGAGTTGGACTTTTCTTCAGGTTGGATACATGAAATGTATCGTGAACTGAATGGAGTTCAGCAGGTAAGTCCAGCTTGTATGCTACTAGTCCTATTCTTTCCAAAATTCTGAAAGGACCAATGTAGCGCGGATTTAACTTCCCACGCTTTCCGAAGCGTGCCACACCCTTCCAGGGTGAAACTTTCAATAACACCATTTCTCCCACTTGAAATTCCACGTGTTTCCGGTTTGGATCTGCATAGGCTTTCTGTCTGTGGCGAGCTGCTTCGATGCGTTTCAGAATCTGCGCAATCTTATCTGTCGTCTCTTGGACGATTTTGGGACCAGCAAGCTGCCTATCACCTGCGTCAGCCCAGCATAGGGGTGATCGGCACTTGCGTCCGTAAAGGGCTTCAAATGGCGCGACACCAATACTGGTGTGGTAGCTGTTGTTGTAGGAAAATTCGACCAAAGGCAAATGCTTGTCCCAGCTACCGCCCAAATCCATAACACACGCTCTCAGCATGTCTTCCAAAGTCTGAATTGTTCGCTCGCTTTGACCGTTGGTCTGCGGATGAAACGCAGTGCTCAGATTCAATTGTGAGCCAAAGGCTTCTTGGAAGGATTGCCATATCCTTGACACAAACCTTCCGTCTCTATCAGAGATGATTGAGAGAGGTACTCCATGGCGTGCGACGATCTCTCTCATGTAAATTTCAGCCAACTTGCTCGTATTATCCTTCTCTCTGATAGGTAAGAAGTGTGCTGACTTCGTTAATCGATCCACTATTACCCAAATAGTGTCATGGCCTCTTGGTGTTCTTGGCAACTTTGTAATAAAGTCCATGGAGATTTGTTCCCATTTCCACTTGGGAATCTCTGGTTGTTGCAGAAGTCCTGAAGGCTTCTGGTATTCGGCTTTAACCTTAGCGCACGTTAGACATTTGCTCACATAAATAGCAACATCGCCTTTCATCCTAGGCCACCAATAATAATCCTTGAGATCTTGGTACATCTTATCCGCTCCTGGATGGATAGAGTATCGCGATTTGTGAGCTTCATCAAATATAACCTTCCTTAAACCACCAAACAGAGGAACCCAAATCCTTTTCTCAAAACATAACGTTCCTTCCTCGTTTGGTACCAGTAGCTTCTCCATCCTACGGAGATATTCTTCTTCAAGGTTTCCTTCCTTGAGAGCTTCTTTCTGCGCGGCACGAATGTGCAAGGAAAGATCGGTTCGGATAATCATTTCTAAAGCCCTAACCCTTATGGGCTTGATCCTCTCCTTTCGACTTAGGGCATCGGCGACCACATTCGCCTTCCCTGGATGATACTTTATCTCGCAGTCGTAATCGTTCAGCAACTCAACCCAACGTCTTTGCCTCATATTCAGCTCCTTCTGATTGAATATGTGTTGTAGGCTCTTGTGATCTGTGAAGATTGTACATTTCGTACCATAAAGGTAGTGTCTCCAGATCTTTAATGCAAAAACCACTGCGCCAAGTTCCAAATCATGTGTGGTATAGTTCTTTTCGTGCACTTTCAGTTGACGTGATGCGTAAGCAATAACCTTTTGGCGTTGCATCAACACGCAACCCAATCCTTGACGCGAAGCGTCGCAGTATACCACAAAATCATCTGTACCTTCTGGTAGTGCTAAGATTGGCGCATTGCAGAGCTTATCCTTCAATATCTGGAACGCTTCTTCCTGTTTGATTCCCCAATCAAACTTCTTATCTTTCTGCGTGAGGAGCGTCAAAGGTTGAGCGATTTTTGAAAAATCCTCAATGAACCTTCAATAGTAGCCAGCCAAACCCAAGAATTGTCGAATCTCGGTTGGCGTCTTTGGCGTTTCCCAATTCTTAATTGCTTCGATCTTGGTTGGATCCACATGGATTCCATCTCCGTTCACCACGTGTCCAAGAAATTGTACTTCTCGTAGCCAAAACTCGCACTTAGAGAACTTGGCATACAACTGTTCCTTCTTCAGCAACTCCAAAATAGCTCTTAAATGCTGTTCGTGCTCAGCCTTTGTTCTTGAATAAATCAAGATGTCGTCGATAAACACAATCACGAACTTGTCCAAGTACGGTTTGCAAACTCTATTCATCAAGTCCATAAAGACTGCAGGTGCGTTTGTCAAACCAAACGGCATAACAAGGAACTCGTAGTGTCCATAACGAGTTCTGAAGGCTGTCTTCGGGATACTCTCCTCTTGTATCCTTAACTGATGGTATCCAGATCGCAAGTCGATCTTTGAATAAAAGCTTGAGCCTTGCAGTTGGTCAAACAGATCATCAATCTTTGGCAGAGGGTATCTATTCTTGATCGTCAGCTTGTTCAACTCCCGGTAGTCAATGCACATACGAAAACTACCGTCCTTCTTCTTGACAAACAGGACTGGAGCTCCCCAAGGCGAGAAGCTCGGTCGGATAAATCCCTTGTCTAACAACTCTTGAAGTTGTGTCGATAGTTCCTGCATCTCAGACGGAGCAAGTCTATAAGGTGCCTTAGCCACAGGCGCGGCGCCTGGAACTAAGTCAATGTGGAACTCTACTTGTCTCTGAGGTGGCAGTCCAGGTAAGTCCTCTGGGAAGACTTCTGGATATTCCCTCACGACAGGGATCTCTTCGATCTTTGGTTCTGCAGCTTTCTTGTCTACAATGTGTGCCAGGAAGGCAGCACATCCTTTCTGCAAACTCTTTCGCGCTTTCAGGCAGCTGATGATTCTCAACGGCGTATCACGCTTCTCCCCGTGAACCACAATTGTTTCGCCATCTTCGGTTGGGATACGAACGACCTTTTCGTGACAAACTATCTCAGCCTTGTTGCCTGATAACCAATCCATTCCTACTACTACGTCAAAGCTCCCCAGGTGGACTGGTAGTAGATCCAAAGCAAACTCACGCTCTCCCAATTCGATCACACAACCTCTGATAACTTCATTGGCTTCTACTAACTTTCCATTGGCCAATTCGATTGAGTAGGGGATATCTAAGTTATTAGCGGCTAAACCAAGCATATTCTTAAACTCTAACGATACGAAGCTATAATCGGCACCAGTATCAAATAAAACGGATGCATAGCGTTGGTTTACAGGGAACGTACCAGTAACAACATTGGGGTCCTGGCGCGCTTCCCTTGCTTCGATTTGGAACACTCTTCCACGGGCTTGGTTTAACTCTGGGCAGTTCCTCTTAAAGTGCCCGATATCACCACAGTTAAAGCATCCAAGTCTTTGCCCGTTTCCACCTCCATTTCCAGCTTGGTTGTTGTTTTGGTTCGCATTACCAGCTTGATTCACATTGTTGCCTCGATTCCCGCTTCCTCCATTGTTCCCCTGTGGGCGATTCCCAATACCGCCACGATTATTATTTCTATTCCCAAATCCTCCTTGGCCTCCCCGGCCAGCACTAGCCCAGCAAGAATCCTTCAAGTGACCAGTCTTTCCACAAGCTTCACATACTTTTGGCCCGCATCGGCCAGAATGGTGACGTTGGCAGGTGTTGCACTTGGGTTGGGTGCCCATATATCCCTTTCCTTTCTTTCCACTGCCAGCTGTAACCTGAGCTGGCGTGCTTGGCTCTCCTTTCTTAACAACCCCACTAGTGCGTTGCTTGAAGTTCGAGAACTTTCGTTTGTTACCTCCGGATGACTCGACGTGAGTCTCTTTCTTCTTTGCCTCGATCTCATCGAACTTGTTCAGGCGGATAGCCTCCTCAGTGAGAGCCACGCTCAAATCGATTGCCTCAGTAATTGTCGCAGGCTTGGATGAGGTCACCATGCTTATGATTTGAGGAGCTAATCCCCAAATAAAACGTTCAATCCGCTTGAACTCCGGAGTGACCATGTAGGGTACCACATGTGATAAGTCATGGAACCTTTGAACGTATTCTGCGATCTTTGGACCGTCCATTTTCAAATGCCAGAACTCGGTTTCCAATCTTTGGATCTCCGCGCGAGAGCAGTACTTTTTGCGCATGAGTTCCTTTAGTTCGGTCCAGGTTAGCGCGTAGGCAGCAGCTTCACCAAGTGTCTGTACTTGCAAATTCCACCAAGAGAGGGCTCCATCCAAGAATAGCCCTGAGATATAGGTGACTTGCTGATCTAGTGCGCATTTGCTCATGCGAAGAACAGATTCGGTTTTCTCGGCCCAACGAACAAAGGCGACAGCACCTCCTGTGCCATCAAAGTTGACCGGTTTGCAGTCTAGAAACTGCTTGTAGGTGCACCCTGCACATACATTGTAACATGTGAACGGCATTAGCATCTTTGCTATAGATATCCAATTAGGTCATGGTAGGTCTAAATGACTTAGTATTACCATGAGGTGGATTATTGTTGCCATTGTTATTTGAGCTGCTTCCGCTGGGTCCTCCTTGCGAAGCGGCGTATTGTGCGATGGCAGCAGCGATGACTTGTTGGAGTTCTGCCTCATTGGTAGGCATGCGTGTCTCACGTCTCGGCGGCATCTTCTAAAAGATGTGTTTACGTCGGTCAGGCCATAGTATAGTGTGCGTATATAATGATAGTAATAGTACATAACATCTCATGTTAAAAATCACACAACATCCCATGTTACAAACATCAATCACACAACATCCCATGTCATAGAATATAATTAACCAAATCAAGCATCAAGTATGATGAGAATACTGCGATTGCCATATAATGAGACCACATAGTAAGCGTACAAGTACATCACAGTGTCATACAACATCAGTCGACTAAGGGCTACATCACTCCAGTCCAAAAAACTATATCAAATCAGTGTCAATACATCAAATACATGTCAACAAAAGTCAGAATCAAAATGTAGTCTCCAAAAATGTTGTGCAGTCAAAAGCATTCGCCGTCTTCTCACCAAGGTCTACCTATACGGTACTGAAGAGCTCTACACGGATGGCGGTGGAGGAGGGGGAAAGTGAGTGTAAAACAAACGACGCAACTGGAGCCAGTCCTCCTCCATGGCTCTCTGGGTACGCAACCAAGAAGCAACCTGCTGCTCAAGTGTCAAAAGGCGTGCAGCATAGTCAGATAACAAAGGTCGAGGGTGCTGCGAAGAAACAGGGTGGGTCTGACCCTGACACTGACACGGCGGTGGCTGAGCTCTCTCGAGCTCCTGGATGCGCTGTGTGAGTGCCTCCTGCTGGACAACAATCGATATCAAAACGTCCTCAATAGTATACCCCATATGGAAAGGATGGTAGGGGTCGGTCAGTGGCATAACAGACGGTGACGTCCAGAGAAATGGCTCACTGGCTGGATCAAAAGGTGGCACAAAGAACGGTGGTACAGGGGGTAAAACAGGTGAAAACTGTGGCATAACGGGAACAGACGTCGGCACATGCCCAAAGGGATGGGCCGAAGAACCCTCTCCAGGTCGTGCTGGAGGTGTGTACTGTGCAAGTGAAAAAGTGAAATCAGCATGACGTGCAGCAGTGGTATGAGGAGGAATAGGTGGGACCTCGTCATCAGCAAGAATCCATCCACACTGGGCGTGCTCATCTCGTGGGTCAATCTGTGCCTCAAAAAGCGCACGATCAAACTGAACTGGCATAGGATCATGGTGAGGTGCAACAAGAGGGTCAACTGGTGCATCAGCAATAAGTGGGGGATCAACATGACCAGCAGCAATAACATGATCGCCCTCCAACAACGGAGCATCTATAGGATGATCATCAATAGGTGGGTCAGCAATGACAAGCTCAATAATAGGTGCGTCAGCATGAACTGGGTCGTGCTCAAACGCAGGGTCTAGAGCGGCTACCTGCTCAGGGGCCATGGCAGGCTCGGGGTCATCAAAGGCCATCTCAAAATCAAACTCAGGATCGATGGGATCAACTGGGTCGACTGGATCCTCCATAGGCTGATCCATGGGTATAAACTCTATATCCTGATCTGGGTCGAATCCTGGGGGAAAAACAGGATCGGAATCCTCCACATCATCGTGGTCGAAAGTAAAACTAGGAATAGGGGCAACAGAGGATGCCTGGTCGGGATCTGATCCATGAGAAAAGTGATGCGCACTCTGAGTGTGTGAAGGTGCGGAGGCCACAGACTCGAAAGAGTCTGGGACCGGAGAGTGAGCAGGTGACTCCTCAGCGGGAGCATCTGCGATCAACAAAAGATCTCTAGCAGCAAGAAGGGCCTCGCCCTGAACCTCATCCTCTAAGGGCTCGTCGTCAAACAGATCGACGTCGTCGTCAGCGTCGGCGTCGAGGAGTAAATCGTAAGCAGGATATGAAGCCAACGGTATGGGAGCAGGGATCTCCACTAACGGTAGGTCCCCGGCCAAAGGGCCATCACATCAGCACCATCAGGTAAAGCGAAGGGCTGAAAGTCGTCCTCGTCCGTGCTCGTAACGTCGGATGTGTGAACCTCGCGCTCTGAAGACTCTAGGTCATCTGATACTATAGGTCTAGGTCCTGTGGTGTCTGAGTCACCTGTGCCAGAGGTGTCCATAGTGTCTGTAACATAAACACAAATATATACAATCTATCATATAATCAAATAATCACATAAGTCACCAAGTAAGCATTCAAATAATTCTCCTAGTCCCACTAGCCTCCCAGCCTCTCAGACTGCTCTTCCTAGTCCCACTAGCCAAATTCTCCCAGCCTCTCAGACTGCTCTTCCTAGTCCCACTAGCCAATTCTCCTAGTCCCACTAGCCAACTACCTCGATCTCTCAGATCGAGCCTCGGCCTCCAAGACCGAGCCTCAGCCTTCAAGACTGAGCCTAAAAACAATGAATAAAATGTGCTCAACATTTGTTTGTAAAAACGTTTTGGATCTGGACTTAAGTGGTATGCAGTAAAAATGTTTTCGTGAGAGCCCTAGTGATCATAGTCTAGACTCGAGAAAGAATCCTAGTTCGCTATGATCAGAGCTCTGATACCAAGCTGTCACACCCTGGCTTTGCGGAAGCGTGGTTAATTTGGTGTGACTTCTTAATACCATAGCTTAACCATAACAAAGCTATATGATATAAAACCATGCAAGATCATCCATTCGATTTAAGTTTTAAAAACCAAATACAATAACATTGTCTTAACGGAAACACATCCTAATGACATTGCTCAACAAACACAAACATCAACATGACATAAACACAGTTTAAGGACTGTGACTTGTCCAGGAAAGAGTCACATTCCCCAAACCCGGATGACCTCGTAACTAGTGCAGCGGGAAAACGTGTCATACCGCGCCAGATCCTTTAATTCCCTGAAATACATGTAAGTTGAAAAATCAACAATAATGTTGAGCGAGTTCATGTGTAAGTGAATAAATAAACCTTTGTATATATAAAAAATCCTGGCATGTAGCAAATAAGGAAAAAGAGATCACCAATGGTTTGCAAGGCCATTGATATGTGTGAAGTGCAAGTAGGAAGACTCAAACCTAGCAGATTTAGCGTTGGGTACAAAGTCACCCCGAGGTCCGTTCTGGTTGGGCCTGGGGCTGGGCTCGCTACACCTAGATAGATCTACCGCTTACGTCCCTCGGTCCTACAATGAGGATTAATGGCCTCCAGTTTCTGCCTACCCACTCACATGATCTAAGTAGTAAACCTCCTTACGCTAACCATACCATGTATAAAGTACTTGTAATCAAAGTAACATGTATTTCACCCCCGCAGTTTAGAAAACTGAAAACAGTTAAGAGAAAAGGGGGACATGAACTCACAGTGGTGCGTCTCTACCAAGTATGCCTCCAAATCAAGCAGCTGTGTGACGACCTACACGTACTAACTCTATTAGACGGACGGCCGTGCCTTAGCTTTAAGGTTTAAGTTTTTGGGAAATAGTTAGGCAACTATTTCGTGTTTACATTCTGTATATACTTGGTAGTCATTTTCCTTCCCAAGGATGGGGGATTTAATACATGTGCGTTCGTATAATTCGGATTACACTATTAAGTCTCACTTAATATATTTTATTCCTAACTCCAAAATATAAATATTCTTCCCAAAAATATTGTATTTTAATACATGTGATTTTCCCAAAATAATACTTAGTAATATTATTTTTACTCTAAAAATAATATTTACGTAGTTCACAAAATAATCATAAACACTTATACAAGTGATGTTGTGAAAAATATATACTAAATATATTTATGTATCACGTTTTATTTTGTGAAATCCCACCTCCGATATTTTGTAAATAAAGTCGTGGCGAAATTCATAGTTGAAAGCAAGTCGACAAGTATCTCTAACACTTATAGTGAAAATCATTCTAAGTGTTAGGTTTTTAGAAAAATTTCGCCAGAGTTTCCTCTGTAACTGGAGGTGGCCACGCTTTCAAGCGTATCATTTTCTTTTATAAATCAAACCAACAATCTTCTTATTCAATCAAAACAATGTTCAAACCACAAACTAGTCAAAATATGTATATAAATCATATAAAATTCATGAACTTGTGATTTATCCAAACTATGAAGTAAATCCCATTACTTTTAGTGGATCTTTATATAAAACAATCCGATTTTGTAAAAAACCTCGTTTTTAAAGAAATTCCATCTTTACAACTTCTCGTCATCTTTTCCAAAAATAGTTATTTTGTCGAAACTTTGTGTTACACAAGTGTTTACACACTTGTGTGTTCTAAAAACCATTCGTGTTAGTGTAAGATCCGTCTTTAAAGTATGTTTTCTCTTGACACTTGGTCCTTTGAAAATACCACTTGTAGATCTACTAGTTTTAAACACTATTTAACAAGCAAAATCGCTTTTACACAAGTTCATGATTCGTGTGTGGTAGAGTTTCATCCTTTAACCCTTGTTACTTCCAAAACAACCTTATGTCATGATCCATGGTCATGACCAACCCGGGTTAAATGATGATCCGAGCTACCACAACATAGATTGGGTCCAAATACTCACACAAATCAAATACTACATGATTTACACAACATATGAGCTTTTAACCAACATTTATAGCATTTTAAGTAGACTTTTGTGTGTCATCTTGTATGTTTACGAGTTTTAACCGTTACAAATCATATTAACCACTTTAAAATAGTTCAAGAAGGTGATTTAAGCAACATACCACTAGCTCGAGGCTAGGGAAGAATCTAGACGCAAATAGGGTGGATAAAAGCAAGAGAGTGAGGTCCTGCGCCTTCCGTTTGCACCAAGACTCCTTATGCGGGATCCTTGACACTTATATGAGCTTGAAATGTGATGATGGAAGCCGAAAATATGATGGATGTACAAGGGGGTGTTCGGCCGAAGCCTTGAGAGAGAGAGAAGGGTGTGTTTGAGTTGTGAAATGTAATGAATGATCTCATGTGTAATCTCTAGTTATTTATAGACAAAGCTTAGGGCTAAAGTCCAAAGGTTTTTGTGTCACAAGGATATTAGACATAAAAGAATTTAATAATCAAATTTTGTACAAAGTGTGTCCCCTCTAGTTGGGGACGGTTAGTGAGGGGGGGGGGGGTTCTAGTCCATTTTCAACTAATTAGTTGGATATTAGTTAGGTTAAGTAAGTTAGTTAAGTACTTAACCTGGTTAGTAGTGCGTAGTGTGTTATGACGGGTGTTAGGGTATTCAGGGACCCTAACTGGCTCAGAAAAAGACAAGTAAATGAAAATGACAATATTTTCATGTTCCGGGTATAGTCCGGTTGTTTGGTTGGATAGTAATCCGTTAAAGCGCTTAACAAAGCTTTAAAGTGTCGTTATATCCTTTTTAGTGACACAACTCAATTCTGACACTTTGGAAAGTGTCAAGTAATATTTTTCTCATGTTTTGGCACTTTATTAGTTAGCTAAAAGCTGAATTATTATGTAAAGTGCTGAATTTTTGTACTTAAAGTACGTTTTAGGCACATCCAGTCATTGTAACTTATTCCTAGAGACGCAGTTCTACAACCCTTGTATCCCTACACTCACCACTAGTGTAGCAAAATATTTCTGGCTCATACAGGCCTTAGAGGCAGTGTCTGCCTGATGCTGGCTTTATCAGCATGTTCAATAGGTTATCCGTTATAGTGCTACTGTGCTTTTTGTGCATCATGTTTGTCACTAAGGTTCAGCGTGTAAATAATGTAGTGACGGTAAGTAAGGTATGATGCAGGTATATGCATGTATCAGAAATCAAGTAGCAGTTCATCAGTAATTTCAAACATGTGACAACCCGCACTAAACCAGGTATCCGTACAACTTAATTAATGATAAATTACTGCTTAATTACTGTGCTTGATTGAACTAGCTGATGAACTGCTACCTGCATACTAATACATGCACTTACTTGCATCATACTTTATATGCTGTCACTACATTATTTACAAACGGCACCTTAGTGACAAACATGATGCACAAAAAGCACAGTAGCACTAAACGGATACACAGTGAACATGCTGAAATAACCAGCATCAGGCAGACACTGCCTCTAAGGCCTGTTAAGAGCCTCATATATTTTTGCTACACTGGTAGTGAGTGTAGGGATATAAGGGTTGTGGTACCGCGTCTCTAGGAATAAGATACACTGATTCGGATGTGCCTAAAACGTACTTTAAATACAAAACACAGCACTTTAATAATTTAACCAGCTTCTAGCTGACTAGTAAAGTGCCAGAAAATGAGAAAATATTACTAGACACTTTCTACAGTGTCGGGAAAACAAATGGTGTCACTAAAATAACAATAACGACACTTTAAAGCGTTACAAAAGGCTTTAACGGATTACTATCCAACCGGACACCCGGACTTTACCCGGAACATGAAAATATTACTATTTTCACTATTTATATTTTTCTGAGCTAGTTAGGGTCTCTGATTACCCTAACACCCGTTATAACACGCTATATATTAACTAACTAAGTTAAACACTTAGTTAACTTATTTAACTAAACCAAACCCCCCTAATTACTAGTTTAAATCGAACCAACCCCCCCCCCCCCCAAGTCCCTAACCGGCCCCTAACTAGGGGAAACACAAGGGTACAATTTGATTTGCTTAATCTTGTTTTGTCTAATATCTTTAGGACACAATATCCATTGGACGATGACACTTAATATTGCCTATAAATACTAGAGTTCTCATAACACACTTATCACTTCAACATAAACCAACAAAATCTTTCTCTCTTGCCCTCCCCTACCTTCGGCCGAACCTCACACACCTACTCATCATACTTTCGAGTTTCAATCTTGCAATTCCAAGGTGATACACATATCAAGGGTCGCATATTAGGAGCTCTTGTGCACTCGGAACGCGAAGGACCTCGTTTGTTAGCTTTTATCCACCACATTTTCGCCAAAGATCTTCCCTAGCCTTGAGCTAGAGGTATATTGTTTAAAACTCATATTTAAGCATATCTAAAGTGGTTAAAAGGAAGTTTGTCGGTTAAATATCGAAAACATACATTTTGATGCATAAAAGTCTAGTAAAAACTATAAAAGTGGTGGTTAATAACACATGTGTTGTGTAAAAGATGTAGTATTTGGAATTTGTGATTTTTGAGACCCGATCTATGATGTGGTAGCTCGGATCATCGTTTAACCCGACTTTGTAAGATCATGGATCTTCACATAAGCTCGTTTTCGACTAAATACAAGGGTTAAAGGTGAAACTCTACCACATTTAAAGCATAAACTTGTGTAAAGATATTTTATTTGTGTAAAAGTGATTTAACATGTAAAATGATGTTTAAAACTAGCGGATCTACGTATCTGCAAGTGGTATTTTTGAAGAACCACACTTTTAAGGAATCATGTTTTCTAAAGGATAGATCTTACACTAATAAACATGATTTTACAAACCACAAGTGTATAAACACTTGTGAAATGAAAAGATCCGACAAGAAACTAGTTTTGTCAAATGTGACTAGAAGTTGTAAGGACGAGTTTTCTCTAGAAACGGGGTTTTCACTAAAACGGATTATTTACACACAAGATCCACTAAAAGTAAAGAGATTTACTACCTACTTTTAGACAAATCACAAGTTTGTGTATTTTTTTACGATTATGTCCATATTTGACTAGTTAAAATGTTGAAAAGTTATTTGGAAATTGTTGAGAACAATTGTTGATTGATTTGTTAAAAGAAAATGATACGCTTGAAAGCGTGGCCACCTCCAGTTACAGAGGAAACTCTGGCGAAATTTTCCAAAAACCTAACGCTTAGAATTATTTACACAACAAGTGTTAGAACTATTTCTGGACATATTTTCAAAACATAAATTTCGCCGGCACTATATTTTACTAAACATTCGGAGGTGGGGTTTTCACAAAGATTAACGTGATAAATATATTTGTCACAACACTGTTTATGATTATTTTGTGAAATACATAAATATTATTTTAGAGTGAAGATAATATTTACAAGCGTTAATGATTCCAAAACTTTGCGAACGCTTCCACAAACATATAAGTTACACCGGTAATTACATTACCACAAGATTGATAAAACGTAACTTACGCACATGTATTGTATCCCCCATCCTTGGGAAGAATAACTACCAAGTGTATACGGAAAATGAACACGAAATAGTTGTCTAACTATTTCCCCAAAAACTTAAACTATAAAGCTAAAGCACGGCCGTCCGTCTAATAGAATTAGCACTTGTAGGTCGTTGCACAGCTTACTGTATTGGAGACACTTGGTAGAGACGCGCATTCACTGTGAGTTCATGTCCCCCTTTTCTCTAACTGTTTTCAGTTTTCTTAACTGCGGGGGTGAAATACATGTTACTTTGTTTACAAGTACTTTATACACGGTATGATTAACGTAAGGAGGTTTAGATCATGTGAATGGGTAGTTAGAACACCGAGGGACTCGAGCGGTAGATCTATCTGGGTGTAGCGAGCCCAGCTCCCGGCCCAACAGAACATGCCTCTCGGAGGACTAACAGAACGGACCTGGAGTGACTTGGTACCCAACGCAAAATCGGCTAGGGTTGTGTCTACCTACTTGCATTTCACGACATGCTAATGGCCTTGCAAACCATTGGTGATCACAAGTCCTCTTACACTGCTACATACCAGGAAACTTTTATACTTACAAGTGTTTTACTTACTCACTTGCACATGAGCTCGCTCAACATTATTGTTGATTTTTCAACTCACATGTATTTCAGGAAATTAAACGGATCTGGCACGGTATGGAACGTTTTCCGCTGCATATTGTCATGAAGTCATCAGGGTTTAGGGGATGTGTCTCTTACCTGGACAAGACACAGTCCCTAAATCACGTTTATGTTTATGTTATAAGTTGTTATGTCTTTTGAACAAGGTTATTGTTGTTGGAGTATGTTCTCGTCAAACAATGGTATTGTATGTTATTTTCAAACTTAATGGATGACTTGCATGGTTTTTAAATTCATATAGCTTGTTATGATTAAGCTATGGTATTAAGAAGTCACACCAAAATTAACCACGCTTCCGCAAAGCCAGGGTGTGACAGCTTGGTATCAGAGCTCTGATCATAGCGAACTAGGATTCTTACTCGAGTCTAGACTATGATCACTAGGGCTCTCACGAAAACATTTTTCTGCATACCACTTAAGTCCAGATCCACACTTTTTACAAACAAATGTTGAGCACATTTTATTGGTTATAGGCTCAGCTTGGAGGGCTGAGAATCGGTCTGGAGGACCGCGGTGATTAAGGTAGTCAAGCACGTTGGTTTGTTATAGGATCGATCTGGAGGATCGAGGTTTGGTTTAAGTGAAGGATAGAGCAGTCTTGTAGACTGGATGAAATTGGCTAGTAAGACTAGGAGAAGTACGTGATACCTTACTTGGTGACTTATGTGATTAACTGATTATATGATTGATTATTATACGTATATGTGTTTGTGTTACAAACGTTATGCTTTCATCAAGTACTAGAAAGATGGGCACTACGAACCCCATGACCATAGTATCAGACGACATAGTTCAACGAAGCACGAGGTGTACATTTCTGATACTACCGGCACAGACAATGACGACTTTCAGCCCTTTGTGCACTGCCTGAAGTCGTAGCAGAGCCTACTGATGGCCATCTTGTTGGGAATTTGCCACTGGCGGTGATCCCTGCTCCTGTGCCCCTTGCCGCTTATCTCGTTGTTGATATGCCCCCGACATTGCCTCTAAAGGCGATGTCGAACTATTAAGAGGAGGACCCACTTGAGGGCAAGGCCCTCTCGCTGCTAGCATTAGACTACTGCATGCGGACGCTCCTGTAGGGGAAACTCATTTCCCTATCCCAGACTCATTTGAGTCTCTGACATCCGCGTCTTCGCACATACAGGGAATGCAGCACCACTTACACGACGCCGACCCTGATATGGCATCATCAGCTGAACCGGATCCCACACACACAGCTTTGAGTTTGATCGCGATTATGAGGACAATTCTGTTTTTCCGCCTGGTGTTGATCCAGACCATGACATTGAGTTCATGCACTTAGACCAGCCCTTGGGGGATCCTGTAACCCCTGTGATTGTTGATCCAGCTGATTTTGAGATGGAGTTTTTGATTCGAAGCTAGCCGTGGCCCCTAAGCCAGGCGTTGCTCCTGACCCCGCATTGGAGTATGACCCTGTTCATGCCAATGCACCGGCTGTTGCTCCTTGATTGATCATCTGCTTGGATGAGAGAAAATTTGGGGTAACTGTGCAAGACAATTTATTATTACGGGGGCCCACGTAATAACGATTTGTAGTGCACAGGAATCCTGGTGGACTCTGCAGGCCAAGCTAATGATAACCAATGCAGCAGGAAATAACCTAAACACAAATGACCTAGGCGATGTAGCCTCGAGTTCATTCTATTACAAGCAACAAATTGACAAGCCTATGTGAAGGCTCAGGAATTTATTTCCCCACTTATACAGTGAGTATATTTGCGTGTGAAATGGGGTGATTACATGATGGCTTACGTTGCTATGTATATACCCCATAGACAATTGAAACATTGTCCAACCCGCTTCACACTATTTCGACAAAAAGGGAATGTCACCCAGACGTGACACAAGCACCAGTACGTCGCCAAGGACAGAAGACGAGCTGCAAGAACGCATCTCACAGATAAATGCACGACATGAAGCCCTCCACTCTAAGTACAACGATGGCATTACTGGAGATAACCCTCCAACTGGCTGCACCTATAAACAGTTCCTAAACTGCAAGCCTTTGAACTTTGTCAGAACCGGAGGCACCGTTGCATTTGTTCGTTGGTCCAAAAGATCGACTCCACTCTAAGAATGAGTAACTGTTCGCCCCAACAGAGTGTTACCTACATCTCAGGGATATTTCTAGATGGCACACTCTCTTAATGGAACCTCCAGGTTCAGACCTTTGGCACAGACGCTGCTTATACACTGAGCTGGGACGAGCTCAAGGAAACGATTGAGAAGAAATGTTGTTTTAGGACAGAAATTCAGAAACTTGACGTGGAGTCCTGAAAATTGAGAAAGGACGAACCAGAGACTCCTGAACATGACCAGCGATCGCACGACTTGTCTAGGGTCGTCCCCTACTAAGTCATTGATGTAGTATGATATAGTGGTGTACTTGTGAGCTTTACATTGTGGTCTCGAATTGTGGCAATACAATCGCAGTATTCTCATCACATGCGATGTTCAATCAATTGTTTATGTCCTATAGCATAAGAGGTTATGTGATTGACTTGTTGATAACATGAGATGTTATGTGTTGGTATTGTTGAATGCATACGTACACTTCACTTACTATGACCTAACCTATGTGAAACATCTTTTAGAAGATGCCGCCAAGACGCGAAATGCGCATGCCCACCTCTGAGGCAGAACTTAAAGAGATAATTGCTGCAGCTATAGCACAGCACGAGGCCCTACGCTCCGAACCAATCAAAGGTACCTCAGAAAATAACGGTTGTTCCTACTGGCACTTCCTCAACTACAAGCCTCCGAAGTTCGACGGCACTGGGGGTGCCATAACTTTTGTAAAATGGATTGAAAGTATGGAATCCATCTTTCGAATGAGTGGCTGTACGCCAGAACAACAGGTCCCATACGTTTCTGAGTTGTTTCAAGATGGAGCTCGATTATGGTGGAATCTTCAGGTTCGAATAATGGGCCTAACTACAGCATACGCGTTAACTTGGGATGAGTTGAAAGGAATGATGCATAAGAAGTATTGCCCCCACACGGAAACCCAGAAGTGGGAAGATGAATTTCGGAGCCTAATGATGGAAGGTCCGAAGGTGTTGGAGTACGTACAACGACTCCATGATCTGTCACAAATTATTCCATACCTGGTAAAACCAGAACTGAAGAAATTGGAACAATTCATTTGGGAACTGGCGCCTCAAGTCTTGAGCTTGATGACAGCATCTACGCCACCAACAACCACTGTTGCAAGTAAGATGGGTTTGGCACTCGTTACGGAAGCAAATAGACTAGAAAAACTTGCAAACCCTGACAAGAAAACTCAGGTAGAGTTGTCTGGAAATAACAAAAGGAAGCTTACCGAAGATACCCAAATGAACAACGATGAACAAAGATCTATTCGAGGTTGCTTTGACTGCGGGGACAAAGGGCATTTCAAGAAAGATTGCCCTAACAACAAACAGGCCAATGATAAGATTTACTTAGAATCCAAACCAAGATGTGCTGAGTGCAAGTGTCACCGTGATGGTGGATGTCAGAAGCCTTGGTACGGGAGGAAAGGACACAACAAGGAAGGTTGTGGGATGAAGAGTTCCATACAAGGAGAAAACAGTAACAACACTCTAGGTGGAAATGGGAAAGGAAATGGCCGAATGATAGGATGCTACCATTGTAAGGAAGTTGGACATTTTAAGAGGGAATGCCTGAAGTTGAAACAAGACCGTGAGAGAAAATCCAACATCAGAGCTTGTGAGGCATGCCAGGATCCAGGTGGGATTTCTGGTACGTTCTCTAACAACCAAAACTTTTGCACCTATTATGTTTGATGCTGGTGCCGGTTATGGCTTCGTGTCATTAGAATTTAAGAATATACTTGGTTTAACCGCTAGTAAGTTAGATATCCCCTACTCGATCGAATTAGCTAATGGAAAGTTAGTTGAAGCCAACGAAGTAATCAGAGGCTGTGTGATAGAACTGGGAGAACGTGAGTTTACTTTGGATCTACTACCAGTCGAATTGGGAAGCTTCGACGTGGTGGTAAGAATGGATTGGTTATCCGGAAACAAGGCTGAGATAGTGTGTCACGAGAAGGTTGTTCGTATTCCAACTGATGATGGTGAGACAATTGTGGTTCACGGAGAGAAGCGTGACACACCGCTAAGATTTATCAGCTGCTAGAAAGCAAGGAAGTGTTTACAGAAAAGATGTGTTGCTTTTCTAGCACACATCGTGGATAAAAAGGCCGCTGAGCCAAGAATCGAAGACATCCCTGTCGTAAGGGAGTATCCAGAAGTCTTCCCAGAAGACTTGCCTGGATTACCGCCTCTAAGGCAAGTAGAGTTTCACGACGATTCAATTCCAGGCACTGCACCCGTAGTCAATGCATCATAGCGACTTGCATTTTCGGGGGTGCAAGGATTGACAGAGAAGTGTTGGTAACGGATGGAGAAGGAAGATAACAGACCAAAAAAATTCCTTTTTGGGGTAATCCCATTGTTACCCATCAAAAAGGAGGATGATGAATTTCAAATAAACATCAACTACAGAGAATTGAACAAGCTGGCGATCAAGGACAGGTATCCTCTGCCAAGAATCGACGATCTGTTTGATCAACTGCAAGGCCTGAACTATTATTCAAAGATCGATCTTCGATCTGGATACCATCAATTAAGGATACAGGAGGAAAGTATCCCGAAAACAGCCTTCCGAACTCGTTATGGACACTACGAGTTCCTCGTTATACCAATTGGTTTGACAAACGCACCTGCGGTATTCATGGATCTAATGAATAGAGTTTGCAAGCCATACTTGGACAAGTTCGTGATTGTGTTTATCGACGACATCTTGATTTATTCAAGGACAAAGGCTGAACACGAACAGCATCTAAGAACTATTCTGGGGCTGCTAGAGAAGGAACAGTTGCATGCCGAGTTCTCTAAGTGCGAGTTTTGGCTACGCGAAGTCCAGTTTCTTGGACATGTGGTTTATAGAAATGGAATCCATGTTGATCCCACAAAGATCGAGGCAATCAAGAATTGGGAAACGCCTACAACGCCAACCGAGATTCGACCATTCTTGGGTTTGGCTGGCTACTATCAAAGGTTCATCGAGGATTTTTCGAAAATCGCTCAACCTTTGACGCTCCTCACCCAGAAAGATAAGGAGTTTGATTGGGGAATCAAACAGGAAGAAGCGTTTCAGATACTGAAGGATAAGCTTTGTAACGCGCCAACCTTAGCTCTACCAGAAGGTACTGATGACCTTGTGGTATACTGCGACGCATCGCGTCAAGGATTGGGTTGTGTGTTGATGCAACGCCAAAAGGTCATTGCTTACGCATCACGCCAACTGAAAGTGCACGAAAAGAACTATACCACACACGATTTAGAGCTTGGCGCAGTGGTTTTCGCTTTAAAGATCTGGAGACACTACCTGTATGGTACGAAGTGCACAATCTTCACAGATCACAAAAGCCTACAGCATATATTCAACCAGAAGGAGTTGAATATGAGACAAAGACGATGGGTGGAATTGTTGAACGACTACGACTGCGAGATTAAGTATCATCCAGGGAAGGCGAATGTTGTTGCCGGTGCCCTAAGTCGTAAAGAAAGAATCAAGCCCATAAGGGTTAGGGCCCTAGAAATGATTATAAGAACCGATCTTTCCTTGCGCATTCGTGCTGCACAAAAGGAAGCTCTCAAGGAAAGGAATCTTGAAGAAGAATATCTCCGTGGGATGGAGAAGCTTTTGGTACCGAACGAGGAAGGAACGTTATGTTTTGAGAAAAGGATTTGGGTTCCTCTGTTTGGTGGATTAAGGGAAGTTATTTTCAATGAAGCGCACAAGTCACGGTACTCTATCCACCCTGGATCGGATAAGATGTACCAGGATCTCAAAAATTATTATTGGTGGCCTAGGATGAAAGGCGACGTTGCCGTCTACGTGAGCAAATGTTTAACGTGCGCTAAGGTTAAAGCGGAATACCAGAAGCCTTCAGGGCTACTGCAACAACCTGAGATTCCCAAGTGGAAATGGGAACAAATCTCCATGGATTTTATTACAAAAATGCCAAGAACGCCAAGAGGCCATGATATGATTTGGGTGATTGTTGACCGCCTAACAAGGTCCGCACACTTTCTGCCAATTAAGGAGAAAGACAGTACTAGTAAACTTGCGGAAATTTACATGAGAGAGATCGTAGCACGTCATGGAGTACCACTCTCGATCATCTCTGATAGAGACGGAAGATTTGTGTCAAGAATATGGCAATCTTTCCAAGAATCTTTTGGCTCACAATTAAATCTGAGCACTGCGTTCCATCCGAAAACTGATGGCCAGAGCGAGCGAACGATACAAACTTTGGAAGACATGCTGAGGGCATGTGTTATGGATTTAGGAGGTAGCTGGGATAAACACTTAGCTTTGGTCGAATGACAATATTCAGGGACCCTAACTGGCTCAGAAAAAGACAAGTAAATGAAAATGACAATATTTTCATGTTCCGGGTATAGTCCGGTTGTTTGGTTGGATAGTAATCCGTTAAAGCGCTTAACAAAGCTTTAAAGTGTCGTTATATCCTTTTTAGTGACACAACTCAATTCTGACACTTTGGAAAGTGTCAAGTAATATTTTTCTCATGTTTTGGCACTTTATTAGTTAGCTAAAAGCTGAATTATTATGTAAAGTGCTGAATTTTTGTACTTAAAGTACGTTTTAGGCACATCCAGTCATTGTAACTTATTCCTAGAAACGCAGTTCTACAACCCTTGTATCCCTACACTCACCACTAGTGTAGCAAAATATTTCTGGCTCATACAGGCCTTAGAGGCAGTGTCTGCCTGATGCTGGCTTTATCAGCATGTTCAATAGGTTATCCGTTATAGTGCTACTGTGCTTTTTGTGCATCATGTTTGTCACTAAGGTTCAGCGTGTAAATAATGTAGTGACGGTAAGTAAGGTATGATGCAGGTATATGCATGTATCAGAAATCAAGTAGCAGTTCATCAGTAATTTCAAACATGTGACAACCCGCACTAAACCAGGTATCCGTACAACTTAATTAATGATAAATTACTGCTTAATTACTGTGCTTGATTGAACTAGCTGATGAACTGCTACCTGCATACTAATACATGCACTTACTTGCATCATACTTTATATGCTGTCACTACATTATTTACAAACGGCACCTTAGTGACAAACATGATGCACAAAAAGCACAGTAGCACTAAACGGATACACAGTGAACATGCTGAAATAACCAGCATCAGGCAGACACTGCCTCTAAGGCCTGTTAAGAGCCTCATATATTTTTGCTACACTGGTAGTGAGTGTAGGGATATAAGGGTTGTGGTACCGCGTCTCTAGGAATAAGATACACTGATTCGGATGTGCCTAAAACGTACTTTAAATACAAAACACAGCACTTTAATAATTTAACCAGCTTCTAGCTGACTAGTAAAGTGCCAGAAAATGAGAAAATATTACTAGACACTTTCTACAGTGTCGGGAAAACAAATGGTGTCACTAAAATAACAATAACGACACTTTAAAGCGTTACAAAAGGCTTTAACGGATTACTATCCAACCGGACACCCGGACTTTACCCGGAACATGAAAATATTACTATTTTCACTATTTATATTTTTCTGAGCTAGTTAGGGTCTCTGATTACCCTAACACCCGTTATAACACGCTATATATTAACTAACTAAGTTAAACACTTAGTTAACTTATTTAACTAAACCAAACCCCCCTAATTACTAGTTTAAATCGAACCAACCCCCCCCCCCCCAAGTCCCTAACCGGCCCCTAACTAGGGGAAACACAAGGGTACAATTTGATTTGCTTAATCTTGTTTTGTCTAATATCTTTAGGACACAATATCCATTGGACGATGACACTTAATATTGCCTATAAATACTAGAGTTCTCATAACACACTTATCACTTCAACATAAACCAACAAAATCTTTCTCTCTTGCCCTCCCCTACCTTCGGCCGAACCTCACACACCCACTCATCATACTTTCGAGTTTCAATCTTGCAATTCCAAGGTGATACACATATCAAGGGTCGCATATTAGGAGCTCTTGTGCACTCGGAACGCGAAGGACCTCGTTTGTTAGCTTTTATCCACCACATTTTCGCCAAAGATCTTCCCTAGCCTTGAGCTAGAGGTATATTGTTTAAAACTCATATTTAAGCATATCTAAAGTGGTTAAAAGGAAGTTTGTCGGTTAAATATCGAAAACATACATTTTGATGCATAAAAGTCTAGTAAAAACTATAAAAGTGGTGGTTAATAACACATGTGTTGTGTAAAAGATGTAGTATTTGGAATTTGTGATTTTTGAGACCCGATCTATGATGTGGTAGCTCGGATCATCGTTTAACCCGACTTTGTAAGATCATGGATCTTCACATAAGCTCGTTTTCGACTAAATACAAGGGTTAAAGGTGAAACTCTACCACATTTAAAGCATAAACTTGTGTAAAGATATTTTATTTGTGTAAAAGTGATTTAACATGTAAAATGATGTTTAAAACTAGCGGATCTACGTATCTGCAAGTGGTATTTTTGAAGAACCACACTTTTAAGGAATCATGTTTTCTAAAGGATAGATCTTACACTAATAAACATGATTTTACAAACCACAAGTGTATAAACACTTGTGAAATGAAAAGATCCGACAAGAAACTAGTTTTGTCAAATGTGACTAGAAGTTGTAAGGACGAGTTTTCTCTAGAAACGGGGTTTTCACTAAAACGGATTATTTACACACAAGATCCACTAAAAGTAAAGAGATTTACTACCTACTTTTAGACAAATCACAAGTTTGTGTATTTTTTTACGATTATGTCCATATTTGACTAGTTAAAATGTTGAAAAGTTATTTGGAAATTGTTGAGAACAATTGTTGATTGATTTGTTAAAAGAAAATGATACGCTTGAAAGCGTGGCCACCTCCAGTTACAGAGGAAACTCTGGCGAAATTTTCCAAAAACCTAACACTTAGAATTATTTACACAACAAGTGTTAGAACTATTTCTGGACATATTTTCAAAACATAAATTTCGCCGGCACTATATTTTACTAAACATTCGGAGGTGGGGTTTTCACAAAGATTAACGTGATAAATATATTTGTCACAACACTGTTTATGATTATTTTGTGAAATACATAAATATTATTTTAGAGTGAAGATAATATTTACAAGCGTTAATGATTCCAAAACTTTGCGAACGCTTCCACAAACATATAAGTTACACCGGTAATTACATTACCACAAGATTGATAAAACGTAACTTACGCACATGTATTGTATCCCCCATCCTTGGGAAGAATAACTACCAAGTGTATACGGAAAATGAACACGAAATAGTTGTCTAACTATTTCCCCAAAAACTTAAACTATAAAGCTAAAGCACGGCCGTCCGTCTAATAGAATTAGCACCTGTAGGTCGTTGCACAGCTTACTGTATTGGAGACACTTGGTAGAGACGCGCATTCACTGTGAGTTCATGTCCCCCTTTTCTCTAACTGTTTTCAGTTTTCTTAACTGCGGGGGTGAAATACATGTTACTTTGTTTACAAGTACTTTATACACGGTATGATTAACGTAAGGAGGTTTAGATCATGTGAATGGGTAGTTAGAACACCGAGGGACTCGAGCGGTAGATCTATCTGGGTGTAGCGAGCCCAGCTCCCGGCCCAACAGAACAGGCCTCTCGGAGGACTAACAGAACGGACCTGGAGTGACTTGGTACCCAACGCAAAATCGGCTAGGGTTGTGTCTACCTACTTGCATTTCACGACATGCTAATGGCCTTGCAAACCATTGGTGATCACAAGTCCTCTTACACTGCTACATACCAGGAAACTTTTATACTTACAAGTGTTTTACTTACTCACTTGCACATAAGCTCGCTCAACATTATTGTTGATTTTTCAACTCACATGTATTTCAGGAAATTAAACGGATCTGGCACGGTATGGAACGTTTTCCGCTGCATATTGTCATGAAGTCATCAGGGTTTAGGGGATGTGTCTCTTACCTGGACAAGACACAGTCCCTAAATCACGTTTATGTTTATGTTATAAGTTGTTATGTCTTTTGAACAAGGTTATTGTTGTTGGAGTATGTTCTCGTCAAACAATGGTATTGTATGTTATTTTCAAACTTAATGGATGACTTGCATGGTTTTTAAATTCATATAGCTTGTTATGATTAAGCTATGGTATTAAGAAGTCACACCAAAATTAACCACGCTTCCGCAAAGCCAGGGTGTGACAAAACAAGCACAGTAATTAAGCAGTAATTAATTATTAATCAAGTCGTACGGATGCCTGGTTTAGTGAGGGTTGTCACAACTTTAAGCATTCCAAGATCATGCACAAGATACAAAATAAAATGAACTAGTAATAAGTACCCCCGCGTTGCGGCGGGGGCGAGCACTAATGCCACACTACTGCCAGTGACCACCGACACTGAAGTTGCGGTGTTAATGCGAAGAAATTAAACCGAAACGTAAAACATAGAATAAAATAACTAAGTTGATCTAGGACTCGCGCGTTACGATAAACCCGCGTCTATTTTTCTCGTTTGACAGGTTAATCGTAATCTATATATAATATATATATATCATTAACACTATACAAACCATAATGCATACATTACTACAACTATTGCATCAATGTGTTGCAAATTATATTTATACAAGATTTTGGCTAGATTAATTAGATTATTATAAATAATAATAATTTACAAATAAAACAACACAACTTTGAATGGATCAAATCGATTGAATATGGTAAGATAATGAAACCATTATTTGATTAGGGTACAACCACTTAAGCACAATTTACAACCATACAAGCATACAAAACAGATTGAATTTGGTAAGGTAATGAAACCATTATTTAATTAAGGTACAACCACTTAAACACAACTTTCAACCAATATTTGATTAAGGTACAACCATTTAAACACAACTTACAATCAAGCATGCATACAAATGTTTCAAATTAAAATTATATAAATATCTCTTGGTAAACTTGTGTTATCGTACATTGGATTAAAAATTGATAAGGTGATATCTATTTAACAACAATTTAACATACATGCTTTTAAATGGATTAAAAATTGATAAAGTAATTCTATTTCTACATGCTTTGAATTTAACAATAAGAGAATTACTACATGCTTTGAATTTAACAATAACTCAAATAAATGTTAAGCATAAGGTACAAGCTTTGATGCTTACAAATGTTCCTAATTGATATTATATAATTGTGAAACAAGTAATGCGTAAAGGAAAGGCCTTGAAATCTCGAGTTGTCACATTATGGGGCGTTATATCACTAGAGCCCATAGTCATAAAGTCTCTCCCTCATTATCACTAAATTAATTAATTTTCAATTTTTTTAATTAATTTCTAATTTTTTAAATTAAAAACCATTACATTAAATAAAAAAACATTACAATAAAATAAAAAAATATTAAAATTAAATTAAAAAAAAAAGACATTACACTAAAAAAATCAATACATTTATTATTCGTCTTCATCGTCGTTCTCTCCTTCCTCTTCGTTTTCTCCGGCATCTAAACCTATGTTTTCAAAGTTCCCATCTTTGAATTCCTCAACTTCTTCTTCCTCGGAATCTTCTTCGTCGTCACCATCGTGTTGAATTGGGCGAATAGCCTAAGCATGCTCGACCAAATCCGCCTTTAACGCGTTATGTAAATTCTTAGATCGCAATAGTTGAGCATTTACGAGTCTCTCTTCCATTGTTGCTTGGGTTCCTTCAACTACATCTTCCGGAATATAGTTTTGGCATATCGCTTTTCCATCATCCTCTATGATCATATTATGCATAATGATGCAAGCATACATGGCCATTCGTATTCTATTCTTATACCACATACAACAAGGATTTCTGATAAAATGCCATCGTTGTTATAGAATCCCAAAACACCTCTCGAAGTCCTTTCGCGAAGACTCTTGTAGTTTTTTAAAATATTGTCTTTTCTCATCGAACGTTTCGGAAAACGTTTTAACAATATTCGAATACCAATCATGGCGAGTATTCCATGCTTTTCTAGATGCACCTCGTATATTTGTTGAAGGTCGTTCCAAGTGGGATTTCTTAAATAACGTTTTCCATATAACTGGCATATACCTAAAATTTAATTTAATATACCCTCCTTCACGGCGCTATGTTGATAACGCTGGACTCAAGAAAATGCCCCATAGCGCCGCCTGTAATGGTGTGGCGGGCGCTATGGGGCGCTATATCTCAAAAATATGCCCCCATTGCGCCCCACTACGTACGGCCTTAGACTATATTATTATCATTATTATTAGTGTGAGCCTACGGGCCCACTTTAGGTATTTAGGATTTTATATTCTCTTTATATATTGTAACCCGTTACTCAATAACAATATTCAAATATTTCACCATTTAACAGTATTGTGATGTTGCGCGTAATTTGAGGATGCATAGTACCTTGCTATGTTAACCCAGTATGAATAAAATGGATCCATTTGATTGTTCAAAAAAAAAAGAACTTGATGTAAAAATTGGAAAGAGTGTATTGTTTGGTGTAGAAGTGATAATGGCGTATCACTTGGTGTGCGCTTGACTTATGGGCTGTTTGGCAACATCTGAATGGTTAAGTGTTGAACGTCTGAACCGTTAAGTGCTGAACCAGTAAGAGGTCTGAACCATTAAGAGCCTGTATAATTATTAACCGTTCAGAGAAATGTCTGACCAATTCAGATTAGAGGTCTTAATCATTCAGACTCTGTATAATGCTTAACCATTCAGAGGCAAATGTCTGAACCATTCAGACATCTACTTGTGAAACAAACAGTCTGAACCATTAAGTGATGAACCAGTAAGAGGTCTGAATCATTAAGAGTCTCATTAAGAGGTAAACAAACAGCCCCTTACAATAATAATTGAGGTTAATAAACCTCGAGGTAAGGTGTTGCAAAAAATAAATATTCACAAAATGGTGTTAATTTATACGTTTTTAAGCAAAATAATCATGATTTGTTATAGGCATATGGATGCTAATGAGTGAAAAACATTTAGCTATTACACGATAAACTATAGTTTCATATACAGATATATATGACATTATTGGTGTAACTGAAATTATTGAAATTCACAATTTGGATTTCAAGCTGTGAATGATCACGTTAAGATTATAAATTTCACACAAGCGTGATGCAGTTGGTTGGTGTGATTGAGGTCTAAGAATCCTAGGCTTGGCAACAAAAACCCAAACATGTCATTTTGCACCTTTAAAAAAAGTCATAATGGGTCAGGAAATAAGTTAGGATGGTTTTAAAATATCCATTTAAATTTTATCATGGGTTAGGCCTAAAGGCTAAAGCGCATCATGAGACTACCGTATGAATTTGATTTTTATGAGTTGAAGACTTGTAAGATATTGAAATTAGGATGTTTGTTGATGTTCTGTTACAGGCATTAAGATGTTTTTACAATTCAGCTTTAAAACTTCAGATTTCAAATTGGTGCTAGGGAAATTATGCCTAATTGATGGACTACATGTGGTCGTAAATTTTGTTAGAAGTTACGGTTTATTAGACGTTACGGTCGTAAATTGATGGACTACATGCAGGTATCGGTTTATTAGAACTTCTAACAAAATTTAGAAGTTATGCCTAATTGATGGACTATACATGGTTGTAAATTTTTGGGTCGGGTTTTCAGTAGTGGGAATATAACCGGCGATAACAGACCCATTCTAGATTCGGGTTATATGGTTATCGGGTCTGTTTTCATATATGAAGTAAGCATTATGTTATACATCGGCTTTAAGTATGTATATGAAATTAACATTACCTTATACATCGGCTTTAAGTGGGTATAACATGTTTGTTCTCCTTTGTCTCCTGTCTAGTGTTTGGTTGATCTTTGAACTCATATGGTAGCTTCATAGGTTAACTTGTCTGTAGTTTGGCTCATTCATGTCATGTAGATGTATAGAGGTGCACTGAATGTTGGTGTCTATCACTTATGCTTGGATTTGACATAGGTTGTCTAAGGCACAACAGTACCTCGCTTGTCACTAGAAACAAGGCATAAAAATGTTTATGTTAATGAAAAATAGTTGCACGAAAATGGGAAGATATAACACTAGCATAGAAAATTTACAGCAAACAAGATAATTACATAACTCCTCAAGAAAGAAATTAAAAGCAATCAAGACTTCTAATCCTTTAATTTTTTTTAAAACAAAGTATTAAAATCAGAATGTTTGGAAGAGAAAAAACTAAAAGAGAGGTGCTAAAGAAATAAAAGGGGCATTCAAGCTACACATGAAGGAAGAAACAAGAATCATGTCATCAAATTACTATTTATCAAGCTATATTTGATTACCTTTGTACTGATTTGCAAAGTGATATAGTAAAACAAACAATATTTAAAAGATAATTAAAAGTTAAGTCTTTTCACAGAATGCTAAAAGGCATGGTAACAGGTTTATAATCAAGCCACAAGTCCCAGTCACTGCAATCCAGCACTTTGGTTCATTCTGAGTTGCGAATTAACATGAGCTCGAACCGATACCTGCATACCAAACTGCTATGGGGTCTAGCGATATCCTTCAACGAGGTAGATCTGACCGTGAAACTTGGGTCAGCACGATTTATAGTCTACAGTGCTGTTTGATGAGATCCATAACCCCAAATTTGATGTGAAATTACACAAAACACCAACTAATATTCGTTAAAAAAATGGTAACTAATAAATGATTTCCAGGTTCGTCGTACATGTAATATGAACGAAATCAGCTTGAGGAAAGAACTAAACCACCCAAATTCCATTAGGATGTTGAGTCACTTGTAGTACTCACGTAGTTTTCTTTGTGCAACCCTAAACCACCCAAACATCTGACCCAAAATGGTCAAACCATGAGGCGATTGGTCAAAGTCATAAGCGCAATCTCGGGTTGTACTCACGTAATTTTCGTTGTGCGTGAAGTGACTAGACGCTTAAAAACCGGAGAATACGTGTGTCTGCAAATGATTGTGATCATCACATATATATTAGCTGCAAAGAACAATAAACTTGCAGCCCAAAGTTGTAAGAACACTTGTTTGCCTTTAAATTCAAGCATATAACCCCAAAACAACCAATGAGTTTGAGCTCCAATCCACACCAAAACACACAAAATACCTTCCCATTTCAGCTTCATTTTGCTCCATGGTAGTATTAACGGCAACAAACAAAAAAACCACACAAAGTACTGAGCTGTTATCACCTGTAAAACGTGGCATATTTTATTTCATCACACGAAAATATTTACGTATAATAATTGAAAAGGTAGTAGTACAACGAACCTTGTTAAAGGCAACAAATGCCACTGTCTGAACAAAGAAACAAAAGGGGAAATCTTGTGCAAAACGGAAAACTAGAACAATCTGCACTATTAACTGAGGTAGAAACGAGATAAGTTTTTCCAAGACTGCGAATTCGCGTTCATAATTGAGATAAATGTGATAAAAGTAGATGGAAAAATTATGTCTGGGATCTGCACGAGTCAAGTGGTATAACAAGGCCTCGTGCAAGAACTCCCATTCGTATAGATAGAAGAATACTCCGGTGCAAAAGAAGAACACGGTCGCTGATATCAGTCCGAACAAGATTCTTGATCTTGTAAAGATGCTTTGAAAGAAAACCCATAATCGGTTTGAAGTTTCCTTTGATTTATGTTGTCTTGAATTCCAATCTACGATGGCAGGTTTTTTACCACGTTGGAAATGGTTTGGATCAAGAGTTAGGACGATAGGGAGTGCGTATATTATAGGGTAGATTCTCATATGAACAACAAGCCCGTACCAAACGGCCCCTTGAAAGAGATTACCTACAAACCAAACATAATATTTAATCAACTGGCAAATGAACAATTTAATATGCAATTTTTTTTATTGGAACTAGAGATTGTACCTCGCATGATACAAATAATAATCCACAAAATGATGGCGCAAATAATGGGCTCACAGTTGCCTCGCGTTCCGATGGTGAAGGTAAATGGATTAAAAAGCCATACAAGTACAGAGTATATGGTTAGATTTTCAGGTACTCCACGAAGCTTCAGAATTGTGCGGATGAAGTACCCTACAAGTAAATCTGTATTTTGAAGATGATATTTAGCTTGAGACAGAGAGAATAAAAAAAATTGGATAATTTGCTAACTGGTGACACTAAAATTACAATTTAACCAGTTCTACCAATTGGAACTACCAAATAGCCTATCAAACAAAAATATAATAACTAGAACAGGATTAAAAAGGAACAACTCAGGACATATTGACACAGATCACAGGAAGCAATGTAAGTAGTAGGTTGATACAACGTTAACAAAGCAGCAAAATGCAAACTGAAAATTTAATCAAAGTGACGAAAATACCCTCCAATCCCTGTCCTTTACTTATACTAAGAGCAACATCAAACGATAACTGTTACATGTAAGGTCAATTTGTAGTCAAACACGCATCTTGTCTGAAATAAATTGTTTACCTGATGCTGAGAAGAGAAACTTTCCCCATGATCGATGAATAAATGAATTTGGCGTGAGTATAAATGCAATCAAAGGAGAGTAACGGTAAGTGGATCTTTTGTAAGGGGATTTTCCATCAACTACTAAAGCAGCAGCATCGGAGAAAACAAGATAATCAACATCTGTGTACCTAACTTCCATATGCGTATCTTGCCATTCTCCATAGACAATTAACAAGACACGTAGAAAGGCAGAGAAAATGATAAGGGATCGAAAGTTCATAACTTCCATTGCTCGAAGCTGCCAAGAAACGATATATACAATAAGCAATTACGTTGTACTAGATGATAAGTCCTCTGATTGGTAACGTTTCACCGATTCAAGCAAATTCATTGTTGGTTCACAAAGTGAATTAGCTAAAAATATAAAACTTCATTACTAAATTATAGAGAACTTAATCATAAATCTATTTCCCAAAAACATATATTTCAATGGAAGACTTAAGCACAAAATTAAACATTTGAATATGTGCAGTGCAGATTGCAGATCTCTTTGTCAATGGCATCAAAGATCAACATATGTATAACTAACCATCTTTCACTGTTTCACGTATGCAAATGCAAATGTAATTTGTAAATGGAAATGAAAACAACATACAAGGATTTCTGACTTTTTGGTGGGTGATAATGCCAATTCAACCGATTTTTAAAATATTTTATTGTTTTTTTTATTTCAGTATTTTGGTGTGGTTGAATTATTGCACATCAAAGAATCCAAGAGTATGTTTATGGTTTTATGAAGGATGTGAAGTGATGGGGGAGACATTACATCTATACTTGCATTTTGGTACCATTGTTTAAAAACATATGGTTTTTGCATACTCTAACATTGATTTGGGTTGTTTGGTCTAGATCTATACAGGACCCATCCATTTATGCAATGGACCAGAAAGTTCACAATTTCATCAAAGGATAGCCTAATGAATAAACCCCCATTTATGACATACGCTATCCCAAATCATTTAAGAAAAATGGGACATGAGCTTCTAAATAACAGAGAACCTATTATGCATCACGTCATATCCTCTACAGAATGAGCATATTCATACTTTAAAGACTGAAAATTCAAAAACCACTAAAAAAAGCAATCCACTTTTTTACATGTTTCCTCAAGCTACTTTGTGACAACAGCTGTACATGTTTCAACACAAGACCAACGATGACACTTCTCTGCACACCGATGAATCCCACATTGAAGCTTTGTATCACACGTCCCACCACAAGAAAGCACTACACAAGTTTCCCACACCCAAGCAGTTTCTCACACCTAAAATCCATCTCAGAACACTTTTTTTCCTCTTGTACCTTACCACAATGACACTTGTATAATGCCTCTAGCTCTACTAGTGAAATACTATTTGTCAAGGGTTTAAATCACCTTACAATAAGCTCATATGTTTTGTTTAAAGTGTTCAAATTCGTTATCACAATAAGTACTGTTTATGATTTGCCTAACTGTCACAAATGTTGTATTACTCATCAACATGTAAGAGTAACAGAGGATCACAACTACAAGTACCAAAATCACCTCAAATACTCACAGAGGCATTTCATCGAACAATTGGTATGCACAAATTAAATCCAATGTAGTAACATCATTTTCTTGTCAATCTATCCCCAAAACACATGTTATAACAATAATCATCGTGCAAATTATCATTCCTAGTTGATAACAATAAACATAAAATCTCAAATTCTGATAAATAAGTCGTCATTTTTTAAAATAACTGAGAAGTTAGAACCTGCGATTGAGCTCAGAATCGTGGTTATCCAAACGGCAGTTTCTTCATCGGATTAATCATCAAGTAGTAGCAGGTTGGACGCAGCCTGATAACAAGAAGGAAGCCGACCAAGAATCTGTTCAGAATCGGTAAGCCAGTCACTGTGCAAAGCTCTTTAAAATCGAAGACAGGAGGCAATCGTGAGAAAGGTTGCTGGTGTTCGATCGGAGTGAAGAAGGGTCGACCGGAAAATTGCTAAGAGAACAACACGTGATCTGGTGGTGTTTTCTTTTGGACGTCAGCAGCGAAACAGTAGGGTTTTCATTGGATTAATTTTTTTTTTTTTTTTTTTGGTCAGTTGTTAAAAGGCCAAAATCGAAAACATAAAAGCCCAATTTAATTCCAAATTGTGGTGCTGTTGTTCGAGAACAGTAGATCACTATAAAATTCTTTGATTTGGATTATTTATCAAGTCCAAAACAAATTAGTTTTATTTATTTTTCAGGTTCGTGTTCGAAGTGGAATTTGGGAAGTAAACGTGTAGACTGGAAGAAACTGAACCAGTTATACCGGGTTCGTTTAATCTTACGTATAGTCGACGAAATAAAAATATGGTTGGAAGCGATGGCAGTAGCGGCTCGAATACCGAGAAATCGGTTCCAAATTCAACATCGCTTCAATGCGCGATGTTGAATAAGGTTACGCGCGATTTTTAATGTTCATGGCGTGTGGGAGGCCATTGAACCCGGAACTGAAACCGATGTGAAGAAAAACAATATGGCAATTGCTTTGTTGTTTCAATCTATACCGGAAGAACAGATCTTGCAAGTTGGTAATCTGAAGACGGCAAAAGAGATGTGGGATGCACTGAAAGCGCACCATCTGGGAGCCGACCGGGTACGTGAAGCAAGACTACAGACACTCATGTCAGAATTTGAGGTGTGAAAGATGAAGGATTCTAGTACAGTTGATGAGTTTTCGAGCCAGTTAACAGGAATGTCTTCAAAAGCGGCATCTCTCGGTTATATAATAGAGGAACAAAAGATCGTGAAAAAGTTTCTCAGTGGTTTACCAAGGCGGTTCATCCATATGGTAGCCTCGGTTAAGCAACTTGTGGATCTAAAAACAGTTGCATTCGCCGATGTTGTTGGTCGAATGAAGGCGTATGAAGAACGCATAAAAGATGAAGAATTGTAGTCGGATAATCAAGGTACACAGACGAAACTTATGTTTAATAATTCTAATGCCTCTTCAAGTTCTAGAAAGACTTCACACGATTCGAGTAAGGGGCGCGAGAAAGGCTCGAACCGTCGACGTGGAGGTAGTGGACGCGGTCGAAACCAATCTGGTCAAAACCGCGGGTCACAAGATAGGTCCAACGAAGGGGATAAACAACAAGGAAACTAATTAAGGAGTGGATAATTATAATTATAATTATCATGTCCTAAAATAGATAGATTTTTAGCAATCCTAGTTATAATCTAATAGACTTGTAACTTGCGACTAATCGATCTTCTGTTCACTACTTCAGTGAACTCTGAAGATCGAGCGCGATTCGAGAAGACGATTGAGTGTACTAGTAATTCAAAGGGAACTGAAGAGGGAAGACCGGTTAGTCGATTAGGGTCGTTGTCATCGTGTAAAGACTTCATCAGGTTATTAAAAGAGACGCGGATCTTAAATTAGGGCTTCAAGATGGGGCGTTTGCCACGACGCATATGGGTGTAAAAACTGGAAGGAGTAAGATGAGGCGTAAAAAGGTGACTTATTCACCTTTTATTATTGTCATTTGAGAAAAATGCTCGTCCCTGTGGTTTTAGTTTGCCCGTTTTTCACCTTTAATCTCTAACTTTCTAAAATGACATCTATAGTTCCCGATTTTTTTAATTTCGTTCCCGGATAGTCACTGACGTGGATGGGGGTTAGTTTTTGGTGTTAGGTGCATGTGAAATGACAAAATTGCCATTAATATTAAACAAAATAAATTAATTAGTTGGACCCACTTCTTCTAAAACAATATAACAACACCACCCCCACCCCACATTTCTGTCTTTCTTCTCTCTGGTCTCTCTCCCGACAAAAACCACCATCACAAGTCCACCACCAATAACCTACAAACATCCAATTAACCCGATTTCGGCAAGACTAATATGTGATTCTGATCCCGGAATAGAAACTTTTGACTGCCAAACACCCGTGGCAACCTAATTAAACTTGTTAATCATTCCAAAACAAACCCATCGCATCAACCTGTTGACTTAAATCGCTTCAATCAAACCCTACATATAGCAGATTCTTGAAACTGCAGAAATATCTTATACTTGCAAAGGGACTCTAGAAGTTTTGGATCAACCATATAAATAATAGAAACATTCAATACTTCAGAAATTAGGAATTGTGGTATTCTGTTTCGTTAGAATGAGCACATAACAAAATGCACATGAACATCTATCAGAAGGTGATCAAACAGAAAAAGAAGTGTTGTACCTACGGTATGTGGGGAACATCCTTGACAGATTTCGATGTATCACGTAAGGAAGTTAACAGTTCTTTAGATGAAACAAAGAACGATATCTGAATCTATTTAAGGAAACAAGTCACAAGTGTTTTTGTGGATATGGAATAAAGCACATAACAGTGAGTATTAGTCATCCTTAAACTTCAACTAAAAAATGGGATGATGGAGTTGCAGGGGGGTAGAAGAACGAGAGAGGAAGGTGGGGTGGGGTTGTTATTTTGTTTTTATAAATCAGTGAGTCCTACAAATAAATAAATATATCTAATATGTTAAGTTATTTTGTTTTAGTAAGGGTATTTTTTGTCATTTCACATCCTCTTAACTAAGAAAACTAACTGATGTTAGGCATAGGGACTATCGAAGTACGAAATTGCAAAAGTTTGGGGACTATAGCTGTAATTTTAGAAAGCTAGGGACTAAAGGTGAAAAAAGGCAAACCACAAGGACTATCGAAGCATTTACCTCTTGTCATTTTATTATTCAAAATTTTATAGATTCTATAGAATTCAAAATAAATAACATTAATACTAATTAAGCAAATAAATTTAAAAAACATTACATAATTTAAAATATATAAACACTACACAACTTAAAAAAAATACAAAATAAAAAAAAAACACGAAATAAACAACTTATAATAACATTACATGAATAAAACTAAACGTTAAATCTAAACATAACTAAGCAAAAAATCTAATTATATGTCACGCCGAATTGTGTTTGAAGTCACGGTTGTGGACGTGCCTATAGTTGATGAGGGTGACTTGTATGATGTCGTCTCCCGCAACCGGCCTCATTTGCCACCGCGTTGTGTAGCGTCTCAAATCTTTCATTATTCAAATGGATAGTCCTAAAACGCGAAGAAAGTGCATCCACAGTTCGGGTGGTGTCACCCCTATGAATACAAAATTGTTGGAAAATACACCCCCAAAACGGACCTGAGCAATTACGAGGCGTGTAGTGGGTAAGCCCTTCTACCCATGATTCATACGGCGCAATGTCCTCTTCTTCGGTCCACAGAATCGATGCCTTTTTTTCGAAATTTTTGAAGTGGAAATGTCGAAAAAGTTGAGAGAATTTTAGATGAATAGCGAGTGTTTGTAACAAAAAAAAATGGAAGAATGGGGTTGTTTATATATGGGAAGTTATTTATTTTTAAAAGAGTTAAATACCATTTTAGTCCCTGTGGTTTGGGTAATTTTGCCAGTTTGGTCAAAAGGTTTGAAACGTTGCCATTCTAGTCCAAATAGTTACAAACGTTGTCATTTTAGTCCACTGGGTTAACTTCATCCCTTTATTCTATTTACTAGAAGGGTATTTCGGTCATTTTATATGTAATTCTGTTAACTAGAAAGAAAATTCGACCATATAAAATTTATATGATCGAATTACCATTCTAGCTAAGAGAAAAAATAGACGGAGTTAACTCAATGGATTAAAATGGCAACGCTTGAAACTATTTGAACTAAAATGGCAACGTTTCAAACCTTTGGCCTAAACTGCCAAAATAGCCCAAACCACAAGGACTAAATGACATTTAACCCTTTTTAAAAAGTAAATTTTTTTAAATTATCGTTGGCACACAACGGCTACTGCCCACGTCCACCCACCACGTGCCACATCGCCCCAATTATATCCTTCACGCCAGTGGAAATCCTACCGCCTCATGCCCCACGCCGCCCTCCATGCCGTTGGCGGGCCGGTGTGCACGGCGTGGAGAGGCCACCACGCCATATTTCTACACCCACACCATGTGTTCTTAGGGTTAACTAAATTCAAACATTTCAAACTGAAAACCGAAATAGTCATTCGGTTTCGGTTACAGCTCGCACTGAAAACTTGTTTGTTTATTCTGGTCGGGTGTTTTTTTTGGTTGTTGTTCGGGTGGGTTTTCGATTTAATCAGTTTCAAATTGAATAACAAACACTATTAGTTCTATACTTTCCATTCTTCATCGGGTCGAGTCACCGAAATCCTTTTTGGTTCTTTAAATTTTAAATTAATGGTGTTAGGGTGTTTATTATATGGTTACAAAAAAGATTAAACCAAAAAAATAATAAAATCAAAACCGTTTAAAATTAAACCAAATTATATATTCAGTTATTAGTTGTACCGAATTGAGTTTTTGGTTTTCCGTTTTGAAAAGGTTGAATTATGTTCGAACTTCGAACTAAACAAACCAGATAAACTTAATATCAATTAATGTCATCTAGCATAATCTAATTACGACTTTATTTGAATCTTATTAAGCCCAACCCAACAGAGTAACTAATGCTATAAAAGCATAAAAAAAAGTATATGGATTCTATTCTATATCGTGGTCCCATCAAGTGCGGAAGGAAGTCTAGCAGTAGACTAACCCTGGATGGTGCCATCAGATCCCCCATTTGACGGCTTGTATTCTACATCAAGTCGGACTGTTAAGACTTTTATTAGATCTTTTACTTCCCTATACTTCAAATTCTACATCAAGTCGGCTGCTAAAACTTTTATTAGATCTTTTACTTTCCTTTCCTATACTTCACACTTGGTTACGAGTAACCCAAACTGAAATTGTGTTAAACCAAACAACATTGAACCATTTAAAACGGAATCAAATTAAATAATCAGAAATATTAATTCCCTTAGAGCTAAACCTAATATCAAATAATGATTATTTATGTTTTATCATTTAGCCTAATCTAATTAAAACTTAGCCCAATCTTATTTAATCCAATCCAGTCTAATAACAAATAACTTATTTAATCCAATCCAGTCTAAATTTAGGGATGAGCAAAATGGACCCGGTACCGGTACCGAATTTACCGAACCAGGTACCTTTTCGGTATCGATTCGGTACCGACTTTTGACATTTTCGGTACCGGTTCGGTACCGGTCCAGTACGGTACCGGTTCGGTACCGGTATTTACCGGTTTTTACCCTCAAATACCGTACCGTACCGGGTATATCCGGTACCGGTACCCACTTTTGAGGATTTTCGGTACCGGTACTTTCGGTTCCGGTACCAGTTCGATACCGAGCTCATCCCTAAGTCTAATAACTTATTTAATAGTACAAAACGTAAACAAAAAAAGGTATTCAATTCAGTTTACATTTCCGTTTTAAACTATCTGAATTGAATTCAGTTCGCTTTCAGTAACCGAGCCTAGTTGCGTAGCTTTTTAAGGGACCGGGGTGCATTGCCCCCCCCCCCCCCCCAAAAGGTATTCAATTCAATTTACATTTCCGTTTTAAACTATCTGAATTGAATTTAGTTCGCTTTTCAGTAACTGAACCCAGTTGCGTAGCTTTTTAAGGGACCGTGGTGCACTGCCCCCCCCCCCCCCCCCCCCCCCCACAATATTTCCGTTTTTTTTCAAAAATTTTAAAATTATATAGGTCTGCCCCCACCAATTATTTTGCCTAAAATTCCCGTGCCCCTACAAGTTTATTGTCAAAAATATTTATACATATTTTCGTATTGAGTTAAAAAAAATATGAATGGGCTAAACTTTAAGTAAATCTTAAAGGTACTTCCCATTTATCTTAAAAATTGTTAAATCAAATTGTAATTTTTCTACTTAACATTTATTTCGCATCATTATAAATATTTGGTTTTTATTTCTGCCCGTGTACAAAGTTGCCGCCTTATTTAGCATTGCGAGTTCAACAACCACAAATCAAATGGCTCACCTGATCTTAACAGTAAACACCCCCCTTCAACATCATCATTCTTCTTGTTCAATTCACAATTTTGATTCAATTTCTTCTTCACCCATCATCACACACCCTTCTATTTACTCACCCCCACCCACAAGATCATTGTTATCCAGCAACAACTATGGAACCCAGAAGAAGACAAGGTTATGGCGATCTGGGGTTTCTTTCTTGCAGTTGTTTTCTACAAAAAGTGAGAGCATTAAGCAAGAGCTGCTTGAGCTCATAGCACCACTCGATCGAGGCACCGATGCTACTTCGGAACAGCAGCAGCGTGTTGACCAGGTTGAATTTTCCTATCTTTTTGTTGTTGGAGTTGAGTGGGTTGTGTTGGAATTTCAATTGTGAATTAGGGTTTAAGATCAGGAAATAATACTTGAATAATCAAGTTGTGGAATTGGACCGGATAATTAGCATTGTATTTGATGTTTATGTTAAAAAGACACGAATCCGATGGGTAAACTTGATACTTGAAATGTTATAGGCCGGGTATAAGAATAGTTTTCAAAAAAAGTTTACGAGTACGGTATTAGACTATAAATGATCGATTAGCCAAACCGAAACATTCTCCAGGCATGGGATTAGGTGATACCTGACATGACAGAATTGCCGAAACATGCATACTAGTTTGCTCTAACCATGCCCGTAAACCTTTTATTTTTTATTTATTTCCGATTGTACTTAGGTAATATAATAATGTACTATTTTACTGATTTTTGGGTTTTACAATTCTAATTTTCTTGGATAATAAAATAATATAAATTTAATTAGTAAGTGTATCAAGAAATCCTAACGGGTAATTTTGAAACAAACTAACGAGTATACGTGATGCCCAATGGGTATTAGACTGACTGGGCATGGGACACGTTTATACAATCTGGTATGGGACTGGGATTACCAATATCTGTCCCATTACCATCCTTACAAATGGGTCTGGTAAATTTTATATGGTCAAGCATACTTCGTGTGCAAAGAGGTAATCACGGGATTGAGGCTTTGCTAGAAAAGAAATATTGCAAAATTGATAACTTGAATTTTAAGTGTGGAAACATTTACACCTTTTTATTATGATTTTTTAGTCCGATATCGTTTGTGGGTCCCACTTGAGATTAACTAGATGGACCCATAACATCAAGATGAGAAAGGAGGGGATGAAGTTAACCTGGGGAAATTGTTTTAATCTCCTTGATGATGGATGAAGTTGCTGATGTTCAGATCGCACGTAAACTTGAAGCAGTGAATAAGATAAAGGAGCCACTTAAATCCGACTTGTTGAATGGAAAATGGGAGCTTTTGTACACAACATCTCAATCGATCTTGCAGACGAAGGTGCCTTGTTTAACATCTCTCTTTAGCTTTGCAATCTTTGAAATTATAAGTGGTGAATAGTTTGACTAATTGTTTAAAAAATTTGCATGATTTTGTTCCTTTTGGGTCATCCAAAACCAAATTCTTTTTAACTTGTTAACTTTTCAAGCTAAAACACCTATATACACATGTAGCATTACCCAACTTCTAATTGTTTTTCTATTCAGAAGGAGATGGCGGCACAGTTTGTTTCCCGTCTACCTACTATTCTTATGTAATTTGCCATGATGATTGGAATGAAATATTATTTGCCAAAAAAAAAATTGTTTTTTTTTTTTTTTTTTGGGTAACAATGGGAACCTGCATACCTATACTCATGAGACCCCACCAATACGCAACTTGCGTCGGCCATTTGACCTTCAAGGGAGTTAAAAGCACATGAGACCTCTACTAAAGGGACTCGAGCGCTTACCACTGTCAAAGGTTTTATTTACCCTGCTTATTGTTTTGTAGAGACCTAAAATTTTACGAGCAAATGGAAAGATTTACCAGGCAATCAATGTGGACACTCTTAGAGCTCAAAACATGGAAACTTGGCCATTCTTTAACCAGGTATATCTCCCTATTTCCTCAAAAGTTTGCAATGATTAATCTAGCATCATTTGTTGTTAGTTTATTTTAATCATGACAAGAAATGGAGAATTTTGTTGACTGAAGTCAACATCTGTCCTACTACGCTAATACGCTAAGATGACATAGGGTGAATAGGTAATCTTGGCTTGATCCAGTAGAGGAAATGTGCAATAGAGTATATTGCTATCCTTAACTGTAATTGTGGATGCAATTTACTTGATTTTCGTACGATTTATGGTTGAAACCCAACTCATTTGGGTTAGCAAATTACATTTTTTTCTACCATTTATATGTTCTTGGCCCGTTCATTAAAGTTAGCCACAGCCCCCTTCTCGATCTTTGTGGGGTCCGCAAATTTCTACATTATCATACCATGATAGTGTTATTGCTTGTAGAAAAACGTGGTATCCACATTTCTCTATAAGCAATAATACTACAGTGGTATGATAATGTAGAAATTTGTTGAGCCCACAAAGATGGAGAAAAGTGGCTTGTGGTTAACTTTTCTGCACGTTGTGCGTCCTATTAATTCTATCCGGGCCATGTTTTGTCTCTACCGGGTCAAATCATAAAAGTTATCTGAAAGAGGAATGCACCGAAGGTAACCCACCAATGTGCAGTTGCATTAAACAGCTTAAATTATAAAATATTATTGAAACAGTATAATTTTTATTATCATATACTGATTATTATAAAAAAAATACTTTGACAGGAAGCGTTTCGGGTCAAACTTTTACCAAAGAAATTACCTATATTTAGTTATTTACATTTCACCCAACCCGCTTTGACCCTCACGCTCTGGACTTCAAACTTTTGACTTTTTTTTTTTTTTAATCATTTTTAGATGTTTTGTTACACTAAGCTATTACATTTTCTGCAGGCTACTGCTAATCTAGTTCCCCTTAATAATAAGCGGGTGGCTGTCAAGTTTGATGCTTTTAAAGTGTTCGGTCTGGTAGGTGAAACTTTGTATTATTTTGGTTATTAATCGTCTTGATTTCTGGAAGAAAGAATGGTACAGTTATGTATATTGTTTGCTTGATATTAAAAAACAAACAAAATGGTACCTCTAAAATAGAAAATGTTGGAAACTCTTTAAACAAACAACATTTGTGTTGATTTGCAGATACCTATAAAAGCTCGTGGAAGTGGGCGTGGTCAATTGGAAATAACATACTTGGATGAAGAGTTAAGGTACACAACACTATATGCTCGTTGACCAGATGATTGACTATTTACACCATTGTACTTTGACTTTTCTTTGCATCTCCTCGCTTGGGGCGATTAGCAAGTCCTGTAGTTTTTTTGCAGGAAAAGGGATCACAATATTTTAAAAGTCAACCACTCTAATACAGTATATTACATATTTACATGTATGCTAGCTACCGGTTCCAAAGATCCCTTTAAGTCAAATCATTTTGAGTAAACATTTTTCGGGTTTGCATGAATTGGATAAATATGTCTTCTTTAAATTTTTAGATTTGAGACTGCGTATGTGACCCGATCGCCTGTTTACAGGATCTCAAGAGGCAATGAAGGAAATTTGTTCATATTGAGAATGGTGGATCCAACTTATAGAGTCCCTGTATAGTTTTTCTTGCATAATTGTTTTGTTGGCCCAGTACAAGATATAGTAATTTCATCATGTGTAAGTGGTCATATATGTACTTTGACTTTGACCATGGAAGGTCAAAATGTGCGGTCAAGCTACTATTTGGAGGTTTTATACAAAATACGATTGCAATAGGCGTGAATTCACCATTAGCAAATAAAAATAAATCAAGGCCATGATGGTCTTTGATATAGAATAATGATTGGTCGTAATTAGGGATAAAAACGAGTCCAGCGGAGCCCGAGCTCGTCTTGGGTTCGAGCTCGAGTTTGTTTAACTTATGGAAGGTTGAGCTCGAGCTCAGCTTGATTCGAGTTTTGTTTTTAAAGCTCGAGCTCCGCTCGTAGATAGTTTTTCAGGCTTGAGCTTGGCTCGTTTATATATAAACAACACATTCTTGGATATACACATGTACATACATAGCATACATATACATATACTCATGAGTTTTCAAGTGTTCATATCATACAAATCCATTTTTATAAAAACCCAACTTAGATTGTTACTTGCATGTAAGAATCAAATCACAACAAGCACATTTGAACATTTAAACAAGGGGAATTGGCCTATAATAATCATAACTAGAGGTCATTGGCCATTGGCACAGTCCCACCTTTGAATATTCCCCCCACCAGTCTCACCTTTCACTTATTTTTCCTACACCGGTCCCCTATTAAAAAAAACTTAACGGAGTTGAGTTTTTTTTTTTCCAAATTACAAACATATTTTTAGGGCTTTTGATCAGAACGATGATACAAGTTCATTGATGTAAAACTTACCTTGAAATGGTGCTCCAAATGACTTGATTTTTGTTAATTGGAAATTTAAACACCCGAATTGAAGCGCCGTTTTCATCGTTTGGAGCACCGTTTCGAGGTAAGTTACATTAATGGACTCGTATCGTCGTTCTGATCAAAGGCCGTAAAAAAATTGTTTGTAATTTGGAAAAAACATAAGTCCGTTAAATTTTTTTAACGGGGGACCGGTGTAGGAAAAATATGTGAAATGTGGGACTGGTGGGGGGAATATTTAAAGGTGGGACTGTCAATGGCCAAAGACCTCTAGTTGGGATTATTACATGCCAATTCCCCAAACAAACAATAACACACACACCCCTCATTAGGGATGAGCAAATACCGATACCGTCCCGATCCCGAATTTTGTGTAAACTTGGTACCGATACCGAAATATGTCGGTACGGTATCGGTATTTTGAGGGTAAAATTCGGTATTTTACCGATACCGAAAATGCCAAAAAGTGGATACCGTTTCCGGTACCGAAAAAATTCAGGATCGGGATTTCGAGATCGGGATCGGGACGCTATTTTATACCAGTTGCTCATCCCTACCCCTCATGGTTGTATCTCACACACAAACTTGAACATCCACCAAATTCCATTTTAAAACTAAGGGAAAATTACTTTTTGAGTCCCTGTGTTTTAGAGTTTTAACCACTTGAGTCCAAAATCAAAATGCTTAACGTCCTGAGTCCCTACAACCACTTTTCTTAACCATTTGAGTCCAAATTTCTAACTTCGTTTAAATTTTCTATTAGTTGTTCATTAAAAAATTAAAATGCCACTGTATTATATTATTATTATTAATATATATATAGAGAGAGAGAGAGAGAAAACATACACTCATACACTCAAACACTGATTTCTCTCTCTCTCTTTCTTCTTTATCTCTCTCTCAACCACACCACCACCGTCACCGTCGCACCACTACCACACCATAACCTAACGCCCTCTACAAAACCAACCACTTTTCCCTGTCATTGTACAACAATTACACATTTTTCTTTCACAAATCTTCAAGAAAGATCAAACCAAATTCTCAATTTGTGAAAAAGATGCCTCCTTTCTCACAATCAAGCATTATCTCAAATGGGTTTTCAAACAATCACCACAAAAACAATCAACAACCTTCAACCAATATCATCACCATTGATGTAGGTGGTCAGCTTTTTCAAACCACAAAACAAACCCTAACCCTAGTTGGCTCCAAGACCATTTTCTCCAATCTTTTTTATTTATCTGAACACAACAACAAAATCCCTTTTATTGACAGAGACCCTGAATTGTTCTCAATTCTTCTTTCTTTATTAAGAATAGGTAATCTCCCATCAAAAGCCAAAGTCGTCGATCTGGAACCCTAACGCCTGTGACAAATGGCAAATAACCGGTAATTCCGTACAATCTAATCACTATTTTTATTTCATAATCTCATGCATTTAGCGTAATTTAATTACGTAACGAAGTCGTACATTAGATAACAGTGTTAGGACAAGTAAACAATACTATAACATATGTTGGTTTTCGTCGTGTCGCAAAACCAATCAAACTATGTCCTAAAAGTGTTGTTAGAAGGTGTTGCGTGCACTATTCACGGTCACACTATTCATTACAGCAAAAACTGTGAGAACGAAACGAAACGATGAAAAATGACATACGAATGACATAACTGAGTCCATATATATATATATGAAACACTAATGTGGGAACACATATTGTAATAATACATAACTTTCCGGTAGAACGCCCTAATCACAAAATCGTCCGTTCGGCTGAAAATATAACAATTTTAACTCGTCCGAACTATTAATTTAGCATTTCCGAGACTCCGAAATTACGACAAATGATGACAAACACATGAAAATAATATGAGGGTATCAATGGGGTGTCCGAAACATAAGCTTTCGGCGCTACGTCGCAACCCCCATAACTTGTCCGTTTTTTGAACCGACAACTAGTAAACAATATTTTCGTCGCCAAAACAACCAAACGAATAACTTGGCGAACTAGTTAAGCTTATTTTGGAATCCGAAATCACTTCATACATCCTCTGGTTGTGGCATTATAACTTGCGGAAAACCTTCGTCGGTAGGAATTAAAAGTGCCATTAACGAACCGACGACTAAACGGAAGCCATCTAAGGTATCAAAATACATTTTTTACTAGTCTAGTGAACTAGTTAATGACCATTAACATTCTGAATCCCTAATTACCCCCTAATGATGCAGTTAAACCCCTAATCACCATACTTTACTTAATTACCAAAATATCTACAAAGTTAACAATTTTTATAAAAAAAATGCATACTACCCCCCTCACATATGACGTTTCAAGTGGGTCCCACCCCACTTGATTTGGTTGAAAATTTAGAGATTATATGTGTCACGGCCCCTGACCCGGTTTTACCCGATTCAGAAGTCGTTGGACAGAAACCCGTGGTATTGGTGTTTAAGTTGGCAGCGTAAATTTTAACATGATCTTTTAAACTAAAAACACCCAATTATTTTATTTCAAATTTTGGGACAATCCCCTTAATTTACAAGAAATGAATTTCACTGGGAAATTTTGGAACAATCCCCTTAATCCACCAGCTCCTCGCCGTAGCGGCGTAATTCGGCAACGTTCTCCGGGTTCATGGGTGGAAATGGTGCAGGTTCAGGATCAAACTGGGGAAAATTAACATTTGGGTTACTCATAAAATTCTGAAAATGCCAGTCGCTCGTCCACCATTCTTCCAGCTGCCCTGTAACAGGTTGAGGGTTGACAATAGGGTCTGGAATAGCAGTTTCCAAATTGATAGGAAGTTCTGATTGGGCGGGGAAGTTGAAAAGGGTTTCATCAGCAGGTCCGATGAGGTCACAATTTGCAAGTTTTCTATCAAGTTCCTCCCAAGGTGGCAATTCCTGGGCTTGACCAGAGCTCTCTCCTGTCTCATTTCCCTTTCCTTTTGGATCCTCCGTCTTTTTCACCCTTTGGGCAGCGGGCTTCTTCTTTCGTCCTCGTTTCCAGTCCAAAAGCCTTCTCCTCTTTTTAGGCTTGGGTTTCTCCTGTGACTGGGCCTGAAACACTAGTGGCTCCTCGGTATCCGCCTGATAACCGGACTGGGAACCGGACTGGGTTCCTGTTGTATCCATATCAGTTGTATGGATTGTAAAGTTTCGGAGTGCTTCCGACAGTTCATTCATGCTGTCAGTCACACATAAGGAAACACACAAAAAAAATCCAGATTAAAATTTTATTTATTGAAAATTTAAATTTTCACAGAATCACAAAATGGCAAATTGAGAAACTAAGTATTTTCCTAATACTTAATTGGCTTAAATCAGTGGCTCTGATACCACATTTTTCTGTCACGGCCCCCAACCCGGTTTTACCCGATTCAGAAGTCGTTGGACAGAAACCCGTGGTATTGGTGTTTAAGTTGGCAGCGGAAATTTTAACAGGATCTTTTAAACTAAAAACACCCAATTATTTTATTTCAAATTTTGGGACAATCCCCTTAATTTCAAGAAAGGAATTTCACTGGGAAATCCCCGGATTACAAAAACATGTTTAAAAAGATTTTATCAGTGGGGAAATACTGGCGAGTCATTCAGTTTGTATAAAACGACACATTGTTATAATTTACAGTATTAAGAGCGATTACAATTGCCTCTATCTTATAATTAGCTGGTTCAGTTGTCACTCGACCGGATCTATGACTGTGATCATATCACCATTGGGTCCGTTCACCCAAAAGTGACGTGTATCACTATTTAGGTCCTTTCACCTAAAAAGTGATAAAACAATAGTAATGTGCACAATACCCCACTTACTGCCAGTAACTTAAGATAACAAAGACTTAATCCTTGTAAAATATAACTGGAAAACAGTTAGGGTTTTACAAAGTAATTTTGATAAAAACAGAATGACTCACATTGCAAGTTTAGTTGGACAGAGTTTGCCTACTGATTAAGCTTGGTAACCTAGTTAAATAATGCAAACGAAACTAGGTTAGTAACTTAATACAACATTTACGATAATTTCACGAAATCAAAACCCTCACGACGAATGACAAAGTATAGCCCGGATTCAGGCAGCACTTAAACATCCATCGGATCGGTTTCAATCGATCGGACAATGTATCGTAGCAGTGATCGAGTTATTACCCTGTTATCGTAGAAACGTCTCGACACTAAAACACACGATTTTGAGCAGATTATAACGTTTTTGAAGGAATTTCACGAGCACAGACGAACTGCCCATGCACGAACTATTTATAGCTGAAAATTGAGTTCCTCGCGGCCCGCGTAAGCCTGAAGGGGTATCCTTCGCGGCCCGCGAGGGCCACCCTAGCTACGGCTAGGGCTGCCGTGTCACACCCTAGGTCTGCCACGTGTATGACACGTGGCCCTAAAGCTTATCCGGAGTTTTTCCTAGCTGTCGCGCCCCGCGAAGGCCTTAGCTTGGTCTTTCGCGGCCCGCGACCAAGTGATAAAATTGGATTTTCTTGATTTTTCACAAAGATTAGGGTTTTAGGGGTCCGGGTTTTCACTTACGGAGTGTCTTGGGACATTTTCGTGCAGGTCCTTACATCCTCCCCACCTTATTTGGAATCTCGTCCTCGAGATTTACTGGAACAAGTAAGGATATATTCGTTTCATTTCCGGTTCCAGTTCCCAGGTGTACTCTGGTCCTCTTTTCGAATCCCGCTTTATTTTGACCAGTACCAATCTCTTGTGTTTGAGGTGTTTGACCTTTCTGTCTTCTATTTGAAGAGGTTTTTCAATAAATTTTAATTTTTTATTTACCTCTATGTCTTGAAGAGGTACTACCAGTGATTCATCAGATAAACACTTTTTAAGATTAGATACATGAAACACATCATGTACCCCGGCTAGTTCTTATGGGAGTTGTAATTTATAGGCAACTGGTCCTATTCGTTGGGTAACTGTGAACGGTCATATGTACCTTGGACTTAACTTTCCCTTCTTACCGAACCGGGCTACTCATTTCCAAGGAGAAACTTTCAATAGTACCTTGTCCCCAACTTGGAATTCTAACGGTTTACGTCGATTGTCTGCATAACTATAATCTGAGATATATGAACTATAATCTGCTGTAAATAACTTATGACCTGTTGTCAATCGTTATTAGAGAGTATGGTGGTCGTATGTGTGCGTTTTAGTAACCTTTAAACTAAAAACAGCATGCTGAGTTGTATTTTCAGCCGACTTTAACTGGCTGTAACAGGACCTTAATGAAACAAAAAATGTATTTTCTGAAGTCTAGGTTCATGTATTATGAAATACGGTTCTAATGGCACTGGAATCATAATTTTTGGACTCCGTTTACTATTTTTAAAGTGTATTTTCGTAACAGCAGCTAGAGCTGCATTTTTGCTGCTGAAAATGTGCGTCCTGTTTTCTGTCATAACTTGTATTCTGTGTGGAGTCTGAGCATGAAATTTATACCATAGTTGACCACTGATGTATTTGTAATTCTCCCACTGGAATTTCGTAAATCGGACTCACGATGAATTTTTAATGAATTATTTCGTAAACTGCAATCAGAAAATAATAAATCTGATTTCAGTCCAGTAAATGAATTTTTATAAAATATTGGTAATGAACTAAACCCCGATATTTTTACACAATAAAATTTGGATCGTTTAAGACATTCTGTAAAAATTTGGGAATTTTGGAATAAGTTAACAATTTTATTTAAATATCCGAAAACAGCCCAGTTCATATATATTAAAACGGAAATGACATAAGTAGTAATTGCATGCCAAAGTGTGGGTTTTCGATTATTAAAATCATTCTTATTTAATTTAGGGCGGATAAACAATTGAGGGATTTTGTTAACATTTAAAAACGCACCCGAAGGTGAGTACATAGTCCCCTATTTTACTATTTTCAATTGTTTTGGGGTGATTCATATGTATCAAAACGATTTCAATATTCTAACGATGGTTTCAAAACGATTGAGATGGTTTCAAAACGATTGAGATGGTTTATACTAAACTAATAACGATTTCGATAATGTGAACGAACTTGTTGGTTGTAGTTACATAACGAATGACATTCATTAGCAATGATCAAGCCGACCAGTATTAGGTTATGGTACCATAGGATCTGACAAATCCCGTTATCAGACCGCACCCATGGTTATGTGAGGGTTAGGTGGATAACGACTGAATCTGATGATTGTTAACTTACCCTTTGGAGGTTTGTTAATGCGAAAACGAGTTGAACAATAGACGAGTCACACAGGTTTGAATGTTATTAGCGAGACGACCAAAAGTAGTTTCACGATCTAAAACGAGAATGATTTAAACGACTAAAGCGATTATTGACGAATTAAACGATTTGGGTAAACAATTGGAAGCGATGTCACACAAACGAGGTTTACGAAACGATATAAACCATACGAGTATTATTACGAGAATGATTTACGATTTGGTTTACGAAAACAAATGTTTTGGGTTAAGATTCATGGCATCGAGGTTTATAAAATTATAATCAATTTGTTTCGACTTGGTTATTCATTTTACAAAACAAGGTTTCTAATATCGATTAACGAAGTCATACGAAATATTTCAATATTAAACGAGCCATGAATCTGACACTCTCACAAAACCTATGTACTCGCCAGCATTTCTTTGCTGACTTTGTTTTTACATATGTTTCAGGTGAAGTTGCTTAGTGTTGATTGCAAGTAGGATGCATGCTCACTTAGGACCAGACGAGGCCTTAGTGATTTAATAACGATAATAGACTGTGTTTGACTTGTTTGTTTAACTTGAGACAATGTTCAATATGTAATAAAACGAAACTCTTTGCATCCATGGTTTGAAACAATAATGCTGTTACAACGCTCCCCGACGTTTCCGCCACGGTTTGTTGTTTTACGTGGTCGGGGTGTGACAACTGAAAAGAAGAGTAGGTGTGTTGAGATGTGCATGGTGGCGAGGTGTAGTGAGGGTTTGTTGCAATATTTTTTATTTAAATTATATGTAAGTAATTGTGTGTATATAATGTAATATATATATGGTATTTATCTAGTAAGTGGTGTAATACTTGGAGGTTTATATAATAATTATGGTGTTTAATATTATTTTTACTAAATTTATAAAAAAAAATAGCTAGTCATGATATTGTTGGCTGCTAAAATATGTCTCGTTTAATAAGAACGTTAAATAGTACAAGATACGCCTGGTATCAGACAATACGCAATCAAAACCACCAACTTGGGTTTTTAGGCGTTTTAATTAAATTTTTCACTGATATATAATTAGAAGTTCTATTTCAAGCATACTAGAAAATTATTTTGATTTTAACATTTACTGAGTCGTACCAACGTTCGTTTCACATTTTTTATCGCTAAGCGATATGTATTTTTGCAAGGTTTACCAGACATAACTATATATTAAATTTAGACTTGCTAGTACTTCAAAGGACTTTTATCAACACCAAATCAATCAAGATAACGCTTTTATTTATTGAATCATGTGTTTCATTAGTATAGACAGAATATAAAATAACCGGGGTCACAAGCCCTGACCGAGTTGGGGTGTTACAAAACCACAATGACATAAATTACACTTTACTCTAAAAAGTAAAAAATTATTACCACTGAACTAATGTTCATATATGCCTAATTGCATAATTTGATAATTAAAAAAACAAAAAATATCTAGCCTATAAGTAATAAGAGAATATGTACAAGAGAGAATTTTTGTACTAAGTGTAAGAGACAAGCCCAACCATTGATCTCGGCTCAAAATTAGGCAGTCGCATTTTTGTAAATATAAGGTTAAAACAATTGAAGAAACAAATAGAGAAAGGGTATTATGGTCCTTTCTCACTTGAACTTTGCCCCCTCTTGATTTTCAAACGGCTATAACTTTTTCATACGTAATTTTTTTTTAAATTATCGCATTAACGAGCATTTCATTCTCTTTAATCGAGCAGCCTATTGTTATAGTTTTCTTAAAAAATTACATGATTTTGAATACTTATTACGTGATTTTGAATACCCAGCACATGACTACATGATTTCGAATACCGATTACGTGATTTCATTATAGAATGTGAAACCACACTAAGTGATTGCGTAATTACATAATAATAGTTGACTATGTATTATTAAGTGACTACGTGATTTTGAATACACATTTCGTGATACGTGATTTCATTATAGTATTTTATTAGGTTAGAACCCCGTATAATACACGGGTTAGATAAATGTAGTTTTATATAATAAATAATAAAAATATATCTTTAAAAAAACTCATATATTGGACGTGTTGAATAAAATATATGTCGTATGTTAACATAATCAGTCATCAAGATTTATCTTTTAAAAATAGACATTAATGTACTATTTACTTATTATAACATTTTACTTTGATTTTTATTTTGCATAAATGTAATTTTATATATTAAATAATAAAAAGATATATCTATAAAAACTCGTATATTGCACCTGTTGAATAAAATATAATGTCATATGTTAACACATACAATCGTCAGATTTATCTTTTAAAAATGAACTTTGATGTACTTTTTACTTATTATAACATCTTACTTTGTTTTTTATTTATTAATAGGTTAACTATACATCAGGGGCAGACCTATACCTACGTGAGGGGTTGCCCGTGCTACCCCTCAACTTTGCCTTCGAACTGCATTTTTTTTTTCAGTTTTATGTATCGTTTTATGTATGGGATACCCCTGAGCAAATATTAGGATATCCCAGAGCAAACATCGACGGAACTACGGAAGACTCCGGTCGCCGGAAATTTTAGAAAGCTTGAAGATGATCGAGGAAGATGATGTGATATTTTATCTTATTTTTTAATTATTTAACATATTACAATTTCCAAGAAAAGTTACCTTTTATTTTCATTTAAATTAATTAATGAAGTAGGTTGGTTTAGGGTAGAAAGTGTAAATTTGAAATTAGTTTTTTATTCTTTATATATTAACTGATTCATTCATATTCATATTTATTATTAAGTTGTTATATGTTATATATTACATATTTTATTTATTATTTTTAACATATAATTTATTAAATTATATAATAACAATTTTCATATTTTAAAATATATACAGCCAAGAGACATTTTGTAATTAGAAAAAGGGGTAACTTTGTAGAATAGTAACCAAGTTTCAAAAGTGTTCCAATTAGATCACTCAAGTTTCAAAAGTGTTCCAATCAGGTCACTCAACATTCATTTTTCATTAAAATTAAGGGTTTTTTCATCCATTTCATAGGTAACCGTGGTGATGTGGATTTTTGTTTCTTTTTTCTCTTTTATTTGATGCTAACGTCGAGTGATGATGTGGATTGTAACTTATTTTTTTAATTTTTAATGTAATTAAATGGTTTTTATTTTTAATAAATATAATTTCATATATTAAAATAATTCGACCCTATCATCTTATGCTCCATTTTTTTTGACACGTGGGAAAAAAGACATGGCTCGATTTGAATGTTAAGTTATCTAATTGTGACAAAAACGACACCAGTGACCTAATTAGAACACTTTTAAAACTTGGTTACTATTATGTGAAATTTTCCCTTAGAAAAACGTTTTTTTAATATACATTACTTAAACAACTCAAATATTTTTTCAAAGAGTAAATGGCTTTATAGGCTGGTGGCATTTTGGGGGTGAGATAACGCTTTGGGATCAATAGGTCCTGTGTTCAATTCCCATAAGGGGGTTTTCCTATATTTATTGGGTTTCCTCCTGAATTGGTGTATAGGCATTATGCCTAGTGGAGATGAATATGATCGGGTGGTTCCGTTGGTGGCACGATGATACTCCAGTGACCCGTCAGTGATCCAAATTTGCCGTTCAAAAAAAAATATTTTTTCAAAGTGTTGAAAATGTAATAATTTACAATGATTTCAAGATACGAACACCTTAAAGATTATAATTTTTTTCGAAGTGTTGAAAAGGAAATAATTTAGAATGATTTCAAGATACGAAGACCTAAAGATTATAATTTTTTGTTGATATATCGATTATTAATAAAAGAAGTCGACACACGATTGTGAAAATAAAAACAAAATATAAGCAGATCATCCACCTAAAATATTTTACATCCGCCATTGTCGAACGTGTGGAAAAAATCTATATGTTTTATGAAGGTAGGTAAAAAAAATTTTTAGGATACCCCTGAATTTTTCTTCTAGTTCCGCCACTTCTATACATGTATTACATGGGGTTGAATCTCGTTTTTATGATACATTCAAAATTATTAGATACAATTGTTTTTGTTAGTTTTATGCACCCTTCATGCTTATTTGTTTATTTCATTCATAAAACACTCGTCTTAAATTTGTATTCAAGAGAGTTTACGGTACAAAAAGGTGGAGATCGATCCCCATGTTTTTATATATTTCATCATTTTTATGAATTATACCGTAAAATCGAGAATTAAATTCTCTTTGAATGGAGTATAGAATTGTTATATTTAAAAATGGTGTTCTTTCTACATGTTGATGCAATGTGCGATAAATGATGAGTTTAAACTAATTATAACAGTACGCTTACTATTATAGCGATGCGTCTAAAAACACTTATAATTTGATAGGAAAATAATAATAATAATAATAATAATAATAATAATAATAATAATAATAATAATAATAACAATAATACAACTATTAAGTATATATCAAACAGAAACCTTTGATTCCTAATTACCATATGTCCAGTCAGCGAACTCCAAAGTGTATACACACACACACACACACATATATAGGATTAGGTTCAAGAGTGAACACTAGTGTATTTGCGAACTGAGTGAACTAATCTTGGCCATACACGTGTGTAAATCAATGGCTAGGATTTGTTCACTCAGTTTGCAAATACACTAGTGTTCACTCTAGAACCCCACAATATCCCTTAACGTACATTACGTACGAGATGAAATTATAACATGCGTAATTAGTTTTATAACATGCGTGATTAGGTTTTTACCCCATGCGTGATTTTTGATTTTGTACATGCGTGATTATGTTCATGCGTGATTATGGTTTTCAACATGCGTGATTATGGGTTTTCAACATGCGTGATTAGGATTTTGAGTTTTATAACGTGCATAATTTCATCTCATACGCATCGTACGTTAAGGAAAAATAGCGATTTTTTATAAAAAAATATTAAAAAAATTTGTGTGTTTTTTAGATTTTTTTAGGTATTTTTGGTTGTGTTCACATTGGTTCTCGAGGTTATCGCAATAAAGGGTGGTTCCTAACGGATTTTTCTCATATATATTATATATATATATATATATATATATATATACTCATAATAAAAACAAACATTTATGCTTATCTAAATTTTTGTTTAACATTATTTATAGAAAACCAAATATTTATTCTTATCTAATTTTTTGTTTAAAATTATTATTATTTAATATGATCATAATAAAAACAAATGTTTATTTTCTTATCTAATTTTTGTTTTAAATTATTATTATTATTAGGGAAATTGGCCTGTAATAATACCACCTAGACCTTATTGGCCATTAATAATCTCACATCAGAATATTCCCCCCACCGGTCCCACCTTTCACCTATTTTTCCTACAATGGTCCCCCGTTAAAAAACCTTAACGGAGTTAAGTTTTTTTTCCAAATTACAAACAGATTTTTTAGGGCTTTTGATTAGAACGACGATACGAGTCCATTGATGTAAAACTTGCCTCGAAACGGTGCTCCAAACGATGAAAACGACGCTTCAATTCGGGTGTTTAAAATTCCAATTAACCAAAATCAAGTCACTTGGAGCACCATTTCGAAGTAAGTTTTACATCAATGGACTCGTATCATCGTTCTGATCAAAAGCCCTAAAAAATCTGTTTGTAATTTGGAAAAAAAGCTTAACTCTGTTAAGTTTTTTTAACGGGGGACCATTGTAGGAAAAATATGTGAAGGGTGGGACTGGTGGGGGAAATATTATGAGGTGGGATTATTAATGACCAATAAGGTCTAGATGAGATTATTACATGCCAATTCCCCTTATTATTATTATTATTATTATTATTATTATTTAATACGATCTTAATAAAAACAAACGTTTATCCTTATCTAAATATTTATTCTTATCTAATTTTTGTTTAAAATTATTATTATTATTTAATATGAGAGATAAATAGGAAAATAATGCGAGAGAGCACCAGGAAGTGACACGTGCCCAAAAAATATTTTCATTTATTAGTATAGGAAGATGTGAAACACACTGAGTGAAGATGTGAAACACACTGAGTGATTACGTTTAAGCATAATTGTAATAACATTAGTTATAACAAATCATATTTAATGTGTAATCAAGCAATGGATTCATATTAAAGTGTAATCACGTAATTGTTTATGTTGAATGTGTAATCACGTAATGGTTATTCAAAATCATGTAGTCATGTGTTGGGTATTCACAATCACGTAATCATGTAATGGACTAATGTGTATTCAAAATACTATAACTTTTTTAAGAAAACTATAGCAATAAGCTGCTCGAATTAAAGAGAATGAAATGTTCGTTAATAGAATGAAAATGTTATAGCCGTTTGAAAATCAATGGGGAATTTATTTCAAGTGAGAAAGGACTAAATTACCCTTCAAGCCAATGCCACTTGTCCTCAAATCCATGTCATGTAGGCTTCATATAGAAAAGTTGTCTTGTATGGGATCCTTTCTCTAAGTAATAAACACTTGAGCATGATTCGGCTATGTGACAACGGTTGGGGTATGTGATGTGTTTGCTAGCCTTCATTGATTTGTTCCATACCCCGTTACAAAACTCTTGTCGAATACATGTTAATCAATTTGGTTTCAGGTGTCGGGTATATCCGTTTATGATCTTACATGGAAAAAAACCCGTTAGATACCCATTACCCGGACCCAATCTTAATCTCATCTTAAAAAAAAACGTCTTAAAGTATAAAAATTCTCAACGATACTTACAACACTTCTGTAATTTCAACAATTGCAAGTTTCCAACAAATTCGACATACTATTCATTATATTCTCTATCATTGCATGACTTGAGTAAATGGGTTTGGGTAATCGGACCAATATCACATAACCATCCCAAACCCACAAGAATAAGTAATCTAATACCCGAATATCCCAATACAATATTTTCGTCAATAGAGGTTTTTTCTCCGACAACCATGCCTCTCATCACCTAACTTGTACAATAAACTCGTTCATTTTTCCCTATTAAGTAACATGCATTGATTAAAGATAAAGGTGACATTTTATTTTAACAAAAATAGTCCAAAAATCATAAGTACATCGAACAAGAAATTCGGCACATTGAGGTAGTTGTCCACTTGTCCCTGTCAACTGTCAAGGTAAATGTTGTCCATGGAATTAAGTTAGACAACAGATAAGCTACAAGCTGCTTTATAATCAAATTCAAGAATAATACAAAACCCATTCATAAATTCACATTTTGGCACCCAATTCATTTTAGTAATGGACAAACTTGCTCTAGGCTATTCAAAAAGCTTGTAACTCGAAGTTTGACTAAAAAAATTGTTTGGGATCGGTTTGTATTTAAACAAGTCGAGCCACCTCCGCTCAATTTGTAAACGAGTTGAGCCGAGCCAAGGTACGCCTGGTTAAGTTAAAATCCGAATTCAATTTATCATAACACAACTTTTAATATACTTTATTTATTTATTTACAAAAGTCCGTGCCATTTACACAAATGGCACCTTCTTTTTTCACCATTTACACAAATGACACCTCCTATGTTCACCCATCGTATAACCCTTTGACTTATAAAAAATAAAATTTTAACCTTATACTAGTATTCTAAATTAAAACCCTCTCAAAAGTCCATGGTACTTGCAAAAATGGTCCCTCCTTTTGCCACCAACTAGTTTATAGATTCTATGTTATAATTACGGAGTTACGTTCATATACGAATGGATTTAGCAAACAAAGCGTGTGAAAGTGGCAATTTGCCCAATTTGCACGCGATGAAAAAATTGGAAATAGTGTCAAGTTTGTATAACCAGAGTAATTATTGTAACTAGTTTAGTTATAAGGTTAGTGATAATTACTCTAGTTATAAGTATTGTAATTACTGTAGTTATACAAACAATTACGCTACATATAACTAGAATAATTACTCTACTTATAATTAAAGTAATTATTTTGTATAACAAGAGTAATTACAAAATCACCTATTTAACCATCTAACTAGAGTAATTATCTTGTTTAAGGAGTTAATTGCCATTTTAGTCCCTGTGGTTTGGGCCATTTTGCCAGTTTAGTCCAAAGGTTTCATTTTTAACATCTGGATCCAAAAAGGTTTCGTCGTTGCCATTTTGATCCAACTGACTTAACTCCATCCATTCACCTCTGTTAACTCAAGGGCAATTTTGTCATTTTATCTATCTGTTTTAATTAATTAATATTTAAAGAATATATTATACACACCTTCATCACCCACCTCACCATCACCACTGCCACCATCACCACCCCTGCCTTCACCACCACCACAGCCTCACCACCACTGCCACCATCACCACCACAGCCTCACCACCACCGCCTCACCACCACAACCATCACCACCACCTGAAACTAACCCCCATTATATTAAAACTGTATTAGTGATCATAATCCAATCCCGAAACCGATAAGGCGATAACATACATAACTTCACCATAAAAGCAAACCAAAAATCAATCTTGAATTCTTGATACCAATGATTAACAACATTACCTGCAACTGCAAAGTATGCAGAAGAAAATTCCTAACAATCTCCCCTTCCCCCTTCAACAAAAACGCCAAAGCAGAAGTATGTATATTATACACACAACAAAACCACCAGACCATACAACCTCCACCCGTTACCACCACCACAACCACCCACCTCCACCACGCCACCCACCTCCGCCATCCTCGTCACACCACCGCCATCATCTCACTGAAACACCTCCCCAACCCAAATTCACATAAAACCCCCAAATTCACTGAAACACCCCAAATTCACATAAAACCGCCATCATCTCACTGAAACACCTCCCCAACCCAAATTCACATAAAACCCCCAAATTCACATAACACCCCCAAATTCACTGAAACACCTCCCCAACCCAATCAATCACAACCACCAAGTTCAAATCGCACATAGATCTTCAAAGCAATCACCACCTACAAAACCCACAACCCAGCGCCGCCGTTTATCACCATCAACACCCACCTCCGCCATCATCACCAGCAACACCCCACCTCCACTGTCATCACAATAAACATCCACACCATCAAACCCGTCGAACCACCATTTTTAGAGAGATAGAAAGTCAAACCTGTTAGGGACGATGGTGGCTTGTGATGGACTTGCAGTAGTAGTGGCGGTGGTGTACAGTTGAGACGGTGAAGGTGGTGGTGCTTACAGCGGTGGTGAGGTTTGTTGATGGTGATGATATCATCTGGTGGATGAGAGAGAGAGAGACAGGAGAGAGAGAGAGACAGGAGAGAGTGAGAGATGAGTGATGGGCGGTGGTGGCTGATAGTGGTGGGCGGTGGTGACTGGTAGGGGGCGATGGTGATTGTTGTGGTGGATGAGAGAGAGAGACAGGAGAGAGTGAGAGATGAGTGGTGGTGGTGATATCTGTGTATATATATATATATATGTTATTATACATATGTTATTATAATTATATCATAATTATTATATATAAGATAAATCTTATATAATGATTAAAAGAAAAAAATAAAGTGGAATTAAAAAATAATATATGAAATGACAACATTGCCCCCTGAGTAACAGAGTTTATTGGATGGGGTTAAGTCAGTTGGATCAAAATGGCAACGACGAAACCTTTTTGGATCCAGATGTTAAAAATGAAACATTTGGACTAAACTGGCAAAATGGCCCAAACCACAGGGACTAAAATGGCAATTAACTCCTTGTTTAAGTCATTTCAATTTCAAACACTTCTCATTTGGTGTTATCCTTAAAATACTATTTTATGTTATTTTATTATATCAAACATGTGTATATAATATTTAAATCGTGTGGCTCTTCTGCACCCACAAAAACCCATTCACATATTTTGGCACGAAAACCATACCCGACCCGTTTTAGTAACGGACACAATTATGGATCAGGCAAACCCACCGGCCACCATGTGCAAGAAAACCAATTTTTCTTCTTTCTGCAGAAAAAGGAAAAAATCATTGGCTTCTTTCTTCTATAAAAAATGAATCTTGAACAGTGAATCACCAATTTTTAATTTCAGAAAAAAAAAAAGAAAATGCAATCAAACTTCCCAAAATCTCTCATACCCACCTTTTCTTTAATCCCAAAACACCAACACCAAGCTCTGTGTAAGATTGTTTCATGTGCCAACAATTCTTCTTCTTCTTCTCCTTCTTCTCCTTCATATTCATCATCTTCTTCTTCAGAGAATAAGCATGGCTTTAAGCAGCTTCTGGGTCACTCTCTTGGTGATATTAAATCCAGGATAAATGATTTTGATGGCAGTGAGTATGCTTTTTTTCTTTTAATTGTGTAACCCATTTGTTTGTTTAAAGTCTTGTTCTTGTTATCTTGGTTTGATTGTAATGTTATCAAGATTTTACTTGTGGGTTCTGTTGGAAATTGAAATTATTGGTCTTGATCAGAGGATTGGACTTTTAGGACTCCTTGTATGTATAAGAAGGTCAGAAATAGTTGCTTATGTGTGCTTTGAGTACCAAACTTTAGGTTCAATTCGATTCGGTTTAGCTTCGATTTGTTAGGGCCCCTTTTTGATATAGAGAGGAAGCACAAAGAGAGAATTCTTAAGAAAAATGATATTTTACCAAATGATGAAATCTTTTATAGGGAAGTATGAATTAAGACATAAATAAACGTGTAAATTGAAGTAATCGGTGATTTACGTATTTTCTTTGGAGACCTAATTGATGGAATTCGGCTATGGCGGATCGCCCCATGATCTGGCTCGTCGAGACCTTTCTGTCTGCTGCTTATGGGCCTGCAACTCCACTTGTAGCCCAGGTTATACTCTTATTATGTTTGGGTCTATTTTGCCCTGTTTCCCTCTGGCTAGCTTGTCCAAGTAAGAGTCTGCTTGCTAACTTTTGGATTTGAAAGACCATAAAATGGCAAAACCATGTTTTTAATCAACAAGATGATGATTGATGAACTGATTCATAGTTTTTCTAAAGATTTTTTACTCGGATATGCAACGCCCCTAAGATTTTTGTATGTATTTACTATTTTAAACTACAAAATAAATTCTAGGGTATGCACATGCATGTTTGATACTTTGATCCACCATCCTTCTGAAAATATGAGCAATGTTTTTATGTTGTTAAAGGTTCGGTGCAAGATGCATTAAACATATGGGTATCAAAAACATCAAACTTTATAAATGAAGTGGCTTCTCCACTGGTCAAGAATGTTCATGATAAAAATCCCACAATGGGAAATGCATATGAGCTCAGTGACAATGAGGAGTTCTTCATGACGGAGCAGACTATTGATGGCCGAACACCAGGTGGCGATCTTTCATTGGCTGCTATTGTCTCCATTGAGCAGTTTAGCAGGTGAGCATAAGTTTCTAAGATGCTATTCACTAGTGGCAATTTCAGAACATTTAATTATATGTGGGTCGATATGGGTTGTGTTTTTTTTTATCTCAAACGGGCCAAATTAAAAAAAGCAGCTTAAAGTGAGACACACAAAATGGAGGATGGAAAGCGGAAGTGGATGTGAAGTTTTTAACATTTTGCAGTGTCAAATATGCAGGATGAATGGATTGACCGGGAAGAAAATGCAGAGAATCTTTAAAGCACTTGTGCCTTCACACGTGTCTAATGATGCCTGTAATTTGGTGGAATATTGCTGCTTTAGATTCTTGTCTAGAGATAGTTCGGAAATTCATCCTTCTCTTAAGGTTTGTGGGTCCAATTTATTTCTTATGTTTTAACAGAAGTAGAAGTAGTAATTTCAACCGATTTACACATAGACGGGTTGATTTTGGTTATGTTTTGTCAGGTTAAACAGGTGAAGCTAATAATTTAACTAAAAATAAAATAGGTGAAAATGGGTTGAAAATGTTTGACCACTAATAAAACTATGATTTTGGTTACATAACCTGTAACAGTTTTTTATTCCATAAATCACAATATGTGCCTCTGTCGGTTTTTTGAGAAAGATTCTGTATTTAATTTGGCTTCATTTCCAATGGATTTAGCATTTGGACTATCTATAAACTTTTTGTTCTTATGGTAGGAGCCAGCATTCCGAAGACTTGTGTTTGTAACAATGCTTGCATGGGAGCATCCATACACCAACGAAAAGGAATCCCGGGGTACAATTGGAGAGAAGGCTTCATTTCAGGTTCATTTTTCTGTACGTAATCCTCCCTATTGTTCTCCCCTAATTATCTTTCTTTTAATCCTATCACTAGAATGAGTATATGTGGTTTCCACATACTGAGAAATTAAAACGGGACCGGCAAATAGAGGATTGGAGAAAAATGACGTAAAACTGATAGATAAATGTTGCTTTAAGTTAGATTTTTTTGTAGTTTCTGCTTGGGCACTTCATGCGCATACAACATGTTGAATTGATGGTTCTATATAGATGTTTCAGTTTTGACCTTTATTTTTATTAATAGGTCAATATTGTGTGTGTTTCATCTCAAGTTGGTTAAATGGGTCAAACGGGTTGAAAGTCACCTGATGTGTGTTTTGAATACATACAACATCGTAAATCACGGCCAGCTTGTGGTGTCCGCATATAATGCATATGTGTTTGGGCTCTCGGGGGGCAAAAGTGAAATTGCACTAATTCTGACGTTATTTTACTAAATTTCGTGAAAATAACGTTAAAAACGGGGGACGGTTAATGATGCATCATGTGGTGGCGTTGATAGCCGAAAGACAAAAGGGTACATGCAATAATCGGCCTTTTTCCCGATTGCTAATTGTTATGTGCCTTATGTCCAAGGCTTGATGTAAAACTACTATCGAGCCGGTGGGTCTCACTGGAAGCAGCCTCTCTATTCCTACGGGGTAGAGGTAAGGCTGTCTACATCTTACCCTCATCAGACCCTACCTTAGCTTTGCTATTGGTGGAATTTACTGAGTATGATGATGATGATGATGATGATGATGATGATGATACAACACCGTAAATCATTTTGATCAGATTGTTTTTTTTTTTTTTTGAAAAAATCAATCATAATTATCTCATTAATTATTTATATATTATTTAAGCTATGGACTAAAAAATGAATGTTCGTGCCCATTTTGGCCCATTTTAACTCGATAGCGTCATGCACATATTGCCACCTCTACTTCTATTTATGTGTCAACATCTATGCGTAAAAAGGAGTGTCACCTTATTCACTTGAAAAATACATACAACATCAAAAATCATTTTGATCAAAGATTTAGATTACTATTATTAAATAAAATAAATTATAATTAGCACATGAATTATTATATATATTTTATAAGGAATGCACTCAAAAATGGTTGCTGGTGACCATTCTTAAAATGAACCGTCTTGGTCTTGACCTGATTCCTGTCAGGCTCATATTGCCCCCTCTACTTCTATTCATGTTTCAACATTCTATGCATTAAAAGGAAGGTGTCATGCGTTATACCTTAAAAACATTATTATTATTTTTATTAAAGAGGAAGCTTGTTGGAGAAGAGGCTTTTGTCCGCATTGCCCCTGCCATCTCGGGCCTAGCAGATTGGCCAACGGTACATAACCTTTTCAAAGCTCTTTCCGGTGGTCAGAAAAGCATCTCCTTCCAAGTATGGTCCAAATATATCGATGAACTTCTCAAGTAAGCATCTCACTAACACTTTCTCTTATCATTAGTTACATGCCTAAACTACCCCTCAACAATTACAAAACAAGGAACCTTGAGAACTAATATGCAACGTAATTTTGGACTAAAACTTTCCTTAAAGGATAATGTTGTAAAAGGGGCATGTCAACCTCATGTGTATGAAATGGGTCAATTTGGGTTGCGTTGGTTTTGATAACGGGTCAAATTGGCTGAACGGGTATATATTTAAATCCTTTCAACTTCTCAAAACGTTTTTTTTGAAGAAAAATATATTATTAGTTTAATGACATAGTTTTTTGCAATCATTTAATACATTTACAGTATTAAATTTTTTTGGATGAAAATATGTTGGCGGGTCTCCCTAACCCGTTACCCGGACGACCTGTTTTGCCACCTCTATTTTCAGGAGTCAGCACATTCCCAAAAGGAAAGTTTTAGCATGTATATTGGGACAGAATATTACTACTTTCAGTTTTGAACAAATAGTTTTCTTGATCTCCTACTGAGGATTATTTCTTTGACAAATTTTCCCACCATTGAAGAGTGTATGAAGGAAGGCAATCATACCATGTAAAAGGGATTCCTCAAATTTCTGGAGAACGAATCTTATGCCTCGGATCTAGCCGAAAAAGACCCGTTCTTAAATGGGAGAATAACATTGCATGGCCCGGAAAACTCACCTTGACTGACAAAGCACTTTACTATGAGGTACATCGCACGTCACGTTCTTTAAAGATAAATAGTAGTCAATGTTATATTTATCATAATTCATAAAGATCAAGTAATTCACTTGCAGGCAATTGGACTTAAGGGCAAAGCGGATGTTATTAGAATGGATCTTACGAAAACCAGTTCATGGGTTGAGAAAACAAGGGTTGGACCGTTCGGTTCTAATCTTTTCGACTCTGCTATCTCTGTTACCTCCAGTCCAGAGTGAGTAAGCTTCAATAACTCATCTCCATTATTGGTCTGTTCGGGTTATATTTCAAGTCTAACAGGATAAATAAAAAAGTTACTAAAAAGTAAACAAGTCAAATGGGTTGGAAAGTTAGATTTTTATTGAAGTAATATAGTTTATGTTATCTTTTTTGACACTCGAATATTTCTTTAGAAAAATCAAAATTTATACAAAAATGTGTTTGGGTGGACCCAACCCAAAGTCAAATGGGTTGGAAAGTTAGATTTTTATTGAAGTAATATTGTTATGTTATCCTTTTTTACACTCGAATATTTCTTTAGAAAAATCAAAATTTATACAAAAAATGTGTTTGGGTCAACCCAACCCAACCCGTACAAAAAAATTGTTTTGACTAGGGTTGTTCAAAAAGCTTGCGGCTTGCTCGAAATCGCCTCGGTTTTATAAACGTTAGATTGTAAACGAGCGGAGCCCGAGCCAAGGTAAGCTCTACTCGTGGGTCGGTCGTTAGCTGGCTAGTTGGCTCGAATATACTTAAGCCTAAATTTTTATATGTACCAAAATTATAACCCAATTAAACCATAGTTTTTAAAAAGTAATATCATCATTTTTAATAAAAAAATAACTCCGGTAACTCATATAATTAAATTTTATCGAATATTAAAAAGAAAAAAAAAACCAAAAAATTCTAGGTGTTTAATAGCAAAGAAAAACAACAGTTTAACCCTATTTTTTTGAGTTAAGTGCTATTTACGTCCCTGTGGTTTGTCCATTTTTGCTATTTTAGGCCAAATTTCAAAATTGCACCATTTTCCTCCCTAACATTCTTGAAACGTGCCATTTCAGTCCAAAAAATTAACCCAGTTAAAAAAAACTCATAACTCAGTTATCCCAGGGACGTAAATGGCACATAAAGTATAGGGACGGAAATGGCACATAACTTCAAGAATTATTATTATTATTATTATTATTATTATTATTATTATTATTATTATTATATACATACAGTTAGGGAGAAGCATTTGGTACCGGGTACCGGTATTGAATTTCCCGTACGAATTATTTTCAGTACCGATTTGGTACCCGTTTTTTGGCGTTTTCGGTTCGGTACCGGTATTTTACTGAATTTTACCCTTAAATACTGGTATCGTACCTGTACGTACTGTACCGAACATTTTCGGTACCGGTATTTTCGGTACCAGTACAGAGCTCGTCCCTACACCCATACACACAGTCTCTTTCATCCCCCTACATCACCACCACAACAGCCACCGCCGCCACCACCAAACAACCGTCACCACCACCAAACCGTATTGAGAGAGAGAGTTGTTATGATCTAACGTGGGTTTGAGTTTTGTTCTTTACAGGTCGTGGTTGTAGGTCGTGGTTGTCTGGTGGTGGTGATGTAGATAGGGGTGGAAGAGACTGTGTGTAAGGATGAGCTCGGTACCGGTATCGAAAATCGCCAAACAAGGGTTACGGTACCTAAAATATTCGGTACGGTACCGGTATTTGAAGGTAATATTCAGTAAAATTCCGGTACCGAACCGAATGTACCGATACCAAAAAATGCAAAAGTTGGTTCCGAAAATAATTCGGTATGGTAAATTCGGTACCGGTACCCGGTACCAAATGCTCATCCCTAACTGTGTGTAATAACAATAATAATAAGAAATTTTAAAAATAAAAAATTCTTAAAGTTATGTGCCATTTTCGTCCTTCTACTTTATGTGCCATTTACGTCCCTATAATAACTGAGTTATGGGTTTTTTTAACTAGGTTAGTTTTTTGGACTGAAATGACACGTTTCGAGAATGTCAGGGAGGAAAATGGTGCAATTTTGAAATTTGGCCTGAAATGGCAAAAGTGGACAAACCACAGGGACGTAAATGACACTTAACTCTTTTTTTTAATCGCCCATTTTTTAGTTTGAAAAAAATAAACGAGTCGGCTCGACGAGCCATGAGCTGGGCCGAGCCTTTGACGAGCCGAGCCCCACCCCAACATTTCAGCTCAATAAGAAAACGAGTCGGCTAGGCTCAGCTCGACTCGGCTTTTAAACGAGCTGAGCCCACCTTGGCTCGGCTCGGGTCGTTTACAGTCCTAGTTTTGACTTGACCCATTACCCAACCTCTATATTTGACTTAAAATCATGACCGAACTATCAGGTCTAAACCATGGGTACTTGAATTTGTGGATTTCGGAGGCGAAATGAGGCGAGACGTATGGTATGCTTTCATCAAAGAAGTAATTTCTTTGTACCAATTCATAAGAGATTTTGGACCCGAAGAAGGTGATCAATCAGTAAAACATATTTACAGTGCGAACAAGGGTTATTCAAGAGCTGTAACTTACGCCATTAACGGCATTGCAAGACTCCAAGCTCTTCAATTCAGTAAAAAACTCTTGGACGAACCTACTAAACTTGTCCAATTTTCATATTTACAAAACGCACCCTACGGAGAAATGGTTTGCCAAACGCTAGCCGTAAATTGTTGGGGTGGACAACTGATCACAAGATTTAAGGAAATCGAGTTCGATGATGTGCGATCGGAAGTTTATAGCAGTCATGTGTATGATATTGATGGTGGAGTGTATTTAAGAAAGTGGATGCGACATTCATCATGGAATTCTAGTGTTTCTGATGCTTTTTGGAAGAATACTTCAGTGAAACAAGCTCTTGTTTTGAGTAAAAATCTTGTTGTTTCTGATAAAATGTTGGTTGAAAAGGCGGCGGTTATGTGTCGGCAAAAGTATGCTGAGGTGGAGAAGACACAAGCCACAATTGATGCTGCTATGATTGAAGGGATTCCTAGTAACATTGACCTTTTTAAGGTTGTCATTCAAGCTATTTGGTATTCTTTGACCACTTTTTCAAATTAGAATCACATATGCCATAAAAGCCCTCAAAACTTTCAAAGTATTGAATGGGTTTTCTGCATAAAAAATCAACATACTTTTCAATGGTCTCGTTCTGTTTATTATACTTATTTTTTTTTTTTTTTTTTGTAAATCTGAGTCATAACAGGATTTTTGTGTACCGTTTGGGCCATGCTGTAATTGGTAAATTTAACATTTCTATATAATAGTTGGCATTATATATATTTTAACATTTTAGTACATAAATTATAATTTTAATGAAAATTATCATTTTTGACAGTTGGTTTTTTTTGGATACAAAGTGACCGAAACAGGACACAAAATATATTTAATTGCTGACATGTACAAAAAAAGTGACTTTTCAAATTAAGGTAATGCCGTAATGGTCTACATGTTGATGTGGACTTTTAAAAGTTTTTGACATTTATACGTGAAGGTTTTTGATTACCTTAAATCCAAATTTCAAGAAAGCATAGTGGTACCAAAGTTGGTTCCTTTTAAAACCTTTTGCGACTGTTAAAGGATATCAAGTACATTTGACTAACAGTCAAACGTCTGTTTCGAACTATCTGAGTGGTCAAAGACAACAGCTTTCATGGGACAAACCTGCAATATATGACAAAGTAGTCGTTATTATTACTTTTTTTATTTTTTAAAAAGGTCATGTTCGGCTTTAATGTTGCTTCATTGTATTGGTTTAGGAGCTCGTGCTTCCACTGACGGTCATCGCCAAAAACTTTGGAAAACTTCGACGTTGGGAAAAGCCTCACATGACCGCATCTTTTCTTGCATTTGTATATGCACTCATCTACAGGTAAAAACGCACATCCAAACACCCCCATGATGTCCATATACCATATGAAGTAAGTCTAATTTGATTTTTCTTTGAATTTTTAGGAATTTATTGTCGTATGTGTTCCCTGTGACATTGATGGTTTTGGCAACAAGCATGTTGGTATTAAAAGGACTCAAGGCGCAAGGCCGCCTCGGCAGAACCTTTGGCAAAGTTACCATACGCGATCAACCACCGTCCAACACAATTGAGAAGATCATAGCTGTTAAAGAAGCCATGCGTGATGTGGAAAAATATATGCAAAATATTAATGTTTCGCTTCTAAAAGTCCGCACAATTCTTCTTGCAGGCCAACCGCAGGTTAGTTATATACTTCATCTTTGTAACATGTAACCTAGTAAATAATTTATGTTAAAAGTATATATTTTGAATTATTATTATTATTATTATTATTATTATTATTATGTATATAACATAATATATATTACTTAGTTTCTTTATCATATATATGTATATAATATTTAAATATTATGTAATCATATTTTTTATCATATTAAATAAAAATCGTTTTTATTTTTATAATTAATAGGTTCGTTCAAGCACATGAGCTTGGTTTAAAAAAAGCATGAGGCGCACACATCACGTACATAGTGGCGAAGCTTGAGATTTCCGACCGGGGGGTCGAAGATGTATATACCAAAAATTTCTATAAAACCGGGGGGTCAAAATATATACCCAAAAATTTCTATACGAAAACTACATATTCTCCACTACTAAGTGAAAAGTTCGGGGGGTCAGCCGCCCCCACAAAGCTACGCCCTTGCACGTACATGAGGCGCACGTCTATGTGCAACCAAATAAGCTTTATTCATAACCAACATTTGCGTTTCTCTCATTTGTCATACACATTAACCTATTATCAAGTAAACCTTTTGTATTTTCTTCATTCCTTTGGTTGCCTTTACTTATAAACCTCTTACTGACCCTAATTTTGACCCAAATTGTTTTAGGTTAAGTATCTAAAATTTTGTTTTTACTCTTCTCAGATAACAACAGAAGTGGCTATGGTGCTTTTGTTCGGTTCCGCTATCCTCCTCACAATACCGTTCAAATATGTTCTCTCTTTCCTCATACTTGATCTCTTTACACAAGAACTTAAGTTCAGGAAAGAAATGGTGGTGAAGATGATAAGTTTCTTAAAAGCCCGTTGGGACACCGTGCCCGCCTCCACTGTTTCGGTTTTGCCATTTGACTCTACTAAGACCGATGCCGAGAGTGAAAAGAAGGAAACAAACGACTCAACAAAATTAGAAAGAACTCGGGACAAGTAATTAGTCAAAATCTTTAATCATGATTGAACATATTCTCTATACTTTGCACAGATGTTTAGCTCATTAGGTAGCACAATATGGTATAGTACTATAGTTGACTCTTATCAAGATATAATACGCGTTTGAGTAACTATTAGAAATGATATCGCGAAAACAGCCCACACGTAAGTGATTTGCGTCAACCTTCCCGACCCGTTACATACGAGTTTGTTTTCGTGATACGAGCATTGTTCCGTCTGATTCCTGCATTTAGTCAAAAGTCAAAGTCAAGATTTATTTATTTAGTTGTTTTTTTTACTGAATTTTCTTGTTTTGCATACCTTGGTGAACAAAATGAGACAACAAAATCTGTAGTAGAACATGTTATGATACTTGTGGGATCATCATAAGCATAGCTGTACGCCACGGGGCATGCGGTTTTGAATATTTTCGAGTAATTTGTTGGCATACATGTGACGGGATTAGAGTACATTCCCTTACAACAATACTCGTCGGAGTCGAAAACATTGCATGCACTCCGGCAGGCGGAGGGTTTCCCGTCAGACCGAAAAGTTAGCTCCGGCGGGCAGTTAGCCCTGAGATCAGTGTCACAACCTGCCACCCTGCAGTCACCTTTGCCTTGAATGGGTGTGACTGTGAGTGGCAAGTTGAAACCGTCGACAAGGCTAACATCGTAAAAAGTGGTGTCACCGAGGGTAAATTCGGCAATTGAGGCAGGCGGGTCCCCGGGGCTAGTGCAGGTTAGTGTGGTACCACATGCTCCTGTTTGGCACGTACCGTTCCCGTTTTTGTCGAAGTCGCACCCGGTCCGGCCCCATATACGGCCGCCCCACCCGTTTGGGGCGGAGAAGATGGTGGACTCACCTGGTTTGAGAATGAAACCGCCGCCGGTGAGGGTGGTGTTGGTGGCTGTGATCCCAGGCCATATGGTTTCACGGCAGTTGTTGACAATGGTGAGGTTGGTGCAATTTGACAAGTTTACCCCTGCTGCAAGGGCAATTAGGATAATAATAATATGAGTGATGGAAGAATGCATGGTTGTGTATGGTGTGAGTGAGTGAGGGAGTGTGTGTTTTATATTGCAAAAGGAAGTGGAGGAAAGAGTGTTGAGGAGTGATAGAATACTTGATGATCACATTATACCTTGCTTCCATCATTTTTGTATGTTCTCATGTTCCTTGTGACACAAGAATGTGGTACATGTTTTCAAATATATAAATATTATTAATTAATTACAAAGATAATCACTGATTTTTAAAATTTACCATAACTAATCTTTAAAATGGATAAATTTCTACCATGTTTCTTAAAATGATAAATATTATTATTATTGTTGTTGTTGTTAAAACTTACACAATCCCTTCATATCACTACCCTTACCAAAATTAACTAAAAATTCACGAGAGCTGTTTGGATCAGTTTGCAAAAAGCTTGAATCGTGCTAAGCTAAACAAGCTCGGGCCATCTTCAAGCCTAAATTAGGTTTTATCCAATAAGTGAACTTGATCTTGACTAAACTTGCAAGCCTGTAATCTATTAATATTGCTTTGCGTAAACTTCGTTTTTGTTCTTTGTGGTTTGGTTATTTTAATTATTTTGCCCCAATAGTTTAAAAACAGCCTATTTTGCTCCTTGTGGTTAGTTATTTTTTCCCAAACAACCTTTATAGAGCAGAAATGAAGTTTACTCTATTGTTAACATGGGTGGCTAAATTATTATGGTCAAAACGTAAAATGAAAATGTATAAACACAAATAAGCTTATGGTGCTTGATCACTTTACCCGAAGCAGCCTTTAAAGCAGCTTGACCCAATGTGAAAGACTACTCCCTAAGCCCACAAGCGGGGAAACCCCTGTTAAATCCACACATTACATAAGCTTATTTGCCTCGTGTCGTGTTATGCTTGACACTTGGTCATTCTCAGCATCCAATGACAACCAGCACGTGTTTATCCCATTTGCTTTTGATACTTTTGGTTTTCTGGCGCCAGAGGCTGTGGACCTACTTAGTCGAGTTCAAAGAGTCATGCATAGTAATGTTATGACCCCGAGATCTATGGACGTAGTTTTTAAAAGGCTTAGTTTTGCTATTCAAAAAGGGGTAGCGGCGCAGCTTGTTGCCCGTTTACCAACTATCTCGATGTAAATTATTATATAAAGTAAATATGTTTTAGTGGAAGAAAAGGTTAGCATAGCATGTGCATGACTTTGTTTTCACAGTTGACAATTGTTGTTTTATATGACTGAATTGTTACAGAAGAAAGGAGTTAGGAGTCTTAGGTTGGTGTAAATACAAATGATTTTTCAAGAACCTCACGGTTGTGCTTGGAATTGGATTTAATTTTCACACTTGATAGTTTAGGAGGGTTAATTGAAAGAAAAGGTTAGCAGCCTGACTTTGTAGTTTTCAACTTATCATGTGGATTTAGATTGCTTGACCATTTGAAGCAACTAGTTGTCCTATGTATACTACAAAGGTAGACAAATGGCATAATGTCCTATGTATACTACAAAGGTAGACAAATGGCATAAAATAAAAAAAATAAAATAAAAAAAAATCCATGGTTTTGGGTAAATCTGTGTAAATCCAATATAATTAATTATAGTAATGAGGCAACTCATGTTACCTTGTTTTAGTATATTATTCTCGGGTTAGGATCAAATACAAAGAATAAAATAAATAAGAAGGGTAAGAAGGATTCTAGTCCACTGATCTTAGATTTGAAGGGTTGAGATTAGTTGTAGGGAAAAGAAGATAATAGAATGGCATAAAGGGAATCCTATATTTATGGATTTTCTCTCTCCACATGCAAGGCACATGCCAATTCCCCCATCGATTTAAAACGTTCATAACTTTTTCATATGACATTTTTTATAAAAAAAAAATTCACCATAATAACGAGCGTTTTTTTTATCTTTAATATGAGTACCATATAATCATATAAAAATAAAATAAAAAATTTCATTTTTACTGGGTTTTTTTGCATTGTGTTAAAGGTTCAGGTCATTGTGTCTTTTAACTGGGTTTTGGTCAGTAGAGTTTCTATACATTGTTTATTATCAAAACCTATAACACAATTTTAATATGGGTTCTATCCATTGTGTTTTTATAAGAACCTATAACACAATAAATGACACAATGAAGATGCTGTTATATCTGGGTTTTCTATAAATTGTGTTATACAATAAATGACACAATGAAGATAGTGTTATATCTGGGTTTTCTATAAATTGTGTTATTAGTTCAGGTCATTGTGTTTAATATGTTATTCATTGTGTTTTAATATGTTGTACATTGTGTTTTAATAATTTGTTCAATTTTTTTATTATCTTTGTTCATTGTGTTTTAGTTTGTTGTGTAATGTGTTTTTAGTTTGTTTTCCATTGTGTCTTCATCTGCTCTCCATTGTGTCTTTTATCTGTTGTCATTAATTGTGTCTTTTATCTGTTGTCATCAAATTGTGTTTTTATTTAGTCTGATACTTATTGTGTTATATGTTATCGCCATTGTGTTATACGTTATGGTCATTGTGTTTTATTTAGTCTGATACTTATTGTGTTATATGTTATCGCCATTGTGTTATACGTTATGGTCATTGTGTTTTAGTATGTTGTCCATTGTGTTTTTATCTGTTGTCATTGATTGTGTTTTTGATCTACTTTACATTGTGTTTTACATCATGTCCATTGTATTATTATCAAAACATATAACACAATGTTAATTTGGGTTCTATCCATTGCGTTTTTATAAGAACCTATAACACAATATATGACACAATGAATATGGTGTTATATATGGGTTTTCTATAAATTGTGTTATTAGTTCAGGTTATTGTGTTTAATATGTTATTCATTGTGTTTTAATATGTTGTCCATTGTGTTTTAATAATTTGTTCAATTTTTTTATTATCTTTGTTCATTGTGTTTTAGTTTGTTGTGTATTGTGTTTTTAGTTTGTTTTTCATTGTGTCTTCATCTGCTCTCCATTGTGTCTTTTATCTGCTGTCATTAATTGTGTCTTTTATCTGTTGTCATCAATTGTGTTTTTATTTAGTCTGATACTTATTGTGTTATATGTTATCGCCATTGTGTTATACGTTATGGTCATTGTGTTTTAGTATGTTGTCCATTGTGTCTTTATCTGTTGTAATTGATTGTGTTTTTGATCTACTTTACATTGTGTTTTACATCATGTCCATTGTGTAATATGCAACTGGGATTTTGAATTTTTTTTTTGAAAAATATAACAATATGGTACTCATATTAAAGATAAAAAAACGCTCGATTTTATGGTATAATTTTTTTTTAAAAACAAATGATGTATAAAAAAGTTACGAACGTTTAAAAATTGGGGGGAAATAACATGCGACTTGCATGTGCATATTCTCTTTCCTCTTGTAGACAAAATTACCCTTTCCATTTAATTCCTCCCAGGACACTTGTCACTCTCTGGTGGCTTCTTACCCTTCTTATTTTTAAATACTTTGTATTATAACTCAACCCATTCTGGTATCGAGATTGAGTTCACATGTGAAGGTTCAAATAGCCTACTAAATGCAACTGCATGGAATTACCATGTAAGTGCATCATTGTCATTTTCTACAGCCATGGTGTCATCCTAGTCTGCAACTATATTCTGGTTGCAGTATCTTGAATACAATGGTTAGACCGAAAGCGTTTGCAATGCAATCAATGTTGGTTCGGTTCTGTTCAAACATGAAAGAAAACATGAAATCATACCTGTAACAGCAGATAGTCCTGTGGAGAATCCAGTAATGGAGTTCGACATGCTCGTCATCGTGATTTGGTTCCTCCTTAGGGTGCTGACTGATGATGGGGCTTAGAGAACCGAAAGGGTATCGGTTAGGAGGGGAGGTCGAATTTGATGTTATGCTTATGGGATGTGTAACTGAGTAACCCTTTAACCTCCATATCATTCTCCTTATATAAGCACCCAGGAGGAAACCTAATTAGTTACTAAGGGTAATATGGTCCATCAACAATTACCAACTAATTTAAATAATAGGTTATTATATATTTTGATCTTTATTATGTAAATGATTATAATGGCTATAGATTAAATATTGTTACATAATATATTTAATCTTACATTCTCCCACTTAGCCGAGTAATCATTTACTATGAGTATTAGATAAGCCTGATCAGGAGTTAACACTCATTTTAGCCTTAAACAAGTACTATAGCAGAGAAATACAGCCGTTGAATCATTATGCGACTCAGGACCCCCATTAATCATACTATAGCCTTAATTTAAAACCTAATCGTCATGATCAAAATACGCGTAAGCCCTTTGTTTGATTTGTAACTTTATTTGTCAATATGCCATTATACCAGTTGAACATATTCTAAGAGACATACAAAATCAAACTGAGGAAATTTCATTAACATAAAAACATAAGCTAGTATAATATGCTCAAATAAGGTCTTTACAAAATCCCATATTACGAACATGTTCTTCATAAACCTTAGGAGGGAGACCTTTAGTCATCGGATCCGCAAGCATATCCTTAGTACTAATATACTCGATACAAAGATTATTTTCCTCAACTCATTCACGTACGAACAGATATTTTGTATCGAGATATAAACCAGCTCCAGTCGAACTGTTACTGTTCGAGAAACTAACGGCAGCTGAATTATCACAGTAAAGCTTAAATGGTCTAGAAATGGAATTTACGATTTTGAGTCCAGTGATTAGATTTCTAAGCAACATTCCATGACAGGTTGCGTTATAAACAGCAATGTACTCTGCCATCATTGTGGAAGTTGTGGTCAACTGTTGTTTATGATTCTTCCATGAGATAGGGCCGCCTGCTAACATAAAGATATAGCCCGAAGTGGATTTCTTGTCATCTTTGCACTTTGCAAAGTCAGAATCAGAATAGCCCACCACTTCTAAATGATCACTTCTTCTATAAGTCAGTTTATAGTCTTTCGTCCCTTGCAGATATCGAAGTACCTTCTTAGCTGCTTTCCAGTGATCTAGGCCAGGATTAGTCTGATAACGGCCTAACATTCCAGCAATATAAGCGATATCTGGGCGAGTACAGACTTGAGCATACATCAAGCTCCCGACTACTGACGCATAAGGTATCTGGCTCATTTGCTCCTTCTCAACCTCTGTTGTCGGACACTGGAATGAACCGAAAACATCTCCCTTAACTACTGGAGCAACGGAGGGTTTGCACTGTTGCATGTTGTAACGCGTAAGGACACGATCTATGTAGGCCCTCTAGGACAATCCTAAGATCCCTTTGTGTCTATCTCAGTGAATTTCGATGCCAATGACGTAAGAAGCCTCTCCGAGATCCTTCATGTCGAAGTTATGCGAGAGTAACCGCTTCGACTCATGCAACATGTCTAAACTATTACTTGCCAATAGAATATCATCTACGTAAAGGACAATTATGGTAAAGTTGCTCCCACTCATCTTGAGGTAGGTGCATTGATCCACTTGATTTTTTCATAAAACCTTGCTTCTTCATGACTTCATCAAACTTGAGGTACCATTGACGTGATGCTTGTTTTAACCCGTAAATGGATTTCTTCAACTTACAGACTAGATGCTCCTGACCTTCAGGTTTAAAGCCTTCAGGCTGCTTCATGTAAACATCTTCGTCCAAATCTCCGTTAAGGAAAGCAGTTTTAACGTCCATCTGATGCAGCTCCAAATCAAAATGAGCTACTAGGGCCATGACGATCCTTAATGAATCTTTACGAGAGACAGGTGAAAACGTCTCTTGATAATCAATTCCCTCTTTCTGAGTGTAGCCCTTTGCAACCAATCTCGCTTTGAAGCGTTCAACGTTCCCATTCGGATCCAGTTTTGTTTTGAATACCCATTTACATCCTACGGGTTTGGCTCCGTTGGGTAATTCTACCAAATCCCAAACGTCATTTTTCTTCATGGATTCAAGCTCTTCAATCATTGCTTTATTCCATTCAGAAGACTGATCACTGCTAATGGCTTCATTGTAAGAGATAGGATCATTGAGCTTTCCAGCATCCATTTCAGTCAGGTAGGTAACATAATCATCCCAATTAGTAGGCCTTCTTTGCCTAGATGACCTCCTGAGTGGATTATCGGGTTCAGCGTTGTCTTGGTTTTGAGCGTTTGATGTGCCTTCATCATGAGGTATAATTGGTTCTGATTGTAGAGGTAAATTTGGAGTTGATGCAGTAGCTTCAGGTACAGTAGTTGCATTGGGTACAAGAGGAGTAATCGGAGTAATGGTAAGCGACGAGTCTCTCCCCCCCCCGCGTCTTGTACTTCTTGCAATTCTTCGTAAGGGTTGGTACTGCTCCCACTGACCTTGAAATCCTCCAGGAACGCGGCACGCTTGGTTTCAACAATACGGGTGACATGGGAAGGACAATAGAAACGATAACCCTTAGAGTTCTCAGGATACCCGATAAAGAAACAGGTAACTGTTTTAGGGTCAAGTTTCCTTAGGAAAGGATTGTAAAGCTTCGCTTCAGCAATGCAGCCCCTACTTTCATATATTTAAGACTCGGTTTCCTTCCTGTCCAAAGTTCATAAGGAGTTTTAGGGACAGACTTAGAAGGAACTCTATTGAGTATATGAACAGCTGCTTTTAACGCTTCAGTCCAGAGGAATAATGGTAAGTTAGTGTTGGCTAACATACTGCGCACCATGTTCATAAGGGTACGGTTTCTTCTTTCAGCGACACCGTTCTGCTGAGGTGTACCAGGCATGGTGTATTGGTTCACAATCCCCTGGCCCTTACAAAACTCATAAAATGGACCAGGAGCTTGACCCACATCAGTATGTCTTCCATAATATTCACCGCCTCTATCTGATCTCACAACTTTAATCTGACGATCTAATTGCTTTTCAACTTCAGCCTTATAATCTTTAAAAGTTGTAAGAGATTCAGATTTCTCCTTAATTAGATACAAGTACATGTAACGAGAATAATCATCAATAAAAGTGATAAATGAAGTATGTCCTGTTATGCCAGCGATTTGGTAGGGACCACTAATGTCAGTATGAATGAGTTCTAATAAATTAGAGCTCCTAGTGGCACCTTTCTTATTCGCTAATGTCATTTTACCTTTAAGACATTTGACACATGTTCCAAAATCAGAGAAATCGAGAGGAGGTAAGACTCCATCCTTCACAAGACGATTTAATCGTTCTTTTGAAATGTGGCCTAACCGCTGATGCCACAGCATGGATGAAGTTTCTAAGTCTCGTTTCTCTTCCATCTTTGTGAGTGATTCATTAATGTTATATGACAACAAAGATTTGGAAAAGTTATCTTCTAGTTCTAATCTATAGAGACCACCATCCAGAACACCAGTACCATAAAGAACAGAATCATAGAGGGTAGAGAGTTTGCGATGACCATGGGAAACAATAAAACCGTCCATGTCTAACTTTGGTCCTGATACAAGGTTCCGAGTTACCTCAGGAACATATAAGGTATCATAAAGTTTAATACATAAACCAGTTTTCATAACTAATTGTAATGTTTCAATGGCCTTCACTTCTAATTCTCGATCATCCCCAACCTTAAGCGTTCTTTGGTTTCTTTCCAGCTTCCGGATTGTAAGGAATCCCTGAGTAGAATTGGTAACATGAACCATAGAACCAGAATCAAACCACCAAGAATTAGCAGGAACACTTAAATTATAGGACTCAAGTATCATAAAATAATCGTTACCTTTCTTAGCCAGCCACTCCTTAAAATCAGGGCATTCCTTCTGCATGTGTCCTGTCTTTTTACAGAACTTGCAGCGGATACTGCCTAAGGAGTTCTTAGAGCTGGAAGGTGCACTTGTATTAGGATGAGGGTTAGGCCTTTGGACTTTTGAAGCATCCTTCCTCTGATAATTGTTCTTCCTCTTCTTAGAGTTGGAGGTAGTGAAGTTTGCAACATCAGTATGGCGATCCATCCTCATACGCTCTTCCTCCTGTACGCACATGGCGATCAGCTCACTCATCGTCCATTTGTCCTTCTGAGTGTTGTAATTGATCTTGAATGCTTCATAGGACGAAGGAAGCGAAGTGATGATGAAGTGAACAAGAAAACCATCACTGATCTCCATCTCTAGGCCCTTCAACTTATTGGCCATGTCATGCATCATCATGATGTGTTCGCGAATGCCGCTCCTCCCATCATACTTAGTCGTCACCAGCTTGAGGATAAGAGTGCTAGCGTGTGCTTTTGATGTCCCTTTGAATTGATCCTCCACAGAAGCCAAATAGGTTTTAGCATCGTCAGAATCAGGAATAGCTCCTCTGATAGAGTGATGAATGGACTGCTTCATGAACATGAGAGACATGCGGTTACTTCTAGTCCACTTATCATGAAGTAACTGCTGAGGAGCAGTACTCTGTGGAGTGAGGTCCGCTGGCTTATCCTCTCTAAGAGCATAATCAAAGTCCAGCACTCCAAGTGTAAGCATGAGGGCATCCTTCCATGCAGCAAAGTTATCACCAGTTAAAGGTGGAATCCAGCAATTTGGCGCTGATAGTGGAAATAAGATGAGCAAGTTATGATACTAATGAAGAAATCCTAATGTGATCTAAGGGCACGTTAAACTAAGGCAGGCATAAATAATGACCATTTTACATTATGAAGCTGTGATATTATCTATTACTAACATCAAAATAATAGACTTAGCTAAAAAGTTCTACTTAAACGAAGACAAAACAGCTTTGGCCAGAAGTGCAATCATTTAAGCATATGTGCAAAGTGGTTGTAACAAATCAGCTTTGGCCAGAAATTGAAACAATCACTTTAGTTATGCACTCGTTGAGTATGCCATCTATGAATGAATTAAATCAGCTTTGGCCAGAAATTAAGACATTCATGCTTATGATGCACACACAACATAGCTTTCGTAATACTTGAACGATAAGTAGATGTATCAAGTCAGCTTTGGCCAGAAATGATATATCAAAAAATCATTCAAGTTAAGCTATTCTGGTTTTGCAAAACATAATCTGATTCTGATTAATTAACTAAGTAAAATTACAAAACCATTTATTTAATAGCAAACCACCCGTTAGCCCCGAAAAAAATTTTAGTTCACATTAAACACTCATGATTTCGGATGAAAATGACTGATTTCGAATCCATTTCGGACAGTCCGTAATGGCTGATTTCGAATCCTTTCGGATGTGTCCAAAACGCATAAGTCGAAACATTTCGGATCCATTTCGGATTATTTCGAATGATGCTTAGTCCGAAATTGATCCGAAATGGTGATGCTGATCCGAAATGATCCGTAATGGTGATGATTAGTCCGAAATCAATAACTTATGATGAAAGATGATCCGTAATGATCAACATCCATCCGAAATGCATCAGTAATGATCCGAAATCATCCGTAATGATCAAAGATGATCCGTAATGATGAAGCTCCAGATCCGAAATCATCCGTAATGACCAGTGATGATCCGTAATGATGAAACTTAGATCCGAAATCGTCCGTAATGATGAAACTTTGATCCGTAATCATGAAACTTAGATCCGAAATCGTCCGTAATGATCACTGATGATCCGTAATGATGAAATTTACATCCGTGATCATCCGAAATCATCCGTAATGAGGATTTCGGATGGCAAAAACGTAATCTGATATGAATTTTTTTCGATTCTTTTTCCAGATTTTTCGATATAAAACAGAACCGACTAATCAACATATGCTCTGATACCACATGTTGGTTCGGTTCTGTTCAAACATGAAAGAAAACATGAAATCATACCTGTAACAGCAGATAGTCCTGTGGAGAATCCAGTAATGGAGTTCGACATGCTCGTCATCGTGATTTGGTTCCTCCTTAGGGTGCTGACTGATGATGGGGCTTAGAGAACCGAAAGGGTATCGGTTAGGAGGGGAGGTCGAATTTGATGTTATGCTTATGGGATGTGTAACTGAGTAACCCTTTAACCTCCATATCATTCTCCTTATATAAGCACCCAGGAGGAAACCTAATTAGTTACTAAGGGTAATATGGTCCATCAACAATTACCAACTAATTTAAATAATAGGTTATTATATATTTTGATCTTTATTATGTAAATGATTATAATGGCTATAGATTAAATATTGTTACATAATATATTTAATCTTACAATCAATATTGTATTCAACTTGAGAGTGTTTGTAATTTGATTTTGGAGGAAAAGGAAGTTATCTTACACGCAAAGAGAGACTATTTAACACAGGGAGGGTGATAGCCGCAGCGATCCTCGATTCGAAAACGATAAATTAAATGAGATAGCCGTTGGGTTTCAAAAGTTTGTTGGGTTTGGTTCAATAGCTTCTTACGGGTCACTTAAAAAGAATGGGCCAATACTAAACGAACTCAAGTCGTGTCAACCGGAGCTTCATGGGGAGGTTGAATGGACCACACGATTGCATGCCCACGTCCCACCACCTGCAGTTTTTCCCACTTTTTATAGCATGTTTAATGCAGTTAGTTTCTTTTAATGCTTTAGTAGTTGTACTTTCAGCTTTCTATGTAGTACCTAGTTATTTAAATTTCCTTTTGTTTAGGACGTGAAGTCGTGGCATGTATCCTATATGTATTAACTTTTATAATCAATGAAGGTGGTGAATTTGTTTATGAAAAAGAATATGTCTGTTGCTCTTAGTGAGTTAACTGATTTGCCTTTGCTAACTCGAATTTGGCAATTCGAGTAGGTGATCTAAGGTACCGTGTTTGATTGTCGGTGGTGAATCTGTATCCAACAATTGAACCCGTAGCCCTATTGTTGTTTGGGTGGTGAATCTGTAACCCAATCGACCGTAGAAACTATCCGTTGAAGTGACCGTTTCGTTTGAAATTCGGAGTTGAAGGCCAGGTTTACATCAGAGGGGAAGGAAAATAAATTAAGAGAGAAAAGGAAGGAAAAGATGTCATTTTTTTCGTGTTCCCGTGTTTAATGAAAAGTAAAGGAAAACAGAAGAAATCAAACATTTTATGTGTTCCCGAGTTAGGAGGAAAAGAAAAGAAAGGAACAATTTTACCATTATACCCTTTAAATATAAAACATTTTAATTAGATATGAGGGCAATTTAGTAATTAATAATATTTTATCTCCTAATCTCTCCAATTTGGAAGGATGAATATATGGACAAAATTTCTTTAATTTTCCCTCCTCTCCTATCCTTAAAAAACTCGAAAACATGGTTTTTTTTTTATATTTTTATCTCTTTTCTTTCCCTCCCCATGTTAAATGAGACTCGGGAACAGAGGACTCAAATTAACGTTGTGTTCTCGAGTCTCATTTAACAGGTGGAGGGGAATGAAAATGAATTAAGAGAGAAAATGAAGGAAAATATGTGATTTTTTTCGTGTTCCTGAGTTTAATGAAAAGTAAAGAAAAATATAAGTAATCATACATTTTATGTGTTCCCGAGTTAGGAGAAAAAGAAAAGAAAACAACAATTTTACCATTATATCTCTTAAACATAAAACATTTTAATTGATTAGAGGGTAATTTAGCAAGAGAAAATGAAACGAAAGGGGCTCATGGTGTGACGTGTGAGGGGTTTAAGAATTAACTGGCAAAACACGTAAGACTCAAATTGAAGGTTACTCAAACAAACTACTACTATTATTTTCATCATTGGATTTGCATAGAGTTTGAACTCCATTTATGTCATCATGAAAACGAGGCTTCCATCTGTTCTCGAGAATGGTACTCTTCTCTTTCAGCAAAATAGCAAGATAACCCAGTTGGGTAAATCGGGTCGGGTCGAAGAAGCTCGTAAGTTGTTCGACCAAATGACTAAACGAAACACCGTCACATTCAATTCAATGATCTCCGTCTATGCCAAAAACACAAGGATCAATGATGCACTCAACCTGTTTGATAAAATGCCTCAACGAAATCTGGTTTCTTGGAACACCATGATTGCAGGATGCTTGCACAATCACAGAGTTGAGATTGCACGCCACCTGTTCGATCAAATGCCTCAAAGAGACAGTTTCACATGGACTCTCATGATTACTTGCTATACACGTAATGAGGAGTTTGAAAAGGCTAGAAATTTGCTTTACATGTTGCCTGATAAGATGAGCCCAGCTTGTTGGAATGCTATGATCTCGGGTTACTTGACGTATGGAAAGGTTAAGGAAGCGAGGCAGGTGTTCGATGAAATGCCTGTGAAAGATTTGGTCTCTTGGAACTCAATGCTTGGAGGTTATACTCAGACTGGTGAAATGAGTTTGGGTTTGCAGTTTTTCGAGGAAATGCCGGTTAAGGATGTGGTTTCTTGGAACTTAATGGTGGATGGGTTTGTTGAGGTTGGTGATTTGGATTCCGCTTGGCGTTTCTTTAAGCGTATGCCGCATCCTAATGTTGTTTCTTGGGTCACAATCTTGTCTGGGCTTGGTAGAAATGGTCGGGTTATGGAGGCGAGGAGATTGTTTGATGAAATGCCTGTTAAGAACGTGGTGTCGTGGAATGCGATGATAGCAGCTTATGTTCAAAACACGCAGATTGATGAAGCTTTGAAGTTGTTCGATGAAATGCCAGAAAGAAATGTGGTGTCATGGACTACCATGATCAATGGATATGTTCGTGTCGGTAAGCTAGATGAAGCGAGCCATTTACTCAATCAAATGCCATACAAGAATGTTGGGGCTCAAACAGCAATGATCTCGGGATTTGCTCAGAACAAGAAGATTGACAAGGCTCGTGAAATTTTTAATCGTATAACCAATCCAGATATGGTTTGTTGGAACACAATGATTGCAGGATTTGCTCAGAACAGAATCATGGATGAAGCGCTCGATCTTTTTAACCAGATGGCGCGAAAAGACATAGTTTCGTGGAATATTATGATTGCGGGTTATGCTCAAGCTGGTCAAATGGATAAAGCACTTTCTTTATTTGAGGAAACAAAACATAAGAACATCGTTACATGGAATTCGTTGATTTCGGGCTTTACCCATAACGGGTTGTACCCGGATGCATTCAAGTATTTCATTTCAATGATCCAAAATGGTAATAAACCCGATGATTCTACATACGCATCCGTTTTAAGCTCATGCGCAAATCTAGCAACTTTACAACTGGGAACACAAGTTCATGTGCTAGTTGTAAAGACAGGTTATGAGCAAGACATATTTGTTACGAATTCCTTAATCACTTTGTATGCTAAATGTGGTAAAATGGCGAGTGCTGAACAGGTATTTTCTCATACCCGGCGTGTTGATGTTGTCTCGTGGAATTCTTTGATTAACGGGTACGCTTTAAATGGAAATGGGATCGAGGCAGTGAGGCTATTGGATGATATGGAGGTTGCAGGGGTGAGCCCAGATGAGGTCACCTTTGTTGCGGTTCTATCTGCATGTAGCCATGCTGGTTTGATCGATCAAGGTTTCCGGTTATTTGAATCAATGAGTCAAAAGTACTTTATCCAGCCGTTGACCGAGCATTATGCTTGTATGGTTGACCTGCTTGCAAGAGCAGGGAGGCTAGAAGCCGCCTTTCAAATGGTGAATGAGATGAATACTGATGGTAACGCGGGTATATGGGGCGCTTTACTTGATGCGTGTCGTGTGCGTAAGAATTTGAAAATGGCTAAATTTGCTGCTCAAAAGCTTTTGGAGATTGAACCTGAAAAGGGTTCGAATTATGTGATGTTATCAAACATAAATGCAGAAATGGGGTGGTGGGAGGTGGTGGAGGAAGTTAGGGGTTCGTTGAAAGAGAGGCGGGCAGTGAAGCAGCCCGGGTGTAGTTGGATTGAAGTTCAAAACCGAATTCATGCTTTTGTGTCCGGTGACAAGTGTTGGCTCGAAAACATGATCTTTTGCGGTCATTTGTGGGCACTAATGGCTCATATTAGCAACACGGATGAAACCCTCGTTGATGCCCCATAATGTAGTGTCTAGGGGTTTCATCCGTTTCACCCTTACTGGTGTCATGGCGGTGCTGGTGCGACCACCTCCGTCTGAGGTGGCAATCACATAAACCACCACAAGAAGCACACGACCATTGACCACGACCGTTTTGACTACAAAGAAGGCAGATCATGGAGATGTGAAGTGTGATCGAATCGGAAGCATTAAAAGATGGTGGGAAATGGGTCACATACAAACTTACACATAATGTGCTATTTGTTGAGGATTAAATGGATGTTGTGAACTAAAGAAAGTGTCATAGGCAATTACACAACGATCATCAAAGACTAACATTCGATTTCACTCGCGCATTACACAACAATCATCAAAGACTAACATTCGATTTCACTCGCGCATAAGCTACATTTCCTCATTTCGCTCATAACCGTCTTTGTCAGTTGTCACCATATATTATTATGGGCCAGTAGACCAATAGTTTGGGTATTATATTTTTTTTCATTTATATTTAATATATTTTCTGTTTATTTGAATTAACTCATGCAATCATTAAAACAGTATGCAGATCCACCATACAATCGATAGTGAATCATAAATTCAAAGGGGAGTTTCTTTCCTACCATAAATCAACCATCTTTATTTCTTTAAAACTCAGTTACTAAAAAGAAAAATCTAGAGCGTGCCGTAATGAGAGCTGCAAAAATTCCACAGATTCTATCGTAAATATTTCTGGTTTTCAGTTGATTCCTGTTTCGTCAACATAAAGCTTCCCATTTCCACCAGGATGATTAGTCAGCCACCAGTATCCCATAAGAGTACAAAAACTGAGTCGACTCAACCAAACCGTGCACTCAGGTTGTCACCTTTTTCCTCACGATTCTCTTTCTGCGGGCCTTGGGTGGTGGTGGTTGTGATCCTCCCTCTGTGGTGGTTTGACTTTGGTCCTGCTTAAACCCAAGGAGCCCGAGCCCTGAAGTTACAGGGTTCTTGGATATAAACCATTTCGGAGACGCGTTGTTGGCGGTCTCAGATGGTCGATTGTATGCTTGTTTCAGTAAGTCATCTGAGTGGGCTAATGGGTCCACCTCAACACCGAGCCAGGCTAACCTTGATGTCTCTCCTAATTGTGCATTCATGATTCTGTATATAAAAAAGTATATACCATTAAGAATTTTCAAAAATATAAAATATAGATGATTTTAGTATAATTTAAATTTATAAATAGCATACCTCAAGGCTGTGCTGAAAGCCAAACCCACCCCAATAACATCAAATTGAGTGACCATAGCTCTATCAAACCCGCACAGAAGCTGATAACGTAAATTGGCGTAAATTCCAAGAAACGCTCCATACCCAAGCGCGTTGGTACTCACAGGCGGAATTGTCACAGATAATCTAATGAGCCGATTTATCAGATAAATAGGTCAGAATATACTACTAAATAAAAAAAAACAGGGGCAAATCAAGTTTGACCGATAAAGTATTAACGGGTAAACAAGTGATCTACTGCATACCTTCCCTCTTTTTTCCGGGCAACAAGGTTTGTTAGGGTACCTTGAGCTGCCCCTGCGGTTAAACCCACCATACACAACTCTGCAGCCTTGTAAAAGAAAGATTGGATTCGTTTTTGCATGTCAAATTCTCTCATCGGGTAGCTTTTTTCAAACACATTATTTGGGAGTTTCTGTAACGTATTTTGCAGATCAAAGCGGAAAGTATTTCCATATGAACGGCAAGGAGCGAGGGACCAAACAACAACAGCATTGCATGCCGTTACAGTAAGCACATTAATCAGAGCAAGATCCCATTCCTCCTTTATCCTATAGCATAAAAAAAATAAACAAATTAAATCATGTCATAGTGAGATTCTAATTCATTAATTTTCATACACGTGAATATAGTACCTTTCTTTACGGTTTTTAACCTCCCACAAAACTGAGGAACCAATTGTAGCGGCCTGCTCTAAGAGGAACCGGTATAAAAACGCAGGATCTGCAATCATCCTGATTAAACGAATGTGAATCAGGTCAGATTGTTACTGTTCATGTTTATAGACGTATGGAGTAAGTGTAACATAAATGTTAAAAATAAACAATAATATGCATATTATCTTATCTTTTAAATGCAGATTAACAAAATGACTTTTTATCCAGTCTTCTAAAAATTTATCTGTGATTATTATTAAATTTGTTCTTATGTTATTTCAGATTTTAAAGGACAAAGGATATTTCAAATATGAAACAAATTGAAAAGGAATTTAAATGGCACTATTTAAAGAATACCTGCCAATGAATCCCCTAGACAACCCTTGAGGAAGCGAACGTGATATGAACCTCGCAGTTGTTGGTCGTGCATTCATTGCTATATATTTTACCAGTTGAGCCGAGCTAACCAAACCCTAATTACCATTGCACATTAGAAAAATGATTTCATCTATTTTTAATAATAATAAAGGCGGCAATTTGGACCCATTTACTTACAGATGGGTCAACTTGGGTTATTTGATTTTTTATCTCAAACAAGTCAATATAATAATAATAAAGGCGGCAATTTGGACCCATTTACTTACAGATGGGTCAACTTGGGTTATTTGATTTTTTATCTCAAACAAGTCAATAAGGTGAATCCAAAAAAACTAGCTAATGCAAACCACTTAAACTGTTTCATTAAAAATTAAGATTTTACTGTAACTATCTACAACACAGTATTAATTATAAAAGATACTAAAAACGGATACAAAGTTGATTGCCGGTCAGCCCGATTGACCTGTTACCCAACTTGCTCAGGCCACTATCTTTTTTCACATCTATTGAATATTAACTCAGAAAAACATTTACCATTTCATAGGCTTGTCGGAGTCCAGATGGCAAATCCATCATTGTCTTTTGCCACTCATTCAATACAGCCTCAAGAAATTTCCGATCAAATAACTGGCAAAATGTACAAAAGAACATTATTATTCACCATGTACCGGGTAAATATGATATGTAACAATGTAAGTTTAAGACAAGTAGCCAATAATGAAGAAATCAATATAAAAAATATTTAAACAACAACCTCTGGGAAAATAATCCGCCTCCTGAAGAGTCCACCATCATCCCCCTCATCACCATCATCAAATTCATCAAAGTAATCATCGTCATCACCATCATCATCGCCTCCATCACCGCCACCAAAATTTATGCTCTTCCCGATATTGCCGCCACCTCCTCCAATTGCCAGCTGTCAAAAAACAAAGATATCACCTTTTGCACATATATCATGATTCATGTGGCACATGTAAAATGATACTGCTTTTGTACCGAATATGCAATGTCTGACTGCGCAGACATATCAAGAAACTGTTGACTAATATAGTAATATTAGTCAAACATATAAGATACCATCCAAAGAGAAATGTTGCGTCTATTTTGGAACATTACACTAAGAGAATTATTGCAATTAGTTGTGTACAAAAAAAAAAAACATTTCTTGACATTTGTGTGAAGGGGTCACCGATAATTCATAAACAACAATCCCAAATAAGTCACTTAACATTTTCTAAAACTTCACTAAGGTCCCATATCTAGAGGTTAACAAAATGCATCCTCAACTTAGAGCTAAAAGCAAATGTAGCTCCTCTTTTATATTATAAAGGTAAAGTTTCTGAAAAAAAAAACTTTATATAATACATGTCAAGTTTCTGATAAAACCAAAATTTCTAACCAGCCCCTCTTTGTGAAAATATAAAAAAAGTCCTCGAGCTTCAAAAAAGTTAAAATTGTCACTAAGCTTGAGAAATAACCATGTCGTCAATAGTCCCTGAACTTACAGGATATACACATGGTCCCACGAATATTTATAAAATTCTAACGAGATCCAAAAATTTCTGAAACGTTTTGAAGTTGGAAAATGCCCTTGTACCTCTAGAACTTGAAAAATACCATAAGAACCCGTTACCGGAAAAACTCACAAACCCCACCAATACCCTACTAACCAATGGAATAAGGTAAAACGCAGCTTGCGTTAGGCAGAAAGTGCGCTAGATTCAAGCCACTTTTCTAGAAAATATCCTTGTACAAATGAACATCAAGAAGGCTACCCGATTACACCATTCGCTACTTAGTACCTACCCACAACAACTTAACCTAAAAGCACCTCAACACTACAAGACATTTAGGCAGAAAGTGCGCTAGATTCAAGCCACTTTTCTAGAAAATATCCTTGTACAAATGAACATCAAGAAGGCTACCCGATTACACCATTCGCTACTTAGTACCTACCCACAACAACTTAACCTAAAAGCACCTCAACACTACAAGACATTTAAGTTTTAATTCTAATTCATTTTTACAATACTTTAGTTTTATCATCTATTATGCTAAGGTTCTCACTCATTTCTAAGAATCAAATTGTCAGCAAAGCATGTCAAACAAAAGAACTCATAAACCCTAAGCAAATTAAAACAATTACTTCCTATAAAATGATCATACTCCACCTATAACTATAACAACTCAAAATCACCAATAAACCAATTTATATTCATTCTATATCTCCAAAATTAGGGTTCAAACTACCTCAGGACTAGACTTTGTTTGTTTCTGAGTCATATCAAGTTTCGATTTCTCCAAAGTCACCGCACCAAACGCGCCATACTGACCCTTCATAACCGGCCCATGCGCCGCCGGACACTCCGCCGGAGTCATCCGGAAACACCGTTCAAGCCCCGCCACGGCATCTCCGTCAATAATCGCCGACGAATTCCTCACCACCAAACCCTTCCGACACGGCGGAACAACACGGTGGCCGGAGAGCGGCAGCAGAGGATTCACCGGCGCCGATGATAAGATTTTTGTGGTGGCTGCATGATGTGTGTTTATCGGCATAATTTGAGCTGTTTGAAACACTGTGTGAGACATTTTGGATTGAAATTGGTTATTAGGGTTAGGGTTTTGGATTGAGTGAACAAGATGATGTTTATTTAGAGCAGCATGTATGTTGCTGCAGGTTTCTCTTCTAGAGAGAGAAAGTGAAGAGAGAGAGAGAGAGTTGTTGTGATGCGACTCAGTGGTTTTGATAAGGAGGGATGATGGCACTCGTTACTTCACTCGGTGAGTTGGGTGAAGAATCAGTGAGTTGAGTAATATTTGCAAACAATTGTCTACCTCTAGTTCTATCATAAACTTAAGGCCACAAATTGCTTTTAAAGAAAAAACGTTTCATTTGACAATATACGGGGTTTACCTTTTTTTGAATTGCTAACTACGATTTTAGAAAATGACACATCAAGCCAGGGGCAACCCTTCATCGTAGTGGTTCGGTTTTATACAAAAGACACCCTAAAAAATACAAGGATGCCCCAATTCAAATACTTGATATTATTAAAATTCCATTTTTATAAGCTCAAACATTTTTACAACCCGAAAACTTGTAGAATAGTTAAGCCCTAATGATAAAATAAGCCTAAATTAACAATAATAGAATTGACAGCAGGCCAAATTGGTAAATAACAAAGCTTAGCCCAATTGGTGATAAAATTGAAAGGCGGCAATTTGAAAAACCAAACGTCGAAGAAGTATCTGTGTCGAACAAAAGCCAACGACTCTACTGGAATCGTCCATGCTAAAGCCTGATATATGCACGAAATCGTCCCTGCTGAAGCCTGCTTGAATCGTCCCTATTGGTATCTGTCTAATCGTCCCTCCTTTTTACTGAAATCGACGTCGTTGACCGATTGGGTTTGACGTCATTTGTGAGTTTTCTTGTCCTTTGATATCTTGTTTAGTGTTAAAGTTTATGTAGAACTAGTATTAAGTCCCCCACCCCCGGTTGCGGTGGGGGCAAACACCAATGCCACACTACTGTCAGCGACCACCAACACTGAAGTTGCGGCGTGTTAATGCGAAGAAACTAAACCGAAATGTGAAACATATAAAAGAATAACCAAGACGATCTAGGACTCGCGCGTTACGATGAAATAGTTTTTACTTAAAAGTAACGAATCATACCATTTTGGGTTAAAAGTAAAAAAATCAATATTTTTTTTTTGAAAAATCTTCCAAAGCATAAGTTACAACACCTTTATGCTTAAACATGTTGAAAATTATAGTGTTGGGTAATTATACTTTGTATATTTGTTAGGGTTTAAGATTATAAATCATAAATCTTTTATGTTTAGATAAGTTATTTTTTACATAAAGTTATAGTTTCTAGTTTTCTTTGTTATTGTTAAACTAGGTGTTGGACCTACAAAAGAACAGATGATATTCAAGTGCCATAACATGATCCATCGATCAAGAAATAAGCAATAGATTGAACCAAACTCTCTTCACAGATAGTGAATCTTGAACAACTATTCAAAACATCTGTTCAAGAGCTTGGCTAACATTTGTTGAAGACTTGGAACCGTTGTTAAAGAGTATAACAACTGTTAAAGGCTAGCATATGTTGAAGACCAAAGCCCTGATCAAACAAGGGCCGGATGAAGAAGACCAAACATCTGTTAGGCCAAACAGATGTTTGGACAACTGCATCAGAAGATAGCTTAGACAGCGTTTATTCAATGTAACAGTACCTTATTTCAACAATGTTTTGAATAGCTTAGAACAGATGATAAGATTGATCAGATGTTTACAAACATCTGAGCATCTTTTATGTTAGGAATGTTAGATGTCAGTATCAGGGTGACGTCAGCTGATCTCACAGCAGAGCTTTCGTACTTAGTATAAATAGATCACACCTGTTAGTGACCTATTCATCACACACCTTCACATTTTCTCTTGTACGAACTGATCTGTTTGTGTGATTAGCTGAGGGGGAGTTTGTATAGTCGATCGAGTTTTAAAACTTTTGATTAATTGAATCATTTGAAAACCATTCGTTGATGATAACTCTCAGTTTGTGAATATTATTGTTGATAATCAATATTTGTTTGCAAACAAAGAAACTCAGTTTCTAACAATTGGTATCAGAGCATTGTCACGTTTAAACTTGATTTCACAATCAGTTTAACACAAAAAGATCAGCTCTTTTAAGATCCAATTTCAGTTCATATCTCAGAGTTGTTTACTGAAGAACTATAACGTATCTCTCACAGACTCTGATTTTCTTTTAAAAAGAACTTGAGAAAATGGCACAGAATGATCCCCATAACATAGACTTTAGCAATAAGCCACCTATGCTCGTTAGATCTTAATACAATATCCGGCGACGCAGGATGGAACATATGCTATCTCAACAAAATACCGGGTGTTGGAGAGCTGTGATTTTCGGACCACATGTCCCAATGGTACCAAATACCGAAAACTCGCACGTATTTGAGCCAAAGAAGCCTGAAAATTACTCAAAGCAAGATTATAAAAAATTCGAGCTTGATGCGAAAGTCTTTAGGATTGTGGCTATGGCATTGTCGAATGATATCTATGCTGGCCTATTACATTGTAATAGTGCTAAAGAGTTGTGGGATGTATTGTAAGAGTGGTTTGGTGGTACAGAGGAGGTTCTCGAAAACACTCGAGAGATCCTTAACCAACAACACGAGACTTTCACTCATGTCAAAGGGGAGACCCTGACACAACAATTTGAGAGGTTTTCTTGTCTTATCAGTGAGCTTAAGTTGGTGAACAAAGAATTCACAAAATCAACTTTAAGTAACCAATTTCTGAGGTCTTTACCTGAGAAATGGGATACAATAGTCGTAGTGATGAGAACAAATCCAGATTTCAAAGATTTGACACTGACCCAGCTTCATGGGCGGCTCTTGACTTTCGAAAGAGAGCTTATCCAAAAGAAGAAGCTCCAAGAATCTGGGAAAGTGTCTGACGAATATGTATTCGAAAATACGGCACTTTTGGGTCGGGAAAGTTCATCAAAAGGATTGTTAAATGACCAGAGTTATGATCACTTCATTGACATATCAACAAGAATCAACTCTGGTCAACAATCCTCAAACTATGTTTTTACAGTTAGTGATGACAGTCATAATCAAGATAATTTGTCATTTATTTTTTATGATCTTAAGTATATTGATCCCATTGATCTTGAGGAAATGGATATTCTACACCAAGTAGCTCTACTAAGTGTAAAAGCAAACAATTTTTATAAGAAAACTGGTATAAGCTATCCAGGACTTAATGGGAGATCTAAGGTTAGGTTGGACCAATCTAAGATAAGTGTTTCAAATGCAATCAGCTAGGTCATTTTGCTAGGGAATGTAGGAGTCAAAGCTCTACTCTAGTTATTACATAATCCAAATCAAAGACCTCAAGCTGTTAACCAAACACACTTTTATCAAAATACCCAAAATACTCATGCATCAAATGTTCAAAATGCTGCCCATTTTGCAAGTCTTGCACCTGTGCAATAAATCCAAGCACCACTTCATCAAGTTCAGTATGTGCAAATACCCATGACACATGTTCCAGCACAGCAAACTGCTCCTGCTCCTACAACAGCTAAGCCAAATCAACAAATCTTTTTTTTTTACATAAGGCTATGTTAATTGGAGTAGTATGCCTAAAGACTTAGCTGATGAAAATCTTGCTTTAATAGCAAGTGATAATGTTGAACATGCAAACTTTTGTTTTATAGCTATGGATCATACCTCAGTTGAAGAATCTCAAGAAAAGGAAACCTCTGCTTGTGAAAGCTTGGTTGGTGAAACTGCTGAGAGCCCAAGACAAACATTGGTTTGTGAAGAGGGTGATGCAGAAGGAACAAAAAACTATCCCAAAAGTACCACTAACCTCATCAATGTTGATCATCTAAAGGCTGCTGCTTCTAAGGTATCACCTCAAGTTCTGAAAGAACTTTGTTCAGACAAATGTTTCATTGAATTTGCTAACATCAAGGAGGTGAATGAAGACCTTTGTGAAAAGATCCAAGTTAGTGATATTACCCTAGAAAAACTAAAAAATGACTTTAAAAATCGACTAACTGAAAAGGATCAGGAAATCAGCACCTTAAAACATGAAGCATCAATATTCAGAGACCAACTCTAGTCAATGATAGAAAAATATCACAAATGTCAAAAGGAGTTGGAAGACACTCAAGCCACTTGTGATAAATGGGTACAATCTTGCTCTGGTTATGAAAAAATAGCTAGAAAAACATATAAAAAGCAATGAGAAGTTTGATGCAAGTCTTGCTAAACCTAAACAATTTGTCAACACCCCTATTTGCTCAGAGCTGGTTGAAGATATTTCAACCAAGTCAATTGGAAAAGAAGATAAGATTATTGAAACCAGTGGCAAGAACATCATTCTTGAAAAGCCACAAGGTTTCACTCAGTCTGAAAAACCAAAATATGTTTTCAAACCAACCTCGTCAGATGAGTGTGATAATCTTTAAAATTTCAAACCAATTGACTTTGCAAATCCAAATGGTCTCAAGCCACCTAAGATAAAACTCATTCCTATTACCAACTTTCAAACAGATGTCAAACCATCTGTTTCCGAAAAGAAAGACAAAGGTAAAAGGAAAGAGAAGATTTCAAATATGTTATGCAGTTTTTGTGGCAAAAGAAACCACTGGGTAAAAGAGTGTTTCAAGTTAAAAGCCCTTGAGATGAATCAAAGCAACAACATATGTGAATCTAATTTTGGGTGAACTATCTGTGGTAAGTGTCACACCCCGACCACGTAGAACATACAAAACGTGGCGGAAATGTCGGGGAGTGTTGTAACAGAATTAATTGTTTCAAATCCATGGCAATTGAAGTTTCGTTTTATTGATAAAAAGTGTTACAATGTCTTAACAAACAAGAAATACAACATAATTAACTAGTCTTGCATCTTTTATTATCACTAAAGCCCAAGTCTGCCTATGTGTATCTTGATCATCTTATGCAACAGTTCCTGAAAAACACATGTGAAAATAGGTACGTCAGCATAAAAATGCCTGTGAGATACATAGGTTTTGTGAAAATAGGTTTCATGACTTATGTTTGAGAAAATGTTTAGTCATGAACCTTGTTATTTGCTTTGCTTTGTAAATCATTTGAAAATCGATAAGATCAGATGATAAGTATAAATAAATGTAAGGTTAAATGAATAACCAAGTAAAATATGTTTGCATAAGATAAGATGTTTATAAATCAATGTCTTGTGAAAAGTATGTTATTTGTATAAAATGTTCTATGTCTCAAACTGAAATGATTCAAATAACGCTATGATATGTAATACCATACAAACACTTATATATAGGAAGTACCAGCGGCGTATCCACCATGCTTGTATCATATTACACACGCATCGTTACTTAATCACTTAATCAAACCAAACCAACCAATGTAAGAAGTCTATGTTTAAATCAATTGTCAAATGTATTGGGTAATATGTCAAAGTGTTCATGTCAAGATGTAAATCATATCAAAATGTCTATGTCAAATATCCATGTCAAATGTCTATGTCAAATATCCATGTCAAACGTCTATGTCAAGATGTCATGTATGGCAAGTGAAATGTCTCAACTAAACCATATGCACAAAAACAAAGTATTGAAGTAAATCTTGGTTTAAATCAAAGTTATGTTTTGTGGGAAATGCATGATCAAATGTCAATCATGTTAAAATGTCTATGCCGAAATGTCTATGTCAAAATGTCATGTAAAACGATGTACTAAGTAATGCACACAATTGGGCACACCTAGCATGAAATGTCATAAAATCATGTACTATAATGTACTAACGAACATAGCAGTATATGATGTTAAAACAGGAAAGCATGAAAGTAACAAGTAGGCACATGTGTTCCACCCCAAAACAGTTTGGAAAACAGTAAAAGAGGGGTCTATGTACTCACATAAACACCTTGAAAACATTTAAAAGAGGGGGTTCTATGTACTCACCTGAGATTGCTCAGTAGTTTTGGAGTGACAACTAAACAATGCTAGAGATCGCGGATATCAAACGGCACCTAGTATAGGTAACTATGTTAATAAACCGGACCTAGATCGGAAGATTGGGTAGCATTAGGGTTTGTAAACCAAACGAGTGTAGAGACTCGTGTCATTTGGTTTAACAAAGCCTACATACTAAATGAAACTTAACCTGAGTGATTTCGACCCATTACGACCCGTTTAGGTAGCTTATGCTACTTTAACGCGTCGTTCGCGTGAAACGCGTTCGGACCGTCTAACTAGTCCTATGACAAGTGTTATATGCCTAAACATGTTACATAATCAGTTATGTGACAAAAGTTTAGGTTACATATGCTTAATTACCAATTATACATGAAAAGGGTATTCTGGTAATTTACCTAAGGCATATAAACTACTTATCATACAACTACTTAAACGAAGCGACCATAAGGTATAACCTCGGAAGGTTATTCCTTATATACTATGGTCACCTAATGTATTTGGTCGGATCCTAATGATCGACCAAACTGGGTCGGGTTCGAGGTATAAGCGATTTATCAGATCGCTTACCCTATGACCCTAGACAACGTGGTAATCAGTAGGCATAGTCCCAAGGGACTATGACCATCGTGATTACAATCACGTTGTGAAGTTCAAACGAACTTCGCATTGACCATTACTGGTCAACGCTGAAAGTCAAACAAAGTTTGACTTTCTGACTCGAAAAGCAATAAAATAAGGAAAAGAACGAAAGAATACTTACGAAGGGTCCCCGAATGCTAACCTCGATTCAAAAATCTCAGGTATGAAACAATAGTTTCAACTTAGAGTTTCTCAAATCAAAGTTCTAGTGATTTTAGCAATGGGGGTGGATGGGTATTTATAGGAATACCCGAACCGTTAAGATCGTTTCATGGAAAACGTGCCTTAATCCCATCCGTACATGTGTTGCAAAGTTATGGTGTTTAGGTGTTTAAATTCCATCCATACATGTGTTGCAAAGTCATGGTGTTTAGGTGTTTAAATTCCATCCATACATGTGTTGCAAAGTCATGGTGTTTAGGTGTTTAAATTCCATCCATACATGTGTTGCAAAGTCATGGTGCCTAAATTCCATCCTTATCCGCTGACTAAGCATTGTTAGAATGTGTGGTTGTGAATTAAACAACGGCTAATACATCGAATCTAGTCCCGAAAGTGCAAAACTGATCCAAATGACGCGACGCATGGATTTTTCTTATGCCGAACACTAAAATAAAATGTTTTAGTGCTTACATAAATTTTTGGATGTCCGGATGTATTCAGAACGTAAGTTATGCGCGAAAATGCAAACTTGTGCACTTTTTGACACTTTTAGTCCCTGGATGACCCAAAAGTTTATTTTAGCACACCGAACCCCTCAAAGCCTATTTCTAAGCTATGTAAAGGATATTTATGGTATGTTTAACTTATGGTCATGTTCCGGAATGTCTGTTACAGTTCAAATTGGCATACTTTCGCAGTTTGTCAACTTTAGTCCCTGTAAGCGATTAAACTTTGATTTCACCACACCAAACCTTCCAAAACTTATATCTAAGTTATGTAAAGGTTATTTAAGGTATGTTAAGCCTATTTCACTATTCCGGAGTGTTCGTTGGATTAAACTGGTTATATTTACGCGTCAGTGCGCGTATAACCTTCCAGAAAGCGATTTAGAGCTTGAAATCGGACAAGAGTTGATATGTGTAAACGATACACATATTTTTACAAATCCCAAGCATGAAATACAATATTTCATTGGTTTGGCATTTTTTTGATGGTCGCAGTGACACGGGTGTCACAGTCTCCCCTACTTTAGGAAATTTCGTCCCGAAATTAATTCGTAGGAGTCTATTTGTGACTTTGTGTTAAATAACCATCAAAGATGAACAAGACGTAATCCTGTAATTTCTCTTTAACGAACATTTTTCAGAAATGAAAAATGAACCGAGTTATTTTCAACAGGCATTCTTTAGAAACAAAAATGAACAGAATAGTCATTTTCCACAACATCTTCAGAAACAAAAATGAACAGAATAGTCATTTTACATCTTCAGAAACAAAAATGAACAGAATAGTCATTTTACATCTTCAGAAACAAAAATGAACAGAATAGTCATTTTACATCTTCAGAAACAAAAATGAACGGAATAGTCATTTTACATCTTCAGAAACAAAAATGAACGGAATAGTCATTTTACATCTTCAGAAACAAAAATGAACAGAATAGTCATTTTACATCTTCAGAACCAAAAATGAACAGAATAGTCATTTTACATCTTCAGAAACAAAAATGAACAGAATAGTCATTTTACATCTTCAGAAACAAAAATGAACGGAATAGTCATTTTACATCTTCAGAAACAAAAATGAACGGAATAGTCATTTTACATCTTCAGAAACAAAAATGAACGGAATAGACTCTAGACACATGACAAAATTCGTTGTGGTTTCTGTGCACTGAATTTCATAATTATGTATGCATCCATAATTACGCAATTCCTTGCATAGTCCGCACAATTTGTCTGAAATGTGAAGGGGAGGAAAAATCAAACCTGATGATGAGTGTGACTAAACTACCATAGGGTCCTTTTAACTAGATCGACAAAGGATCCTTTTAAATTAGGCCACCAAGGAGTCCTTTCAGCTATATCATCACATGATATTCCTAACCAGATTTTTGGATCAATCTGTTTACCTAGACCTCTCAGGATCTAATTATGGAACGGTACAATATAATCCAAGGGTCTTTACTATTACGTACAAGCCCGTTGAGGATTTAGTATAGTACCCAAAGATATGGAAGATTCTACGAGGATTTGAATGACAAGAATTTGGATCACACCAAAAACATAAAGGGAACACATAAACACATAATCACATAATTGTTTAATTTGTTTATTAATTTGTTATCTTTGGACGCGGATACTCAAAGTACACCAGGAATCCAATTCGTGGATTTCATTTGGTACTTTAATCCTTTCAAGAATCCATCCATGAAGATAGGATGATCTACCAAAAATTCGATTTTCGTTTTTCAGGAAAACGCAATATTCGAATTAAGGTACACAGTAATTTAGGACATACGGAAATACCCTTGGGTACCCTATTAAAAATTTATAGTGGTACTTGGGGTATTCGTACAGAATTATAACTTTTATCTTGTACATCGTTTCTTTGCAAGAGACGGGTACTTGGGATCTTTACGCAAGAGATTGTAAAATGGAAGAATTTTGGGGGTAGTTTGCTTTTCAAGTAATACGATTCCTTGATTGTCGGTATTATAGGGGATATGTTGTTTATGCATACAACCACATAATATACATTGTAATGTAAATAAAAAGATTTATTTATTAACAATGATAACAACTGTTTCATGGACCTTGACAACAAAAGAAAATAATACATAAGATATGATTATTTCTAAAGAGTGTTGTCTTCTAGTCTATCAGATGCTCATCTCTGTGCTGGATTAGCATTAGCAAGATTTGGGCAATTTCTTCGGAAATGTCCCATCTTACCACACTTGTTGCAAGAACCTGGTGGAAAGCGAGCTCGAGCAGGTTTGTTGTCGGCTTGATTCGGTGCAATTGCTGCAACGCAAAATTTTGCCATATGACCTTTAAGTCCACAAATTTGGCATTCGCGGCACTTCACATTAGCATGATGATGTAGGCCACATCGGTTGCACAAGGGTGAAGTTCCATTGTATGGCTTCCTAGTACGGGGTTGAGCTGGTTGGTTGGGGACGGCTTGACCATTGTGAGCGACCATGGCGAAGTTCTGAGAAGCCTTTTGCTTCTTTGACCGCTCAAGGGACCCAGTCTGCTCATCCATGGTCTTTGATTCCTCGATTGGTTTCGATTCCTCGACTGGTTTCTTGTCACCCTTCCGGAAAAGCTTACGTTTCCTGATCTGAGATTCAGTCAGAGTTGCAGATAGCTCAATGGCCTGCCTAACCGTAGTGGGGTTACTACCAGTAACAATGTCTTGAACTGAGTCAGGGAGACCATCAATGTACTTTTCGATCGCCTTATCCAAAGGCATAACCATGGTAGGACACAACAGGCTCAGCTCCTCATATCGATCAGTGTATGCTCGATGTTCGCCGCTGTCTTGCTTAAGGTCATCGAATTCCCTTTCCAATGCCCTGATCTCGTGATGAGGACAGAATTCCTTCATCATCAGTGCTCGAAGTTCTTCCCAAGTTTGGGCCAGTGCCACTTCGGCACCCCTATCTCTCACCACACCGTTCCACCATGTCAAAGCTCGTTTCTCGAAGACACTAGATGCAAAATCTACCTTTCGCTCGTTTGGACATTGAACATGCCTGAAAGTGCTCTCTAGACTCTCGAACCATTGCAGAAGTGCAGTCGCTCCTTGAGACCCAGAAAACTTTGATGGCTTAGCCGAGTTGAACGTCTTGAAGTTGCATGGGGCATTATTGTTGTTGATAGCTTGGTGACATTGGGCAACGATGATCGGGATTGCAGCAGTCATTTGCTGTGTAATGACAGCTGCCAGCTCGTCAACAGATACTGGATTTTCGCGTCGTGGAGGCATTCTAAAAGAGGAGAACATGAAAGGAAACGAGTGAGAGAATTAGACGAAATGAATGAGATGAAGCAAATCTGATGAACGCAAGGGTAGGGGTCATTTGTTTGTTACTACAAAGCAACAAACGACCCTGGTGATTAAACAAAGTAAATAGGTCAAAAATAATGTATCGCGAAGACATGCTCGCCTATAAGTGAACACTCATCCCAAGAATTCCCAGGTAAGCACAACTGGTCTCGCGTCTGATGAGATGTATACGAAGTGCTTGCCTAGACAGAAAACCCAGAATACAGGCATTCACCCTTCCAGTTTGCACGTGTTCACATTATTAAAAACCCAAAACCTTGACGAGAGTTTTGAAAACTCAAAGGGGTTCAAAACCTTACAATAGAGGGTTCAAAACCTAGTAATCAATCATCCTAGAACAGATGATTAGTTTTCATAGTGGTTTTGAAATTTATGTTCTTGTTGTGGTCGTCGCCTAAGGATAGGTGACGGTATTGTTTTATGACTAAACGCAAGTAAACTCGCGTTAGGGTCCTAAGAAAGTTATAGACTAGGTCAAAGCATTACTAATAACCTAATTCCCTATAACCATTGGCTCTGATACCATCTTTTCTGTTACACCCCGACCACGTAGAACATACAAAACGTGGCGGAAATGTCGGGGAGTGTTGTAACAGAATTAATTGTTTCAAATCCATGGCAATTGAAGTTTCGTTTTATTGATAAAAAGTGTTACAATGTCTTAACAAACAAGAAATACAACATAATTAACTAGTCTTGCATCTTTTATTATCACTAAAGCCCAAGTCTGCCTATGTGTATCTTGATCATCTTATGCAACAGTTCCTGAAAAACACATGTGAAAATAGGTACGTCAGCATAAAAATGCCTGTGAGATACATAGGTTTTGTGAAAATAGGTTTCATGACTTATGTTTGAGAAAATGTTTAGTCATGAACCTTGTTATTTGCTTTGCTTTGTAAATCATTTGAAAATCGATAAGATCAGATGATAAGTATAAATAAATGTAAGGTTAAATGAATAACCAAGTAAAATATGTTTGCATAAGATAAGATGTTTATAAATCAATGTCTTGTGAAAAGTATGTTATTTGTATAAAATGTTCTATGTCTCAAACTGAAATGATTCAAATAACGCTATGATATGTAATACCATACAAACACTTATATATAGGAAGTACCAGCGGCGTATCCACCATGCTTGTATCATATTACACACGCATCGTTACTTAATCACTTAATCAAACCAAACCAACCAATGTAAGAAGTCTATGTTTAAATCAATTGTCAAATGTATTGGGTAATATGTCAAAGTGTTCATGTCAAGATGTAAATCATATCAAAATGTCTATGTCAAATATCCATGTCAAATGTCTATGTCAAATATCCATGTCAAACGTCTATGTCAAGATGTCATGTATGGCAAGTGAAATGTCTCAACTAAACCATATGCACAAAAACAAAGTATTGAAGTAAATCTTGGTTTAAATCAAAGTTATGTTTTGTGGGAAATGCATGATCAAATGTCAATCATGTTAAAATGTCTATGCCGAAATGTCTATGTCAAAATGTCATGTAAAACGATGTACTAAGTAATGCACACAATTGGGCACACCTAGCATGAAATGTCATAAAATCATGTACTATAATGTACTAACGAACATAGCAGTATATGATGTTAAAACAGGAAAGCATGAAAGTAACAAGTAGGCACATGTGTTCCACCCCAAAACAGTTTGGAAAACAGTAAAAGAGGGGTCTATGTACTCACATAAACACCTTGAAAACATTTAAAAGAGGGGGTTCTATGTACTCACCTGAGATTGCTCAGTAGTTTTGGAGTGACAACTAAACAATGCTAGAGATCGCGGATATCAAACGGCACCTAGTATAGGTAACTATGTTAATAAACCGGACCTAGATCGGAAGATTGGGTAGCATTAGGGTTTGTAAACCAAACGAGTGTAGAGACTCGTGTCATTTGGTTTAACAAAGCCTACATACTAAATGAAACTTAACCTGAGTGATTTCGACCCATTACGACCCGTTTAGGTAGCTTATGCTACTTTAACGCGTCGTTCGCGTGAAACGCGTTCGGACCGTCTAACTAGTCCTATGACAAGTGTTATATGCCTAAACATGTTACATAATCAGTTATGTGACAAAAGTTTAGGTTACATATGCTTAATTACCAATTATACATGAAAAGGGTATTCTGGTAATTTACCTAAGGCATATAAACTACTTATCATACAACTACTTAAACGAAGCGACCATAAGGTATAACCTCGGAAGGTTATTCCTTATATACTATGGTCACCTAATGTATTTGGTCGGATCCTAATGATCGACCAAACTGGGTCGGGTTCGAGGTATAAGCGATTTATCAGATCGCTTACCCTATGACCCTAGACAACGTGGTAATCAGTAGGCATAGTCCCAAGGGACTATGACCATCGTGATTACAATCACGTTGCGAAGTTCAAACGAACTTCGCATTGACCATTACTGGTCAACGCTGAAAGTCAAACAAAGTTTGACTTTCTGACTCGAAAAGCAATAAAATAAGGAAAAGAACGAAAGAATACTTACGAAGGGTCCCCGAATGCTAACCTCGATTCAAAAATCTCAGGTATGAAACAATAGTTTCAACTTAGAGTTTCTCAAATCAAAGTTCTAGTGATTTTAGCAATGGGGGTGGATGGGTATTTATAGGAATACCCGAACCGTTAAGATCGTTTCATGGAAAACGTGCCTTAATCCCATCCGTACATGTGTTGCAAAGTTATGGTGTTTAGGTGTTTAAATTCCATCCATACATGTGTTGCAAAGTCATGGTGTTTAGGTGTTTAAATTCCATCCATACATGTGTTGCAAAGTCATGGTGTTTAGGTGTTTAAATTCCATCCATACATGTGTTGCAAAGTCATGGTGCCTAAATTCCATCCTTATCCGCTGACTAAGCATTGTTAGAATGTGTGGTTGTGAATTAAACAACGGCTAATACATCGAATCTAGTCCCGAAAGTGCAAAACTGATCCAAATGACGCGACGCATGGATTTTTCTTATGCCGAACACTAAAATAAAATGTTTTAGTGCTTACATAAATTTTTGGATGTCCGGATGTATTCAGAACGTAAGTTATGCGCGAAAATGCAAACTTGTGCACTTTTTGACACTTTTAGTCCCTGAATGACCCAAAAGTTTATTTTAGCACACCGAACCCCTCAAAGCCTATTTCTAAGCTATGTAAAGGATATTTATGGTATGTTTAACTTATGGTCATGTTCCGGAATGTTTGTTACAGTTCAAATTGGCATACTTTCGCAGTTTGTCAACTTTAGTCCCTGTAAGCGATGAAACTTTGATTTCACCACACCAAACCTTCCAAAACTTATATCTAAGTTATGTAAAGGTTATTTAAGGTATGTTAAGCCTATTTCACTATTCCGGAGTGTTCGTTGGATTAAACTGGTTATATTTACGCGTCAGTGCGCGTATAACCTTCCAGAAAGCGATTTAGAGCTTGAAATCGGACAAGAGTTGATATGTGTAAACGATACACATATTTTTACAAATCCCAAGCATGAAATACAATATTTCATTGGTTTGGCATTTTTTTGATGGTCGCAGTGACACGGGTGTCACAGTAAGAGCAATCATTTGACTCAATAGTGCTCATTTCTGAGATCACAAAATTCAGTCAAAAATTGGTCAAAAAGAAATATGAGTTTCAACAAGGATAATTGTCACACCCCCAAAATCCACCTGTGGAGTATCACCGCTTGGAGGCGTGACTGACCAGGATCAAGCCACCAATCATATTGAACAAGCATGTAAATAATAAAATCCAACACAATACAATTGGTGTCCAAACAAAACATAGTTGAAATTGTAAGCGGAAGCATAATGTCTAAAACCATAGCATAAGTCAAAAGTGTTTAAGTTCATCATGAACACTCAATGTCCATGCTCCACAACGACTCTTCCCCATGCAAGCTCCTGCTAAACCTATTGACCTGCAAAGCATGTAGTAACGAGTCAACAACAACGTTGAGCGAGTTCACAGTTGGGTGTTTGTTTTAAGTTGTTCCAAAAACAGTTTCCTTTAACTGGAATCCCTGCCGTGGGGGTTACCCCATAGTTGAAAACGTGTTTGGTTTAATCCCGTTTACTCTGGCAGTCCAGCCGTGGGGGCTACCCCATGTTTAACTATCTGGCTCTTTGGCCGTGGGGGCTACCCCATGTATATACTACTAGACTCGTTACCATATCGACCACTGACTTTAGTCATGTTTATGTGCCCTTAGCGTCAATGTCTATCATCATTGACGTGCCCAGATCCATTAGTTCACGCCCGTCCTCTGTGGCACGGTGTGAGGCTTGTCAGACCTAAATAGCGCTATCTAACTAATGACCCGCTCGCCATTGGCCCGTCGATTAAGTCGATATAAAAAGGAGGGACTTCGTGATAGAGTTTTGGTCTAGTGAAAGTTAACTGTCCATGAGGACGAGGAATTACATTCCTTAACCCATACTGTCCTACCCAAGAAGGACGAGGAATCTATATTCCTTAACCCATTCCCAACCCCTGGGAATCCCATGCTTTGTAGAAAGTGTGAACTCACCTTAGGTTAGCTCGGCAGATAAGTAAAGGTCAATCGAGCTGCTAGGGGTCAACCACGTCCTAACATGGTTACCATACAAGTCAGGTCTAGGTTCAAGTGAGGCACGTATGTTTACACAGATTTAACAAATCAAGAACACGTAACGATCATGGCATACATGGCATACACATAGAACACTTTAAAAGATAACTGTTTAGCATATGAAGTCCAAACATAACTCGGCCCAACATGTTGTGCGATTAGCACAACCTTATGCGATCCACATCATGTTGTGCGATCCAATCATAAGCCCGGCCCAATATAATTAAAGTCCCAAACATACAACCAGACAATCAACTTGTGCGATTCATGCAATTCATATAATCTTGTGCGATTGGTGTCATTTGTGCGATCGGTCTTTGGGCTGTGTAATTGGTATGTGCGGCCCAATCATAACACTCGGCCCAGACAGATTTGCCCCAAAAGCGCGATCCGCCAATAGTGAGCCTTGTGCCACCGGGCTGCACTTGTGCGACTGGAACTGATTTGTGCGATTGCACTTCCTTGTGCGATTCCAATACTGTTGTGCGATTCTAGGTGTGTGATTAGGACTTGTGCGATTGGTTATTGTTTTCCTTAAATCATGCAAGCTGTTACACCATACCATTCTCAATCAAACAAATTAATCATCCTCATTGATTTTGCATGAATCTTGACTACCGAAAATAACAGTTACCATTCAATTAATCCTTCTAACTTATTTCACAAGTGATGATCATTCCATACACATTCAACACAAACCAAATCATAAAACTGATTCGTTGAAGACTCGATCAAAACCCTAGTGTGTAGCAGCCCTAGTTCATTGTTCGGTTATTATGCCTATTAACAATTCATTATTGTTCAAATCAGCTTTATGTTTATGATCATATCAAGGATTCCAACGTTAATCAGTCCTAGATCATCATCGACCACATTATACATTAATCTTAATCAATTCTAACATTTTGATGTCACAAGTTGTTCATCAAGAATTCTTACTAACAAAAACCCTAGGCATCAACATCAAGTAAGCATGTTGTCAATCATTCAACAAGTATCGATCATTTAGAGAAATCAAACAATGATAAAATACTAACCGGATCGAGTGATGGAACCAAGAAAGCTTCGAGATAGGAAGTTATTGCCGTCGAGTTGGGAGAGAGAGAACTAGGGGAATTAGGGTTTGATGTTTATTTTGTGATTAGGGGAGAATGGGAGTCACTCCTCACCCACATGGTGTTATACGAGAATGATAGGGTCGAGCCCAGCCTTGGGCTATCTTCGGATGGGTTTGGGCCGAGTACAAGTAAACAAGGTATTAACAACTTGTGCGACAAGGTCTTAAGTTACACACACAAACGCACAACATTCATATAGCACATTTCCAAGCTCATAATCATTCATTAAACCAATCTATCAGATAATCACACAAAGTTCACATACGCTACACTAAACACAAAGATGGGTTCTAAAGTACGAGTTGTCACAATAAAGAGCCTACTAATATGTATTCTCATACATTTCCCAAAAGAGTCGAGTCTGATCATACTGATGTACCTCAAAATGCATTACCTAGAGGCTATGGGGAACCACCTTGCAATATGGTGCCTTACAGGTATACAGAACCTGCACCACAGCCACAAAAGCCTAGGGTTAACATGCATCCACATGGGTATCAACACCTTGTTGGGAGTGGTCAACCACTTATAGACCCAAGTGTGTAGGCACTTGCAGAGGGTCAAAAATTTTTTTTGGGATTGTTCAACAACTTCTTGTGACCAAAAACCAATCCTAACAAGTAATTGTAGTGGTTGAGAACACCAAATCTAAGGCAGATAATGCCTTGGATCATCTACAAGTTTGACCCATTCACCACCATCTGCAGGGAACCACTGATGGTAATTTTAAAGTATCAACAAAGGATACCTGCACAATTATCCTTCTATCCCAATAAAAGAAAAAAAAAGGTTTTGAAAAATACAAAATCTTACTTTCTTTTATTTTATCTTTGTCTTAAAAATTAGAAAAAATCAAAAACTTTGTTTTAAAATCCAGAGAAGATTGATAAAATCAACTAAAACAAAAACTATGTTCAAAGGAGTTATAACAATTGTTGGAGTGGTTCAAAAGTCTGTTTAAGTGTGATAACCACTGTCTTAGGGAAAAGAACCACTGTTTACCAGACCCATTGTTTGAATTTGACAGTGAAACAAAACCATTGTTTTCACCAAAACTCTGTTGAACCAAGAGTCAAACAGAGGTTTCAAAACACTAATTAAGTTATTTTAAAGCATGTTGAGCCAATAGAGGTTTCAACATATATTTTTGAAAAACAGATCTTTGATATCTTCATCAGAAGGTTTCCTTGTAGTACCCACTTTCTGAACAGAGGTTTGCTATGACAAATGGCAACTGACCACATGGACAAAAAGTTAATTGTTGTACACGTAAGCATCCCTGTTCCATTAACCCTATAAAAACCCATGAGAATTCAGTGTCTACTTCTGTCCTCCATTATTGAAAATTTTCAAAGCAATTCAAAAGAGAAAAACTCCGAACTTATCAAACTTTGTTTCGGTCAAAAGATTTTCTGGATAAAGGATTTTCAAAAGATTTGAACAACAGTTCATCCGGATCTCGATATCAAAACCCAACATAACTATCTGCTGTATCTTGTAAAACACAACAAAAATACGGACTTTCACCCCATCATTTACATCATCAATTCATCCAAATACCTTTACAAACTCATCATAGAGGCCCCAACTATCTTTCCACCCTAAGAGAATTTTGGGTGAATGCAAAATTATCTCTGCAAAACAAAAAGCCCTTTCTCATTACCTCCACAGTCAATAAAGAGCATGTGGAAATCACCGCACAATCCATCTCCACAATGTTCCAACTAGAGGATGCGACAGGTATGGAAACATTTCCCAAAAATGAATTACAAACTGAACACATAGAAAGGGGCTATGAAGGTCAGTTGGTGGGAGCAACACTTTTTAAACCAAAGTTCGCACCTGAAATGAAATTTTTTTTCCATACTCTCTTGGTTTGTCTCTCTGCTAAGACCACTGCTTTTAATGAAATACCCCTGAAAACTCAGTATCTGGGATATGCTATTGTAAGAAATTTAAACCACAAGCTGTCACAAACATTGTATTCTTATTTGGTAGCAAATTTGAGGGCAATCAAGAGAGGTACTGGCAATCCTTTCCTCATCTATCCAAGGCTGTTGAGCTTTTACTTATAAAATGTTTTGAGGAAAGAAAGTTTTGAAAAGGTGAAGCATTACAGAGAAATAGTTTATCTAATGAAACATTTACTCGCATGATGGCCAAAAACCATGAAAATATTGTAAGTGAAAATGTTTTAGAAAATCAAGCAACATATGTTACAACATCTGTTGTTGAACCCACTGCTCCTGGTGACCATAGTGCAAATCCCAACACTGTGGAACCCACACCAGACATCACCAAACAAACCTCATCCATTTCCATCCCCAAATCCAAAAGAAAAACCACAAAAAGGGTATCTCTGGGGGTTGAGATGCCAGAGATCCCTGTTGCATCACAAAAGCAACAAACACAAACATTTGTTGTTACTTCCTCACAACATATGCAAACATCTCCACCAAGCCAAACTCCACACTTTTCCTCACAAAAGGAAGGTGTTGTAAGCACAGGGGATACAAGTCAAGGGAGAGATACATCAATTAATTATCTCTTCTCAATTCCCTCTCCTAGGGTGCTCCTATTTCATCACCACTACCAATATCAACTGTCCACTCACCCTTACAAAATTTGCTTGATGCAATTGATACATCTGACTTGCAGATACCTAGTTCTTCTCAACAACAAACCAAAGAGAGTTCACTTCAACAAGTGACTAGGGCAAGCTCAAGGGTCATTCATATCCCACAAGAGGAGGAGGCTACACCTCATGTATCTCAAGAGATATATGTTGGTATTTTAAGTGGGGCAGCTACTACAACTGAGGAGACAACAGTCTTTCAGTTGGACAGTGGTTACATTACTAAGACCCCCTTGAAGGCAACAACTGTTGAGACAATTGTCTCTACACCAGTTGGAAGTCCCCAGTACCAAGAACAAAGGGCACTTGGTCTAAAACCAAGTTCAACCACTTCTGGTGGGAATTCAGATGATCCTGTTCACTCAGGTGATGGATTTAACTATCAAGAATTGACGGAGAGGGTAATCAACTTGGAAACATCTGTTGGGGAGATAAAAGACATGATGTAGATCTTGATTAAAAACTCCAAGCCCAGGCTAACAAATGCAGAAATTGCAAAAGAAATGTGGGCACATGTTCAACCATACCTACATCATCAAAAGCAAGCTGCTGAAGAAAGATATTCCATGCAGATAGAGCTTGTTTACCAAATAGTGGATACCAGATATAAAGATACACAAACAGAGGTTAAATCTATCAAAGACTTAATCCTTGAGAACACTGGTATAGCTCTAACTCTCCCTAAATACGATGATGTCATAAAGAGCGAGATAGAAGACAACACGAGGAAGCTTCAACCGTTGGTCAAAAATGCTGGTAAAAAGCATGACCTTGCTGCACTCAAGAGAGCCAGAAAACCTGAGCTTGACAAAGAAATTGAGAAGTAGAAAAGGAAGGATACTAGAGAAGCCAAACTACAGATCACAGTGCAAGAGATGATCAAGAGAAAAGAAATCGAAGACAACCAAGGCTCTTCAACAAAGGTTCCAAAGGTTAGTCAAAGCACTGCTGCACCATCTATCCAAACCACTGCTCCACCTACCACTCAAACCTCCATTCCCATTTCCACCTATAAAACTATTACAACCACCACCACTTCCACTGTCAAAACATATGTTGCTACTAAAATAGTGACAACAAATGTTACACCTATCCAAACACCTCCTTCAAAGTCTCCCAAAGGACCGTTGAAGAGAAATCTACCTCATCACCATAACAACCACCATAAAAAACAAAAAAAAAAAAAACCACAAAAATTACTAACCAGAACCACGAGAATTAAAGTCATTGTCCAAGAAGACAATGAAGAAACTCCTAATGCATCTCCTATCCATACTTCCACCACCACTACCTCTCACATTTCCATTACCACTACTCTCACCACTTTTTCACCCACCAAACTTCAACCCAGTCAACTTACCTTGCCATCCCTCAAAAGATATCAAAAGCCCAAAAATGTATAAGAATACCTTGAGGTGAAAGTTATGCAGGCTGAGAAGATTGTTGCTTACAAGAGCAAGGGTAAAAGTGATAAGGAGGCTCAACAAATCATGTCTGCAGAGTTTACAAAAGTAAACAAACTTGAAGACTATGCTAAAAAGATCAGTCAAAAGGCATCTCTTGAACCAGTTAGTAACCCTGATCTCAAAAATGATCTTAGGGAAGACTATCTAGACTACATCGTGAAGAATAAGCCCTACATAGCTTCAAAAGCTCAATTTACTGGATGGTCAGTTGAGACTCTTTTGGAAGAAATAGTTAGAATAGAGCTGATGAAACTCAATCCAACAATCAAGCCCACTCTTCCCAACTGGACAACAGCTAGAAAACTTGTTGTTCTTAAAGCAGAAGAGCTAACCAAAATGAAGGAAGAGATGGTTGCAGCCAAATATGGCACCATGAGATCAATGGCAAAATGGGATGAGCCAATAATCATGGCTACTTACAAACAACTTGAAGCATTAAGAGCCAAAGATCCCTCAGTCCCAAGAAAGCCAAACTATGATGACTTACCTATCAGATCAAAGGCCACCAAATCTAAACTTCCATCTGCAAGTCAAGTCTCTTCAATGGTGAGAAGCCACCTCAAAAGAAAAAAGACATGTCTGTAAAGGATGCACACAGATTTGAAGAAGATATCTTGAAGGAAGCCATAAAAAAACATGATGGTTATGAACTTCTAGATACAAATCAGGCTGATCCTTTAGGTCAAGTCAAGGGAATGCAATTCCCTTCAACTCTTCCAATAACATCACTCCCAGCAAACCCCATTGCTTCAAAATTCCAAAAGTGGTCTGCTGATAAAGCCAACCATGAATTGACTATGGTCAGAGCTAATGGGGAAGTGTAAAAGACTTCAATGAACAACATCATAAGCTTTAAAATTGAAGATCTGCAAGATCTACTAGATCTTCCACTTGAAGGGATGCTGATGACTCACTATCCGAAAGATTTGAGAAAAACTTCAAAGCTCAAGTCACGGGTATGTTGAAGAAGAGAAATAAAGATTGATCCAATAAACATCTGTTATGGCATCATCTGTTCTAGGGGGAGATTGTTGGACCTACAAAAGAACAGATGATATTCAAGAGCCAGAACATGACCGATCAAGAAATAAGCAATAGATTGTACCAAACTCTCTCCAAAGATAGCGAATCTTGAATAACTATTCAGAACATCTGTTCAAGAGCTTGGCTAACATCTGTTGAAGACTTGGAACCGCTGTTCAAGAGTATAACAACTGTTGGAGGCTAGCATTTGTTGAAGAGCAAAGCCCTGATCAAGCAAAGGTCGGATGAAGAAGACCAAACACCTGTTAGGCCAAACAGATGTTTGGACAACTGCATCAGAAGATAGCTTAGATAGTGTTTATTCAATGTAACAGTACTTTATTTCAGTAGTGTTTTGAATAGCTTAGAACAGATGATAAGATTGCTCAGATGTTTACAAACATCTGAGAATCTTTTCTTTTAGGAATGTTAGATGTCACTATCAGGGTGACGTCAGCTGATCTCACAGCAGAGCTTTCGTACTTAGTATAAATAGATCACACCTGTTAGTAATCTATTCATCACACACCTTCACATTTTCTCTTGTACGAACTGATCTGTTTGTGTGATCAACTGAGGGGGAGTTTGTAGAGTCGATCGAGTTGTAAAACTTTTGATTAATTGAATCATCTGAAAACAATTCGTTGATGATAACTCTTAGTTTGTGAATATTATTGTTGATAATCAATATTTGTTTGCAAACAAAGAAACTTAATTTCTAACACTTGGTACTTTAATTCTTTTGAAGGTTGATTACTTGAAGTCCTTTGTTATTGTGCGGTCGAAAAAGAAACTTTTAATAAAGTAAAAGACGACGATGTGATGGAACGATTTCAAGTTATGAAAAAATAAGAGGACAAATCTATTAGGTATTTATTTTACTTTATTTATTATTGTTTTTTTTATTATTGTATGATTGCACGGTAGAAAAAATTTTACGATACCCCTAAATTAATGGGCTAGCTCTGCCACTAGATCAAGCCGGTTGGGTTAGATGGATTGATCAGACTAGTCAGGTTTTATAAGTTTAGATGTTTGAACTGATACCTTTTAGAAATGTTCAAAATTGTTGAATTGTTGATTTGTAACAAAAAGTTATGAAATATAAAAGATAGTACTAATATGTGATTATAATACACATCCATTGGTGGGTATTACAAAAATAAATAAATAAATAAGGTTAAGCAGTTAATTTAGTTAATCTCGTCTTTTCTTTGTTGGCCAATAATGATCTCATCTGAGAATATCCCCGTTGGCCGTGCCAACTTTTAGACTATTTTTTCTCAGGTATCAGACATACCCGTTAATTTGTTAAAAGATACCAATTAGGATATCCAAATACATTTATTTTTTACTATTATAAATAGTATATAACTTTTATTATATAACAACTATTATTAACTAAAATATACATTATATATATATATATATATATATATATATATATATAAATTTTATCATAAATAAATAATAACATTATAATTTTTATACTTCACAACATACTATATATATAAATAATATTATCAAGTACACACTCCAAAAAAATATTCTTTTTTTCACATAATTAACTAACTAAAATAAGTCACTAATAGATAAGAGTTAAGGGAAAATAAAAATAAAAATATAAACAAAAAAAATCGGGTATATATTTCGGGTAAATGTGTATGATGTTTCGGGTAATCAGGCTGGGTACATCTTAATCCCATACATGTCCCAAACCCACGAAGTTTCAAAAACTAATCCCATACCCGACCCGTACCCATTGGGTTTCGGGTATACCCGTCGCCGTTGGGCTTGGGTTTTTTTGCCATCCATAGTCACCAACAACCACCATAATCACCACGACCATCATCATCAACCACCACAATCACCGCCATCGCCATCATCCACCACAATCACCATCACCATCAGCCACCACAATCTCTACAATCACTATCAACCACCACAATAGCAACCTTCAAGAACCCAATGATCCATCCTTTGTTTCAATCTTCTCGTATTCCAAACCCCTTCTGAAACCATCGAATCCCAAAATCCCCAACAAGTTCTTCAATTAAACGTCAAAATCCCAAAAAAAATAACACCCAAACCCCCAATTCTCCCAATAAATAAACGAGCAAAAAAGAGGAAAATTACCAAAAAATATTGAACTCAATATCGCGTCGTGGTGGTTGTTGTGAGTGGGATTGGCTCTCACTTTAGCCAAATTGTTGCTCGGCTGATGGTGATGGTGGTTGCTAATGGTGATGGTGGTGGGATTATTATTGGCCAACAAACAAAAGGTGAGATTGTTAATCCCACATCATTAAAAAACTAACGACATTAGAATTCTTTAACAGAGGTTCAAAGGTGGGACTACTGGAGGAGATATTCTCAAGTGGGATTATTATTGGCCAACAAACAAAAGGTGAGATTAATAATATCCAATTTCCCTTCGGTTGATACAACTGGTTTCAAGATCAAAATCACCAAAACTGAAATAACTTAAACTATCGAACTAACTTATATCGATTTAGATGGTCCGGTCAGTATCAAGAGCTTATTAACATCTCATATATTTGTACATGTTTGGATAGAAAAAAGGAGATTTGCTATAACAAGAGAAAAGGGCTAACCAATAAAATGTAATTGGTTGTTTAAATCCAATGTAAACCCCTTTCCGTTTGACAAAGTAAATACCATAATTGTATGGTTGCTTAGTTACGGCTTTTCTTACTCATTTCTCAACCCAAAGTTAAACAAAGGGTTCTCTACCTACTTCTCTTACCTATCTATAATCTATAATCTATATCTATAATCTATAATATACTATATTAAGAGAACTGGGTTTTCTACCAATTTCGTAATTTTGCCTAGGTACAAATCTTGTAGCACCATGTACAAATGAAGCAAGCCATTTTAGAGGGGGAAAACTTGGACATTCTCTAAAGTTTTAAGACACTTTGAGGGCAATCTAGACATTTCATCCATGGAATCCATGCCCACTTATGTCTTCCATTAATTGAATTAAATTAAGGAATTAAATAAAACTTTTATAATAATTAAAGAAATTAATTGATTAAATTAAATGTTAGACATGCAACATTTGGGATTTTCATAATTTAATAGTATGTATAAATATAACAAATAGATTTATATGAACTATAAATAGGTTTTCTACCCTTATAGTAATTTTACATTGTGTACATATTTTGAAGCAATATGTACAAGAGAGCCAAGCTATTTTAGAGAGGGTAAACTTGCACATTGTCCAAAAAATTTAAGACACTTTAGGGGCATTTTAGGGATTTTGACACCTTTTTAAATAAAGATAATTCAAAAAGTTATGGGTACTAATAAGTAATGATCATCAAGGCCATCATTTATTGAATTGATAAAGAAATTAACTATTAGTATTTGAAGGGTTTAGCCTTGCACTAATCTATATACAAACCAAAAGCCGTAACTGATATTGAGGTTAAAACCCTTAAGTAAATGCTAAAAGTACTCATGTGTATATAATATATATTTCGCTAGGAACATGTGTTGTATGTTCAATTTTTTTGCGAGCAATGTTTTATTTTGTTCATACTGGGAGATATAATTACATGCACATTGTTTTTCTGATCCATTGCAAAGAGAACATGAATTAAGTTTACTTGTCTAGGCTTTTTCTCAACAGATTTTTTTTTCAGAAAGTGGTTAGTAGCTTGTAGTTTTAATATTTTTTCCACAAGATATTTACTGTAACTCAAATGCTATTGAGTGTTTGGTTTATAGTTTTTATATCTTAATATTTATCTACTATCCTTTTATTTTTTTTCATTAGGTGGAATGAAGGTAAAGGCTGATAGAGATGAGTTGTCTCCAGAAGCAGCTATGCTTGCTGCACAAGATGTTTCAACAAGATGCAAGGTTTTTACTTGTTTCCTTTAATGTCTTGCTATATGGTAATCACAGCAGTTTGTTTTTGTTTGATACATTACAACTAACAAATTTCTGTTGTAATAACTGGAGCTTGGAATCAATGCCCTCCACATAAAACTATGGGCAACTGGAGGTAACAAGACAAAGACACCCGGTCCAGGTGCACAGTTTTCCCTCAGAGCTCTTGCCCGTTCTGGCATGAAGATTGGTCACATTGGTATGCTTATATTCTTTTGTTTTTTATATACGAATTTTTGTATTTGTTATTTTTGCTCTTTGAAGAACTTTTATTTATGTTTAAGGAGTAGCTGATAAGTAAGCTGTATGTTTTGATGATGACAGAGGACGTGACACCAATTCCAACAGATAGCACTCGTCGAAAGAGTGGGAGAAGAGGAAGGAGGCTGTGATATGTTTTTTTGTCTACAATATGTTTTCAAAGTATCTGCAATTTGGATTATGGTTGTCTTCAACTTTTATAGGTTATTTTTATGTTCTGGTTGACATTTGGGGGTGACATTCATTTTTTGTTGAACTGCTTTATATTTCTATTTAATGATATTCTAATATTTACTTCATATATGGGTTTTTATGCTTTATTTTTGCTTAATAAAAGGTATTCTATGTGTAGTTGAGGTCAATATCAATTCGATGGATGTCAGTGTGCTTGAGATCTGAACCTTATTTATCAAATCAATTTGAGAGTTTCAGAGTGTGTTAAAGAGTTGAAACGTTTTGAGGATCTTGTCAAATCTGTCTGTTCATTCTTTATCTTAGTAGACTTCAGTTGACTTTCAATGTAAGTTGATGTAGTAGAGATTTAGAATTTTACGATGAAAATGGATGTGTAAAAGTTCAAATTCTTTTATCTTCCTTTGATGCCGTTGTTGAGGTACACAATAGAAAATATACGAAACTTACATAAATTCATGTATTGAATATCAGTTGTGGTTCGTAATAGACATAATTGAATCTGATATTAGTCAGGACACCCACTGCAATGCGCGGGCCTTCCCACTAGTTTTTATTAAAGGGTTTTGGTCTAGGAGTTGTCAAAGGTTTAAGTCTTAGGCTAAAGGGTGTGGTCATGACCCTCATGACCACCATGATCCTCCACGTCAGCGACATGTCATCGCCCTCTAATTCACCATCCAAAATCACTATCCTAAGGGTGTGGTCATGACCCAAACCACTATCCACCCCTTTTTTTGTGTGAAATATATTTTATTTATTTTAAATAAACAACAAATAAAATTAAATAAATTTTAGTAATAAAACTACATAGCATTCAAATTAATAAAAAAATAACATCCAAATTTAAGCTACATATTATAAATTAAGAAAAGAAAACTACTAGTTGTTGTTAACCCGACCAAATTGCCAAACATATTCAATCAAATCCGAACGAAGATGGTTATGCGTAGTCTCGTTGTATAACGCCCACATGTTAGATTCTTGTTGCCCTTCATCAACTGGTACAACATTCTCATGAATGTCGTTAGGATCATATTCACATATGGCGTTACCTTCGTCTTCGATAATCATGTTATGCAGCAAGATACACGCATACATACAATATCTCAATGTTTTGAGTTCAAGTGCTCGTGCTGGGTTTGCAACTTTGTGCCATTTTTGTTGTAGAACCCCAAATAGATGCTCAGCATATTTCCTAGCAGATTCTTGACATTTTGGAAATTTCTTTCTTTTTTCATCTTCTGGATACGGTATAGTTTTAACAATCGCTTTGTATTTTGGGTATATTCCATCGGCTAGATAATACCCGTGCTTGTATTCTACTCCTGAAACCGAAAACCTAGAATCAAGCCCTGTACCGTTAATGATATCATTGAAAACATCTGACTGACCAAGAATGTTAATGTTGTTATTTGAACCAGGAACACCAAAGAAAGCATGCCAAACCCAAAGATCATTTGATGCCATGGCTTCTAGAATTAATGTGGGATGACCATGATCACCTCGAGTAAATTGACCTCGCCGTGCATTAGGGCAATTACGCCAAGGCCAATGCATACAATCTATGCTACCATGCATTCCAGGAAAAGCATGTTTACTTTCGTGTGCCTGGTACAACTTTATGATGTCATTCTTTGTTGGCCTTCGTAAGTACTTCATGCTGTATAGCTTGACCACCCCTTTGCAAAATTGATACAAACTCTCTTATGAAGTTCTATCAGACATCTTCAAATATTCATCCCACATGTCGCTACTTGTACCGTAAGCCAATTGGCGAATTGCCAACGTACACTTTTGTAAAGTGGTAAATCCCCTTTTACCTGTAGCATCCCATCTTAATGTGAAAAGTGGGTCATAATTAGCCAAATAGTTGGCTATACGTAAGAAAAGATGACGATTCATTCAGAAACCCGAAAATTTCACACTAACCCGAATCCGAACCCGAAAATCGTATCATACATATGAATCCGAACACGACCCGAAATTTCATGGGTTGACCCGAACACGACCCGTTCAACCCGATTTTTTTAATTTTCTCTGAAATTAATATATTAAAATTAAAATTTATTTAAAAAACACAAATGTATATAATAATATCATATTTAAATTATAAATCTATGTTAATTTCTCTTTTTAAGTTATAATCATGGCATAAAATAAACACCCCATATAATTTATGACATAAAATATATTGTAAAAAATTATAATATAGTGTAAATGTGTTAAATGGCTCAACCTGCCAACCCGACCAGTTTGATCCGAACCCGACCCGTTAATCTAAACGTGTTCGCGGGTTCAACCTGAAACTGACCCTCATTTTCACATATGTTTCAGGTTTTCGATTTATTCAAGCATGCAACGCGTAGGATTGCATCAGGGCCTTAGACTTCTTTAAATGAAAAGGTGATTAAATATATTCTATGTTATGTAAAACAGTGTTATCAATAATGAAACAATTTAGTACTAGTTGTTGTGAGCAATTTGTAACGTGACTCCCCGATATTTCCGTCGTGTGTTACGCGATTGGGGTGTTACAAATTGGTATTAGAGCACTGGTTATAGGGAATTAGGTTATTAGTATGCCTTTAACCTAGTCTATAACCTTCCTAGGGACCCAAACATAAGTAGACTTAGGACTTCGATCCTAATCCACATCCTTATTCTTGCCACAACTACTCTATGATTTACAAATCATATAACCTAAGATGATTTATCTTAAACCCTTAGGCCTTATGCCTTAAGGTATTCCTCAAAATGTTTTTCTCAAAACATTTTCATTGAAATATTCCCAAAATGTTTTCTCAAACATTTTCGTCAAAATATTTCACATGTTTTGTCACACCCCCAAAAATACCATAAGCGGAAACCCCCGCGAGGCGTGTGACGTACCAGGATCTAGCCACTAATCACATTGAACCATAAGTAAAATAAAACTTTCCATTAAACAAAATAGTATAATTCAAACACCAGTTTAGAAAATCAACATGTTCAGCGGAAGCATAATAGTTTGTTCAATAAATTTAAATGGAAATGTTCAAAACAATGCAACATCGAGGAGCGTTCCAAAAGCCACGATCCATGACCACTCCAGCTACCCAGACCGCAAGTTCCATGACAGTGTTCCTAAGGACATGCAAGCATGAAGAAAAGTGTATCAGCGAAAGCTGGCGAGTTCACGTTTTGTTTAACCGTTTGTTACCAAGTATTGACTTATGTTATGTTGATAATAACTCGATACCACAGACGGCTCCTTTTTGCCCTTCTACAATGCTCTATCAAACATTGGTTATGATTTTAAAGTTATTAGTTCACGCCCGTCCTATCCAGGTACGTCGAGAGGGTCCCAAACCTAATAGCGCTATCAACTAATAACCCCGTTGCCTTACAAGCAACTAGTTCTGTAATATGATGGGACTTAAGTGATAGAAAGTGAGTGTATTATCCAACATCAACATTTACTAAAAACCGCCTCATATCCCCTACAAGGATATGGGTTTGAGAAAACTGCCTCACATCCCCTACGAGGATGTGGTTTATGAAAACCCGTTTATTTGTTTTCCTGTTTGATTGTCCCCACCGGACGCATGCTTGTATTGAGAGAAGTGAACTCAGCTTAGTTTTACTCGGTATGTTAAGTTACCCGTTCCCAATTAGTCAACCAAACCCTACCGTGATTACCAATGAAATCAGTTTCATAATCAATCAAGTCACGTATATTCACTGTTTGCATTCACAGCAAAGATCACCATATATCACATAGCAATTATTCAATCTCATACAAGTCATAAACTATTTAAGACTCTACTGTTTAAAATGTTCAGTTTGTTTGTTCACTTGCAGCATCTCCACGAAGGACCAGTTCTTCGTGGGATGCCTCCTCGGCGAAAAACCCTATGGCGAAGAACTATCCTTCGTCGAGATTGAGCTTGACGAAGAACCCTGGTGGTTCGTCAGGAACCAGTCAACAAAGAACCAGGTTCTTCGCCGAACTATGTTCTTCGTGGGGTAGTCTTTCATCGTCATCCTAAACAAACGGTTACCATTCCTTTATTTCAACCGTAACATATGCTAATCAGTTTGACAGTTTTCGAATCAGATCAAACAACACTTTTCAACCATGAGCATGAACCCTAATTATGAACAATCATCTACCATTCAACACATAACAGTTCTCATTCATCATACAAACTATACTAATATGACCACACACAATCTGATTATTAGTTTATCATGATATAAGTTCATCAATCAGAATCATCAACCCCATCATGAGTATGAGTGTAAACAAATCATCGAACCCTCATCATGCAATTTCTAGATTTACAATATTATTAATGAAACCCTAAATTTTACATAAGAGCACATCATCAGGGATTTATCAATCAACAAGGACAGACACTAACCGTGATACCGAAGTGATTAGTTTTTTTAATTAAGATAAAGGGCTTCGAGACCCACAATAGCCGTCGCATAGAGAGGAGAGAAAGAGAGGACCTTAGGGTTTGATATTATTTCGTGTTTTGCAAAATATAAGAAACCACGCACAACCTTATGGGCCGTGCTCACACATCTGGGCCGAGGGCCCTTTCGGCGAAGAACCGATTGTGACGAAGGACCTTTTTCGTCAATAAGAGTTGTGACGAATGACCTTCTTCGAGGAGAAGAGGAGTTGATGAAGAATCCTAGTTTTTCGTCAAAAGTCAGTCAACAAAGAATTAGGTTCTTCGTCGACTTGAGTGTGGTGTGCGGCCCAAAGTTATGAAGCATGAACGTGCTATATCTGAATATTTGACAACCAAACATCACAATACTTTAATTATTCATACGTTGTGCACATGATACAATATAAAACGAATAGCGAAAACAAGCCAGTGATGCGTAGAGGAAGGACCTTGAATTCTTGGGTTGTCACATCATCCCCAACTTGAAAGAATTTTCGTCCTGAAATTTGATAAGTAACCCAAAGCAGCAAGGTGTTAGATCAGGATGACTGTGGGTTTTCCCCAGGTGCCACATCATCCCCAACTTGAAAGGGAATTTCGTCCCGAAATTCACCAGTTGCGTCAAGATTAGATTGGTCAGTTGGGAAAAGGTGAGGATACTTGAGCTTCATCTGATCCTCGCGTTCCCAAGTGAACTCCGGTCCATGCCTTGAGTTCCAACGGACTCTCACGATCGGGATTTGGCTATGCTTACGGACCTTGACTTCCTGATCCATAATTTTAATGGGTTCTTTGACAAACTGCAATTTGTCTTCGATTTTCAGCTCTTGAAGTGGTACCACAAGTGTTTCATCGGACAAACACTTCTTCAATTGCAAAACATGGCAGACATCATGAACGTTACCCAACTCAGCAGGTAGCTCGAGCTTGTACGCCACTTTACCAATTCGTTCCAAAATTTTAAACGGCCCGACATAACGCGGATTGAGCTTGCCGCGTTTCCCAAAGCGTACCACACCCTTCCAGGGTGAGACTTTCAACATGACACGATCACCAACAGTGAACTTCAAAGGTTTCCTACGCTTATCAGCGTAGCTTTTCTGGCGATCACGTGCTGCCGCCATATGATTTCTGATCTGTACAATCTTCTCAGAGGTTTCGAGCATAAGTTCTGGACCTGTGATTGGGTTGTCACCCACTTCAGCCCAACAGAGGGGAGATCGACATTTCTGTCCGTATAAAGCCTCGAACGGGGCTGCCTGGATGCTAGTATGGAAGCTGTTGTTATAAGAGAACTCTACCAAAGGCAAGTCTCATTCCCAACCCTTACCAAAATCGATAACACATACCCGCAGCATGTCTTCTAAGGTCTGGATGGTTCGCTCACTCTGACCATCCGTTTGAGGGTGATAGGCAGTGCTCATGTCAAGACGTGAGCCAAACAATTTGTGGATTGGTTGCCACAAATCAGATATGAAACGCGGATCACGATCAGAGATAATGGAGGTTGGCACCCGGTGCCTGGAAACCACCTCCTTCAAATAGATACTAGCCAGTTGTGAAAACTTATCAGTTTCTTTAATCATGAGGAAGTGTGTTGACTTCGTAAGACGGTCGACGATCACCCAAATGGTATCGTTCCCGTTTTGGGTTCTGGGTAAACCAGTGACAAAATCCATAGCGATTTGCTCCCATTTCCACATAGGTATCTCTGGTTGGTGAAGTAGGCCAGAGGGTTTTTGATACTCCACCTTGACTTTTGCACAAGTCAAACATTTACTCACATAGGCCGCGATGTGTGCTTTCATTTTTGGCCACCAATACAAGACTTTTAGATCCTGATACATCTTATCAGAACCTAGGTGAACAGAATAGCGGGACTTGTGTGCTTCGTCCATCACAAGTTCTCTAAGATTTCCATACAACGGAACCCATATTCGTTCCATGAAGTAATAAATGCCGCCAGATCTCTCTATCAGTCGTTTCTCCATACCCCGTAAATATTCAGCTTCCAGGTTTTCTTCCTTCAACGCTTCAGTCTGAGCAGAACAAATCTGATCAGGTAAATTAGAGTGATAGTGAGCTACAGAGCACGGACACGCTTGGGTTTCGTTTCCTTTCGACTCAGGGCATCAGCTACAACGTTAGCTTTACCTGGATGGTACTTGATTGCACAATCATTGTCGTTTAAGAGTTCTACCCAACGTCGCTGTCGCATATTCAATTCCTTCTGGTCAAAGATATGCTGAAGGCTCTTGTGGTCGGTATAAATAGTGCATTTAGTACTGTACAAGTAATGCCTCCAGATTTTGAGCCCAAACACCACGGCCCCCAACTCTAAGTCGTGAGTCGTGTAATTCTTTTCATGGACCTTCAACTGTCGAGAGGCGTAAGCTATCACTTTCTCGCGTTGCATCAGCACGCAACCGAGACCCTGAATAGAGGCGTCACAGTACACCACAAAATCTTCAGTACCCTCAGGTAAGGACATAATCGGTACACTGCAGAGTTTTTGCTTCAGAAAGTGGAAGGCGTCTTCCTGTTTCGTCCCCCAAGAATACACTACACCTTTCTGTGTCAAAGCGGAGAGAGGTTGAGTGATCTTTAAAAATCCCTCAATGAATCTACGATAGTACCTGTCGAGACCCAGGAATTGTCGCACCTCTGAAGGATTCTTTGGCGCTACCCAATTCCTGATAGAGTTGATTTTAACGGGATCCACATGTATTCCCAGCTCGTTGACTATGTGACCAAGGAAGTGTACTTCTCGAATCCAGAAGTCACAGTTAGAAAATTTCGCATAAAGCTGCTCCTTCCTCAGGAGTTCTAAGATAAGACGCAAGTGCCGCTCGTGGTCCTCCTTGTTCTTAGAATAGATCAGAATGTCATCGATAAACATAATGACAAAATCGTAAAGGTATGGTTTACATACACGGTTCATGAGATCCATGAATACAGCTGGTGCGTTGGTTAACCCGAATGGCATGAGCAGAAACTCGTAATGGCCATACCGTGTTCTGAAGGCTGTTTTGGGAACATCCTCTTCTTGGACTCTCATTTGATGATAGCCCGACCTTAGATCAATCTTTGAGTAGAAGCTCGACCCTTGCAACTGGTCGAACAGGTCGTCAATGCGAGATAAAGGATAACGATTCTTGACTGTCACCTTGTTGAGTTCACGGTAGTCGATACACATGCGAAAGGATTCGCCCTTCTTTACAAACAAAACTGGGGCTCCCCAAGTCGAAGAACTGGGTCGGATAAAGCCTCTATCTTACAGTTCTTGGAGTTGATTAGACAATTCTTGCAACTCTCACGGTGCAAGACGATAAGGTGCACGAGCAATCGGAGCTGCTCCTGGTGATAGATCAATTTGGAATTCCACCTGACGGTGTGGAGGTAAACCTGGAAGTTCCTCGGGAAAAATGTCAGGAAACTCACGAACAACAGGTAGATCCTCAATTCTTTTCTCTTCAGGTCTAGCATCAGTAACAAGCGCAAGAATAGCAGGATAGCCCTTCCGTAAACACTTCTGGGCTTTCATGGATGAAATGAGGTTGATGGTTGCACCACTTCGATGATGCTGGACAGACAAAGATTCCCCACTAGGGAGAGGTATACCCATGATCTTCTCCTTGCAAAGTATATCGGCTCGGTGTTTTGACAACCAATCCATACCAACAACTATATCAAAGCTACCAAGTGTGACGGGAAGGAGGTCAATGTCGAACACTTGACCCAAGAGATCAGGTTTGCACCCAAAGAGGACATGTGAGGCTTCAATTGACTTCCCATCAGCCAATTCTACTACGTGTTTGACCTCGAGAGGTGTTAGAGTTAACCCTAACTGACGATTGAACCCCAAAGATACATAACTCCAGTCGGCACCAGAGTCGAATAATACAAAAGCGAAAATACCATTGACAGAGAACGTACCAGTCACGACATTGCCATCGTTCCTTGCATCTCCCGCTCCAATAGTAAACACTCCCCCACGAGCACCATTTCCACCGTTATTCCCATTATTGTTATTTCCCGCATTGTTGTTATTCTGGTGATTATTGTTCCCACCGTTATTGTTGTTAGCATTCTGATTCAGTTGTGGGCAATCCTTCTTGAAATGCCCTTCATTGCCACATTGATAACATCCCCTCTGATTACCCCGATTCTGTTGGGGTTGCTGCCTTTGTTGCTGTTGTTGGGGCTGTTGCTGTTGTTGCTTGGGATGTGGAGCTCTACAATCTTTCGCCATGTGACCCACCTTATCACACCTTTGACATGCTCGGTTACACGAGCCATAGTGGTGAAAACCACACTTATTGCACTTCGGCTGTTTCCCCGCATAAGAGCCCGAAGTTTGACTGTTGTTCTGATTCTGGTTGACAGAGGATGACTGGCTGAAGTTGCGGGTGTTGTTGTTGTCAGGCTTCTTTTGCGACTGATTCGAGTTAGTCTCCTTGTCTGCGTCATTCCACTTACGCTTGTTGTCAGTGGTGGGGATAGCAGTAGCAGCAGTAGTAGCAGTAACACGTGGTGGCAGCGAGCCATGCTCCACCTCCTGATCAGTGATCTTATGAGCCAGTCTGATAATCCGCGGTTGGTTGTCAAGATTTGCTGCAGTGACTAATCCCTTAACTTATGATGCTAATCCCTTAATGTAGAGTTCGATCCTGCGGGGTGGTGGTCGAGATAGGTTAGGACACATGTTTGCCAGCTCGTGAGACTGTTTCGTATAAGCCTCGATCTCAGATCCCTCCATCTTCAAGTTATAGTACTCGTTTTCCAACTTTTGAATTTCATCCCAAGGGCAATACTCTTCCCGAATCAACTCCCTGAAATCATCCCAGGTAGTCGCGTTTGCCATTTCAATGCCCAGCATCTGCACCTGAGCATTCCACCAAGTCAAGGCACCATCCTCCAGGGTGCCAGAAGCAAACTTTACCCTGTCCCCAGCTGGACAGTTACACATAGCAAAGATGGATTCGGCTTTCTCGAACCAACGAAGCAGTCCCACGGGACCTTCAGCTCCACTGAAAGTTTGAGGCTTGCAATCCATGAACGTCTTGAACGTACACACGGGTGGATTGTTCTGGTTTTGGTTCACAGCTTGACCTAAAACAAGAGAAAATACGCACAAATGAGATTCGAATAAAATAACTAAGGATCATGCTTGGTCCGGTATGTATAATACCAGCTTGCTGAGCTGCCAATGCCTCAGCCACACGTGTGTTAATCAGGTCTGTTAACTCTGCCTGAGTCATCACGATGTTGCCACGTCCACCGCTGCGGCCGCCTCCACGTCCACCGTTACGTCCGCCACGTCTACTCATGATTCTATATAAGAAAAGGGTGGAAAGGATGAGGATCGCAATTGAGTTGAAGTCAATCTTCACCATGACTTCCATAGATTAGAGAAACTCTAACATTATACGGATAGTGGAACAGAACCCCTTTCACACTTATTAAGCCTCACTGGGATTCACATGCACCTCACATTATTATTATGTATGCACCCATAATAATAAGGCAATTTTCATGCTTATCTCAGTGCCTCTTAACTCGCGCTAAAAGGTTCCCCACACTCGAATAACAAAACGAAGGACATTACAAAACTAGGAATCACAAAAAGTCGAAGGGTAGTGTCACACTATCAAGCATCACTTAAACATGCAGCACATGTAATCACATCATAGTATCTAGTATGTAGTTTCATGCAAGTCGTGGGTGTGTGTATACTATGTAAGTAATGCATAAAGTAAACAGAGGACGAACCTTGCAATCTGGAGCTGAGTGTCATGGTCGTTTTTGATACTGTTTGGTTATAGTCTGGTTTTATGAAAACGTTTTAAAACCTAGTTCACTATAACAAGTGGCTCTGATACCAAACTGTCACACCCCCAAAAATACCATAAGCGGAAACCCCCGCTAGGCATGTGACGTACCAGGATCTAGCCACTAATCACATTGAACCATAAGTAAAATAAAACTTTCCATTAAACAAAATAGTATAATTCAAACACCAGTTTAGAAAATTAACATGTTCAGCGGAAGCATAATAGTTTGTTCAATAAATTTAAATGGAAATGTTAAAAACAATGCAACATCGAGGAGCGTTCCAAAAGCCACGACCCATGACCACTCTAGCTACCCAGATCGCAAGTTCCATGACAGTGTACCTAAGGACCTGCAAGCATGCAGAAAAGTGTATTAGCGAAAGCTGGCGAGTTCACGTTTTTTTAACCATTTGTTACCAAGTATTGACTTATGTTATGTTGATAATTACTCGATACCGCAGACGGCTCCTTTTTGCCCTTCTCCAATGCTCTATCAAACTATGGTCATGATTTTAAAGTTATTAGTTCACGCCCGACCTATCCAGGTACGTCGTGAGGTTGCCAAACCTAATAGCGCTATCAACTAATAACCCTGTTGCCCTACAAGCAACTAGTTCGGTAGTATGATGGGACTTAAGTGATAGAAAGTGAGTGTATTATCCAACATCAACATTTACTAAAAACCACCTCATATCCCCTACAAGGATATGGGTTTGAGAAAGCTGCCTCACATCCCCTACGAGGATGTGGGTTTATGAAAACCCGTTTATTTGTTTTCCTGTTTGATTGTCCCCACCGGACGCATGCTTGTATTGAGAGAAGTGAACTCACCTTAGTTTTACTCGGTATGTTAAGTTACCCATTCCCAATTAGTCAACCAAACCCTACCGTGATTACCAATGAAATCAGTTTCATAATCAATCAAGTCACGTATATTCACAGTTTGCATTCACAGCAAAGATCACCGTACACATAGCAATTATTCAATCTCATACAAGTCATAAACTATTTAAGACTCTACTGTTTAAAATGTTCAGTTTGTTTGTTCACTTGCAACATCTCCACGAAGGACCAGTTCTTCGTGGGATGCCTCCTCGGCGAAAAACCCTATGGCGAAGAACTATCCTTCGTCGAGATTGAGCTTGACGAAGAACCCTGGTGGTTCATCTGGAACCAGTCAATGAAGAACCAGGTTCTTCACCGAACTATGTTCTTCGTGGGGTAGTCTTTCATCGCCGTCCTAAACAGACGGTTACCATTCCTTTATTTCAGCCATAACATATGCTAATTAGTTTGACAGTTTTCGAATCGTATCAAACAACACTTTTCAACCATGAGCATGAACCCTAATTATGAACAATTATCTACCATTCAAAACATAACAGTTCTCATTCATCATACAAACAATGATCATTGACCCTAATCATCCTATGACCACACACAATCTGATTATTAGTTTATCATGATATAAGTTCATCAATCAGAATCATCAACCCCATCATGAGTATGAGTGTAAACAAATCATCGAACCCTTATCATGCAATTCCTAGATTTACAATATTATTAATGAAACCCTAAATTTTACATAAGAGCACATCATCAGGGTTTTATCAATCAACAAGGACAGACACTAACCGTGATACCAAAGTGATTAGTTTGTTTGATTAAGATAAAGGGCTTCGAGACCCACAATAGCCGTCGCATAGAGAGGAGAGAAAGAGAGGACCTTAGGGTTTGATATTATTTCGTGTTTTGCAAAATATAAGAAACCACGCACAACCTTATGGGCCGTGCTCACACATCTGGGCCGAGGGCCCTTTCGGCGAAGAACCGATTGTGACGAAGGACCTTTTTCGTCAATAAGAGTTGTGACGAATGACCTTCTTCGAGGAGAAGAGGAGTTGATGAAGAATCCTAGTTTTTCGTCAAAAGTCAGTCAACAAAGAATTAGGTTCTTCGTCGACTTGAGTGTGGTGTGCGGCCCAAAGTTATGAAGCATGAACGTGCTATATCTGAACATTTAACAACCAAACATCACAATACTTTAATTATTCATACGTCGTGCACATGATACAATATAAAACGAATAGCGAAAACAAGCAAGTGATGCGTAGAGGAAGGACCTTGAATTCTCGGGTTGTCACATGTTTATCTCAAACAATTTTTATCAAAAGATTTCTCAAATGTTTTTCTCAAACATTTTTCATCGAAATCTTGGATTTTAATAATGTGAACACATGCAATCTGGAAGGGTGAATGCCTGTACCCCGAGTTTTCTGTCTAAGGCTAGAGTGTTCGTACAAATACGCTTTTTCTGACTAGCCACTCTTACCTGGGAACTCTTAGGGCGAGTGTTCACTTATAGGCTAAAGCATGTCTTCTTGAAACATTATAAAAACCTATCCACCTTGACCACGTCTAACGACTTCTAGACACTACAACCTTTGTGACACTACTCATCCATATTACCCTCGGTAATATGTTTGTTATTCACAATAATCGAAACAAATTTCCCTTTTACGATACTATTCCATCATATTACCTTCGGTGATATGTTTTATTCAAAACATTTGAAATGAATTTCATTTCATTTCACGGCACTATGTAATCCTATTTCATTTTCAAAACTACCTTTTGTCTTTCAAAATTTCAAAATTTTTACCATTTGGATGAGAATTTTCAAAATTTTAAACGCAAAGTTTCTTTATTTTAAAATTTTAATTTAAAACATTTTATCCTAAAACATTAAATTTTTAAAAGGTAAAGAATTTATAACACAAACCATTAACTTGGTTTGTATTCTCTCATTCAAAAATATTACAAAAGTTTATTTCTCAAACAATTCTTGTTTCAAAACAAAATCCACAACACTATATTTTCTAAGTACAAGAAAAAGACTTTTGAACAAGATTTTTACTAATTCAAGATTTTCACTACACACTGATGTTTCAAACTCATGACAATTTGATGGATCTCACTTATTTGATCTTCACTATAGCTATATCTTCAAGATGCCTCCTCACCGCGACGTCACTTGGAACGCTGAAATGGCAGCAAGGATTTCTCAGCATCTAGCTGCTTTACTCCCAGACATTGTGACCCAAGCCAACCAAATCCACAACAATAACAACAACAACAACAATGTTATATCTCTATGTAACTATAAACAATTCAACTCGGCTAAACCACTCAAGTTTAATGGGTCTGAAGGAGCAACTGGGCTCCTACGATGGTTTGAGATTATAGAAAGCACATTTGGCCATGTTCAGTGTCCCAGTGAGCGCAAGGTGCAGTTCAACTTGAGTGTTTTCTAAAGGAGAGCACTCACTTGGTGGAACGGTATCATGAGAGACCGAGGTGCCGATATAGCGATGGCACAAACGTGGGAAGAATTTAAGAATCTTATGAAGAAAGAATTCTACCCATGAAGTGAAATGAGTGCGCTCAAAACCGAATTCTATTACCTAAAACAAGATAGTGGGGACAACCATGCCTACACTGACCGGTTTAAACAGTTAAGCTTACTCCGCCCCACTATGGTCACACCTTTGTATCGGGCCATTGAGAAATACATTGATGGCCAACCTGATCCAGTCTAAGACATTGTCACTGGCAGCAAACCTGCAACACTTAGGGAGACTAAGGAATTAGCCGCTACCCTAACCAACTCCCAGGTTAGAAAAGGGAAACTTTTTTGAAAGGGAGACAAGAAATGAAACGAAACGCTGAAACCACTGAGGAGAAAACAAGGGAAACAAAGGCTAAATCTTTCGAAAATTCTAAGAAGCGTAAGGCTTCAAAGAATTATGCAATTCCCGCACCGATTCCACTAAACTCAGTACCCTTTAAGGGAAAGCAACCTCGGTGCAATCATTGCAACTATCATCATGCAACAAATTCTCCTTGCCACCAGTGTACAATCTGTGGTCTATTTGGACATCTAGTTGCGACCTGTCGTGTCCAGAACCAAGCAGTCCCTACTCAGACTCGCCCTCGAGCATGTTTCAATTGTGGTGATCTAAATCATTTCAAGCGAAACTGCCCTAAGCTTTCTAACACAAATGGACGAGTATACAATGTCAATGAGGCTCAAGCTGATGATCAAGCACTTATGACCATTTGAACCTCTACATTTTCTATTTATTTTCGAAAATAATGGACATATTTCAACTATATTTGTAATGACAATATAAATTTCAATAAGTTTTTCTTCATTCTTGATTATTCGTATTCAAATTACAAATTCCAATGTGATTACACTATGTGTGATTACAACTACATGCCAACTTCGAGGATTCCGTTCTTTAGGAACTAAATCTTGTAATTTAGCATACTATGATTGCACTCTAGTGCATTCATACGAACTTGGCAACACGATCGCTACAAATACTATGTGACTACTACTACTTTTGTTTTCATGACATTGCATACATGATTTGTTTATCTAGTATATATAATACATGATTAAAATACTTCTTGCTTCGTATCTTGACCAAACATACTTAGTACACGATTTGCAAATACATTTTGCTTAGTATGTTGACTTAGCATACCTAGCATGTGATTTGAAAACATTTTCTCGATATGCTTACATTATTATGACAATACATGCTTTAGTATATGTTGCATTCTACCAAGTTTGGTTAGTATGAAACATGTATTAACATTTGTACTAGAATGAAATATCTACTACTAATTTTGTTGCATGCAAAACAAGTGGTATCATTGCTAGTACGAAACACAATTTGATTCGATGGATGTTGTGAAGATGTTTATTTGATTTAGATGATAGTTCGACCTTATTATTTGTTTTCCCTCGCTTAACAAGAGGAGCTATGTGGACCATGCGATGAGACAAATAATTATGGGTGCACACTTAATTATGAGGTTCGACGCATGAGAATCATAGTGAGCCTTGTTAAGTATGGTGGCATAAAATCTAGAGTGATTAGGTAACGGGAGGGGTATGATGCGATAAGAACATGGTGGATACGCCGATGGTACTTCCTATATATAAGTGTTCTTATTGTGTTATTCTTCAGAACGTTACTAGGATCACTTAGTGATTTTATGTTATCTTAGACCATTATATGATTATGTGATTATTTGTTATTTGGTTATTGAATGTAATGACGATGACGAGTACATTCATTAACTCATTTCGAGCCGACCGTGAGTATATTATGGTGTTAAGGTGATGATCTTGATGCCATAGGTATGTTGACCCCTATGCATGAAATGCTCATGGTACATGGGATGTACATCGTGGGACGTTAGAAACCGTGTACTTATGGACAAGGCTTGAATATACACCCCTTTGTTTGCTAGGATTTACACTAAGAGCTTAGTATAACATAGTGCCATACCAAACAATTTTTGTACACTGGTTGACACTTTTAAAGATTCACAAGTTCTAAAGGTTTAAATACCTTGAGATACTTTAAATATCCCAAATCACATTTCGAATCCCCCAAAATTTATAACACCAAACGATGTTCTATATCTTTGGGATCCAACATTTTGCTTATCTTTCAGTTATTTTAACTACACTCTACGGTCTCCTTAGAATAAATCTCGGGACGAAATTTCCTAAAGTAGGGGAGACTGTAACCCTTGTGCAAAATTTCGGGCTTTCAAAAACTTTTTCTTTAAAGGCAATTCGATAACCGATGCTCAAATGTGATCCATTTAAGACAAAGTACACACCAGGATGAGGACACGAGCTAAATGTACCCTAAATACCCTTTACATAACTTAGAAATAAGTTTAGGGACGACGAAAACATGTTTATACAAGTACAAGGACTATTTACGATAAACTACGAAAATCTGCCGATTCTCGTAGCGACGTACACTCCGGAACAAGAACATAAGCTAAACATACCCTAAATATCCCTTACATAGCTTAGAAATAAGTTTTGAGAAGTTCGGTATGTGAAAATACGCTTATTTGATCACAAGAACTAAAAGCGTCAAAACTGCGAAAGTATGCAAATTCGCGCATAATATGCATTCAGACCATATACGCACAACCAAAAACTTTGTAATCATTAAAATATTATATTTTAGTGATGGGAATGCAAAAATACCATTCGTTGCGTAATTTGGATCGTTTTCGCATCCGTTCGAACATTCGTCGTAATTAACCGCAAAACATGACCGTATGATCGAACGAACCGACATCCATGATATTTCCAAACATATTTCAAGTACCCTATGCTTTAAAAACCTTGTAGAGCCTTGAAATTGGGTTAACGGGGGTTAAACACGTCGAAAAACAAAGTTTGGAGCATGCACAGACTGAAACTGACAAAAACTGAAAGTCTGGTCTGGAGAGCATGGAGGGGCGTGACGGGCAGAGCCTCCTCCGTCGCGGGGCGCCATGGACTATGCTGGGCAGAAAGTTCTTGTTAGGTTCCAAGCATGTTGCAACATGTTTCCTAACATGGTTTTACAATCTTGTGGGCTATTTTAAGTGTTCTCCAACGCTTCATACCTGGTCCAAACCCTTGTAGGGCTAGGATCCTTCCTTGGAGGCCACACAAAGCACTTGTCAAGATCTTGATAATCTAAGAATACTATAAATACCCCCATCCTTTGCTTTATCCATTGCTCATTCACTTCTTTCTTTCTCATACACTCTTAGTGGAGGCTACCACATTTGTTGGAGGCTTCCTACCTGAGTTTTCTAGTCTTCTTTCCATCCTAGAACACTTGTAAGTGTTCTTCCTAGCCGTGTTTATTATTTTTAGCTATTTCAAGCTAAAAGTTAAACAATGTTTGACTTTCGGATTTGACCATGAATCGGCCAAGACAAAGTTCAACTGAACTTTCAACGTGATCGTAATCACTATGGTTATAGTCCCTTGCGACTATACCTACTGATTACCACGTTGACTAGTAGAAGTGACGAGTCAAAGTTTCGGTCAAAATGCACGATTATGTGCATTTTGCGATGGAACTATTTTCGGGTATCATAACACTTTGTTTTTATACCAAATCAGTTTTCCAACTTAGTTAAACATGTTTTGACATGTTTAACTCGTCACTTCTAGTTTAGCGCTTATTTACGGTCGTAAGTCGAGCGTTCTTAACCACCGCTTTGACTTTCGAACCTGACCCGTTTGCTCGATCATTAGGATCCGACCAAACACATATTGTGACCATAGTTGTATAGGGAATAACCTCTTGAGGTTATACCTTATGGTCACTTCGTTTGGTTAGTCGTATGATAGGTTGTTTATATGCCTTTACAAAATGACCAAAATGCCCTTTTTGCGCATAAATTCGATTTAAGCATATGCAACCTAATTTTTGACACTTAAACTGATATTGCAATTTTATTAAACATGTTTAGGAATATAAGACTTACCATAGGACCGGTTTGACTGTAACACCAAAAAAATTAAAAAAAAAATAATTAACAAGTTAAAAACACCATATCTTAAAATATAAATGAAAGGTATTAGTTAAATTTACATTAGCTGAACAAAACAAACTTGAGGAGCTGATTTTGTAAGAATGGCCAAATTTGAATTTAATAAAAATAAAACAAATTAAAAACCCACACACATCAGTGTGTGTGCGTGTGTGAGGCGACCAGGAGAGGGAAGAACACCCCAAACCCTTGTTTCATCAAATTGATCAAATTGAAGGCTGAATTGGGCTTGTATTTACTGCATGAATCAAGAATCTTAATCACCTACACTCGTCTAACACTAGGTAAGTTACAATTTCAGTTTTTGTGATGTTTGATTCTTGGGTGAAATTTGATTAATAGAAGTTCTTGAATAATTGGGTGATGTTATGATTCCAGAATTTGTGCATAAAGTGTAGGATTATAAACCCTAACTGAAATCATGTGAATTGATTGGTAAATCTTGTGTTACGGTTGTCTTGTGTCACATATTGAAGTGGGTTTTCATCTAGAATGAAAAGCCCCAAGATTTTGTATGAACTATGCGAAATATTAACCTAGGTTTATTGAACTAGCATGATAATATGGAGGTAATGAGTAATCAAGATTGAATAAGATGAAATTCTTGGATTTACCAAGGTTTAAATGAATAAAAATGGCTAATTAAAAGGTATGCACATAAGTTGCTTGACAAAACGCCTAAGAGATGATTGATAGACATTAATTGTGGTGTTTGTCTAAATAAGCAAGCTTTAGTTATGAGCCGAAGGGTTCTAATGATAATTGGCTTGTGCATTTAGGCAACACGGTTGAGGCGTCGGGAAGTCAAGCCGGTGCGGACACTCATTTGAAGGGAAAGCTTTAAGGTACGTGGCTAAACCCTTCGTTAATATGGTTATTTAGTCTTTTGCTATTGTTAATAGTTGGTACGTTAGTATATGAGATTTTGTGGTTAAGTTTGCTTAAATGATGAACTTCATAAGAGCAAACTAAACGGGTCAATAAGAGAAGGTACAAACCGGGTAACGGGAGTACCTTATACGTAGATCTTAAACCCGGGTGACGGGTAGTGATAATCAAACACGCAAACCGGTAATGGGAGCGTGAGTGCTGAAAATAAGGAACCCGTGAATGGGTCTTCCTAGTTTAAAGTAATATTCCGTTCGTGTGGTTTTGAGTAAAATGGGACAAACGGGCCAAAACATCAAAACAACAAAGTATTTGCAGCAGATTGAGTTTCAGGCGGGCCGCGTAAGCTTGGCCTGGAATTACACGGGGCGCATGAAAGCTACCGTAAGTTACAGTAGCTACCGTAACTTACGGTAGCGATTAAATTGTTACGGTAGTTTTCTACTGCCTTACGACAGACCAGTATTGCCCAGTGGCTACCGTAGCTTACGGTGGCTACCGTAAGCTACGGTAGTGCCCAGTTACTTTTGTTAAATTTTGCCTATCTTGGTTAATTGAATCCATTTTTGAGTGTAGTTTCGATTATGCTAATTTCTATGGACTCTAATACTAATGTTTGTCAAATTTCCAGCTTTTAGGTAAGGCAAGTACGTGGATGATGATCAAGTCAATGCTCACTACCGAACACATTCAAGATCTAGTCCCGTAACTTTTGTTATTATTATTAGTTATTAGTAAAACTTGTGTAAATGAAGGAATACTTATGTATCCAAATGTTGCTTTTAGACGATTGTTAAACTCGTAAGTACTAAACTATCGATATCGTAAATGTTTTGACTTAACGTTTATAAAGCTTAGTTCTATATTAGGGGTAAAAACTTATATTATAAGAATGAGTGTTACAAGTTGGTAATCAGAGCTAAGGTTAAAGACAAATGTGTTCGGTTCAAGGCTTGATCAACATCCGGTAAGAATTTATTTGAAGCAAATTTTAAATTAAAAGGTTAAAAGGGATAGTGATTTATTATGTATGGGAGGAGCATAGTAATATACTCGAACCCGGGAAGTACACTTAGCATAAATGGTTAAGGCAAAGTTGTGTACTTAGCCGAATAGTGAGTATGAATTCTCATGTAAAGGCATGAGAGTGATTGAACGAATTATTTATCAAATTATTTTAGAGGGTGTTTTTTGAACGAACGCATTGTGATATAAGCGACTTCGTGGCTTATGGAACTGGCCAACTTAGAGGCCAAGCTAAGGATTGGTGGGACAACCTTAGAAATGAAAGGGGTGTTGAAGCAACAAGGGTGATGACTTGGGAAGATTTTAAAACGCCATTTCTCAAACATCATAGCCCCAAGGCGGTAATCAATAAGATAAAAGAAGAATTTATGAAAATGAGGCAAAAATGTGAAACCGTCGATAAAATCACGGGGACGTTTATGGATAAACTCAAGTTTTGTGACGAGTTGGTCAAGACCGAAGAACAGAAAATTTACTACTATCACAATATGCTTAGAGCCGAATATAGGGAGTTTATGACTCCCTCACATTACGAAAGCCTCACCGACATAATCAATGCGGCGCGTGAGCGCGAGATTGAATTGAAAAGGCAAGTTGAAAGAGGCGAGAGAAGAACCTTGGATGAAAACCCAAGTCCCACAAAGAAGTCGAAGGTGGCTGAATCTTCAAAGAAGGGAAATGCGAAAGGAGGTTCCCCGAGTTGTAAGATATGTGAACGCGCTCATAAAGGCGAATGTTATTTTAAGAACAAACCTTGTGTTGCGTGTGGTAAAACATGGCATGGGGTTTCAAACTGCCCAGACAAAGTGACGGTGTGCTATAAGTGTTATCAGCCGGGTCATAAAAAGTCAGAATGTCTGGAACTAACGGGAATGAAAGAGGGTGCTGACTCCAAGAATGAAACCCTAAAGTCTAAGGCAAGGTCGTTCCAAATCACGGCTGTTGAAGCAAAGATGGAACCTGATGTGGTTACAGGTATATTTACTGTAAATTCTATCCTTGCACGTGTTTTATTTGATACAGGTGCGAATAAGTCTTTTGTTTCACATAGATTCATTCAAAACCCTTTGTTTACATTAACCTATGCCAATGGAAGTAGAAGTAGGTAATAACAAAAGTTTTATTGTTTGTGATGTATGTCAAGAATGCAAATTGAATATCGATGTCGAGGAATACTCCATTGATTTAATACCCATGTCCATGGGTGAATTTCAAGTGGTAGTTGCAATGGACTGGCTGTCTCGCTACCACGCTAAGGTGATATGCTTACGTAAGGAGATACATTTAACGTCTCCAAGCGGGAAACGTGTCATCATCTATGGGGAAAAGGCTTGTAATCCCATGGTGTGCTCGATGATAGAAGCCCGCAAATTTATACTACACGGATGTAAGGCATATTTGACTTACGTACGTGATGTAGAGAAAGAAATGTCAAGGATTGAAGACGTACCAGTGGTGCGTGAATTTGAAGATGTTTTTCCCGAGGATCTTCCGGGAATGCCGCCAGAGCGTGAAGTAGAATTCGGGATTGAACTGATTCCGGGTGCAAAACCAGTAGCTAAAGCGCCATATAGACTGGCACCGTCGGAATTGCAAGAATTAATGTCCCAATTACAAGATTTACTTGATAAGGGATTCATCCGGCCTAGTGTATCTCCTTGGGGAGCGCCAGTACTATTTGTAAAGAAGAAGGACGGGAGCATGCGGATGTGTATCGATTATCGGGAATTAAATAAACTCACGGTAAAGAATCGATACCCGCTCTCGAGGATCGACGACCTGTTCGATCAATTACAAGGCGCTAGCTGGTTTTCAAAAATCGATTTGAGATCGGGTTACCACCAATTGAGGGTAAAGGAGGATGATGTACCAAAGACGGCGTTCCGTACGAGATATGGACATTACGAATTCCTCGTGAAGTCCTTCGGATTAACGAATGCACCTGCGGCTTTCATGGATCTCATGAACCGGGTTTGCAAGCCGATGCTTGATAGGTCGGTGATAGTCTTTATCGACGACATCCTCGTTTACTCAAGAAACGAGGCGGATCATGCTAGCCATTTACGGGAAATGTTAAAGATACTAAGGCGGGAAAGATTATATGCTAAATTTTTGAAACGCGCCTTCTGGTTACGAGAGGTGCAATTCTTAGGACACACCATAAGTGCCGAAGGAATATTGGTGGATCCATCAAAGGTGGAAGCAGTGTCAAAATGGAACCCTCCAAAGAATCCATCCGAAATCAGAAGTTTCTTGGGGTTGGCAGGTTACTATCGGAGATTCATTCAGGATTTATCCAAGTTTGCATCGCCTTTGACCAAATTGACCCACAAGAATGAGAAGTTCGTCTGGGAAGATGATCAGGAAAAGGCATTTCAGACACTAAAGGAAAAGTTAACCTGTGCACCGGTGTTGACTTTACCAGATGGTACGAATGACATGGTACTGTATTGGGATGCATCGCACTTAGGCCTTGGGTGCGTGCTAATGCAAAAGGGAAGGGTAATTGCATATACCTCAAGACAACTTAAGCTGCACGAAACAAAATACCTGACTCATGATCTCGAGCTGGCAGCCGTAGTATTCGCCTTAAAGATCTGGAGGCATTACTTATATGGCGTGAAATGTACTATTTTCACTGACCATAAAAGTTTAAAATACTTCTTCGATCAGAAGGAGTTAAATATGAGGCAGAGGCACTGGTTGGAAGTAGTGAAGGATTATAACTGCGAAATCCACTATCACCCCGGGAAGGCTAATGTAGTGGCGGATGCCCTTAGCCGAAAAGAAGAATACATTCCTATTCGAGTACGGTCTATGCAATTGGTAGTAACTTTAGGCTTGCTTGAACGAATTCGAGAAGCCCAGATCGAAGGAGTGAGGGAAGAGAATTGGAAGAAAGAGCGAATAAAAGGGGTGATAAAAGATCTTGTGGAAGGAAGTAATGGGATGAAATACCGGTATGGTAGGATTTGGGTCCCAAACACATGTGATGTTAAGGATCTCCTACTTGACGAGGCTCACAAGTCTCGCTACTCGATCCATCCTGGAGCGACCAAGATGTATAACGATTTGAAGCAAAACTACTGGTGGCTGGGGATGAAAAGAGATGTGGTTAAATATGTGGAGAAATGCATGACTTGTTTACAAGTCAAAGTGGAACATCAAAGGCCATACGACAAACTTCAACCTTTGGATATTCCGGTTTGGAAATGGGAACATATTACTATGGACCTGTTGACTAAACTGCCAAGGACGACACGGGGATTTGATGCCATTTGGGTAGTTGTAGATAGACTAACCAAAAGCGCCCATTTCATCCCTATCCGAGAAACCTACACTTCTGGAAAGATGTCAGAGGTGTACGTGAACGAGATTGTAGCACACCATGGAGTGCCGGTAACTATAGTGTCCGAGAGGGACACTCGGTTTACCTCAAATTTCTGGCGCGACTTTCAAAATCAAATGGGTACCAAGTTGTTGATTAGTACCGCATACCACCCTCAGACTGACGGGCAAAGCGAGCGAACGATACAAATATTAGAAGATATGCTTCGGGCTTGTATAATAGATTTTGGCGGCAGCTGGGATGTGTATCTACTGTTAGTTGAATTTTCATATAACAATAGCTACCATTCAAGTATTGGTAGGGCCCCGTATGAAATGCTTTACAGAAGAAAATGCCGGACACCGATATGCTGGGAAGAAGTAGGCCCTCGAGAACTCGCTCATAAGGATGTAATACGAGTTACGAACGAGAAAATCGACATGATCTGAGTCCATTTGAAGGCCGCTCAAGATCGACAAAAATCATATGCGGACAAAAGAAGAAGGCCAATTGAATTTCAAATTGGCGATAAGGTGATGCTTAAGGTATCCCCATGGAAGGGAATTATTCGATTTAGAAAACGGGGAAAGTTAAGCCAGAGATTTATAGGGCCTTTTAAAATCGTAGATCGGGTGGGTAAAGTGGCTTACCGATTGGAGTTACCAGCAGAACTGAGCGGTATACATAGCACGTTTCACGTCTCACACCTACGGAAATGCTTAGCGGATGATACGGCTTATGTTCCTCTCGATGATATAGAGGTTGATAACAAACTCAACTATATAGCAAAGCCTATCACAATCCTAGACCGTAAGGTTAAGAGTTTAAGGAACAAAGAATTCGACCAAGTGAAGGTCAAATGGGAACACCGTAAAGGATCAGACACCGCTTGGGAGTCTGAAGAGGAAATGAGACGACTCTACCCTTCACTTTTCGGTACGTGTATGCATTGTAAATTTTTATACGTAAAGTGGTTTCGGGGACGAAACCCTCTTTAAGGGGGGTGGACTTGTAACAAAAAAAAATAATTAACAAGTTAAAAACACCATATCTTAAAATATAAATGAAAGGTGTTAGTTAAATTTACATTAGTTGAACAAAACAAACTTGAGGGGCTGATTTTGTAAGAATGGCCAAACTTGAATTTAATAAAAATAAAACAAATTAAAAACCCACACACATTAGTGTGTGTGCGTGTGGGAGGCGACCCGGAGAGGGAAGAACACCCCAAACCCTTGTTTCATCAAATTGATCAAATTGAAGGGTGATGGGCTTGTAATTACTGCATGAATCAAGAATCTTAATCACCTACACTCGTCTAACACTAGGTAAGTTACAATTTCAGTTTTGGTGATGTTTTATTCTTGGGTGAAATTTGATTAATAGAAGTTCTTGAAAATTGGGTGATGTTATGATTCCAGAAAATGTGCATAAAGTGTAGGATTATAAACCCTAACTGAAATCATGTGAATTGATTGGTAAATCTTGTGTAAGGGTTGTCTTGTGTCATATATTGAAGTGGGTTTTCATCTAGAATGAAAAGCCCCAAGATTTTGTATGAACTATGCGAAATATTAACCTAGGTTTATTGACTAGCATGATAATATAGAGGTAATGAATAATCAAGTTTGAATAAGATGAAATTCTTGGATTTACCAAGGTTTAAATGAACAAAAATGGCTAATTAAAAGGTATGCACATAAGGTGCTTGAAAAAACGCCTAAGAGATGATTGATAGACATTAATTGTGGTGTTTGGCTAAATAAGCAAGCTTTAGTTATGAGCCGAAGGGTTCTAATGATAATTGGCTTGTGCATTTAGGCAACACGGTTGAGGCGTCGGGAAGTCAAGCCAGTGCAGACACTCGTTTGAAGGGAAAGCTTTAAGGTACGTGGCTAAACGCTTTGTTAATATGGTTATTTAGTCTTTTGCTATTGTTAATAGTTGGTACGTTAGTATATGATATTTTGTGGTTAAGTTTGCTTAAATGATGAACTTCATAAGAGCAAACTAAACGGGTCAATAAGTGAAGGTATAAACCGGGTAACGGGAGTACCTTATACGTAGATCTTAAACCTGGGTGACGGGTAGTGATAATCAAACACGCAAACCGGTAATGGGAGCGTGAGTCCTGAAAATAAGGAACCCGTGAATGGGTCTTCCTAGTATGAAGTAATATTTCGTCCGTGTGGTTTCGAGTAAAATGGGACAAAGGGGCCAAAACAGCAAAACAACAAAGTATTTGCAGCAGATTGAGTTTCAGGCGGGCGGCGTAAGCTTGACCTGGAATTACACGGGGCGCAAGAAAGCTACCGTAAGTTACGGCAGCTACCGTAACTTACGGTAGCGAATAAATTGTTACGGTAGTTTTCTACTGCCTTACGGCAGACCAGTATTGCCCAGTGGCTACCGTAGCTTACGGTGGCTACCGTAAGCTACGGTAGTGCCCAGTTACTTTTGTTGAATTTTGCCTATCTTGGTTAATTGAATCCGTTTTTGAGCATAGTTTTGATTATGCTAATTTCTAAGGACTCTAATACTAATGTTTATCAAATTTCCAGCTTTTAGGTAAGGCAAGTACGTGGATGATGATCAAGTCAATGCTCACTACCGAACACATTCAAGATCTAGTCCCGCAACTTTTGTTATTATTATTAGTTATTAGTAAAACTTATGTAAATGAAGGAATACTTATGTATCCAAATGTTGCTTTTAGACGATTGTTAAACTCGTAAGTACTAAACTATCGATATCGTAAATCTTTTGGCTTAACGTTTATAAAGCTTAGTTCTATATTAGGGGTAAAAACTTATATTATAAGAATGAGTGTTACATTGACCATCTGAACGCGTAGTTACGCAAATGACACGTTAAAGTAGCATAAACTACCTTAACGAGTCATAATGGGTCAAAAGAACTTAGGATTCATTCCAAACCAGAATGTAGGCTTTGTTAAACCATTTCATTTGAGTTCCAACACTCATTTGGTTTACAAGACCTCATTCTATCTGATTCCTTGATTTATGTCCCGTTACACTAACATAGTATCCAATACACTAGGAACCACTTCAACACTTGAACTCTTGATCCTTTGAGCTTTTTTATATCATTTGAATAAGACTTATACGCAATCCCAAGTGAGTACATAGTTCCCCTGTTTTATGTTTTGCAAATGTTTTAGGGTGATTCATATGTGTAACCGATTATTTTCAAATATATGGTATATATGTGTTTACTAAGTGCTTCTATGTGTATTCTTCTGATTATGCAAACACGACGATTATCCAAATCCTTATAAGATCTATCTATCTTCATAGATTGATTCTTCTAGGATATTTGAAGTACAGTTTTAGATCTACCTATCTTCATAGTGAGATTTTTAAGAAGTACGTTACAAGACGATGGTTATGGTTTATGTGTAGAGATTGTTAGTGATTTAGATAACAAAACTAGAGTAATACAATAAGGACATGGTGGATACGCCGCTGGTACTTCCAATATATAAGTGTTCTTATTGTATTACCCTTCGTAGCGTTATCCCGAATCACCATTAGGATTTAGGATGTTATGATTCAATGATTCAATGTGACGAAAAGAAATCCTTATGGCATCTATCTATCTTCATAGATTGATACTTGTAGGATGTTTAAAGTGCTAATATTAAAATCCTTGATTGGATTTAATTGTGTACTTTAATGCGTATTTGACAAGACTATGTGACGAAACCAAATCCTTATAGTATCTATCTATCTTCATAGATTGATTCTTGAAGGATGTTTAAAGTACTAATATTGAAGTCCTTGATTGGATTTAATTGTGTACTTTAATGGGTATATGACAAGACGATGTGACGAAAAACCAGATCTCTGTAGTATCTATCTATCTTCATAGCTAGACACTCATGGGATGTTTAAAGTAAAATTGATGTCCTTGTTTGGATTCATTGTGTACTTTAATGCATGTTTACAAGTTGACGATTTATGTGTTTATATAGTTAGTTGTGATTTAGATAACGAAACGAGTATAATAAAATAAGAACATGGTGGATATGCCGCTGGTACTTCCTATATATAAGTGTTCTTATTTTATTACTCTTGTAGCGTAATCCGAATCACATTAGGATTTATGTGTTCAATTGATTCAATGTTCAAGTATCCAAATCCTTGTAAAATCTTCCATATCTTCATATGTTAGATTCTTAGAAGGATATCCAAAGTATTATTATAAATCATTGACTTGATTTTAGTAATACTCACACAAGTTATGACTGATTTCAATATTGTTATTATTAATCCTTGATTGGATTGTTGGACTCTGTATGCCCAAGACACATATTAAATTGATGTGGCTAGTACGTTATGATCCAAGTCGAGTCATACCCAAATAAAAAGTAGACAAACACTTAAAATATTTAGAAATTGGTTTTCTAAATAATTGCACTTGACAAACTAATAAATTATATGGATAATTTATTTTGAGAGAGTATTTTAGTTTGTTATTTAATTGGTTAAATAACAGCATAAGTCTTATAACATATGATGTTATATTTTATAAGGGGATGGTTCAAATGAAAACCACTTTTATTGTGAAAACTCGAAAACTAACTAAAAAAAGCTTAAAAAACACAAAAAAATTTTTTTTTCAATTTTTTTTTATAAAAATCGTTAGTTTTTATATATGAAAAAAACTTTTTTTCAAAAAAAAAAAAAAAAATTTGTATTACACATGTGTAGTACACATACACATGTGCACTACACAATTTTTTTTTTTTGAAAATTTTTTTTATATATAAAAACCTGCGAAAAATTGATTTGCAAAAAAAAAAAAAAATTTGGTATGTTTTTTTGGCTTTTTTAATTAGTTTTCGAGTTTTCACAATAACTAGTGGTTTTCATTTGAACCTTCCCCTATTTTATAAAAGTTATAAAATATATATATGTAAGACTTATATTATTTAAAAGAAAAATTGGATTTTTTTTAAAAATAAAAGTCTAGGCCGCCACCCCCCCATGGGGTCTTCCCAAAAATGTTTGGTCCAATAAGGTTTCATGCATTTGCATGTGCCTTGATTGGGTGGTCTTCCCAAGCATTTAAAATCCAATATGAATTCATGCATCTTGCATGTGTAGAGGGATTTTGATTGGGTACAAAGGGAGGCTACATTCTCTCATATTTACATATAATTTTGTATGACAAAATAGATGTAGAGAACTTGTAGAGAACTTGAAAAAAACTTGAAAAAATGCTCTACAATTTTCGGCCATAGTAGGCTATCCAAGAAGAGTTTCAAGTTTGTAAAAATCAAGTGCAAGAACTCTTATTACTCCTCTACAATTTTCGGCCATGGTATGGTTAATCAAGAGGGGATTTGTAGAGAGTTCTTAAGTGTAGAAATCCTAGCTAAACTAAGGTGTTTGTTGGAAGGCTTGGGGTATACAAGCTTGAGGTCTTCTACACTTGAAGGCAACTGTTCAAGAAGCATCATCATCTTCATATCCTTTACTCCTTGCAAGGTAGTATTCTAAACACTCTATTGTTGTGTTTTATTTTGATAGCATGCATATTCGTATATGGATCCGGGTATTGGGTTACACATATAAAATGAGTTTTATAACTTGAAATCAACATGTTTTAAATAATATTTTCCGCTGTGTTTTTATTTTATAAGGATAAATTACTTTGATAAACATGACAAAAACCCAACAGTGGTATCAGAACCGCTTATATGAGTGCATGCTTCAAAGGATATGAAATTTTCGGGTTTCGGGTTTGGGTAAAACCCTATGGCCGAAATTTTCACCATGGTTATCCCTTTGTTTTTCAAGATTATATTCTTACATGCATAAATGAACCTTGAAAAATTATTTCATTTGGATGATTATTTTGTTTGGACAAAAACCCACATTTTTTTGGTTTTTTATTCTTGACCGAAAAAATTGTAGGTTGTAAAAGGGAACCATTTTGCTACTTGAATTTTATATATTTGGATATATATATATTTTTGGTGTTCATAACCTAGCCATGACCTTGTGTGAATATGTTGAATGATTGTGTTTGTGATTTGTATTTAATTATTTCAAAGGGTTGTAATAATAATTATTTTTGTTCTTCCATGTGTAAAAATATGTAATTTATTTATTTTCATTTGGTATGTAAAATAAATAGATTAGGTGCATTTTATTTTACTAGAAAAATGTATTAGGATATTTTTTTGTAAAAGAAGATGCACACAAAAATGCGGTTTTGGTTTTGGCCAATTTCGGGCCTAAAGGACTTCATAGTTCTTAACGGGATTTTAGCCCAATAATCAAAACACATTTACGGAGCCCAAAGGAGTTTGGAGCTGAATTAAAGTACATTTTGGAAGCTCAAAGAAAGTGGAGAAATCACAACACAAAAGGGAGACTTGAAGCATTTGGATGCGGGATCAAGTGGGAGTTCAACGACACATCGCTTGTGTCATTTTTCAACCCTTAGGAATGACCTTTTGGCACACTTGTTTCGGCTAACAAGTGTTGTCAAAATAGTTGGCTATGGTTATGCACCTATTGATATATGTGTTATGCTTGTGTGGTTGCTTATTTTATTGTTTGGATGATATTTGGATATGCATGCTTAACAAACTAATAATCAACAACAAGCTTAAAATTGGTTCTTTAAAGATCATTAAAATTGGTTAATAAAAGGTTATTAAAAATTAATGATTTTTATAATAAAATGGGTTTTATTAAAAAGAACCTTGAAAATTTATTTTCACAAAAGTACCAAGGATTTGAATGCATGCAAATGTATGGTACATAAAGTTTTCTAAACTAGAATTTTGAAAACTCAAAATCCCTTTTATAAAACAAGTCAAACACCATCCTTTTATACAACACTCGAATCACTTGGGAACTCTTTTGTGGGATAAAGGTCACCTAACCACATTTGAGGGAACTTGTATATTCGAGGTGGGTTTACCATGTTTGTGGGATAAAGGTCACCTAACCACTTATGTGAATAAACTCACACGTGTGTGTAAGTCGGACGACTTGATTTGGAAACCATGAACTTAGGGTCACCGAAGCATGGGGAACAAAGGTGTTGATGGGATTAAACATGCCAACTAAACATAAAGATGTTTAACCGATCCCATATGGCTAGAAGTTGCAAAGAGTTGCAATTGTCAAACGTTGACTACCTTGTTAATTTAAATAGAGGGATAAATTGTGACAACCCTCACCAAACCAGGTATCCGTACGAATTAATTAATTAATATTTAATTAATGCTTAATTACTGTGCTTGCTTACAACTGTGGTTAAACTGCTTCTTGATTTCTGATACGTACATACTCATGCATCACATTTTATATTGTCACTCTATTATTTACACACAAACATCAGTGACAACCTTGATGCACAAAAGCACAGTGAGCACACTATACGGATAACCCAGTAAACATGCTGACATTGCTAGCACTAGACAGATATTGTCTCTAAGGCCAGTACGAGCCGGGAATAGATTACTACACTAGTAAAGAGTGTAGGGAGGTGAGGATTGTAGAACTGCGTCACTAGGTGATAGTTATAATGACCGGATGTGCCTAAAACATGTGTTAAATATAAAATTTTGCACTTTATACCCAAAATTCAGCATTTAACTTAACTAGTAAAGTGCAAAAACATGGAAAAATAATACTAGACACTTTCCAAAGTGTCGGGAATTCATTGTGTCACTAGAAAAATTATTAAAGACACTCTAAATGCTTAATTAGCACTTTAACGGATCAATATCCAACCGAACAACCGGACTTTACCCGGAACATAAAAATATTGTCAATGACATTGTTTATCCTTTTCTGAGCCAGTTAGGGTCCCCGAACACCCGTTATATCACATAACACACTATTACACTAAATTAGTTACTTAACTAAACAAACTAGATCACTTAACTATATGATTGAAATCCAACCATGTAACCCCCCCCCCCATCCGATCGGTACCCCATGTGGGGACACCCTACACCAATTTTTGATTATAATAATCCCAATGTTTAGTATCAAGGTAACATATTACATGGTGGTTAAAGCCCCAAACTAGTTTATAAGTAAACACTTGAGATTATAACTTTCATTTCACAAACCCAAACTCAAACTCACTCTCCTCTTTCTCTCTTGCTTGGTCTCGGCCGAAACCAACACCCACCATCATTCAAGTTTGATCTAGCTAAACCACTTACATACAAAGGTGCAAGGTGACATACGAGGAGGCTCGGTGCTTACGGAATCACAAGGACCTCTCTACATCGCTTTTATCCACCTAGTTTTCGCTTTGATTCTTCCCTAGCCTTGAGCTAGTTGTAAGTGCTTCTAAACACTTCATTGTTCATGTTTAAAGTGGTTAATAAGAAGTTTAACGGTTAAAAATCATGAACACTAAAGATCAAAACTAAAAGTCTTGTAAGAATGATAAACTAGTTGGTTAAAAAGAAAATAATGGTGTAAAACTTGTGAATCTTGTTTAGTTATGGTTATTTTATGTTGTTGGTTGCTAGAAGTGGAACGAATCGTCATCTAACCACGCTAGATCATGTTCATGGAACATGAACTAGCAATATGTTAAGTGTAGAAGATACAAGATGACAAACCCTTCCATACATAACCATGAACTTGTGTAAAAATAGTTTTTCTTGTAAAATGGAGTTCTAAACTAGTAGATCTAAAGATCTACAAATGGTATTTTCGAAGAATCAAGCAAAATATACAAGTCTTATTTTAACGCCGGATCTTTCATAAACTAAAAGTGTTTTTTTTTGTGTGAACAAACAAGTTTGTAAACACTTGTGTAACAAAAGGGTTTAACAAAGAAATATTTCCGTAATTTTTGACTAGAAGTTGTGAGATTACATCTTCTTTAAAAATAAAGTTTTTCAGGAAACCGATTCATTTTTTAAAGATAGAAAGATCTACTAAAAATGTTAGAACGTTACTACATACTTTTACACAACTTATAAGTTCATGTGTTTGCGATTTATGTTTATTTTGACTAGTTTGACGATTGAACATTGAATATTGATGATTGGAAAATTGTTGATTAAATTTTGAAAAGAAAATGATACGCTAGCAAGCGTGGCCACCTCCAGTTACAGAGGAAACTCTGGCGAAATTTTTCCAGAAATATAACACTTGGAAAATATTTTTGCAACAAGTGTTATGAATATATTTTTAACTTGTTTTTCCAAACAAACTTCGCCATGATTTTTATTACAAAATTACCAAGTGTCGGAGGTGGATTTTCGTAAATGAAACTTGTTAAATATATATTGAGAATATATATTTCATAGTAAAACGCTTGTGTGATTTTGTGATTATTTTGTGAACTATACATATATTATTTTTAGAGTAAAAATAATATAACTCGTATACACTAAAAAGTAACGACTCCAAAATAATACCAACGCCTTCACAAATAAATGTCTAAGTTACACCGGTATTATTATTACCACCCGAACTGTAAATGTGACTTATGTATTTTCGGAAAAATACTCTTGAAAGCGCATTTTGATAAAAGTATTATTTTGGAAAATTGTATGGAATAAAATATAATATTTTTGGGAAAAATATGTATATTTTGGAGATAGAATATTTTAGACAAATGAATTAAGATATACTTTATTAAGTGAGACTTAATAATATATTTTTGGAATTACGAAAACGCACATGTATTAAAACCCCCATCATTGGGAAGGAATATAATTATTAAATAATTAAGAAGTGTAAATACGAAATAGTTGCCTAACTATTTCCCAAAAATGTTAAACCTTAAGCCAAGGCACGGCCGTCCGTCTAATAGAAGTTAGTACGTGTAGGTCGTCGTGCAGCAGGTTATTTTGGGACGGACTATTTCGAGACGCACTTCAGTGAGTTCATGTCCCCCCTTTTCTCTTAACTGTTTTCAGTTTTATACTTCGGGGGTGAAATACATGTTACTATGATTACAAATACTTTTTACATGGTATGGTTAGCGTAAGGAGGGTTACTACTTAGATCATGTGAGTGAGTAGGCGGGAACTGGAGGCCATTAATCCTCATTGTAGGACCGAGGGTCTTTAGCGATAGATCTATCTGGGTGTAGCGAGCCCAGCCCCAGGCCCAACAAGAACGGACCTCGGGGTGACTTGGTACCCGACGTAAAAATCTGCTAGGTTTGAGTCTTCCTACTGCACTTCACACATATCAATGGCCTTGCAAACCATTGGTGATCTCTTTATTTCCTTATTTGCTACATACCAGGGATTTATACTTACAAAGGTTTTACATATTCACTATACATGAACTCGCTCAACATTTTTGTTGACTTTTCCAACTTACATGTATTTCAGGGAATTAGGGATCTGGCGAGGTATGTTATGTTTTCAAGCTGCGTAAGAAGTGCGATGTCATCCAAGTTTGGGAGTTGTGGCTTTTACCTGGACGAGTCACAAGTCTTGAGCTGTGTTTGTTTCATGTCCGTGGTTGTGTCTTTTGAACAATGTTTTTAGTTTGTTATGTTGCATTTTCGTTGCATGTGTCAACATTTGAAAACAATGTTGTGGTATTTTGTTTTTAAAACATGAAGTAATGGATGATCATCGTGGTTTTAAATTCATATAGCTTTGATGTGATTAAGCTATGGTATTAAGAAGTCACACCAAATAAACCCACGCTTCCGCAAAGCCAGGGTGTGACAGCTTGGTATCAGAGCCAGGTTCATAGCGAACTAGGATTCCTTCTCGAGTCTAGACTATGATCACTAGGGCTCTCACGAAAACATTTTTACATTGCATACATTACATCCAGATCCCAGGTACAAAACATTTTTATAAACAAAAGTTGAGCATATTTTTTTTTAAGTTTTGGTTGGTCGGGAGACCAGGGATTCAGCCGGGTGGCTGGGGAGATTCAGCCGGGTGGCTGGGGAGGTTCTGGTCGGGGGACCAGGGAGTCAGTCTGAGAGGCTGGGAGGATAGTCTAGTGGGACTAGGAGGTTAAGTCTGAGAGGCTGGGAGGATAGTCTAGTGGGACTAGGAGGTTCAGTCTGAGAGGCTGGGAGGATAGTCTAGTCAGACTAGGAGATTCACTCTGAGAGGCTGGGAGGATAGTCTAGTGGGACTAGGAAGTTCAGTCTGAGAGGCTGGGAGGTTAGACTAGTGGGACTAGGAGAATTACTTGATTGCTTATCGGTGACTAACATGTTTATTTGATATTATGATTGATTGTTTGTGCATATGTGTGTTTGTGTTACAGACATCATGCCTTCTTCATCAGACACTGGAGTTTCCGACACTCTGGACCCTATGGCGATAGTATCAGATGACATACTTTCATCGGAGCACGAGGTGTACACTTCCGATACTACCAGCACAGATGATGATGACTTCCAGCCCTTTGCGCTGCCTGACGTCGTAGCCGAGCCTGCTGATGGCCATCTCGCTGGGGATTTACCACTCGTGGTGATCCTTGCTCCTGTACCCCTTGCCGCTTATCCCGTTGTTGATATGCCACTTGTTGATGTTTCAGACGACGACGTCGATTTATTTGAGGAGGACCCACTTGAGGATGACCTTGAGGGCGAGGCCCCTATTGCTGCTGATGATATTCTACTCATTGCTGACGCCCCTGCAGGAGAGGCTCCTGTTCATTCACCTGTCCCAGACTCATTTGAGTCTGTGGCGTCCGCATCTTTGCATACACAGGGAGTGCAGCACCACTCACACGACGCCGACCCTGATATGGCGTCATCAGCTGCACCTACACATGACTTTGAGTTTGATCATGATATTGAGGATGATCCTGTTTTTCCACCTGGTTTTGATCCAGACCATGAAATTGAGTTCATACACTTAGACCAGCCCCTGGAGGATCCTGTAGCCCCTGTCGATCCCTTGTTTGCTGATCCAGCTGATTTCGAGATGGAGTTTGTTGATCCGGAGCCGGCTGTGGCCCCTGAGCCAGTTGTCGCTCCTAACCCGGCATTTGAGCATGACCCTGTTCATGCCAATGCACCTGCTGTTGCTCCTTTTGTTGATGATATACCTGTTGATGATCATCCCGTGGTTGCTCCACTATTGGAGGATGATCATGCTATTGATGTTCTTATCGATGCTCATGTTGATGTTCCACATTTGTTAGAGGATCCTGTTGTTGCACCACTTCCTGATCCAGTGCCGGTGATGTTCGACCGTGCACCTTTCGTGACCCATATTGATCCACGATACGCGCACACCCGCAATGGGTGGATAGACGATGATGATGATTACCCACCTTTCGTGATACCAGTTACACCACCTGTGGCACCCGTTTCAGCCCCTGTTTCAGCTCCCATTGATGTTCCTTTGCTTCCCACACATATCACAGATACTCACCGCACAGATCTCCCGATCACTTATCTCCAGGACATTCCTCCACCACGTCCTGGGGAGGGTTCGTCACGTCATCCGTTTGGTCATACACCTTTTGTGTCAGGGGGAGGCCAGTTTGTGCCTCGGATTTCTCATCCCACTCTTGTCCCCACTGTTGCACCATTTACTGTACCATCCTTCGCTCCATCTAGTGAGCCTTTCCTCTGGACCACGCCCCCCATTATGCCACCGACGGATCCGTATCACCCATACCACGTGGGGTATTCTACGGAGGATGTTCTCACATCTTTTATGATACAGCAGGAGGCGCTGACCCGTCGCGTACAGGAGCTAGAGAGAGCTCAACGACTCCCGTGCCAGTGCCAGACCCCACCTGCAGTATCACACCCTCCTCGACCACTTTAACCTGATTCTGCCGCTCGTTTTTGGACTCCCGAGCAGCAGATAGCATACTTATTGCGCTCTCATCGCTCTATGGAGGAGGACTGGCTTCATATGCGACGTTTACTCTTTTCTCGTTTTCCCCCTCCTCCACCGCCATCAGCATAGGCCTTTTTGTACGACACGGGTAGACTTTTGGTGAGACGACCGCGATTGTGCAGACTACACAACTTTTTGGAGACCGCATTTTGGACGATTATGACTTTTGATGTTTTGTATATTTGTTGTTGTTGTCTCTGACTAGATAGTTTGGACTAGGGCGATGTGGCCCTTAGTCACTGATGATGTATGATACAGTTATGTACTTGTAAACCTTACATTGTGGTCTTGATTTATGATAGCGCAATCGCAGTATTCTCATTATATGTTGGGTTGATTATTGATTGTTTATGTTCTATAACATGAGATGTTATGTGGTTGATTTATTTATAACATGAGATGTTATGTGTTGATATTGTTGAATACATACGTACACTTTACTTACTATGACCTGACCTACGTGAATCATCTTTTAGAAGATGCCACCAAGACGCCAAATGCGTATGCCTGCCAACGAGGCAGAACTTCAAGGAATCATTGCTGCCGCCATTGCGCAGTATGCAGCCTCACAAGGAGGAACCAGCGGAAGCAATTCGAACAATAACGGCAATAACAATCCACCACATGGGTGCACTTACAAGCAGTTCCTAGACTGCAAGCCTGTGAACTTTGACAGCACCGGAGGTGCTGTTGCTTTTCTAAGATGGGCCGAAAAGACGGAGTCTGTTCTCTGAATGAGCAAGTGCGCTCTAGACCAACAAGTGACTTACATTTCTGGGCTATTTTTGGACGGAGCCCTGTCCTGGTGGAACTTACAAGTGCAAACTCTTGGTGAAGACGCTGCTTACGTATTGACCTGGGCTGAGTTAAAAGAGTTGATGCGAAAGAAGTATTGTTCTCGTGCTGAGATACAAAGGTTGGAGACTGAGTTCTGGCATTTAAGGATAGACGGTCCCAAGATCGCAGAGTACGTCCAAAGATTTCATGATTTATCCCACGTTGTGCCGTACATGGTCACACCAGAGTTTAAGCGGATTGAAAGGTTTATCTGGAGTTTTGCTCCACAGATCATGAGTATGGTCACTACTTCCAAGTCTGCAACCATCACAGAGGCTATCGATCTGAGCGTGTCTCTTACTGAGGAAGCCATCCGCCTGAACAAGTTTTCGAATGTTGAGCCAAAGAAGAGAGAGACTCACGTAGAGTCGTCTGGTGAGAATAAGAGGAAATTCTCGAACTTCAAGCAGGGAACTAGCAATGTTGGTAAGAAAGGAGAATCAAGCGCACCGGTCCAAGCTGCAACCGGTGTTGGAAAGAAGGGGAAAGGATATATGGGTACGCATCCCAAGTGTAACACCTGCCAGCGTCATCATTCTGGCCAATGTGGGCCAAAAGTATGTGAAGCTTGTGGAAAAGTTGGCCACCTGAAGGATAACTGCTGGGCTAGTGCAGGCCGGGGAGGCCAAGGAGGTTTTGGTAACCGAAACAATAATCGAGGTGGCAATGGAAATCGTGTACAAGGGAATAATGGAGGTAATGGAAATCGAGGGATCAATGCAAATCAAGCTGGGGACGCGAATCGAAATCAAAACAACAATCAAGCGGGGAACGGAGGAGGAAATGGTAAAAAATTGGGTTGTTTTAACTGCGGTGACATTGGGCATTTTAAGAGGGACTGCCCAGGATTGAATCAAGCCCGCGGAAGAGTGTTTAACATTGAGGCGAGGGAAGCGCGCCAGGATCCCAATGTTGTTACTGGTACGTTCCCTATAAACCACCGCTTTGCATCCGTTTTGTTTGATACTGGTGCGGATTATAGTTTCGTGTCATTAGAATTTAAGAATATACTTGGGTTGACGCCTAGTAAGTTAGACGTTCCGTACTCCATCGAATTAGCAAATGGGAAACTAGTTGAGACCAGTGAAGTTGTCCGAGGATGTGTGATTGAACTTGGAGGGCACGAGTTTACGCTAGACTTACTACCTGTCGAGTTGGGAAGCTTTGATGTGGTAGTGGGAATGGATTGGCTATCGAGTAATAAAGCCGAGATCATTTGCCATGTGAAGACCATCCGCATCCCACTGACGGATGAAGAAACGATCATAGTGCACGGAGAGAAGCATGATACGCCGCTGAGAATTATTAGCTGCCTGGAAGCTAGAAAGTATTTACGGAAGGGATGTGTTGCATTCTTAGCACACATCGTGGACAAGGAAGTTGCTGAACTAAAGATTGAAGACATTCTAGTCGTCAAGGAATATCCGGAGGCCTTTCCAGAAGACTTGCCAGGATTACCGCCTCAAAGGCAAGTCGAATTCCACATTGACTTGGTTCCAGGTGCCGCGCCTGTAGCCAAGGCACCCTACAGGCTTGCGCCATCAGAGATGCAGGAGTTGTCGACACAACTCCAGGAGCTATTGGATAAAGGATTCATCAGACCAAGCTTCTCACCTTGGGGAGCTCCAGTACTGTTCGTTAAGAAGAAAGACGGTAGTTTCCGTATGTGCATTGACTACCGGGAGTTGAACAAGTTGACGATCAAGAATAGATATCCTCTGCCAAGGTGATGTGGGGTAAAATACACATATTTGTCCCGTGTAAATTGTATAATATTTGTATAGTTTCTATTTATGTTTTTTTAGTATTAGTAGTATATTATATTATTTTGTGTTTTGGCAGATCCTGGTGCAAATGGAGCGAAAACTAGTAAAAAGGAAATGACCTGCCAGTTGGGCAAAGTAGAATGCCAGTGACCGGACTAAAATTGGCGCTATTTTCTTTGAGTGGGATACAAAAGTGCCAACATTATTTATTTGAGGAGTTAGAGAAGAAGTGGCTGCCATAATGTTCTAGGGGGAATAACAAAGGCTGCCATCATTATTATTGTTTTGTTAGAGCTGAGTTACACGAAAGCGGTAGCCAAACATGCGAGCCCAGCGGATCGGTTTTTTTTATAAGGGTTTTGGGCTTTTTAGCTAATATAAAATGCATGGGATAATAACAAAAGCCTGGTCCACCAATATATATTTTTTGGACGCATATGATATAGTGGGCGGCGACTATTTGTGATACGGAAATTATATATACACATCATCACAAAAAAATAAAAAAAAGGAGGAGACATCAGTGGAGCCAGACGAAAAAACTTGGAGGCTGCCATATACATCACGCAACATCAGACGGCAGAATATACGCACATCAGACGGACGATCATAAGCAGAAAAATTGAGAGGAATCATCGTTGAAGCGCGGGAACACTTGGAGTTGAAGATTTTCGGGTTCTACACTTCCGTTTATCTTTCGGTCTTCGTTTGTTTCTTGCTATTTAATGATGAATTCTGTTTCGATATTGTTTGTTGCTATGATTATTGACATGATATTCGGCTAAACTTTCCGTACTACCTAGGTTATGACAATAGCTTAATAAAGTTTGTTTCTTTATTCGATTTTTGTCGTGGTTGTGGATCTTTCTTGTACTGTAAAAGCTATGGGAATTTAACTTGGTGCGTATGTGTACTTGTGATTATTTTATTATTGTTTATTGCTTCGTTCGATTCTTGGTGACGGTCTTTATCACGGAATAGGGTCGAGCTAGGGTTCTTGATTTAGGTGACTATCTATATCACGTAATAGGTCATTAATCCTTTAGGGTGAAAATTGCATAAGTAACCTTAGAAGTAATATTCGGTAATATCATAAAATCAAGTGTGCTGCTAGACTCGTCGCGGAAAGGCTCGAGGATATTAATAGGTCTAGGTTTGGTTATAAGTCCTTAACATTCCATAGCCTATTAAACCAAGATTAAAACCCATTGTCGCTTTAGACGTTCGCGCTGCAAGGTAGAGCGTCTTATATAGGCACTTTCAAGAAACTAGAGGACGAAAAAGAAATCTAGAAAACCGGTAAGCGTAACAGCCTAGGTAGTGCCACAAGAATCGCCTTGAGAGTGTTTGAGTGGCTTAGTGGTGTCTTAATAGGTTTAGCATTTTAAGATCCCGGTTCCACACTACAAAATCATCGAATAGAGATCCATTCTGAGTTTAGCTTGCGTTTAACCTAGGTAGTCTTCATTCTCCACTGGTCAGAGTCTTCGATCAAGTTCGTGTTAGTTTTTTAGCTAATCTAGTTTCGTTAGTTGCATTCTTAGGATTTTTAGAAACCCCCCCCATCAATAAACATTTAGTTAAGTCGTGTCAGTTTGAGTCTAGATAGAGTCATTAGCGTAATCAGTAGAGTCTCTTGGGTTCGATACTCGGACTTCTTTAGGCTATACTTCATCGATCGGTACACTTGTCGTTCGTGTGATTTAGGGTTTAGAGAGTCTTAGTTTTATAAATTTAAAACTTAGAGAGTCTAGAATTAGGGTAAATTTAGTTGTATTTAGTTAACCCATTTTCAGCACATCACAAGGATTGATGACTTATTCGACCAACTACAAGGTTCAAGCTACTACTCGAAGATCGATTTGCGATCTGGTTACCATCAACTTAGGATACAGGAGGAAAGTATCCCAAAGACGGCTTTTAGAACTCGCTATGGACACTACGAGTTTCTGGTGATGCCGTTTGGGTTGACAAACGCGCCAGCTATTTTTATGGATTTGATGAATAGAGTTTGTAAGCCGTACTTGGACAAGTTTGTGATTGTGTTCATAGACGACATCTTGATTTATTCAAAGACGAAGAATGAACACGAACAGCATCTAAGAGCTATTTTGGAATTGCTGAAAAAGGAAAAGTTGTATGCCAAATTCTCAAAGTGCGAGTTTTGGCTACGCGAAGTCCAGTTTCTTGGACACGTGGTTAATGGAAATGGAATCCATGTTGATCCCACAAAGATCGAGGCGATAAAGAGCTGGGAGACTCCAAAGACGCCGACCGAGATTCGCCAGTTCTTAGGTTTGGCTGGCTACTATCGAAGATTTATTGAGGATTTTTCAAAGATCGCTCAACCATTGACCTTCCTCACACAGAAGGATAAGAAGTTTGATTGGGGAATCAAACAGGAAGAAGCATTCCAGTTACTGAAAGAAAAGCTTTGCAATGCGCCGATCTTAGCGCTACCAGAAGGAACTGATGATTTCGTGGTTTACTGTGACGCCTCGCGTCAAGGATTGGGTTGCATGCCGATGCAATGCCAGAAAGTTATAGCTTACGCTTCACGCCAATTAAAAGTTCATGAAAAGAACTATACCACGCATGATTTGGAACTAGGCGCAGTGGTATTTACGCTGAAAATCTTGAGACATTATTTGTATGGTACAAAGTGTACAATCTTTACGGATCATAAGAGTCTGCAGCACATATTCGACCAGAAAGAGCTTAATATGAGGCAAAGACGTTGGGTCGAATTATTGAACGATTACGACTGCGAGATCAAGTATCATCCAGGGAAAGCGAATGTGGTCGCTGATGCCCTGAGTCGAAAGGAGAGGATCAAGCCCATAAGGGTTAGGGCCCCAGACGGATCTCTCATTGCGCATTCGTGCCGCGCAGAGAGAAGCTTGGAAAGAAAGGAATATTGAAGAGGAATATCTCCGTGGGATGGAGAAGCATTTAGTGCCAAACAAGGAAGGAACGCTATGCTTCATGAAAAGGATTTGGGTTCCTCTGTTTGGTGGTTTGAGAAAGATTATTTTTGATGAAGCTCACAAATCACGGTACTCTATCCACCCAGGAGCGGATAAGATGTACCAGGACCTTAAGGATTATTATTGGTGGCCTAGGATGAAAGGCGATGTTGCTGTTTATGTTAGCAAGTGTTTAACGTGCGCCAAGGTAAAAGCTGAATACCAGAAGCCTTCAGGACTTCTGCAGCAACATGAGATTCCCAAGTGGAAATGGGAACAGATTTCAATGGACTTCATAACTAAGTTGCCAAGGACGCCCAGAGGCCATGATATGATTTGGGTGATAGTAGACCGCCTAACAAAGTCCGCACATTTCTTACTAATCAAAGAAAAGGACAACGCGAGTAATGTAGGATCGAATTGCGACCTAAATGAGTCGTTCAGAAGAGCTCAAATCCATTTAGAGGCGGAAACAAAGAAACGGATGTGAAAACAGCTTGATTAACACTTTAAAAGCCTTGTATATTGATGTTACAATGTTTACAATCAGTAGGCAAACCGGCAGCACCTCGGTATCAATCTCTGAAAACTGTTACAAATGAAATCCACACAAGCCTATATATACTATTCCTGCTTTCGCTTGAAGACACACATGTCAGCACAAGCGAAACCTCCAAGTGACTTTTAAGCGAAACCTAACATTGTCTTCAAGCGGAACCTCATATTGACTTTCAAGCGAACCTTCTAATCTGATATGTATTTATGTTGTGTAATGATTTCCAATGATGATGCAAGAATGATGTCACTTGTGTGATGTCATCATTAAGAATGATGACATCATGCTTGTTTAGATCCACAACGAACCCGAGACTCGATATAAGACGAAGACGACAGATGTATGCACTAACAGACTCCCCCTCAGATGCTGACGAGTCTTAAGTGTCGAGTCTTCACAATCTTCAGTCTTTATCTGTCTAAACACTCTCTGAAATATCTCACAGTGTAAGCATCCTCAAACTTTATCTCCTTCTCATCTTCAGCATCAACAGACTCCCCACGAACAATCTCTACTCGAATATCTTCAGACTCCCCCTTTCGATATGCTGGGATCGCAGTCTGGCATGTTGAAATCACAAAGTCCTCAGGTATCGAAACCTGGCTCTCTTTCAACAATCCAAGATCAACTAGCTTTTAACCTGCACATTCTCTACCCAAAAATAAATTTTCTGATGATAACTTGTAAAACAATCTCACCATCTAATAAATCACTTGCAGGAGTTATACAATTAAAGAATGATTTTTCAATGTAAATCTTTTGATGAACCACTTAAAGATATATCACTTTTATGTTCAAAACAACACACTCTCCCAAACCACCTGTTCATCATGTCTAGCACTCGGAATTTTGAAAATTAGCTCTCCAACATCAGTTGTCGAAAATCTTTTTGAATTTTTCAAAATTTATGCTAAAACACACTAAAATCTTTTTGGATTTTTGAATATAAAGAAATACAGTAAAGAAATATTTACATACACTATTTTTGTGAGTTTGCGTAAGAGGATCATATCAGTTTATGAGACAAATCACCAACACCGTTAAGCTTTATTCATTTTAAGTTCTAAACGATTCACTTAGATTGTCAGTATACTGGTCCACTTAAATTTTCACACAAAGTTCAACTGATTCGAGATACGAGATTAGTGTCTTAAGCACTTAAACTCAATCGCGTGTCCCACCTCAGAATATACTCCCGTATCCAGATCCCAATATTCAGTCTTACAGGTGAGTATACCACAGATGATATCTGTAAGGGGTTATAAATTATGAAGAATCATGAGAGCTCAGGTCAGAACTACCGTTCAGCAGAGAGATCATGACTCAACTTTTGGGTGTGTCCCCTTTAGAGGATCTTTTTTTACAACAGCAATGATTAGCAATTTTATTGTCTTTATCATTTTTGCTGAGGGCGGTGCTATATTTCAAGCAAGCAGAAAGTATTATTCGAGGACTAGGCTATTGCTTCCGCAAAATCAGAAGTCCCGGGATAATACCCCAGATATCACTGAGTATAAAGACCTAGAGATGTTTCCCCACGATATAAGGAAGTTTGAATTTAGGTTTATATCTCGTCACAATCTATTAAATGTGCGAAAACCTACTGACACATCATCAGTGAGACCGTTTATCACATTTGACTTTCCAATTCTTTAGCATGCTGTGATAGTCCACTGATGTACTATCATTTCCTCTTCTTTGACACAAAACTCATTTTTTATTTTATCATGTTTTTGGCTTTTTCAAATTTTCAAATGTTTTTGGATTTTCTAAAAAAATTACTCCCCCTAAAATGCAAACACATTTTAGGAAATTTGAAAATAAACTGTACAATAAAGTGACAACTGATATCGAATCACTTCATTTCGCCATCCACTTGGCATAAACAATCAGAACTCCCCCTTACAACAAACTATTTTCCCATTGATTTCAAAACACTTAAGTTTGTTTTAATCAAATGGTTTTTCCGGAAAATAAGTTTGATTTTACCACTTGTAGGTTAGGGGTTCATCATCTTGCTACTCAATCAAACACTTTAATGTATGGCTGAATCAAGTTCAAACTAATGACCTTGATTAACCACTTGTAGGAAAATGCAAGTACAACTTAATGTCCTTGATTTTACCACTTGTAAGTATAAATCTTCTTCAACCACTTGTAGGTTTTCCTACCAATCATACCATTTGTAAAAAACTAACAATTTAAATGATATCACATGTACTTTACCATTTGTACCACTTGTAAAATTACCAACCAAGAAAGATAGATGCCGATTCCTGCTCCACTCTTACCAACCTGGGAGCTCCGGCAAGTCCACAGACTTACTGTTCATAGTATGAGCCATCCCAGTCACAAACCAGGGATGGTTCAACTTTATCTTTCTTCGTCTTCTTCTCATAGAACTTTTTAACCCCTTTGACTTTTCGATCAATCATTTTACCAAAAATATGTTTCACAGTGGGGTTTAAGGCCTTTTCAACATCGAAAACCTTTTTGTCATCATAAAATTGGTTTGAAATCTCAACTTCACCAATTTTCTTTTTATAATTTTCAGTCCGTAGTGATGGAAAATTTTCATCATTCACAGTTAGAACTGATTTTTCTCCTTTTGAAACAACCTGTGGCTCATCTGATTTTGTGGAATCAGATTCATCGCCAGAAGATAGCTCCTCTGATTTCAACGAATCAGAATCATTGCTAGAACTATCAACCGATTTCTTAACAACCCATTTCTGGTTGTCAAGATTTCCTCTTTTCTTGTAAAACCTGTTTGAACTTTCACCAATTTCAAAAATCGAATTTTTTAAAAGTTTGGTTCTATCAATTGGTGGTTCAAACACAACTTCTTTGTCTTTCAGGTTACGAGATACTTCCTGTTTTGATGGTATTGCCTTAGAACAATTTCTGGCAATATGTCCAACAGTTTTGCATTGGAAACAGGTTCTCGTTTCTTTCATCTGATCAGCTATCTTCTTCATGTCATCTTGCTTCTTTGCAAGGAACTCACTGTTTGACTGCCTCCATAATTCTTTCTTTTCTTCTTCTTCTGAGCTAGTTCATGAAACAAATGTCATTTTTGCTTTAAAATCATGAACATATTTTTCATTTTTCTGTTTTTCTGTTGGAATAAAACCAAGACCTTTCTTTTTGAAATTACGGTTAGGGTTTGGTTTCTTGTGAAAACCATAACCAGAACTGTAGCCTTTTTTCTTGTTTAATCTTTGTTGTACTCTTGAGGTGTATTTTTTAGGTTTATCAGTAAGATTTAAATCTTTTATTTCAGAAATGTTAATATCTGTAAGTTTGAAAACCTTTTTTATCATCTCAGTTTTTTCACCTCTTATTGGAAATTCCTCATCAGAATATAATTTGTCGGAATCATTCAATGTATATGCAACTTTGAATGTTTCGTCACTCAAATTAGATTTTGATAACAGGAATTCTTTGTTGTAAATTCTTTTAACTGAAGACTTTGAACTGTTGACTGTCGAACTTGAACTTTCAGACCCAGACTTTGACTCTGACTCTGACTTTGACTCTGAGTTTGATTCCAACTTTGACTCCTCAGTTTCATCTTTCTCCAACACCTGATCGACCACTTTCTTTATTAACTCGGACTCATGATCAGTGTCAGATGATGTAAATGTAACATCAATATTTTCTGGCAAATTTACTGACGACTCCGACTCCCACTGTAAATTTGTTGCCTTTTCGACTTTTTCTGAATTTGGATTTCTCGGAGAATATCCATTTTCAAGCGGGGGTGGACACTTGTTGTAACTGAAACTTTGTTTCTTACCAGAATCATTCTCTTTAGTATCCTTCTTCTTTACTTTCTTCTTTTCAGGAGTCTTTTCTTCAGAACCTTTCTGTTCTTCAGAATACTTTGCCTCAGAAGTCTCCTCTTCCTCAAACGCCTTCATGCCTTCTACTGTTGGATAGATCCTGTCAATAACATAAGAAGTACATGAGTAACTTTTCAACAACCGATTTACTCTTTCAGTCTCAATTCTTTGTAACTCTAGCTTCTGTTCAAGAGCAACACACTTCTCAATGTAGTTGTTCACAACTTTTTGCTTTATCATGAACGCTCCCTGAAGTGTCTTCATTGCTGTTGCTTGTTCTTCACTTGTATGGTTGTATTGATTCATAGCTTTGTTCAGGACATCATAAGATTCCTTCAAACTGTTCAAGTTATAAATCAATGTGTTGTTCTGCTTCTTTATAGCTTCACAAGTGTCACACTTCACAGGAATCTTTTTAGCATTAACTTCTTCATCAACTTTGAACTTTGGAACTTCAACCTTTACTTTCCTTTTGATCACTGGAACTTCTTCATCATCACTGTTCACTGGTGTCTTGATCTTTTTCTTTTTCTTTTTCTTCTTGACTTTTTCATCTTCACTATCACTTTCTGCCATCATTTTCAAATGATCCACCATTTTCTTTGACCAATACTCACGATCATCATCACTATCTTCTTCAATCCTAGCAACAAAAGCTGTGTGAGCTGGAGTTTGATCTGGAATATAATCATCCCATGTAAAATTTTCCCAGCTAAACCCTTCAGGTAATTTTTCGTCATCTTGATCTATTATCAAGGCACTACCATCAGCTCTCTTTGAAGAATCTTGATTAACCACACAAGCTCTCTTTCCAGAGTCTTCAATCACATTCCTTCCATGTGCAGTTTGTGCTTGATGTTGATGTTGTTGAGATGGTTGCTGAGCAACTTGATGGTAGATGGCTTTTCGGTAGTAATCATTGTTGTTGTTAAAAGGATTCTGAGCTCCACTTGCTTAGCGATTGGTGCACTCCCTCTTGAAGTGACCCTTCTCCCTGCAACGAAAACAAGTGACTTTAGATTTGTCAAAACCTAAAGTAGAAACACCAGCCTCACGAAGATCATCTCTTCCAGTGATTTGCTTGAATTTCTCAGCTCTCCTCAACACGCTGGCCAAGCACCATTTTATGTCCATCAGTTCCATCTCTTCAGCATCGATCTGGTCGTAATCTTCCTTTGTCAGCATTGGATTCCCAATTCGACCTGCAACAAAACTACCATAAGATTCAAGAACAGTTCCCAATAAAGACATATGGCTTTTTGCTAACTCTTCAGAATATTCATGATCATTTTCAATGTTCAATACAATGTTGCATTGAAGCTTTTTTCCATTTCTTGTTGTTGAAACGTTCGGATCAAAAGATGGATATGATGAAAAACTTGTGTTGCTGCTTGATCCTTTGGATGGACTATCAGATGAATTCTTTGCATTGAAAGCTGTTTGAATCTTCGGTGACAAGTTGGTGGATTTATCACTAACACCACCTTTGTAGTAAAGACCGATGTCTTGTTCACCGTCAAAATCTTTCATTCTCAAGACTTTTCTCTGCTCCATTTCCTGAGCTTCAATCTTTTCAATGAACTTGCTCAGTGTTAAGCTGCTAAAACCTTTCTTGTTTCCGAGCATCATGAGATAAGTGCCCCAAGCCTTGTGTGGCAATGCATCAGCAAGCTTTTCGATCAACTCTTCATTGTCTTTCTCGATGCTCAATCTCTTCATGTTAGCTAGTAGATTGCAGTATCTTTCAATAATATGCCTTCTGCTCTCATTCTTCAACCCACGAAACAAATCGAACTCTTTCTTCAAAAGTGATTTCTTGTTTTTAACCATCTCTTGGCTTCCATGGAACTTTGACCTTAATGCTTTCCAAATCGAATATGAAGTTCCATTATGTTGCAATAACACCAAAATGTCTTCTTTCACAGCTTGTTGCAATAAACTCAGCATCATTTTCTCATCTTTGTACTTCTTTCTAGCATCGACACTAAGATCTTTAATTGGAACCACTTGTTCATCATCATTCATCGGTCGAATATATTTTGTCTCTACACATTCCCAAGCATCTAAGTAGTTTGCTTGTACCCAGTTTTTGAACCGTCCTTCCCAACCCTTATATTCCTCGATGTTCATGAGTTTAGGCGGTTTTTGCATTGTTCCCGTTTCGTTCTCCAACATTGTATTCTGTGCAAGAGTGATTGGGGTAACCGGAGTAGCGAATGCGTTGTAGAAATCCTCGTCCATGTTTCGGATTTTCAAATGAGCTGTATCACCTTAAAAAAAATACCTGAAACAAACAAACAAGCAAACAATTTAAACGAACAGAATACGTAAAAATGTTTGACGAATGAATCGATCTAGGACTCGTGTCAAAAATTCGTGGACTCGTTTAATGTATTCCGCAAACTGAATGAATGAACTAGATCAAATGGGCTTCCAATGGGTCGTAAACAATGAAGTTCACTTGGACTTGAAAATGATTTAGGCCGAAGAACTTTAACTTTCTGATTTGGGCCGATGAACAAATTTCTGATTTGGGCTGATGAATGAATAACTTGGGCCGACTACAAACAACACCGATTGGCCCGTTAATGAGGATGCAACTTGGGCCGAATATTCAATTAAATCTGCTTCAATATGAATCTCATTGGGCCGTTATAATCACATGAATCTTTGGTCGATGTATATAGATCAATCTCGTGAATCCGACACCTAAAGCAACCTAATTGGACCTCAAAAATAAAATGTCAGACAACAAACAATCTGTCAATAATCACATGAACTTATCAGCAATTCACATGCAACTTTTGAATATGTGTAAACAATGGCCAACAAACTCTGTTGTTCACATGCAAACTGATTTCAAATATTTGTTATTCACATGAAGACAAACTAATATCACATGCATTCCTTGAATGAAGAACTCATGTGACCGACTGACAACTTTGATTAAAGAATTACGCAACTCGATGCACTTTCAAGCACTTTCAAGCGGTGTGTCAGTTTCAAGCGGAGTCAACGATGTAATTTCAAGCGAGAGGCCAGATTCAAGCGAAACCTAAACTTTTCAAGCGAAAGACATTGTTTCGCTTTAAACTACACACTTTTTCAAGCGAAACGTCAACTGTTTGTTCAAGCGAAAGGTGGTTTTCAGTCCATTTTTACTGGATTTACTTCGAATTTTAAGCTGATATTCTCAAGGGTTGGTTAAAACACACTTTTACACACACTGATAAAAATTTGTCTGATTTTAACTGTGAAATCTTGAAATTTTGAAAGAAGGTGTAGAAAAACAGAAATTTTCAAGCTGAATCGTATAGAACTCCTCCTCCTGAGCTCTGATACCACTTGTAGGATCGAATTGCGACCTAAATGAGTCATTCAGAAGAGCTCAAATCCATTTCAGAGGCGGAAACAAAGAAACGGATGTGAAAACAGCTTCATTAACACTTTAAAAGCCTTGTATATTGATTTTACAATGTTTACAATCAGTAGGCAAACCGGCAGCACCTCGGTATCAATCTCTGAAAACTGTTACAAATGAAATCCACACAAGCCTATATATACTATTCCTGATTTCGCTTGAAGACACACATGTCAGCACAAGCGAAACCTCCAAGTGACTTTCAAGCGAAACCTAACATTGTCTTCAAGCGGAACCTCATATTGACTTTCAAGCGAACCTTCTAATCTGATATGTATTTATGTTGTGTAATGATTTCCAATGATGATGCAAGAATGATGTCACTTGTGTGATGTCATCATCAAGAATGATGACATCATGCTTGTTTAGATCCACAACGAACCTGAGACTCGATATAAGACGAAGACGACAGATGTATGCACTAACAAGTAAACTTGCAGAAATATACATGCGAGAGATTGTTGCACGTCATGGAGTGCCTCTCTCGATCATCTCTGATAGAGATGGACGTTTCATATCAAGGATTTGGCAATCCTTCCAAGAAGCTTTTGGCTCACAGTTAAATCTGAGCACTGCATTTCATCTGCAAAAATGATGGCCAAAGTGAACGAACTATACAGACTTTGGAGGATATGCTGAGAGCATGTGTAATGGACCTAGGTGGTAGCTGGGATAATCATTTACCATTGGTAGAATTTTCGTACAACAATAGCTACCACACCAGTATTGGAGCCGCGCCATTTGAAGCTCTTTACGGACGCAAGTGTTGATCACCGCTATGCTGGGCTGATGCAGGTGATAGGCAGCTTGTTGGTCCCGAAATAGTCCAAGAGACGACAGACAAGATTGCGCAGACTCGAAAACGCATCGAGGTGGCTCGCGACAAACAGAAAGCCTATGCAGATCCAAAGCGGAAACCTTTGGAATTTCAAGTTGGGGATATGGTTTTATTGAAAGTTTCACCCTAGAAGGGTGTGGCACACTTCGGAAAGCGTGGGAAGTTAAATCCGCGTTACATTGGCCCTTTCAGAATCCTTCAAAGGATTGGGCTTGTTGCCTACAAGTTGGACCTACCTGCTGAACTAAATGGTGTTCACGATACATTCCATGTATCAAATTTGAGAAAGAGTCCAACACAAGAGACAGTGATCATTCCTGCTGACGAAGTTCATATCGACGACACGCTCCACTTCACTGAAGAACCTGTTGAGGTCACGGATTGGAAAATTAACAAAACTCGCAGGAGCAGTGTCAAACTCGTCAAAGTTCGATGGAATGCAAGACATGGACCTGAATTCACGTGGGAACGTGAGGATCGTATGAAAGAGAAATACCCCCATTTATTTCCTAAGACCCCTGCAACTAGAAGCAGAGCCTAAAATTTCGGGACGAAATTTCTTTAACGGGGGGAGAATGTGGCAACCCTCACCAAACCAGGTATCCGTACGAATTAATTAATATTTAATTAATGCTTAATTACTGTGCTTGCTTACAACTGTGGTTAAACTGCTTCTTGATTTCTGATACGTACATACTCATGCATCACATTTTATACTGTCACTCTATTATTTACACACAAACATCAGTGACAACCTTGATGCACAAAAGCACAGTGAGCACACTATACGGATAACCCAGTAAACATGCTGACATTGCCAGCACTAGACATATATTGTCTCTAAGGCCAGTACGAGCCGGGAATAGATTACTACACTAGTAAAGAGTGTAGGGAGTTGAGGATTGTAGAACTGCGTCACTAGGTGATAGTTATAGTGACCGGATGTGCCTAAAACATGTGTTAAATATAAAATTCTGCACTTTATACCCAAAATTCAGCATTTAACTTAACTAGTAAAGTGCAAAAACATGGAAAAATAATACTAGACACTTTCCAAAGTGTCGGGAATTCATTGTGTCACTAGAAAAATTATTAAAGACACTCTAAATGCTTAATTAGCACTTTAACGGATCAATATCCAACCGAACAACCGAACTTTACCCGGAACATAAAAATATTGTCAATGACATTGTTTATCCTTTTCTGAGCCAGTTAGGGTCCCCGAACACCCTAACACCCGTTATATTACATAACAAACTATTACAGTAAATTAGTTACTTAACTAAACAAACTAGATCACTTAACTATATGATTGAAATCCAACCATGTAACCCCCCCCCCCATTCGATCGGTTCCCCATGTGGGGACACCCTACACCAATTTTTGATTATAATAATCCCAATGTTTAGTATCAAGGTAACATATTACATGGTGGTTAAAGCCCTAAACTAGTTTATAAGTAAACACTTGAGATTATAACTTTCATTTCACAAACCCAAACTCAAACTCACTCTCCTCTTTCTCTCTTGCTTGGTCTCGGCCGAAACCAACACCCACCATCCCACCATCATTCAAGTTTGATCTAGCTAAACCACTTACATACAAAGTGTCACACCCCGACCACGTAGAACATACAAAACGTGGCGGAAACATCAGGGAGTGTTGTAACAGAATTAATTGTTTCAAATCCATGGCAATTGAAGTTTCGTTTTATTGATTAAAGTGTTACAATGTCTTATCAAACTAGGAAATACAACATAATTAACTAGTCTTGCATCTTTTATTGTCACTAAAGCCCAAGTCTGCCTATATGTATCTTGATCATCTTATGCAACAGTTCCTGAAAAACACATGTGAAAATAGGTACGTCAGCATAAAAATGCCTGTGAGATACATAGGTTTTGTGAAAATAGGTTCCATGACTTATGTTTGAGAAAATGTTTAGTCATGAACCTTGTAATTTGCTTTGTTTTGTAAATCATTTGAAAATCGATAAGATCAGATGATAAGTATAAATAAATGTAAGGTTAAATGAATAACCAAGTAAAATATGTTTGCATAAGATAAGATGTTTATAAATCAATGTCTTGTGAAAAGTATGTTATTTGTATAAAATGTTCTATGTCTCAAACTGAAATGATTCAAATAACGCTATGATATGTAATACCATACAAACACTTATATATAGGAAGTACCAGCGGCGTATCCACCATGCTTGTATCATATTACACACGCATCGTTACTTAATCACTTAATCAAACCAAACCAATGTAAGAAGTCTATGTTTAAATCAATTGTCAAATGTATTGGGTAATATGTCAAAGTGTTCATGTCAAGATGTAAATCATATCAAAATGTCTATGTCAAATATCCATGTCAAATGTCTATGTCAAATATCCATGTCAAATGTCTACGTCAAAATGTCATGTATGGCAAGTGAAATGTCTCAACTAAACCATATGCACAAAAACAAAGTATTGAAGTAAAACTTGGTTTAAATCAAAGTTATGTTTTGTGGGAAATGCATGATCAAATGTCAATCATGTTAAAATGTCTATGCCGAAATGTCTATGTCAAATGTCTATGTCAAAATGTCATGTAAAACGATGTACTAAGTAATGCACACAATTGGCACACCTAGCATGAAATGTCATAAAATCATGTACTATAATGTACTAACGAACATAGCAGTATATGATGTTAAAACAGGAAAGCATGAAAGTAACAAGTAGGCACATGTGTTCCACCCCAAAACAGTTTGGAAAACAGTAAAAGAGGGGTCTATGTACTCACTTGAGATTGCTCAGAAGTCCTTGAGTAACAACCAAACAATGCTAGAGATCGCGGAATATCAAACGGCACCTAATATAGGTAACTACATTAATAAACCGGACCTAAATCGGAAGACTGGGTAGCATGAGGGTTTGTAAACCAAATGAGTGTAGGAACTCATATGATATGGTTAATCAAAGCCTACATACTAAATGAAACTTAACCTAAGTGTCTACGACCCATTACGACCCGTTTAGGTAGCTTATGCTACTTTAACGCGTCGTTCGCGTGTAACGCGTTCGGACCGTCTAACTAGTCCTATGACAAGTGTTATATGCCTAAACATGTTACATAATCAGTTATGTGACAAAAGTTTAGGTTACATATGCTTAATTACCAATTATACATGAAAAGGGTATTCTGGTAATTTACCTAAGGCATATAAACTACTTATCATACAACTACTTAAACGAAGCGACCATAAGGTATAACCTCGGAAGGTTATTCCTTATATACTATGGTCACCTAATGTATTTGGTCGGATCCTAATGATCGACCAAACTGGGTCGGGTTCGAGGTATAAGCGATTTATCAGATCGCTTACCCTACGACCCTAGACAACGTGGTAATCAGTAGGCATAGTCCCAAGGGACTATGACCATCGTGATTACAATCACGTTGCGAAGTTCAAACGAACTTCGCATTGACCATTACTGGCCAACGCTGAAAGTCAAACAAAGTTTGACTTTCTGACTCGAAAAGCAGTAAAATAAGGAAAAGAACGAAAGAATACTTACGAAGGGTCCCCGAATGCTAACCTCGATTCAAAAATCTCAGGTATGAAACAATAGTTTCAACTTAGAGTTTCTCAAATCAAAGTTCTAGTGATTTTAGCAATGGGGGTGGATGGGTATTTATAGGAATACCCGAACCGTTAAGATCGTTTCATGGAAAACGTGCCTTAATCCCATCCGTACATGTGTTGAAATGTCATGGTGTTTAGGTGTTTAAATTCCATCCATACATGTGTTGAAATGTCATGGTGTTTAGGTGTTTAAATTCCATCCATACATGTGTTGAAATGTCATGGTGTTTAGGTGTTTAAATTCCATCCATACATGTGTTGAAATGTCATGGTGTTTAGGTGTTTAAATTCCATCCATACATGTGTTGAAATGTCATGGTGCCTAAATTCCATCCTTATCCGCTGACTAAGCATGTTAGAATGTGTGGTTGTGAATTAAACAACGGCTAATACATCGAATCTGGTCCCGAATGCGAAAAACGATCCAAATGACGTGACGAATGGATTTTTCTTATGGCGAACACTAAAATAAAATATTTTAGTGCTTACATAAATTTTTGGATGTCCGGATGTATTCAGAACGTAAGTTATGCGCGAAAATGCAAACTTGTGCACTTTTTGACACTTTTAGTCCCTGAATGACCCAAAAGTTTATTTTAGCACACCGAACCCATTAAAGCCTATTTCTAAGCTATGTAAAGGATATTTATGGTGTGTTTAACTTATGGTCATGTTCCGGAATGTCTGTTACAGTTCAAATTGGCATACTTTCGCAGTTTGTCAACTTTAGTCCCTGTAAGCGATTTAACTTGATTTCACCACACCAAACCTTCCAAAACTTATATATAAGTTATGTAAAGGTTATTCAAGGTATGTTAAGCCTATTTCACTATTCCGGAGTGTTCGTTGGATTAAACTGGTTATATTTACGCATTAGTGCGCGTATAACCTTCCAGAAAGCGATTTAGAGTTTGAAATCGAACAAGAGTTGATATGTGCAAAAGATACACATATTTATACAAGTCCAAAGTATGAAATACAATATTTCATTGGTTTGGCATTTGTTTGATGGTTGAAATGACACAGGTGTTACAGTCTCCCCTACTTTAGGAAATTTCGTCCCGAAATTAATTCGTAGGAGTCTATTTGTGACTTTGTGTTAAATAACCATCAAAGATGAACTAGACGTAATCCTGTAATTTCTCTTTAACGAACATTTTTTAGAAATGAAAAATGAACAGAGTTATTCTCAACAGGCATTCTTTAGAAACAAAAATGAACAGAATAGTCATTTTCCACAATATCTTCAGAAACAAAAATGAACAGAATAGTCATTTTACATCTTCAGAAACAAAAATGAACAGAATAGTCATTTTACATCTTCAGAAACAAAAATGAACGGAATAGTCATTTTACATCTTCAGAAACAAAAATGAACGAAATTGTCATTTTACATTTTCAGAAACAAAAATGAACGGAATAGTCATTTTACATCTTCAGAAACAAAAATGAACGGAATAGTCATTTTACATCTTCAGAAACAAAAATGAACGGAATAGTCATTTTACATCTTCAGAAACAAAAATGAACGGAATAGTCATTTTACATCTTCAGAAACAAAAATGAACGGAATAGTCATTTTACATCTTCAGAAACAAAAATGAACGGAATAGTCATTTTACATCTTCAGAAACAAAAATGAACGGAATAGTCATTTTACATCTTCAGAAACAAAAATGAACGGAATAGTCTCTAGTCACATGACAAAATTTGCTGTGGTTTCCGTGCACTGAATTTCATAATTATGTATGCATCCATAATTACGCAATTCCTTGCATAGTCCGCACAATTTGTCTGAAATGTGAAGGGGAGGAAAAATCAAACCTGATGATGAGTGTGACTAAACTACCATAGGGTCCTTTTAATTAGATCTACAAAGGATCCTTTTAAATTAGGCCACCAAGGAGTCCTTTCAGCTATATCATCACATGATATTCCTAACCAGATTTTTGGATCAATCTGTTTTACCTAGACCTCTCAGGGTCTAATTATGGAATGGTACAATATAATCCAAGGGTCTTTACTATTACGTACAAGTCCATTAAGGATTTAAGATAGTATCTTTTTGAATATCCTACTACGAATCCTTCATATGGAGATAAGAAAGATTCTACGAGGATTTGGATGGATCACATAAAAACACAAAACACATAAGAACATAATCACATAATTGTTTAACTTGATCTTTACTTTGTTATCTTTGGACACGGATATTTAAAGCACACCAGGAATCCAATCCGTGGATTCCATGCGGCACTTAAATCATTAGAATCTAACTATGAAGATAGGAAGATCTAAATAAGAATTCGGCTTTGTCCTTATTGAATGGTAATGTTCGTATTAAGGCATACGAATAATTCAATTAAGGGCTCCGATTTGAGTGATATTCATCCACAAGGATCTGATTATGAGGATAGAAAGATCCTTTATGGATTTTGAAATTTGTGTAACGAGAGGTGCTTCGACACCTTGCACTAGGCGTGCTTAAGTCGATACACAAGGTAGAAAGTTCATGAGGTTCAGGCGCTAGATATGCCAGGGCGACATATGAAGCAGAACTTGAAGGTTAAGCAGCAACAGGGTTTGCTACTGCCTTGCTTTAAACAGCAAAGCGACACATGTTATCCAAATGTCTCCATCATCCACCGGGGGTACATTTGTAACATGGTATTTGATTTGGATGATGACGGTTTCACTGACTTCTCCAAGGAGCGGTTCCCTTGCACGGCTTCATTCCTGAGCTAACTCATGGTGATAGCTAAATCAACGGTCTTCTGGAGTACTACGCCTATTTGTTGGGCAGTTGTAGCACCTGGTCCGGACACTCGAGTCTTGTTGCGATGAAGAGACACCATGAAGAACATAGGAGATATGGGAGGGAACAAGGGAAATGAAAACAGAATTACAATGCATAAAATTGCGATCATTTGTTTGTTACTTAAGGCAAACAAATGAGACGGTGACTAATCAAAGTAAATAGGTCAAAAATAATGTATCGCGAAGACATGCTCGCCTATAAGTGAACACTCATCCCAAGAATTCCCAGGTAAGCACAACTGGTCTCGCGTCTGGTTGAGATGTATACGAAGTGCTTGCCTAGACAGAAAACTCAGAATACAGGCATTCACCCTTCCAGTTTGCACGTGTTCACATTATTTAAAAACCCAAAACCTTGACGAGATTTTGAAAACTCAAAGGGTTCAAAACCTTATAATAGAGGGTTCAAAACCTAGTAATCAATCATCCTAGAACAGATGATTAGTTTTCAAAGCGGTTTTGAAATTTATGTTCTTGTTGTGGTAGTCGCCTAAGGATAGGTGACGGTATTGTTTTATGACTAAACGCAAGTAAACTCGCGTTAGGGTCCTAAGAAGGTTATAGACTAGGTCAAAGCATTACTAATAACCTAATTCCCTATAACCATTGGCTCTGATACCATCTTTTCTGTCACACCCCGACCACGTAGAACATACAAAACGTGGCGGAAACATCGGGGAGTGTTGTAACAGAATTAATTGTTTCAAATCCATGGCAATTGAAGTTTCGTTTTATTGATTAAAGTGTTACAATGTCTTATCAAACTAGGAAATACAACATAATTAACTAGTCTTGCATCTTTTATTGTCACTAAAGCCCAAGTCTGCCTATATGTATCTTGATCATCTTATGCAACAGTTCCTGAAAAACACATGTGAAAATAGGTACGTCAGCATAAAAATGCCTGTGAGATACATAGGTTTTGTGAAAATAGGTTCCATGACTTATGTTTGAGAAAATGTTTAGTCATGAACCTTGTAATTTGCTTTGTTTTGTAAATCATTTGAAAATCGATAAGATCAGATGATAAGTATAAATAAATGTAAGGTTAAATGAATAACCAAGTAAAATATGTTTGCATAAGATAAGATGTTTATAAATCAATGTCTTGTGAAAAGTATGTTATTTGTATAAAATGTTCTATGTCTCAAACTGAAATGATTCAAATAACGCTATGATATGTAATACCATACAAACACTTATATATAGGAAGTACCAGCGGCGTATCCACCATGCTTGTATCATATTACACACGCATCGTTACTTAATCACTTAATCAAACCAAACCAATGTAAGAAGTCTATGTTTAAATCAATTGTCAAATGTATTGGGTAATATGTCAAAGTGTTCATGTCAAGATGTAAATCATATCAAAATGTCTATGTCAAATATCCATGTCAAATGTCTATGTCAAATATCCATGTCAAATGTCTACGTCAAAATGTCATGTATGGCAAGTGAAATGTCTCAACTAAACCATATGCACAAAAACAAAGTATTGAAGTAAAACTTGGTTTAAATCAAAGTTATGTTTTGTGGGAAATGCATGATCAAATGTCAATCATGTTAAAATGTCTATGCCGAAATGTCTATGTCAAATGTCTATGTCAAAATGTCATGTAAAACGATGTACTAAGTAATGCACACAATTGGCACACCTAGCATGAAATGTCATAAAATCATGTACTATAATGTACTAACGAACATAGCAGTATATGATGTTAAAACAGGAAAGCATGAAAGTAACAAGTAGGCACATGTGTTCCACCCCAAAACAGTTTGGAAAACAATAAAAGAGGGGTCTATGTACTCACTTGAGATTGCTCAGAAGTCCTTGAGTAACAACCAAACAATGCTAGAGATCGCGGAATATCAAACGGCACCTAATATAGGTAACTACATTAATAAACCGGACCTAAATCGGAAGACTGGGTAGCATGAGGGTTTGTAAACCAAATGAGTGTAGGAACTCATATGATATGGTTAATCAAAGCCTACATACTAAATGAAACTTAACCTAAGTGTCTACGACCCATTACGACCCGTTTAGGTAGCTTATGCTACTTTAACGCGTCGTTCGCGTGTAACGCGTTCGGACCGTCTAACTAGTCCTATGACAAGTGTTATATGCCTAAACATGTTACATAATCAGTTATGTGACAAAAGTTTAGGTTACATATGCTTAATTACCAATTATACATGAAAAGGGTATTCTGGTAATTTACCTAAGGCATATAAACTACTTATCATACAACTACTTAAACGAAGCGACCATAAGGTATAACCTCGGAAGGTTATTCCTTATATACTATGGTCACCTAATGTATTTGGTCGGATCCTAATGATCGACCAAACTGGGTCGGGTTCGAGGTATAAGCGATTTATCAGATCGCTTACCCTACGACCCTAGACAACGTGGTAATCAGTAGGCATAGTCCCAAGGGACTATGACCATCGTGATTACAATCACGTTGCGAAGTTCAAACGAACTTCGCATTGACCATTACTGGCCAACGCTGAAAGTCAAACAAAGTTTGACTTTCTGACTCGAAAAGCAGTAAAATAAGGAAAAGAACGAAAGAATACTTACGAAGGGTCCCCGAATGCTAACCTCGATTCAAAAATCTCAGGTATGAAACAATAGTTTCAACTTAGAGTTTCTCAAATCAAAGTTCTAGTGATTTTAGCAATGGGGGTGGATGGGTATTTATAGGAATACCCGAACCGTTAAGATCGTTTCATGGAAAACGTGCCTTAATCCCATCCGTACATGTGTTGAAATGTCATGGTGTTTAGGTGTTTAAATTCCATCCATACATGTGTTGAAATGTCATGGTGTTTAGGTGTTTAAATTCCATCTATACATGTGTTGAAATGTCATGGTGTTTAGGTGTTTAAATTCCATCCATACATGTGTTGAAATGTCATGGTGTTTAGGTGTTTAAATTCCATCCATACATGTGTTGAAATGTCATGGTGCCTAAATTCCATCCTTATCCGCTGACTAAGCATGTTAGAATGTGTGGTTGTGAATTAAACAACGGCTAATACATCGAATCTGGTCCCGAATGCGAAAAACGATCCAAATGACGTGACGAATGGATTTTTCTTATGGCGAACACTAAAATAAAATATTTTAGTGCTTACATAAATTTTTGGATGTCCGGATGTATTCAGAACGTAAGTTATGCGCGAAAATGCAAACTTGTGCACTTTTTGACACTTTTAGTCCCTGAATGACCCAAAAGTTTATTTTAGCACACCGAACCCATTAAAGCCTATTTCTAAGCTATGTAAAGGATATTTATGGTGTGTTTAACTTATGGTCATGTTCCGGAATGTCTGTTACAGTTCAAATTGGCATACTTTCGCAGTTTGTCAACTTTAGTCCCTGTAAGCGATTTAACTTGATTTCACCACACCAAACCTTCCAAAACTTATATATAAGTTATGTAAAGGTTATTCAAGGTATGTTAAGCCTATTTCACTATTCCGGAGTGTTCGTTGGATTAAACTGGTTATATTTACGCATTAGTGCGCGTATAACCTTCCAGAAAGCGATTTAGAGTTTGAAATCGAACAAGAGTTGATATGTGCAAAAGATACACATATTTATACAAGTCCAAAGTATGAAATACAATATTTCATTGGTTTGGCATTTGTTTGATGGTTGAAATGACACAGGTGTTACAGTCTCCCCTACTTTAGGAAATTTCGTCCCGAAATTAATTCGTAGGAGTCTATTTGTGACTTTGTGTTAAATAACCATCAAAGATGAACTAGACGTAATCCTGTAATTTCTCTTTAACGAACATTTTTTAGAAATGAAAAATGAACAGAGTTATTCTCAACAGGCATTCTTTAGAAACAAAAATGAACAGAATAGTCATTTTCCACAATATCTTCAGAAACAAAAATGAACAGAATAGTCATTTTACATCTTCAGAAACAAAAATGAACAGAATAGTCATTTAACATCTTCAGAAACAAAAATGAACGGAATAGTCATTTTACATCTTCAGAAACAAAAATGAACGAAATTGTCATTTTACATTTTCAGAAACAAAAATGAACGGAATAGTCATTTTACATCTTCAGAAACAAAAATGAACGGAATAGTCATTTTACATCTTCAGAAACAAAAATGAACGGAATAGTCATTTTACATCTTCAGAAACAAAAATGAACGGAATAGTCATTTTACATCTTCAGAAACAAAAATGAACGGAATAGTCTCTAGTCACATGACAAAATTTGCTGTGGTTTCCGTGCACTGAATTTCATAATTATGTATGCATCCATAATTACGCAATTCCTTGCATAGTCCGCACAATTTGTCTGAAATGTGAAGGGGAGGAAAAATCAAACCTGATGATGAGTGTGACTAAACTACCATAGGGTCCTTTTAATTAGATCTACAAAGGATCCTTTTAAATTAGGCCACCAAGGAGTCCTTTCAGCTATATCATCACATGATATTCCTAACCAGATTTTTGGATCAATCTGTTTTACCTAGACCTCTCAGGGTCTAATTATGGAATGGTACAATATAATCCAAGGGTCTTTACTATTACGTACAAGTCCATTAAGGATTTAAGATAGTATCTTTTTGAATATCCTACTACGAATCCTTCATATGGAGATAAGAAAGATTCTACGAGGATTTGGATGGATCACATAAAAACACAAAACACATAAGAACATAATCACATAATTGTTTAACTTGATCTTTACTTTGTTATCTTTGGACACGGATATTTAAAGCACACCAGGAATCCAATCCGTGGATTCCATGCGGCACTTAAATCATTAGAATCTAACTATGAAGATAGGAAGATCTAAATAAGAATTCGGCTTTGTCCTTATTGAATGGTAATGTTCGTATTAAGGCATACGAATAATTCAATTAAGGGCTCCGATTTGAGTGATATTCATCCACAAGGATCTGATTATGAGGATAGAAAGATCCTTTATGGATTTTGAAATTTGTGTAACGAGAGGTGCTTCGACACCTTGCACTAGGCGTGCTTAAGTCGATACACAAGGTAGAAAGTTCATGAGGTTCAGGCGCTAGATATGCCAGGGCGACATATGAAGCAGAACTTGAAGGTTAAGCAGCAACAGGGTTTGCTACTGCCTTGCTTTAAACAGCAAAGCGACACATGTTATCCAAATGTCTCCATCATCCACCGGGGGTACATTTGTAACATGGTATTTGATTTGGATGATGACGGTTTCACTGACTTCTCCAAGGAGCGGTTCCCTTGCACGGCTTCATTCCTGAGCTAACTCATGGTGATAGCTAAATCAACGGTCTTCTGGAGTACTACGCCTATTTGTTGGGCAGTTGTAGCACCTGGTCCGGACACTCGAGTCTTGTTGCGATGAAGAGACACCATGAAGAACATAGGAGATATGGGAGGGAACAAGGGAAATGAAAACAGAATTACAATGCATAAAATTGCGATCATTTGTTTGTTACTTAAGGCAAACAAATGAGACGGTGACTAATCAAAGTAAATAGGTCAAAAATAATGTATCGCGAAGACATGCTCGCCTATAAGTGAACACTCATCCCAAGAATTCCCAGGTAAGCACAACTGGTCTCGCGTCTGGTTGAGATGTATACGAAGTGCTTGCCTAGACAGAAAACTCAGAATACAGGCATTCACCCTTCCAGTTTGCACGTGTTCACATTATTTAAAAACCCAAAACCTTGACGAGATTTTGAAAACTCAAAGGGTTCAAAACCTTATAATAGAGGGTTCAAAACCTAGTAATCAATCATCCTAGAACAGATGATTAGTTTTCAAAGCGGTTTTGAAATTTATGTTCTTGTTGTGGTAGTCGCCTAAGGATAGGTGACGGTATTGTTTTATGACTAAACGCAAGTAAACTCGCGTTAGGGTCCTAAGAAGGTTATAGACTAGGTCAAAGCATTACTAATAACCTAATTCCCTATAACCATTGGCTCTGATACCATCTTTTCTGTCACACCCCGACCACGTAGAACATACAAAACGTGGCGGAAACATCGGGGAGTGTTGTAACAGAATTAATTGTTTCAAATCCATGGCAATTGAAGTTTCGTTTTATTGATTAAAGTGTTACAATGTCTTATCAAACTAGGAAATACAACATAATTAACTAGTCTTGCATCTTTTATTGTCACTAAAGCCCAAGTCTGCCTATATGTATCTTGATCATCTTATGCAACAGTTCCTGAAAAACACATGTGAAAATAGGTACGTCAGCATAAAAATGCCTGTGAGATACATAGGTTTTGTGAAAATAGGTTCCATGACTTATGTTTGAGAAAATGTTTAGTCATGAACCTTGTAATTTGCTTTGTTTTGTAAATCATTTGAAAATCGATAAGATCAGATGATAAGTATAAATAAATGTAAGGTTAAATGAATAACCAAGTAAAATATGTTTGCATAAGATAAGATGTTTATAAATCAATGTCTTGTGAAAAGTATGTTATTTGTATAAAATGTTCTATGTCTCAAACTGAAATGATTCAAATAACGCTATGATATGTAATACCATACAAACACTTATATATAGGAAGTACCAGCGGCGTATCCACCATGCTTGTATCATATTACACACGCATCGTTACTTAATCACTTAATCAAACCAAACCAATGTAAGAAGTCTATGTTTAAATCAATTGTCAAATGTATTGGGTAATATGTCAAAGTGTTCATGTCAAGATGTAAATCATATCAAAATGTCTATGTCAAATATCCATGTCAAATGTCTATGTCAAATATCCATGTCAAATGTCTACGTCAAAATGTCATGTATGGCAAGTGAAATGTCTCAACTAAACCATATGCACAAAAACAAAGTATTGAAGTAAAACTTGGTTTAAATCAAAGTTATGTTTTGTGGGAAATGCATGATCAAATGTCAATCATGTTAAAATGTCTATGCCGAAATGTCTATGTCAAATGTCTATGTCAAAATGTCATGTAAAACGATGTACTAAGTAATGCACACAATTGGCACACCTAGCATGAAATGTCATAAAATCATGTACTATAATGTACTAACGAACATAGCAGTATATGATGTTAAAACAGGAAAGCATGAAAGTAACAAGTAGGCACATGTGTTCCACCCCAAAACAGTTTGGAAAACAGTAAAAGAGGGGTCTATGTACTCACTTGAGATTGCTCAGAAGTCCTTGAGTAACAACCAAACAATGCTAGAGATCGCGGAATATCAAACGGCACCTAATATAGGTAACTACATTAATAAACCGGACCTAAATCGGAAGACTGGGTAGCATGAGGGTTTGTAAACCAAATGAGTGTAGGAACTCATATGATATGGTTAATCAAAGCCTACATACTAAATGAAACTTAACCTAAGTGTCTACGACCCATTACGACCCGTTTAGGTAGCTTATGCTACTTTAACGCGTCGTTCGCGTGTAACGCGTTCGGACCGTCTAACTAGTCCTATGACAAGTGTTATATGCCTAAACATGTTACATAATCAGTTATGTGACAAAAGTTTAGGTTACATATGCTTAATTACCAATTATACATGAAAAGGGTATTCTGGTAATTTACCTAAGGCATATAAACTACTTATCATACAACTACTTAAACGAAGCGACCATAAGGTATAACCTCGGAAGGTTATTCCTTATATACTATGGTCACCTAATGTATTTGGTCGGATCCTAATGATCGACCAAACTGGGTCGGGTTCGAGGTATAAGCGATTTATCAGATCGCTTACCCTACGACCCTAGACAACGTGGTAATCAGTAGGCATAGTCCCAAGGGACTATGACCATCGTGATTACAATCACGTTGCGAAGTTCAAACGAACTTCGCATTGACCATTACTGGCCAACGCTGAAAGTCAAACAAAGTTTGACTTTCTGACTCGAAAAGCAGTAAAATAAGGAAAAGAACGAAAGAATACTTACGAAGGGTCCCCGAATGCTAACCTCGATTCAAAAATCTCAGGTATGAAACAATAGTTTCAACTTAGAGTTTCTCAAATCAAAGTTCTAGTGATTTTAGCAATGGGGGTGGATGGGTATTTATAGGAATACCCGAACCGTTAAGATCGTTTCATGGAAAACGTGCCTTAATCCCATCCGTACATGTGTTGAAATGTCATGGTGTTTAGGTGTTTAAATTCCATCCATACATGTGTTGAAATGTCATGGTGTTTAGGTGTTTAAATTCCATCCATACATGTGTTGAAATGTCATGGTGTTTAGGTGTTTAAATTCCATCCATACATGTGTTGAAATGTCATGGTGTTTAGGTGTTTAAATTCCATCCATACATGTGTTGAAATGTCATGGTGCCTAAATTCCATCCTTATCCGCTGACTAAGCATGTTAGAATGTGTGGTTGTGAATTAAACAACGGCTAATACATCGAATCTGGTCCCGAATGCGAAAAACGATCCAAATGACGTGACGAATGGATTTTTCTTATGGCGAACACTAAAATAAAATATTTTAGTGCTTACATAAATTTTTGGATGTCCGGATGTATTCAGAACGTAAGTTATGCGCGAAAATGCAAACTTGTGCACTTTTTGACACTTTTAGTCCCTGAATGACCCAAAAGTTTATTTTAGCACACCGAACCCATTAAAGCCTATTTCTAAGCTATGTAAAGGATATTTATGGTGTGTTTAACTTATGGTCATGTTCCGGAATGTCTGTTACAGTTCAAATTGGCATACTTTCGCAGTTTGTCAACTTTAGTCCCTGTAAGCGATTTAACTTGATTTCACCACACCAAACCTTCCAAAACTTATATATAAGTTATGTAAAGGTTATTCAAGGTATGTTAAGCCTATTTCACTATTCCGGAGTGTTCGTTGGATTAAACTGGTTATATTTACGCATTAGTGCGCGTATAACCTTCCAGAAAGCGATTTAGAGTTTGAAATCGAACAAGAGTTGATATGTGCAAAAGATACACATATTTATACAAGTCCAAAGTATGAAATACAATATTTCATTGGTTTGGCATTTGTTTGATGGTTGAAATGACACAGGTGTTACAGTCTCCCCTACTTTAGGAAATTTCGTCCCGAAATTAATTCGTAGGAGTCTATTTGTGACTTTGTGTTAAATAACCATCAAAGATGAACTAGACGTAATCCTGTAATTTCTCTTTAACGAACATTTTTTAGAAATGAAAAATGAACAGAGTTATTCTCAACAGGCATTCTTTAGAAACAAAAATGAACAGAATAGTCATTTTCCACAATATCTTCAGAAACAAAAATGAACAGAATAGTCATTTTACATCTTCAGAAACAAAAATGAACAGAATAGTCATTTAACATCTTCAGAAACAAAAATGAACGGAATAGTCATTTTACATCTTCAGAAACAAAAATGAACGAAATTGTCATTTTACATTTTCAGAAACAAAAATGAACGGAATAGTCATTTTACATCTTCAGAAACAAAAATGAACGGAATAGTCATTTTACATCTTCAGAAACAAAAATGAACGGAATAGTCATTTTACATCTTCAGAAACAAAAATGAACGGAATAGTCATTTTACATCTTCAGAAACAAAAATGAACGGAATAGTCATTTTACATCTTCAGAAACAAAAATGAACGGAATAGTCATTTTACATCTTCAGAAACAAAAATGAACGGAATAGTCTCTAGTCACATGACAAAATTTGCTGTGGTTTCCGTGCACTGAATTTCATAATTATGTATGCATCCATAATTACGCAATTCCTTGCATAGTCCGCACAATTTGTCTGAAATGTGAAGGGGAGGAAAAATCAAACCTGATGATGAGTGTGACTAAACTACCATAGGGTCCTTTTAATTAGATCTACAAAGGATCCTTTTAAATTAGGCCACCAAGGAGTCCTTTCAGCTATATCATCACATGATATTCCTAACCAGATTTTTGGATCAATCTGTTTTACCTAGACCTCTCAGGGTCTAATTATGGAATGGTACAATATAATCCAAGGGTCTTTACTATTACGTACAAGTCCATTAAGGATTTAAGATAGTATCTTTTTGAATATCCTACTACGAATCCTTCATATGGAGATAAGAAAGATTCTACGAGGATTTGGATGGATCACATAAAAACACAAAACACATAAGAACATAATCACATAATTGTTTAACTTGATCTTTACTTTGTTATCTTTGGACACGGATATTTAAAGCACACCAGGAATCCAATCCGTGGATTCCATGCGGCACTTAAATCATTAGAATCTAACTATGAAGATAGGAAGATCTAAATAAGAATTCGGCTTTGTCCTTATTGAATGGTAATGTTCGTATTAAGGCATACGAATAATTCAATTAAGGGCTCCGATTTGAGTGATATTCATCCACAAGGATCTGATTATGAGGATAGAAAGATCCTTTATGGATTTTGAAATTTGTGTAACGAGAGGTGCTTCGACACCTTGCACTAGGCGTGCTTAAGTCGATACACAAGGTAGAAAGTTCATGAGGTTCAGGCGCTAGATATGCCAGGGCGACATATGAAGCAGAACTTGAAGGTTAAGCAGCAACAGGGTTTGCTACTGCCTTGCTTTAAACAGCAAAGCGACACATGTTATCCAAATGTCTCCATCATCCACCGGGGGTACATTTGTAACATGGTATTTGATTTGGATGATGACGGTTTCACTGACTTCTCCAAGGAGCGGTTCCCTTGCACGGCTTCATTCCTGAGCTAACTCATGGTGATAGCTAAATCAACGGTCTTCTGGAGTACTACGCCTATTTGTTGGGCAGTTGTAGCACCTGGTCCGGACACTCGAGTCTTGTTGCGATGAAGAGACACCATGAAGAACATAGGAGATATGGGAGGGAACAAGGGAAATGAAAACAGAATTACAATGCATAAAATTGCGATCATTTGTTTGTTACTTAAGGCAAACAAATGAGACGGTGACTAATCAAAGTAAATAGGTCAAAAATAATGTATCGCGAAGACATGCTCGCCTATAAGTGAACACTCATCCCAAGAATTCCCAGGTAAGCACAACTGGTCTCGCGTCTGGTTGAGATGTATACGAAGTGCTTGCCTAGACAGAAAACTCAGAATACAGGCATTCACCCTTCCAGTTTGCACGTGTTCACATTATTTAAAAACCCAAAACCTTGACGAGATTTTGAAAACTCAAAGGGTTCAAAACCTTATAATAGAGGGTTCAAAACCTAGTAATCAATCATCCTAGAACAGATGATTAGTTTTCAAAGCGGTTTTGAAATTTATGTTCTTGTTGTGGTAGTCGCCTAAGGATAGGTGACGGTATTGTTTTATGACTAAACGCAAGTAAACTCGCGTTAGGGTCCTAAGAAGGTTATAGACTAGGTCAAAGCATTACTAATAACCTAATTCCCTATAACCATTGGCTCTGATACCATCTTTTCTGTCACACCCCGACCACGTAGAACATACAAAACGTGGCGGAAACATCGGGGAGTGTTGTAACAGAATTAATTGTTTCAAATCCATGGCAATTGAAGTTTCGTTTTATTGATTAAAGTGTTACAATGTCTTATCAAACTAGGAAATACAACATAATTAACTAGTCTTGCATATATATTTTCGTTTTATTGATTGAAGTTTCGTTTTATTGATTAAAGTGTTACAATGTCTTATCAAACTCTGGCGAAATTTTTCCAGAAATATAACACTTGGAAAATATTTTTGCAACAAGTGTTATGAATATATTTTTAACTTGTTTTTCCAAAAAAACTTCGCCATGATTTTTATTACAAAATTACCAAGTGTCGGAGGTGGATTTTCGTAAATGAAACTTGTTAAATATATATTAAGAAAGTATATTTCATAGTAAAACGCTTGTGTGATTTTGTGATTATTTTGTGAACTATACATATATTATTTTTAGAGTAAAAATAATATAACTCGTATACACTAAAAAGTAACGACTCCAAAATAATACCAACGCCTTCACAAATAAATGTCTAAGTTACACCGGTATTATTATTACCACCCGAACTGTAAATGTGACTTATGTATTTTCGGAAAAATACTCTTGAAAGCGCATTTTGATAAAAGTATTATTTTGGAAAATTGTATGGAATAAAATATAATATTTTTGGGAAAAATATGTATATTTTGGAGATAGAATATTTTAGACAAATGAATAAAAATATACTTTATTAAGTGAGACTTAATAATATATTTTTGGAATTACGAAAACGCACATGTATTAAAACCCCCATCCTTGGGAAGGAATATAATTATTAAATAATTAAGAAGTGTAAATACGAAATAGTTGCCTAACTATTTCCCAAAAACGTTAAACCTTAAGCCAAGGCACGGCCGTCCGTCTAATAGAAGTTAGTACGTGTAGGTCGTCGCACAGTTTTAGCCCGTTTGCTTGAGCTTTCTTCTCCCCGGGTAATCTGCTTAATCTCCTTGCGCATATTCTGGAGTAAATGCGTAAGTTCTCCATTTTTGAGGGCCTTATCTATTTCCGTGCGCAGAGATATGCAGTTGTTCGTGGTATGCCCGTTGTCTTTATGATATTCGCAGTATTGCGCCGGGTCCTGACCACGTTTACTCTTCATCGGAATCGGAGGTTTGAATTGGTAGTCCTCAGTACTTAGGACCTCCGCCGGGGTCTTTGTTAGGGGAGTCCACTGCCTCTCCCTATTTTCGTGCTTGTTCTCTCTTTGTGCAGAGAGCTTGTTGATTGTTGTGCGGGCATCTTCAGAGGATCGACTTCCAGATGACTCGCGCCATGACTTTTTGTACCTTCTTTCACCGGTTGCGCTTAAGTCTGCGGGCCTGTTGTGTGGTGGTGGCGGCCTGTTTGTAGTAAGGTTTTTCTCGGTCTGCGCATAAACCTTGGCCGCCGCCATTATCTTTTCCCAACTCGTGGGAAGGCCCTCTATTCCCGATAATACCTTGACCATGTCGTCACATCTAACCGCGTACTTGAACTGAGCACGGATTAGTTGTTCGTTAACACCTCCAATCTCTAACACTTCTTTATTGTATCTGGTGATAAAATCCTCCAGATTCTCATCATCGCGGCGCCAGATGTTCATGACGTCGGATGTATCGCGTATTGATCGCCTTTGTTGGCTGAAGTGTGTTAAAAACTTTCTACGCAAATCTTTCCACGACTCGATCTGTTCCGTTGGTAGGTTATCAAACCAGATTCGCGCTGGGCCGGTTAGTGTTTGTACAAACAAATGACACCATAGCGGAAGAGTCCAACCGCCAACCAACCCTGCGCTGGTGAATACTCTTAGATGATCATCAGGGTCAGTTAACCCATTGAATTTCCCAACGTTCGATGGTAATTTGGCCCTTTCCAATGGAGCCAGAGCTATCTCCAATATGAACTTCGAGTTTTCCGCCGCTTCAGCAGGGCGATAAACTAAGTCATAGTTATGCTCTGCCTCAGGGTTATAAACCGCTCGAGGCCTGCATTTGTTATAGTTTGGCTGCAGTCTGTTGAATACACTGGTGTTTGCACTCAAACGATATGTTTGATCGGATTCATCAGTATGAGTGTCCCGTTGGGAACCCAACCTGTCATGAACCGATTGTCTTCGACGAGGGTGTGGTTCACCATGGTGTTGTCTCTGGTAACTGCCTGTATCATCATAAGTTGATTCTTCTCGCTGAGAAGCATGAGCTCTTGATCCCGGCCTCCGGGATTGGGTCACGGGAGCAGTTTGAGCACACAACTGTGTGTATACTGCGTTTAATGCCCCTTGGGATCGGACATACCATGATATCGGAGTTTCTCCTGGTGGTAAGATTGATTGTGCAGGGTTTGCTGGTAACATTCCTGGAGTAACAGGATCATTTGCTCGATTGGATTGAACCTCATTATCGTCCGAGGCCTCTTCTACGATCCCTTCTACTGGTAAATTGTTTCCGATGTTTGGTCGAGGACCAGGTTGCCGGTGAGATGACGAATTTTCTGCCATGTGCAAAAAACAGAAAATGGAATGAACTGAATCGAAACGAGATAGAAACTAGAAAAACTGAGAAAACGGTGGGCGCCAATGAAGAAACACTAGATAAATGGTCGGAACCGAAGTAGCTAGGGGGTTTGAATCCGCATAAAAGGGTTAGCTCTCTCTCGGTTGATTCAGTTGCAGCTGAACTTCTTCTCCGGTGATTCTGCAAAAAAGAACACCGTTAGCCTCGCCAAGGGGAGAAGAGGGTTCTCTCCTTGACCCGACTCCGGTGTGAGAATAAGTATTGGTAATGGAGAAGAGAAAGTATTCGAGAAGTGAGTGTGATCTGAGTTTATACCTGAACAGTTCTCATATTTATAACCGGGAGTTTTGGGAGGGAAAACCTGTTATTGAAAAGATGACGGAAGATGCTAACGCCGTAGCGGTTATATTTTCTTCCGTTAAGTTCTTTGATCCTACGTTAAGTAATCTCGATCCGATGTGAATGCACACGGATCGTGATTTGATCTATGGCTGGGGGGTTGCCACGTGGAAAGTGATTAAGTGGAGATTACTCTCCAATTGCATGCCTTCGTTGTGATTCCAGGGTTGCTTGTGGTGATGACACGTGTCCAGACGGTTATAACCGTCTGGGTGGTGCACGATTGTATTTCTTTCTAGAAGATTACTGCTGTAATCTAGTGTGACACCTTGCTGTGTGGACACAGACGAATAAATCCCAAGTCTGGGTAAAATAATATCCAAGTCTGGATATTTAGGCGGAGGTATTGAACAAGGGATTTTGATCCTTTGTTAAATGGGAGAAGGCGCAAGGATTTATGTTTTCCTTTGGGCGCGCGACTATAAATTACTGATTGCTTTCTTCCTTTTGTAAGACCAATGCGCGGCCGCGTAGGGTTAAAAAGGTTGAAAGGCCAGTTTGTGGTATGGTCTCAAATCCTTTTTATGAGGTTTTTGGGACCTTACCCCTTCAAGTCCCCCCAGTCTAGTGTTGTACTTATGCAAATAAGTGGAGCACTGGACTTATGAGAGAGAAATGAAAAGATAAGAAAGCTTCTATGAGAAGATTTGAATTTGTTGAGTTTTGTAAAGATTTTTTATGAAAAATCTTTGACTTGAAGCTAGTGCAGTAAATTGATTTTGACAACCTGTCATTGTCAGTTGTTTTTTACTGTCCGTGTTGTACACGCGCGCGTGTAAACGCGTGTATGTTCTGACATCTTCTTTTTCTGTTGCTTGGGGAACTGTGACACCCGGAACAGTTGCTGTGACAGTTACCAATGCTATTTATTGCGATGGGTATATAACGTTTAGGTATCCTCATCTGTGCAATCATTGCTTTGTTTAAAAAATTTTCCCCCTTCCGTGTTCCTGAGAAAATTTTCCATTATTCTTCTTCTTATGTCAACCGGAGAACGCAAGAGGATCTTGTTGAAGATATGTCGACCGAACTTCCACCATTGAAGTGGCCTAGGGCGTCTTTTGAGGGTTTGATTCAGAATCTCAAATTTCTGGAGAATTGGGGTGCTTTGTATCCTGAAGAGGGGCAAACGGCCGCAGATGCTCCGGCCGGGTATATTACCCTCTTTTGGGATTTTTTCTGTGACGGTAACTTTCGCTTGCCTGTTACCAGATTTTTTCTTGAAATTCTTGGATTTTATAATCTGCACATCTCCCAACTTCACCCTATTGGTATGGTTAGGGTTCGACATTTCGAATTCGTATGTCGGACGATGCATGTGGAGCCAACCGTTCCCCGATTTAGGGTTTTTTATCAGATGCATTGTACCCAAGGATTTTATTCATTCGTTCAGAGGGCTTCTGCAAAGAAGATTTTACATCAACCCCCAAAATCTTTTCATGATTGGAAGCAAAAATTCTTCTTTATCAAAGCTGGAGTAATTCCTGTGAGGATGGTTCTTAGGGGGAAAGAAGATATTCCGATCGAAACCCTTCAGACTCCGGTTGATGAAAACTGGTATCAGGATTTGAAGGATGTGCCCAATATTGCATTGTCGGAGAAAGCTCTTGTCGGAGCTGGCATGAGTTTAAATTGGAAGATGGAGCGTGATGACAAACCCGTATACACGGAGGATGGTCATAGTAAGTTTGGGGCTTTTCTTCTTTCCAAAAAATTTTTTTTTTTTTTGACCTGCTCTCTCTTCAAATGTAGTTGTTTCTCTATATGTTGTTGCTTTCAAGAGGGAAGGCGGAAGAATGGGTACTATCAAGAAGAAGCCTGAAGAGGAGCTCTGGTATCATCGTATCGTGAGAAATTTTGTTCTTCCGCGGGATGCGGACCTATCTGTTCAACCGGCAGCTGGTGCTGGTGAGTTTATATCTGTTTTTCCTTTCTTTTTTGCTTTGAGTAATTTTTTGTCTTGCGCTTTCGTAGGTGAATTGTTGAATTTGGGCGTAGGCCCTGAGAAGAAAAAACGCGCGACTACGTCCACTTCCGCGCCGAAGAGAAGTGAGACTGTTAAGACTCAACCTTTGAAGGCGAAAAATGTTGGAGAGAAGAAAGGTACGCGCCGTTCTTTTGTCTCCAGGTGTGATTATGTGGTGGTTTCTGACTCTTTGGAGGGTCTTGCTCCTGTAGTGATTATGCGGGAACCGAAGCCTGAACCGAAAGATTCTGCTGATATTCCTCCTTCAAACCCGAATGAGCCTATTGATCTGGATTCCAGTCCCGAACATTTGGTTCATAGGAAGGTTGGTAAAAGAAAGCAAGCTGATGCTGATGCGGAGGGTCAACCTCCCAAGAAAGTGCAGAGGAAGAAAATTACCAGAAAAGGAAACCTTGATGCTTTTGTTTCAGAATCTGTTCCTGGTAAGTATTGTTTTTCTTTATTTTCTTTAAGCGGATAGGATTCTTACAGACTTTTGTTTGTCCAGAAGTTCCTGTTTCCCCTGTTCCTGTAGAAGTACCATCTGTGATTGATAAAGAACTTCCCCCTACTCCGCCGCGCGCTGCCGTTGCAGACCCGTTAGAGTCTTCAGAGATAGCTGGGGAAGGTGTTGAGAAAACTATTGAGGCTGAGGAGCCTGTTGGTGCTAATACAGAGACTGAACAGATTGTTGAACCGGGTGTGGTAAATGATGCTGATAGTCCGCCGACACCGGAAAAGGAAACTGCTGAAAAAATTCAGCCTTCTCCCCCTAGACCTTCTGAAACTATACCTGAGCATACTGAGAAGGCCACAACTGAGGAGACAGGTTTATCTGCTGGTGTTGAGAAGCAATCTCCAATTTGTCCAGAAGAAACTCTGGGAGAATATTATTACCGGACTTATACGGAGAAAGATGCTTCTGATCCTCATGTCCCTGTTTGGAATGTGAAAAAGGGAGATACCTTCTCGGATTGGCGTGTATGCCAAGATTGGTTGCAGGGGATACTTCCGCCTGGCGAGATTAAGTTTCAGGAAAATCAGCCTTATGAACAGACCTATCAGTCTTATCTTGCAGAAACTGCTTCTCATGTTTCTACTACTCACCGTATAGTGCGTGAGTGGTATAGCATGCATAAAGAGCGGGCATCTTTTGTAGCATCACAAAGGAAGTTTGCTAAAGAAGAAAAACATGTGGCTCAGTTGAAGGCTAAATTAGAGGCTGAACAAGCTAAGTTTGAAGCTGAGCGCAAGACTGAGGAATGGTCTGTTGCTGGTTGGAAAAGAAAAGCTGAAGCTGAAGCTGCGCTTTTATCTGAGGAACGCAAAAATTGGAGGAGAATTTGTGAGAAAGATAATGCTGAGAAGGCAAACCTCCGCAATATCATAAATAACCTCAAGGCTGAGGTTGAAAATCTGAAGAATCAAGATGTGGAGGTAGAAAGATTGAAGAAAGAAAAAACTGATATGGAAGCTATGTTGGTGGAGGCGCGCTCTCATAGGGAACGAAGTGAGCAACGGGAGGTACAAGCTTTAGCCACTCTTGCCGTTAGAGATAAAGAATTAGAGGAACTTACCGCTTTGGTTTCTGACCAGGAACAATTGAAGAAGGATCTGGAGCTTGCGCATTCTGAGAATACTGAAACTTCTCGCCGTTTGACTGAGGTTGAAGAGAAATTGGAGAATTCAGAAATGGCGCGGGTTTCAGCGGAAAGCGAGCTTGAACCTTTAAAGAATGATATGGCCTGGTTGAAAGATCGCGGGATTGCTTGTGTAAGTTTCTTTCTTCTTTTTTGTTCATGTATGCGCTTTTTTGATGCTTATCTTTGCTTGATTTCATAGGTTGCCGAATCTGTGTTAAACTCTGAAGATCCGGATAAAACTGTTGCTAATTTGATGGTTGCTGCGCGACGAGATGGTTATGCGCAAGGATATGCGGAATGTTCCCAACATGTGAATAGCGCTTTGAAAGTTAACTGGGATGATAGCAAGTCTGCTACCTTTGGCGTTAATACTGCCGCTGCGCTTGCTTCCATGAAGACAGAGTTTAATAATTTACAACTTCCAGTGATGGAGTTGATAAATGTGGCGCTGCAATCGGATGATCACGTTGCGCAACTCAAAGAAATCTTTCCGGATGAGGGTGAAGCTTAGGATGAAATTGTATTGAACAATTTTTTTTTATGTAGGATGTAGATCCTTGTTTTGTCGGTGCGCTGTTGCGCAAGGATTTTAAACACTGTTGTGTCTAAAACTCTTTAGGGCGTATTTGTACGCTTAAAAATAGTATGTTTCTATTTGTTTTGTTAAATGACTTTACAATATTTTGCATGAGTACAATTACTTTTGCTTTTGCTTTGAGTAAGGCGAATAAAGTTGGTATGAAGCTCATGTGTGAGTTTATGGTCGTTTGTGACGTGATCACTGACCGCGCATGGAGCTTTGTGTTATACTACCATAATGTTTTTGCACTTACTAAAAAGAAATTGCATGCACTTTGTAAACACAAAAATGATAGAAACTTTGTAATTTTATTCATGGATAGTGCTCAGAGGCATTACAAAGTTTTTCTAATAATTAAATGGAACTTAACTTACTCCCTGATAGTTCCGCCGCATTTGATAAGTCATGTCTTTTCTGCGGAGAACTTATAGAGTCCTTTAAGTTTTAGCCCGTTTGCTTGAGCTTTCTTCTCCCCGGGTAATCTGCTTAATCTCCTTGCGCATATTCTGGAGTAAATGCGTAAGTTCTCCATTTTTGAGGGCCTTCTCTATTTCCGTGCGCAGAGATATGCAGTTGTTCGTGGTATGCCCGTTGTCTTTATTATATTCGCAGTATTGCACCGGGTCCTGACCACGTTTACTCTTCATCGGAATCGGAGGTTTGAATTGGTAGTCCTCAGTACTTAGGACCTCCGCCGGGGTCTTTGTTAGGGGAGTCCACTGCCTCTCCCTATTTTCGTGCTTGTTCTCTCTTTGTGCAGAGAGCTTGTTGATTGTTGTGCGGGCATCTTCAGAGGATCGACTTCCTGATGACTTGCGCCATGACTTTTTGTACCTTCTTTCACCGGTTGCGCTTAAGTCTGCGGGCCTGTTGTGTGGTGGTGGCGGCCTGTTTGTAGTAAGGTTTTTCTCGGTCTGCGCATAAACCTTGGCCGCCGCCATTATCTTTTCCCAACTCGTGGGAAGGCCCTCTATTCCCGATAATACCTTGACCATGTCGTCACATCTAACCGCGTACTTGAACTGAGCACGGATTAGTTGTTCGTTAACACCTCCAATCTCTAACACTTCTTTATTGTATCTGGTGATAAAATCCTCCAGATTCTCGTCATCGCGGCGCCAGATGTTCATGACGTCGGATGTATCGCGTATTGATCACCTTTGTTGGCTGAAGTGTGTTAAAAACTTTCTACGCAGATCTTTCCACGACTCGATCTGTCCCGTTGGTAGGTTATCAAACCAGATTCGCGCTGGGCCGGTTAGTGTTTGTACAAACAAATGACACCATAGCGGAAGAGTCCAACCGCCAACCAACCCTGCGCTGGTGAATACTCTTAGATGATCATCAGGGTCAGTTAACCCATTGAATTTCCCAACGTTCGATGGTAATTTGGCCCTTTCCAATGGAGCCAGAGCTATCTCCAATATGAACTTCGAGTTTTCCGCCGCTTCAGCAGGGCGATAAACTAAGTCATAGTTATGCTCTGCCTCGGGGTTATAAACCGCTCGAGGCCTGCATTTGTTATAGTTTGGCTGCAGTCTGTTGAATACACTGGTGTTTGCACTCAAACGATATGTTTGATCGGATTCATCAGTATGAGTGTCCCGTTGGGAACCCAACCTGTCATGAACCGATTGTCTTCGACGAGGGTGTGGTTCACCATGGTGTTGTCTCTGGTAACTGCCTGTATCATCATAAGTTGATTCTTCTCGCTGAGAAGCATGAGCTCTTGATCCCGGCCTCCGGGATTGGGTCACGGGAGCAGTTTGAGCACACAACTGTGTGTATACTGCGTTTAATGCCCCTTGGGATCGGACATACCATGATATCGGAGTTTCTCCTGGTGGTAAGATTGATTGTGCAGGGTTTGCTGGTAACATTCCTGGAGTAACAGGATCATTTGCTCGATTGGATTGAACCTCATTATCGTCCGAGGCCTCTTCTACGATCCCTTCTACTGGTAAATTGTTTCCGATGTTTGGTCGAGGACCAGGTTGCCGGTGAGATGACGAATTTTCTGCCATGTGCAAAAAACAGAAAATGGAATGAACTGAATCGAAACGAGATAGAAACTAGAAAAACTGAGAAAACGGTGGGCGCCAATGAAGAAACACTAGATAAATGGTCGGAACCGAAGTATCTAGGGGGTTTGAATCCGCATAAAAGGGTTAGCTCTCTCTCGGTTGATTCAGTTGCAGCTGAACTTCTTCTCCGGTGATTCTGCAAAAAAGAACACCGTTAGCCTCGCCAAGGGGAGAAGAGGGTTCTCTCCTTGACCCGACTCCGGTGTGAGAATAAGTATTGGTAATGGAGAAGAGAAAGTATTCGAGAAGTGAGTGTGATCTGAGTTTATACCTGAACAGTTCTCATATTTATAACCGGGAGTTTTGGGAGGGAAAACCTGTTATTGAAAAGATGACGGAAGATGCTAACGCCGTAGCGGTTATATTTTCTTCCGTTAAGTTCTTTGATCCTACGTTAAGTAATCTCGATCCGATGTGAATGCACACGGATCGTGATTTGATCTATGGCTGGGGGGTTGCCACGTGGAAAGTGATTAAGTGGAGATTACTCTCCAATTGCATGCCTTCGTTGTGATTCCAGGGTTGCTTGTGGTGATGACACGTGTCCAGACGGTTATAACCGTCTGGGTGGTGCACGATTGTATTTCTTTCTAGAAGATTACTGCTGTAATCTAGTGTGACACCTTGCTGTGTGGACACAGACGAATAAATCCCAAGTCTGGGTAAAATAATATCCAAGTCTGGATATTTAGGCGGAGGTATTGAACAAGGGATTTTGATCCTTTGTTAAATGGGAGAAGGCGCAAGGATTTATGTTTTCCTTTGGGCGCGCGACTATAAATTACTGATTGCTTTCTTCCTTTTGTAAGACCAATGCGCGGCCGCGTAGGGTTAAAAAGGTTGAAAGGCCAGTTTGTGGTATGGTCTCAAATCCTTTTTATGAGGTTTTTGGGACCTTACCCCTTCAAGTCCCCCCAGTCTAGTGTTGTACTTATGCAAATAAGTGGAGCACTGGACTTATGAGAGAGAAATGAAAAGATAAGAAAGCTTCTATGAGAAGATTTGAATTTGTTGAGTTTTGTAAAGATTTTTTATGAAAAATCTTTGACTTGAAGCTAGTGCAGTAAATTGATTTTGACAACCTGTCATTGTCAGTTGTTTTTTACTGTCCGTGTTGTACACGCGCGCGTGTAAACGCGTGTATGTTCTGACATCTTCTTTTTCTGTTGCTTGGGGAACTGTGACACCCGGAACAGTTGCTGTGACAGTTACCAATGCTATTTATTGCGATGGGTATATAACGTTTAGGTATCCTCCTCTGTGCAATCATTGCTTTGTTTAAAAAATTTTCCCCCTTCCGTGTTCCTGAGAAAATTTTCCATTATTCTTCTTCTTATGTCAACCGGAGAACGCAAGAGGATCTTGTTGAAGATATGTCGACCGAACTTCCACCATTGAAGTGGCCTAGGGCGTCTTTTGAGGGTTTGATTCAGAATCTCAAATTTCTGGAGAATTGGGGTGCTTTGTATCCTGAAGAGGGGCAAACGGCCGCAGATGCTCCGGCCGGGTATATTACCCTCTTTTGGGATTTTTTCTGTGACGGTAACTTTCGCTTGCCTGTTACCAGATTTTTTCTTGAAATTCTTGGATTTTATAATCTGCACATCTCCCAACTTCACCCTATTGGTATGGTTAGGGTTCGACATTTCGAATTCGTATGTCGGACGATGCATGTGGAGCCAACCGTTCCCCGATTTAGGGTTTTTTATCAGATGCATTGTACCCAAGGATTTTATTCATTCGTTCAGAGGGCTTCTGCAAAGAAGATTTTACATCAACCCCCAAAATCTTTTCATGATTGGAAGCAAAAATTCTTCTTTATCAAAGCTGGAGTAATTCCTGTGAGGATGGTTCTTAGGGGGAAAGAAGATATTCCGATCGAAACCCTTCAGACTCCGGTTGATGAAAACTGGTATCAGGATTTGAAGGATGTGCCCAATATTGCATTGTCGGAGAAAGCTCTTGTCGGAGCTGGCATGAGTTTAAATTGGAAGATGGAGCGTGATGACAAACCCGTATACACGGAGGATGGTCATAGTAAGTTTGGGGCTTTTCTTCTTTCCAAAAAATTTTTTTTTTTTTTGACCTGCTCTCTCTTCAAATGTAGTTGTTTCTCTATATGTTGTTGCTTTCAAGAGGGAAGGCGGAAGAATGGGTACTATCAAGAAGAAGCCTGAAGAGGAGCTCTGGTATCATCGTATCGTGAGAAATTTTGTTCTTCCGCGGGATGCGGACCTATCTGTTCAACCGGCAGCTGGTGCTGGTGAGTTTATATCTGTTTTTCCTTTCTTTTTTGCTTTGAGTAATTTTTTGTCTTGCGCTTTCGTAGGTGAATTGTTGAATTTGGGCGTAGGCCCTGAGAAGAAAAAACGCGCGACTACGTCCACTTCCGCGCCGAAGAGAAGTGAGACTGTTAAGACTCAACCTTTGAAGGCGAAAAATGTTGGAGAGAAGAAAGGTACGCGCCGTTCTTTTGTCTCCAGGTGTGATTATGTGGTGGTTTCTGACTCTTTGGAGGGTCTTGCTCCTGTAGTGATTATGCGGGAACCGAAGCCTGAACCGAAAGATTCTGCTGATATTCCTCCTTCAAACCCGAATGAGCCTATTGATCTGGATTCCAGTCCCGAACATTTGGTTCATAGGAAGGTTGGTAAAAGAAAGCAAGCTGATGCTGATGCGGAGGGTCAACCTCCCAAGAAAGTGCAGAGGAAGAAAATTACCAGAAAAGGAAACCTTGATGCTTTTGTTTCAGAATCTGTTCCTGGTAAGTATTGTTTTTCTTTATTTTCTTTAAGCGGATAGGATTCTTACAGACTTTTGTTTGTCCAGAAGTTCCTGTTTCCCCTGTTCCTGTAGAAGTACCATCTGTGATTGATAAAGAACTTCCCCCTACTCCGCCGCGCGCTGCCGTTGCAGACCCGTTAGAGTCTTCAGAGATAGCTGGGGAAGGTGTTGAGAAAACTATTGAGGCTGAGGAGCCTGTTGGTGCTAATACAGAGACTGAACAGATTGTTGAACCGGGTGTGGTAAATGATGCTGATAGTCCGCCGACACCGGAAAAGGAAACTGCTGAAAAAATTCAGCCTTCTCCCCCTAGACCTTCTGAAACTATACCTGAGCATACTGAGAAGGCCACAACTGAGGAGACAGGTTTATCTGCTGGTGTTGAGAAGCAATCTCCAATTTGTCCAGAAGAAACTCTGGGAGAATATTATTACCGGACTTATACGGAGAAAGATGCTTCTGATCCTCATGTCCCTGTTTGGAATGTGAAAAAGGGAGATACCTTCTCGGATTGGCGTGTATGCCAAGATTGGTTGCAGGGGATACTTCCGCCTGGCGAGATTAAGTTTCAGGAAAATCAGCCTTATGAACAGACCTATCAGTCTTATCTTGCAGAAACTGCTTCTCATGTTTCTACTACTCACCGTATAGTGCGTGAGTGGTATAGCATGCATAAAGAGCGGGCATCTTTTGTAGCATCACAAAGGAAGTTTGCTAAAGAAGAAAAACATGTGGCTCAGTTGAAGGCTAAATTAGAGGCTGAACAAGCTAAGTTTGAAGCTGAGCGCAAGACTGAGGAATGGTCTGTTGCTGGTTGGAAAAGAAAAGCTGAAGCTGAAGCTGCGCTTTTATCTGAGGAACGCAAAAATTGGAGGAGAATTTGTGAGAAAGATAATGCTGAGAAGGCAAACCTCCGCAATATCATAAATAACCTCAAGGCTGAGGTTGAAAATCTGAAGAATCAAGATGTGGAGGTAGAAAGATTGAAGAAAGAAAAAACTGATATGGAAGCTATGTTGGTGGAGGCGCGCTCTCATAGGGAACGAAGTGAGCAACGGGAGGTACAAGCTTTAGCCACTCTTGCCGTTAGAGATAAAGAATTAGAGGAACTTACCGCTTTGGTTTCTGACCAGGAACAATTGAAGAAGGATCTGGAGCTTGCGCATTCTGAGAATACTGAAACTTCTCGCCGTTTGACTGAGGTTGAAGAGAAATTGGAGAATTCAGAAATGGCGCGGGTTTCAGCGGAAAGCGAGCTTGAACCTTTAAAGAATGATATGGCCTGGTTGAAAGATCGCGGGATTGCTTGTGTAAGTTTCTTTCTTCTTTTTTGTTCATGTATGCGCTTTTTTGATGCTTATCTTTGCTTGATTTCATAGGTTGCCGAATCTGTGTTAAACTCTGAAGATCCGGATAAAACTGTTGCTAATTTGATGGTTGCTGCGCGACGAGATGGTTATGCGCAAGGATATGCGGAATGTTCCCAACATGTGAATAGCGCTTTGAAAGTTAACTGGGATGATAGCAAGTCTGCTACCTTTGGCGTTAATACTGCCGCTGCGCTTGCTTCCATGAAGACAGAGTTTAATAATTTACAACTTCCAGTGATGGAGTTGATAAATGTGGCGCTGCAATCGGATGATCACGTTGCGCAACTCAAAGAAATCTTTCCGGATGAGGGTGAAGCTTAGGATGAAATTGTATTGAACAATTTTTTTTTATGTAGGATGTAGATCCTTGTTTTGTCGGTGCGCTGTTGCGCAAGGATTTTAAACACTGTTGTGTCTAAAACTCTTTAGGGCGTATTTGTACGCTTAAAAATAGTATGTTTCTATTTGTTTTGTTAAATGACTTTACAATATTTTGCATGAGTACAATTACTTTTGCTTTTGCTTTGAGTAAGGCGAATAAAGTTGGTATGAAGCTCATGTGTGAGTTTATGGTCGTTTGTGACGTGATCACTGACCGCGCATGGAGCTTTGTGTTATACTACCATAATGTTTTTGCACTTACTAAAAAGAAATTGCATGCACTTTGTAAACACAAAAATGATAGAAACTTTGTAATTTTATTCATGGATAGTGCTCAGAGGCATTACAAAGTTTTTCTAATAATTAAATGGAACTTAACTTACTCCCTGATAGTTCCGCCGCATTTGATAAGTCATGTCTTTTCTGCGGAGAACTTATAGAGTCCTTTAAGTTTTAGCCCGTTTGCTTGAGCTTTCTTCTCCCCGGGTAATCTGCTTAATCTCCTTGCGCATATTCTGGAGTAAATGCGTAAGTTCTCCATTTTTGAGGGCCTTCTCTATTTCCGTGCGCAGAGATATGCAGTTGTTCGTGGTATGCCCGTTGTCTTTATTATATTCGCAGTATTGCACCGGGTCCTGACCACGTTTACTCTTCATCGGAATCGGAGGTTTGAATTGGTAGTCCTCAGTACTTAGGACCTCCGCCGGGGTCTTTGTTAGGGGAGTCCACTGCCTCTCCCTATTTTCGTGCTTGTTCTCTCTTTGTGCAGAGAGCTTGTTGATTGTTGTGCGGGCATCTTCAGAGGATCGACTTCCTGATGACTTGCGCCATGACTTTTTGTACCTTCTTTCACCGGTTGCGCTTAAGTCTGCGGGCCTGTTGTGTGGTGGTGGCGGCCTGTTTGTAGTAAGGTTTTTCTCGGTCTGCGCATAAACCTTGGCCGCCGCCATTATCTTTTCCCAACTCGTGGGAAGGCCCTCTATTCCCGATAATACCTTGACCATGTCGTCACATCTAACCGCGTACTTGAACTGAGCACGGATTAGTTGTTCGTTAACACCTCCAATCTCTAACACTTCTTTATTGTATCTGGTGATAAAATCCTCCAGATTCTCGTCATCGCGGCGCCAGATGTTCATGACGTCGGATGTATCGCGTATTGATCACCTTTGTTGGCTGAAGTGTGTTAAAAACTTTCTACGCAGATCTTTCCACGACTCGATCTGTCCCGTTGGTAGGTTATCAAACCAGATTCGCGCTGGGCCGGTTAGTGTTTGTACAAACAAATGACACCATAGCGGAAGAGTCCAACCGCCAACCAACCCTGCGCTGGTGAATACTCTTAGATGATCATCAGGGTCAGTTAACCCATTGAATTTCCCAACGTTCGATGGTAATTTGGCCCTTTCCAATGGAGCCAGAGCTATCTCCAATATGAACTTCGAGTTTTCCGCCGCTTCAGCAGGGCGATAAACTAAGTCATAGTTATGCTCTGCCTCGGGGTTATAAACCGCTCGAGGCCTGCATTTGTTATAGTTTGGCTGCAGTCTGTTGAATACACTGGTGTTTGCACTCAAACGATATGTTTGATCGGATTCATCAGTATGAGTGTCCCGTTGGGAACCCAACCTGTCATGAACCGATTGTCTTCGACGAGGGTGTGGTTCACCATGGTGTTGTCTCTGGTAACTGCCTGTATCATCATAAGTTGATTCTTCTCGCTGAGAAGCATGAGCTCTTGATCCCGGCCTCCGGGATTGGGTCACGGGAGCAGTTTGAGCACACAACTGTGTGTATACTGCGTTTAATGCCCCTTGGGATCGGACATACCATGATATCGGAGTTTCTCCTGGTGGTAAGATTGATTGTGCAGGGTTTGCTGGTAACATTCCTGGAGTAACAGGATCATTTGCTCGATTGGATTGAACCTCATTATCGTCCGAGGCCTCTTCTACGATCCCTTCTACTGGTAAATTGTTTCCGATGTTTGGTCGAGGACCAGGTTGCCGGTGAGATGACGAATTTTCTGCCATGTGCAAAAAATAGAAAATGGAATGAACTGAATCGAAACGAGATAGAAACTAGAAAAACTGAGAAAACGGTGGGCGCCAATGAAGAAACACTAGATAAATGGTCGGAACCGAAGTATCTAGGGGGTTTGAATCCGCATAAAAGGGTTAGCTCTCTCTCGGTTGATTCAGTTGCAGCTGAACTTCTTCTCCGGTGATTCTGCAAAAAAGAACACCGTTAGCCTCGCCAAGGGGAGAAGAGGGTTCTCTCCTTGACCCGACTCCGGTGTGAGAATAAGTATTGGTAATGGAGAAGAGAAAGTATTCGAGAAGTGAGTGTGATCTGAGTTTATACCTGAACAGTTCTCATATTTATAACCGGGAGTTTTGGGAGGGAAAACCTGTTATTGAAAAGATGACGGAAGATGCTAACGCCGTAGCGGTTATATTTTCTTCCGTTAAGTTCTTTGATCCTACGTTAAGTAATCTCGATCCGATGTGAATGCACACGGATCGTGATTTGATCTATGGCTGGGGGGTTGCCACGTGGAAAGTGATTAAGTGGAGATTACTCTCCAATTGCATGCCTTCGTTGTGATTCCAGGGTTGCTTGTGGTGATGACACGTGTCCAGACGGTTATAACCGTCTGGGTGGTGCACGATTGTATTTCTTTCTAGAAGATTACTGCTGTAATCTAGTGTGACACCTTGCTGTGTGGACACAGACGAATAAATCCCAAGTCTGGGTAAAATAATATCCAAGTCTGGATATTTAGGCGGAGGTATTGAACAAGGGATTTTGATCCTTTGTTAAATGGGAGAAGGCGCAAGGATTTATGTTTTCCTTTGGGCGCGCGACTATAAATTACTGATTGCTTTCTTCCTTTTGTAAGACCAATGCGCGGCCGCGTAGGGTTAAAAAGGTTGAAAGGCCAGTTTGTGGTATGGTCTCAAATCCTTTTTATGAGGTTTTTGGGACCTTACCCCTTCAAATGTTGTGGTATTTTGTTTTTAAAACATGAAGTAATGGATGATCATCGTGGTTTTAAATTCATATAGCTTTGATGTGATTAAGCTATGGTATTAAGAAGTCACACCAAATAAACCCACGCTTCCGCAAAGCCAGGGTGTGACATAAATGTCACCTAACCAATATTTAAATGTAACGTTGGATTCTAGATTTTAATTATTAATTGTCTATGAGACATAAAAGGGTATTAATGATTAAAATATAATAATATCGAAAATACTAAAATTGAACCTTGTAAAATTTTGTAGATGGCCGCTAACAATATTACCCAAACCATCCGTAACCTATCATTGAAAACGATCCTAATCCCGATGAACATCTTATGGAAGATAAGGATGCCTATAACGATTGGATTAAGTATATCAAGAATACTACGCAAACCTCTTGCCTCATGTTAGGAATTATGATTCCCGAGATTCAAAAGGTTTTGAACATCATGAGCATACGACATGATTACCCAATTGAAGGAAATGTTCCTACAATATGCAAGGGTAGAACGCTTCGAAACGGTTCGAGCGCTTCATGCATGTCGAATGGAGGAAACCCAATCGGACTCATCTTATTAAGATGAAAAGCCACATTGATCACCTCGAAAGGCTCAATATGGGTAAAAGGGCTTTATCCATTCTAACGATCAATGAGAGTGGCAATTAGAAAGGGCATCACCCCGACACCAAAGCAAATGTTTAAAATGGAAACGGGTAATTCAAATAGAAAAGAAAAGAAAAGAAAGGCTAAAGCGTAACCACCGAAACCAAAATATAAGAAGGCAAAGGTTGCCACAAACGATCCATGCTTTGAGTATGGTAGGACATTTAAATAGGAATTGTCCAACCTATCTCAAAGAGTTGAAAACTAAGAGGGATGCAGGGCAAACCTCAGGTACAATCTTAATGATACATATTGGCCTTAATGTTATTTCTTCTAACACATGGGTATTAGATACCGGATATGGAACTCATGTTTGCAATTTGTTGCAAAAGGTTCAAAAGAAATAAGACAATATGGTTTTGATTTAAAGTTTGTAAACAATGAAATTCATGTTTCGATGAATGACATGTTTTACTTTAAAGCTATGCTTTCAAATGGTATTTATGAATTGGTTCATAATAAATCATTTGATAGCTCAATGTACCAAGCAATCACCAAGAAACTCAAAATGGTTTTGAGTGAGACTAATCTTTGGCACTGTCGTCTTGGTCATATGAACAGAAGTCACATGCAAACACTTCAAAAGAATGGTCTTTTGGACACAAGTGAAGTTGGTTCATTTGATACATGTGAGTCTAATTTACAAGATAAAATGACTAAGAAACCCTTTAGTGAGAAAGAGCAAAAGATTTATTAGGTATCATACATTCGGATGTATGTGGTCCTTTTAAAGCCAATGACTAGGAATGGTGAAAGATACTTCATTACCTTTAACCAACGACTATAGTAGTTATGGTTATGTGTACTTGACACAAAGATGAAGTTTTGAAACGTTCAAAGCCTTCAAAAGGTGAAGTACAAAATCAACTCAAATAAAGTTTTTCGTTCCGATAGAGGAGGAATCGAACTCTATTTGGATATGGTTCGATCTATGATGGCTAGGAGCGCATTATCTCTATCATTTTGGGGTTACGCTTTGCTCTCCGTGGCTCGCATATTAAAAATGGCCCAAACCAAGAAAGTGGATAAGACACCTTTTGAAATATGGCATGGAAGGGTTCCATCATTATCATATTTAAAGGTAAGGGGTTGTAAAGCTTATGTTAAGCTATACACCTCAAATAAATTGAAAGTCCGATCCACTAAGTGTATCTTCGTAGGATATCCTAAAGATTGTATAGGATATTAATTCTACGATCCAACATAGCAAAAGGTATTTATTGCTCGAAATGCTAAGTTCTTGGAAGCTAAGTTCCTTGTAGAAGGAATTAGTAGAACAGTGGAACTTGATAAGGATCGAGAACCACAAGCCGATACACGTTTGGTTGACACTAGCATTCAACAAGAGGTTGTTGAAAACGATCAAATAGTTGATCAACACACACACAAAACGTTCGCAGACCTGGTAGAATTAGTAGTCCACCTGAAAGATATGGATTTTTCATAGATGGATGCTACGTGGTAGATTCAGGTGAATCAACCACATACCATGATGCAATGTCAAAATTCGATTGTGACAAATGGCTTGAAGCCATGAACGTAAAGATGCAGTCCATGTATAACAACCAAGTATGGGAATTGGTTGTAGCACCTCTTAACTCCAAAGTGGTTGGAAGTAAGTGGGTTTTCAGGAAGGAAACCCATATGCATGGTAACTTGGATACTTGTAAAGCGAGACTTGTAGCAAAAGGTTTCACTCAAACTCAAAAGGTTGATTATGATGAGACCTTCTCGCCTGCGGCGATGCAGTCAATTAGAATATTATTTGCCATACCTGCATAATATGATTATGAGATTTGGCAAATGGATGTCAAAATGACTTTCCTAAATGGATATCTTGAGGAGATGTCTATATGGTTCAGCCTGAAGGTTTTGTGGATCCAAAAACATCCTAACAAAGTATGCAAGTTAAATAAATCAATCTATGGATTGAAACAAGCATCTAGAAGTTGGAATCACCGTTTTGATGAAGAAATTAGGGAATATGGATTCATCAAGAACGTCGATGAAGCTTGTGTGTATAAGAAGGCTAGTGGGAGCATCATCACTTTATTAGTATTATATGTTGATAACATTCTACTATTTGGAAATAACATTCCAACCATGGAAGGTGTGAAAGCCTGGCTTGGAAGTTGTTTTCTATTAAGGATTTTGGTGAAGTCGCCTATATTTTGGGAATAAAGATCTATAGGGATAAATCAAGGCGCTTGATAGGTTTAAACAAAAGTGCATACATTGACGAAGTCTTGAAAAGATTCAAGATATAGAACTTTATGAAAGGTTTGGTACCTGTTCAAAAGGGGACAATATTGAAAGCGTTTCAATGTCCAAGCTCAAAGGATGAGCAGGAAAGAATGAAAGGAATTCCATATGCGTCAGCTATAGGATTCATTATGTATGTAATGATATGCACTAGACCAGACAAGTTATGCGCTTTAAGCATGGCGAGAAGATACCAGCGAGTAACGGTCATTGGGTGACTGTTAAAAATATATTGAAATACCTTAGAAAGATAAGGATATATTTCTAATATATGGATCTAGTGAAAAGAACTCGTTGTAAAAGGTTATAGGGATGCGAGTTTCGGAATTCGTTGTAAAGGGTTACATGGGTACGAGTTTCCAAACTGATCGAGATGGTTCTCGATCACAATCAGGGTAGCATTGTCCACTACAGAATCAGAATACATCATCGCTTCATTGATCAAGATAATTCATATGGATCTACCACTTGAATTATTGCCGATCTAGGGGTAGTCCCTACCATTCAGGACCCCTAGAGATCTTTGTGATAACGATGGTGCGATTGCTCAAATCAAGGAACCTCGTGCACATCAAAAGACTAGGCACATTGAGCGGAATTTCAACTACATAAGGGGTGAAGTTGAATAAGGTAAAGATATGTATTTGCAAAGTTCACATTGATCAAAATATAGCGGATCCACTCACGAAGCTCCTTGAACGGGCAAAGCATGAAAGGGTCATACTTGTGCCTTAGGACTTCGATATTCTAGTGATTGGATTTGATCTATTTTGTATTTGGATATTGGAACAATTGTTATAATAACTCTTTATGGTATGTTGAGTTATGTTCCATTTTAGCATGTTTAACTCCGCGAATAAGTTAATTATTCTAAATGTCCGTAGCCGATCATACTTGTGGGAACAAATATGAATGTAAGACTATTATGAATTTGGATTGGTGGATATTCATTAGATATGTATATAGAGCAAAGTGTTGCTGCCAAAGTTCATAGATATTTGTGGGATACAAATATTGGACTGACTCGCTCTCGAATATTACTGCATGGAATCATTTGTGATTGATCATAAGTAAATTTGAGTAAAGGAGAATATCATAGTATCCTCAGACTGAGATACATAGTGGGTCTTGATATTCACCAAATATTATACCTTGACTTATTTCTTCGCTGTTAGTAATATGACAGTACATAAGGCTAAGCTCTGGTGTGGTACAAGGTGATTGTGAAAGACGTATGTAGTCAAGATGGGATTTGTTCCTCTTATTCGTTGAGAGTAAGATGTCTAAGGCCTGCTAAAGTTAAATCAACAGAGAGTGATCATTCTTTGTCTCTGGATTTGACATGACATCTGTAACGAAAGGATAAATGATAGATTAACCTAAATCATTTTCAAGTAAGGGACTTGAAGGGGATGATGTTATTGAATGGGAAATATAGTCATACGTATTAGGGGTAGTAAACCGTAGTTAGGCGTCATTTACTACTTGCATCAATCTTCTATGTATCTTGTGCAAGTGGGAGATTGTTGGACTCTGTATGACCAAGACACATATTAAATTGATGTGGCTAGTACGTTATGATCAAAGTCGAGTCGTACCCAAATACAAGCTAGACAAACACTTAAAATATTTATTTGTGATATGATCAAACAAATAAATATTAACACTTACAATATTTAGAAATTGGTTTTCTAAATAATTGCACTTGACAAACTAATAAATTATATGGATAATTTATTTTGAGAGAGTAATTTAGTTTGTTATTTAATTGGTTAAATAACAGCATAAGTCTTATAACATATGATGTTATATTTTATAAAAAGTTATAAAATATATATATATGTAAGACTTATATTATTTAAAAGAAAATTTGGATTTAAAAAAAAAATAAAAGTCTAGGCCGCCACCCCCCCCATGGGGTCTTCCCAAAAATGTTTGGTCCAATAAGGTTTCATGCATTTGCATGTGCCTTGATTGGGTGGTCTTCCCAAGCATTTGAAATCCAATAGGAATTCATGCATCTTGCATGTGTAGAGGGATTTTGATTGGGTACAAAGGGAGGCTACATTCTCTCATATTTACATATAATTTTGTATAACAAAATAGATGTAGAGAACTTGTAGAGAACTTGAAGAAAACTTGAAAAAATGCTCTACAATTTTCGGCCATAGTAGGCTATCCAAGAAGAGTTTCAAGTTTGTAAAAATCAAGTGCAAGAACTCTTATTACTCCTCTACAATTTTCGGCCATGGTATGGTTAATCAAGAGGGGATTTGTAGAGAGTTCTTAAGTGTAGAAATCCTAGCTAAACTAAAGTATTTGTTGGAAGGCTTGGGGTATACAAGCTTGAGGTCTTCTACACTTGAAGGCAACCGTTCAAGAAGCATCATCATCTTCATATCCTTTACTCCTTGGAAGGTAGTATTCTAAACACTCTATGGTTGTGTTTTATTTTGATAGCATGCATATTCGTATATGGATCCGGGTATTGGGTTACACATATAAAATGGGTTTTATATCTTGAAATCAACATGTTTTAAATAATATTTTTCGCTGCGTTTTTATTTTATAAGGATAATAAACATGACAAAACCCAACATGGATTTCTAATAATACACTCACAAGTTTGATGACGATTTCAATGAGATTACAAAGTACAATTTTCAATGGCATAAAAATTACCTAGTAATAATTATGTTGCCACATACAAAACTCTTTGTCACAAGTTTTCACAATCAAGATAATGTATTGCAATACTAGACCTTTTGCCATTCTTTGGCTTCAAGATTTCATTTTCAATTGACAACTCTCGTATTTTTCAAAGTATTCTAATACCAAACTTTTTGCCTTTTATTTGGCTAACAAAACCTATGTACTGCCAGATTTATTGTTGACTCTCATTTTCACATATGTTTCAAGTTTTCGATTTATTCAAGCATGCAACGTGTAGGATTGCATCATGGCCTTAGACTTCTTTAAACAAAAAGGTGATTACATGTATTCAATGTTATGTAAAACAATGTTAACAATAATGAAACAATTTAGTACCAGTTGTTGTGAGCAATTTTGTAACAACCCGACTTTTTAAAGTCAAAGTACAAGTCAAAGTTAAAGGAAGAAAAGATTGCTATTCAGATCTGTCATTTCTTACTTGATTATTACTTGTACTCTTTGACTCGATAATCGGTACGTTAGTTAACGCTATTTTATTTGTAATATGTGAAGTAACAATGCGATAAACGCAATTAAACGCTAATCTACTTAACGCTATCTTATCGCTATCGCATCGCAACTTGAATCGCAATTATTGACTTTATGTGTGTGTGTTATTATGTGTTTTACTTGTGCATGTTTATTTATGTTAAAGGTGATATTCGTAAACGCAATCGCAACTCTATCGCAACGCAATCTCATCGTGGACTCGAAAATAAGTTATACTTTTATGTTTTGTGTTAGTTATGTTATTTGTGTAACTATTGTTTAAAAACTATCGCATCACTCGCTAAACGCAACGCAATGCAACGTTCAACGCACGAAACAAAAGTCAGAAAACTAACTCGCGAAGGCCCTCCGATCGAACGACCATTCGGTCGAATGGACATCCGACCGGATGACCATCCGACCGGATGACCATCCGACCGGATGACCATCCGACCGGATGACCATCCGACCGGATGACCTTCCGATCAAACGGTCGTCTGACCAGATGACCTTGCACCGCCTTTCTCACCCTCTCACTATAAATACCCCTCCTGTCACATCATTGTTCATTGATGTGACAGCTCCCTCCGACCCACGCACTCTCAGGCCATTTTCTCTAGATTCCTCATGATTCTTGTAAGTTTTCACCCTAAATCTTGTACTTCCTTGATCTTAACACACTTTCTCATCATCTTCACCATCAAATCTTACATTTCCACCGTGAAATCCTCTGATTCGGGCTGTTCTAAGGTGACGTCATCATGAACTTCTTATGAACATTGAAGTGGGACCTCATCTCATCAAGAATGGTTCGGATCTAATGGATTTCTACATGTTTAAACACCGATTACAGCTAAATCTAAACATTTAACAACAGTTTCAAACTTTTCTTCAACAATCTTTCACTTTTTACTCAAAACCGTTAGAATCTGGACACGTTCGGGTTCTCTACTCATTCTCTAGTGGGGAACCGATCTGAGAGTGTATTTCTATCAAAGAGATGACCGATCCATGGGTTGAATATGAAACTCCATCAAGAACAGCTGGTTATGATCAAACAAGGTGATTCCCATCCATTCGTACGAGTTAGACTTGATGTGATTTCCATTGTTTAACACGCCGTCATGCCATCTCCGTCAAACCGCAAACTTTTTAAACTTAACTGATTTTACTAGTTGCAAACAAACTGGTCACTCAAACGAATAGCCATCTGATCAAATGACTATTCGACCAGGTGACTAGATTTTATAAGCTAAACACTTGAAGTTTTGTAAAATTCTCAAAAAACATCAGCTTCCAAACGAATAGTCATCCGATCGGACGACCATCCGATCAAATGACTATCCGGACAGGAGACTTAGTTCCTTGTAACTTTCCACTCAAATGAATTGCCATCTGATCGAACGGCCATCCGTCCGGATAACCATCCGATCGAATGACTTTATTTATACTACAACGAAAACTTCAAAAGTTCAACATTTTACAAACACACCTCCCTCAGTCGAAGTTGAATGACCATCCAACCGAACGGTCATCCGTCTGGATGACCATCCGTCCGGATGGCCATCCAATCGAACCACCATTCGATCACTCTTCGCACCGACACACTGATTTACGCACTGTTCAACGCTTATACTGTCGTACTGTGATCAGGCTAACTCTCCAGCGCTCCCTTCAATCCAAGACTGTGTTTATTTGTTAAACACGATCTGTGAGTATACTCGATCCCTTTTTGCTTAACGCACTTTTGGGTGTTACATACGTTACTTATATCAAATCACTTCGACACACGACACAAATACTTTTATACGCTAACCGTGCTACATGTTATACGTGTTATTCGATGAATGCTTGTATGTTATGTTTACACAGAGATTATTGCCTGACACCTTAGCAACGATAGTACTATTGTTTGGACTCAGCACCTGTCGTGGACAGGGGTTGTTAAGGGTATTTCTTCACGTGTCACAGTGGTGATATGTGTTGCGCATTCTACAACTCGCAGTCATGTCTGTGCATATTTCATTGTCGATAGCTTACATGCTTCACATTCCTACGTGTTACATGCTGGTTATGCGTAAATCCCTTTTCGCTACTATATGATATTAAACTGGTATGCTCACCTTTACACTGCGTGTATTGACCTATTTCAACGTATGTGACAGGTGTTTAGGATGCTTTTATTTGCTGGATGTCAGGGAATCAAGTTTAGGTGGTCTAGAAACCCACGAAATAATTGATGAGTTGTCGAAACAGTTATGTTGTTTTTGAGACAATTATCTGTAATAACTATTTTTATCGTGTCTGTTAGTAGTATGGGATATTAACGTTAAGGATTTTGTAATATTATAGTTGTTGTGGATTCTCATGAACAATCTGTTTCACTCTGTGCCACGCCATGATGATGCCTCCATCAGTTGGGGTGTGACAAATTTGTAACGTGACTCCCCGATATTTCCGCCGTGTGTTACGCGATTAGGGTGTTACAACACACATAACCAAAGCTAATCAACAACGAAACAAAGAAAATAACACACATGACAACATTTTAGGGTTACACTGACACAATTAAAACCTCTAAACAGATACTGATAGTAAAACTGTAATAGAAAATGTAAACGTACACTTTAAACAGATCGATCTAGAGCCACAAACAACAGAATAACAAATCAAACAGCAAAAAAACTGAAAAATAAAAACCTGCTGCTTGTCGTCTTGTTGGATGAATATAAACGAGGGTTAGGGTTCTTATTGCCGTATTGCTGTTGTTGTTCTTGTTGGCGTTGTTGCTATTTAGGGTTTCTGTTTGATAGAATTGACAATGGAGGAATACAAAAAATATGGAAATTTTTTATATATTTATTGTGAGTGCACGAATGTCGATCGCCTCTGTCAATCCAGTTCGTAGCAGAAATCAGAAGAAAACAATCTTTTTATAGTGAAAAATATAGGAGAAAGACAAGGTGACATTATTGTAATTACTTAGAACTTTCTCTTAGAGCCTTGCCTATAAATAGGAGGCTAAGGCTAATCATTTAAAAACTTTTGCAACTTTGGAGCCTTGAAGGTTAGAGAGAGATGCTAGAGAGAGAAAGTCATCAAGGTGATTCAAGGTGCTTGTACTTTGTCAAATATTCATTAGAATCATGATTATATTACGTTCTTGTGTTCGGTCCACACACGTGTACGGATTCTGCACGTCACACGTGTCATTACACAATCGGTCGGGAGTCGTTTACGGTCCTACAATGCGCTCACAAGTGATATCAAAGCAGGAGCTCGATTGCACGGATCAATTTCACAAAAATCGATGAGATTTCATCAGTTTCAGATTCAAAATCGCATCAGATTTGTCAAATCTCTTCATCTACTCATTTTCTTCACTTTTTGACACAAAAATGCAAAATTAACAAGGTTTTCACAGTTAAAATTGGCTGATTTATTGACATATTGTGCAAAAAACATTGTTTTATAAGCCTACAAATTTTCAGATCAAAATTCCAAGTATTTTTAGAGATATCGAAGATTTTTTGTCCGAAAATGTTGAAAAATAGCTGTTGTTGCTGTTCTTATTTTTCACCCGGATGGCCATCCGATCAGATGACCATCTGGACATAAGTCTATTGGTTAAATTGTCTTTGCAGTTCTCGGATTATCATCCAATCAAGGTGATCCGATCGAACGGCAAAAGGTGATCCGATCAAACGGCAAAAGATGATCTGATCGAACGGCAAAAGGTGATCCGATCAAACGACAAAAGGTGATCCGATCGAACGGCAAAATGTGATACGATCGGATGACAAAAGGTGATCCGATCGGACGACAAAAAGTGATTCGTTCGGACGACAAAAGGTGATCCGACCGGACGACATTAAGTGACATAATATCTCTCGGATTTTCATCCGACCGAACGATAATCCGGACAATAACATACATTTGCAAAGTCATCCGATCCATTTATTTTGTTCACTATTCTCGGCCCAATAACAGATTATTGTCAAAAGTGGAGCGGCCCAAGTTTATTGTCACACCCCGACCACGTATAACATACAAAACGTGGCGGAAAACGTCGGGGAGTGTTGTAACAGAATTAATTGTTTCATAACCATGGCATACAAAGTTGTATTTTATTTATCAACATAAGAGTTACATTGTTTTAAACAGGAATCAGAGAGTTTATAACATAATTAAACTAAGTCTATCTTCATTTTAAGTCTCTAAGGCACAGGTCCGCCCTAGTGTCACGATCATCATCCTATGCAAAAGCTCCTGAAAACACATGTGAAAATAGGTACGTCAGCATAAAAATGCCTGTGAGATACATAGGTTTTGTGAAAATAGGATTCATGACTTATGTTTAAGAAAAAGTTGTTTAGTAAAAGTCAGTCATGAACCTTGTAAATTGTTTTGTTTTGTAAGTCATTTAAAAAGCGATAAGATCAAAGGATATGTATAAATAAAAGTATAATGTATGGTTAAATGTATAACCAAGTAAAATGAGTTGTATAAAGTAAATTGTTTGTAAACCAAAGTCTTGTGAAAATCATGTTACTTGTGTAAAATGTATAGGTCCAAATTGAATGATTTAAATAACGCTATGATATGTAATATAATACAAACACTTATATATAGGAAGTACCAGCGGCGTATCCACCATGCTTGTATCATATTACTCACATCTCGTTACTTAAGTCATTTAAACAAACCAACAATGTATAAAGTCTATGTTTAAACCAATAGTCAAAAGTCCTTGTATAAACCATGTCAAATGTTTATAAGTCCAAAAGTAGTCAAGTAATGTGTATCAAATGTTATGTATTGTAAGTAAAGTATTGTCACATAATCCAAATGTAGAAATGTACAAAACAAAGTATTTTGAATATATCAAAAAGTTATGTTTTGCAAAGTAATGCATGTTACATTGATACAAACATTTATGTGGTAAGTTAACGCATACATTCAAGCCTTGAGACAGTCGGATAACCCTTTCAGTCAAGGTTATCAAAAGAAATGTTTTCGGATTCAGTCATTCCTTACATCCAAACAAACCCGGGATGTCAGGAATGGGATTTGTCAAGTCCTATGGTACCAGTACTTACTACCGAGCGGCGTAGCTAATGTTAATGAACGTATAAAAGTCTCGTTTGTGCAAACCAAATGTTATAGCAGTTGTATACATGTCATATGAAAACAATGTACTAAGTATGCTAAGTTAACATACAAAGCAGAAAAGTCATGTAAATCAATGTGCTAGCATGCTATCAGTCAACATACATAGCAGAAATGTAAAGTAAAACAATGTACTAAGTATGCACACAATGGGCATACATAGCATGAAATGTATTGTAAAACGATGTACTAAGTACGCACACAATGGGCATACATAGCATGAAATGTAATGTAAAGCGATGTACTAAGTACGCACACAATGGGCATACATAGCATGAAATGTAATGTAAAGCGATGTACTAAGTATGCACACAATGGGCATACATAGCATGAAATGTAATTAAATCATGTACTAACGAACATAGTAGGTATATGATGTGAAAACATGGAAAGCATGAAAGTAACAAGTAGGCACATGTGTTTCACCCCAAAACAGTTTGGAAAACAGTAAAAGAGGGGGTTCTATGTACTCACTTGAGATTGCTCAGAAGTCCTAAGATAACCACCAAGCAATGCTAGAGATCTCGGAATCAAACGGCACCTAATATAGGTAACTATGTTAATAAACCGGACCTATATCGGAGGATCGGATAGAATGAGGGTTCGTAAACCAAACGAGTATGGAGACTCGTGTAATATGGTTTAACAAAGCCTACATACTAAATGAAACCTAACATAAGTGCTTACGACCCATTACGACCCGTGTAGGTAGCGTATGCTACTTTAACGCGTCGTTCGCGTGAAACGCGTTCGGACCGCCTAACTAGTCCTATGACAAGTAACATATGCCTTAACATGTCTAATATTGTTGTCAAATCAGTTTAGATGACAAAAGTTATGTTACATATGTTTAAAATGAATTTTGGCATCAAAGGGGTATTTTGGTAATTTACCTAAGGCATATAAACTACCTATCATACAACTACTTAAACGAAGCGACCATAAGGTATAACCTCGGAAGGTTATTCCCTATATGCTATGGTCACCTAATGTGTTTGGTTAGATCCTAATGATCGACCAAATGGGTCGGGTTCGAAGGTATAAGCGATTTATTAGATCGCTTACCCTTACGACCCTAGACAACGTGGTAATCAGTAGGCATAGTCACAAGGGACTATAACCATCGTGATTACAATCACGTTGCGAAGTTCAAACGAACTTCGCATTGACCATACACTGGTCAATGCAGAAAGTCAAACAAAGTTTGACTTTCAGACTCGAAAAGCAATAAAAGAACGAAGGAACACTTACAAAGGGTCCCCGAATGCTAATCTAGATCAAAATAGCTCAGGTATGAAACAAAGGTTTCAACTTAGAGCACATTAGATCAGATTCTTGTGAGGAATGAGTGAAAATGTGATGGGTATTTATAGATTTCGGTTCACCGTTAGGATCATTTCTTGGAGAAGAGGGAATAATCTCGCCCGTACACTTGTTGGAATGTTGTGGTAACTGATTTTGGCCACCACAAGAGGTTAACATGTGGCACTTGGCCTTTGGGGAGTGTTTAAATCTGAAAATCAGCAGCCAAAAACGATTTTCTGCATCTGACCTTTGCTTGCGCACCGCAACACTGAGAGTGTTGAGGTGCGCAAGGCACCTGCAGACCAGAATGTTTCATAAATGGCAAAACATGCCCCTGAAGCTCCAAACTTGCTATATGATGCCTTTTTGACACGTTTAAGCCCCGTTAACCCCATTTCAAAGCTCAACAATGAAGTTAAAGTATAGGGAACTTAAAATGTGCTCAAAAATATCTCGGATGTCGGTTCGTTTAGCCGTACGGTTGCGATGTTCGGTTAATTACGACGGAATGCGCATAAGCGCGAAAAACGATCCAAATGGCGTGACGAATGGATTTTTCTTATGCCAAACACTAAAATAAAATATTTTAGTGCTTACATAAATTTTTGGATGTCCGGATGTATTCAGAACGTAAGTTATGCGCGAAAATGCAAGCTTGTGCACTTTTTGACGCTTTTAGTCCCTGAATGACCCAAAAGTTTATTTTAGCACACCGAACCCCTCAAAGCTTATTTCTAAGCTATATAAAGGATATTTAAGGTGTGTTTAACTTATGGTCATGTTCCGGAATGTTCGTTACTGTTCAGATTGGCATACTTTCGCAGTTTTTCAGGTTTAGTCCCTGTAAGCGAATTAACTTGTTTTTGCAATACCAAAGCCTTCAAAACTTATTTCTAAGTTATGTAAAGGTTATTTAAGGTATGTTAGGTATATGTTGATGTTCCGGAGTATTTGTCGCATTAAACTGGTTACGTTTACGCACCAGTTTGCGTATAACTCTCCAGAAAGCGATATAGAGTTTGAAATCGAACAAAAGTCAAAACATGAAAAATGTAAAACATAAAAAAACAAACATTGGGATCAAATAACATTGTTTTATTGATAATTGTACTGTTCACAATGATTACAAGCACAGATGTTACAGTCTCCCCTACTTGTGGAAATTTCGTCCCGTAATTTATTTAGAGGAAACTCGTGGGAAAAGATGCGGATATTTCGCCTTCATTTGATCTTCGCGTTCCCAAGTAAACTCAGGTCCACGTTTAGCTTCCCAGCGAACTTTGACCAAAGGAATGCGCTTGCGTTTAAGCCACTTGACTTCACGTTCCATGATTTCCACTGGCTTCTCAACAAATTTCAGTGTTTTGTCAACACGAATTTCGTCAAGCGGTATGTGGAGGTTCTCATCAGCTAAACACCTCTTGAGATTGAACACGTGAAAGGTTGGATGAACATTTCCAAGTTCAGGAGGTAACTCAAGTCTGTAGGCTACCTTACCGATTCTTTCGACGATCTTGAATGGTCCAACGTATCTAGGTGCAAGTTTTCCTTTCTTTCTAAATCTGATCACACCTTTCCAAGGTGAGACCTTAAGTAATACTCGATCACCGACTTGAAATTCCAAGGGCTTGTGTTTTGGGTCCGCGTAACTCTTTTGACGGCTTCTAGCTGTCTGAAGGTTATCACGAACTTTCTTGACCTTATCAGTTGTCTCTAAAATGAGGGCAGGTCCAGTAAGCTGAGCCTCACCGATCTCATTCCAGCAGACTGGTGAACGACATTTTCGACCATAGAGAGCTTCGAAAGGAGCCATTTTGATGCTGGTGTGATAACTGTTGTTGTAGGAGAATTCAATTAACGGAAGATGTGAGTCCCAACTACCACCAAAGTCGATCACACAAGCTCTAAGCATATCCTCCAGAGTCTGGATTGTTCTTTCAGATTGACCATCCGTTTGCGGATGATATGTCACACCCTGGCTTTGCGGAAGCGTGGTTAATTTGGTGTGACTTCTTAATACCATAGCTTAATCATAACAAAGCTATATGAGTTAAAAACATGCAAGATCATCCATTAAGTTTTGAAAACCAAATACAATACCATTGTTTTAACGGGAACATACCCTAACAACCTTAACCTTGTTCAACAGACATTACAAACTTGAAACATAACATAATCATGGTTTAAGGACTGTGTCTTGTCCAGGAAAGAGACACATCCCCTAAACCCCGGATGACCTCGGAAACTAGTGCAGCGGAAAACATGCCATACCGTGCCAGATCTCGTTAATTTCCTGAAATACATGTAAGTTGAAAAATCAACAATAATGTTGAGCGAGTTCATGTGCAAGTGAGTAAGTAAAACACTTGTAAGTATAAAAATTTCCTGGTATGTAGCAGTGTAAGGAAAAGAGATCACCAATGGTTTGCAAGGCCATTAGCATGTGTGAAATGCAAGTAGGAAGACACAACCCTAGCCGATTTTTGCGTTGGGCAACCAAGTCACTCCAGGTCCGTTCTGTTGGTCCTCAGAGAGGTCCGTTCTGTTGGGCCTAGAGCTGGGCTCGCTACACCCAGATAGATCTACCGCTTAAGTCCCTCGGTGTTCTGCCTACCCATTCACATGATCTAAGTAGTAAACCTCCTTACGTTAACATACCGTGTATAATAGTACTTGTAAACAAAGTAACATGTATTTCACCCCCGCAGTTAAGAAAACTGAAAACAGTTAGAGAAAAGGGGGACATGAACTCACAGTGAAGCGTCTCTACCAAGTATCTCCTGCTCACGCGGCTGTGCGACGACCTACAGGTGCTAATTCTATTAGACGGACGGCCGTGCCTTAGCTTTATAGTTTAAGTTTTTGGGAAATAGTTAGGCAACTATTTCGTGTTTACATTCTGTATATACTTGGTAGTTAAACTCCTTCCCAAGGATGGGGGATACAATACATGTGCGTAAGTTACGTTTTACAATCGAGTGGTAATATAATTACCGGCGTAACTTATATATTCATGGTGAAAGCGTTCGTATTATTTTGGATTCGTTAACGTTTGTAAATATTATTTTTACTCTAAAAATAATATTTACGTATTTTCACAAAATAATCATAAACAGTGTTGTGACAATATATATTTATCACGTTAAATTTTGTGAAAATCCCACCTCCGAATATTAGTAAATAAAGTCATGGCGAAATTTATATTTCGAAACATGTCAAAAATAATTCCAACACTTATGGTGTAAATAGTTCTAAGTGTTAGGTTTTTAGAAAAATTTCGCCAGAGTTTCCTCTGTAACTGGAGGTGGCCACGCTTTCAAGCGTATCATTTTCTTTTACAAAATCAATTCAACAACTTCTTTATTCAATCAAACAATTTCCGACACATCAAACTAGTCGACAAGTATGTAAATCGCATAATCGCATGAACTTGTAGTTTTTCCGCAACTATAGTGTAAATCTCCTTAAATTTAGTGGATCCTTATATAAGGTAATTTGATCTTGTAAAAACCTCGTTTTTAGAGAAGATCCATCTTTTAAAATACATGATTTCTTTGATACGTGGTTCTTTGAAAATACCACTTGCAGATGCGTAGATCTGCTAGTTTTAAACACCATTTCACAAGTAAAACTCTTTTACACAAGTTCATGATTCGCGTGTGGTAGAGTTTCACCTTTTAACCCTTGTATTAATCAAAACAAGCTTATGTTAAGATCCATGATCTTACCAAACCGGGTTAAACGATGATCCGAGCTACCACATCATAGATCGGGCCTAAATAATCATACATAACAAGTCTTACAAGATTTACACAACCCTTGTGCTATTAACCAAAACATTTAACATTTTAGTAAACTTTTAGCATGTCTTCTTGTATGTTCATAGATTTTAACCGAAAAAGTTCTTTTTAACCACTTTAAAATAGATCGAGAGTGTGTTTAAAGTCACTTACTACTAGCTCGTGGCTAGGGAAGATCAATGGAGTAAAATAAGTGGTTAATGGCAAACAAGAGAGGTCCTTCGAGTTCCGAGTGCTCCACACCTTCTAAACCACCTTGAATTACCTTGTGAGAGGCTTGGATTTGGTGAAGGGAAATCGAAAGGAATGGTTGTGTTGGGAGTTTGTTTGGCCGTAGCCTTTATGTGGGGGAAGAGAAAGTTGAACTTAGTTGTGATATTTGTTGAAGAAGGTGGTGAATATTATAAACAAAATCTCTAATACCCATTGGTTAAGGTGTCCTCCCAAGTACAAACATATCTTAATAAAAATCTAGCCAATTCCAATAAAAGATTATGAGGATATAAGGAAATTTGAAAGGATCTTTGGTGGGGCTTTATGGGAGCCGTGAATTACATATGGGGGAAAGGGTACAATGTAATTTGATGGTAATGGGTTCATGGTTCCACATATCTTTTTATAATTCACCTAGTGCCTTTATCATATCTTTAAAGTACTTACATAATCTTTAGGCAATCCAAGAAGGATCATGGGGTATCTTACAAGATTTTGGAGGTGGGGGGGGGGGGGGGGTCCATGATGACCGTAGGTATATATATATAGGGGGGTCTTGTGGTTGGTTTCTAACTAAATGGTTAGACATTAGTTGTTAAGTAGGAGGTTAATTTAGTTACTAGCATGTAGTAAGTTGTAACGGGTGTTAGGGTACTCGGGGACCCTAACTAGCTCAGAAAAAGAAAAATAGTGTAAATAACAATATTTTCACGTCCCGGGTATAGTCCGGTTGTTTGGTTGGATAGTAATCCGTTAAAGCGTTAACAAAGCTTTAAAGTGTCGTTAATACTCTTTTTAGTGACACAACTCATTCCTGACACTTTGGAAAGTGTCTAGTAATATTTTTCTCATGTTCTGGCACTTTACTAGTCAGCTAGAAGCTGGATTATTTATTAAAGTGCTGTGTTTTGTACTTAAAGTACGTTTTAGGCACATCCGGTCATTGTATCTTACTCCTAGAGACGCAGTTCTACAACCCTTGTATCCCTACACTCACTACTAGTGTAGTCAAATATCTCAGGCTCTTATAGGCCTTGGAGGCAGTGTTTGCCTGATGCTGGCTTTATCAGCATGTTCAGTAGGTTATCCGTGTATTGTGCTACTGTGCTTTTTGTGCATCATGTTTGTCACTAAGGTGCCGTATGTAAATAATGTAGTGACGATATGTAAAGTATGATGCAGGTATGTACATGTATCAGATATCAAGTAGCAGTTCATCAGCTAGTTCAAACAAGCACAGTAATTAAGCAGTAATTAATCATTAATTAAGTCGTACGGATACCTGGTTTAGTGCGGGTTGTCACATGATAAGCCGTGCTCAGATTAAGTTGGGTCCCCATAGCAGATTGCATGGTTCTCCAAAAGTGAGAAGTGAAACGAGCGTCTCTGTCAGAAATGATGTTCAAAGGAACACCATGTCGAGCTACAATTTCATCCAGATAGATTTTAGCAAGTTTGTCAGCAGGAAAATCCTCACGGATTGGCAAGAAATGCGCTGACTTGGTAAGACGATCAACAACTACCCAGATGGCATCATGACCTCTCTTTGTGCGTGGAAGTTTGGTAACAAGATCCATAGTAATGTTTTCCCATTTCCAAACTGGGATCTCTGGTTGCACCAATAAGCCAGAAGGACGTTGATGTTCAGCCTTAACCTTAAGACAAGTAAGGCATTTTGATACGTATAAGGCAACGTCTTTCTTCATACCAGGCCACCAATAGTGAATACGAAGATCCTTATACATTTTATCCGAGCCAGGATGAACAGAATAACACGACTTATGGGCTTCATCCATAAGCAAGGTGCGAAGGTTATCTTGGCTTGGGACCCACTAACGGTCCATGAAGTAATATGATCCATTGTCCTTCAGTTCCAGATCAGGTGTTATGTGATAGGGAAATTCCTTATCCATCAATCCTTGTGAAACACAAGATTGTTGAGCCTGAGAAATGCGTGCTTGGATATCGGATCGAGCTTGAATAACAGATTGAACACGTACACAATGAAGCTTAGTACATTCCTTATGACTCAATGCATCAGCTACGACATTCGCCTTACCAGGATGGTAGCGAATTTCGCAGTCATAGTCGTTTAAAAGCTCCACCCAACGTCGTTGCCTCATGTTGAGTTCTTTCTGGTTGAAGATATGCTGAAGACTTTTGTGGTCCGTGAAAACCATACATTTTGTACCGTACAAATAGTGTCTCCAGATCTTAAGAGCGAAGACAACTGCACCCAACTCAAGATCATGAGTGGTGTAGTTTTTCTCATGTATCTTCAACTGCCTCGATGCATATGCTATGACTTTGTTCCTTTGCATCAGGACACAGCCAAGACCCAATTTAGATGCATCACAATAAACGACGAAATCATCATTGCCCTCAGGCAAAGTCAAAACAGGCGCGTCGCAAAGCTTCTGCTTCAAGTTTTGAAAAGCGTCCTCTTGTTTGAATCCCCACTCAAAGGGCTTGTTCTTCTGAGTTAGAGCAGTTAGAGGAACTGCAATCTTTGAGAAGTTTTCTATGAAGCGGCGATAATAACCCGCTAGACCAAGAAAAGAACGAACCTCAGTAGGAGTAGTAGGCGTATCCCACTCCTTAATCGCACTGATCTTGGAGGGATCTACATGAATACCTTGTTCGTTGATGATATGTCCTAAGAATTGAACTTCTTTAAGCCAAAATTCACACTTGGAGAATTTGGCAAAAAGTTGCTCTTTCTTTAGGAGTTCCAAAGTAAGACGAAGATGTTGCTCATGATCAGCTTGCGTCTTAGAGTAAATCAAGATGTCGTCAATAAAAACAATGACGAACTGATCCAAATAAGGTTTGCAGACCCTATTCATTAAGTCCATGAAAACAGCAGGAGCATTAGTCAAACCGAATGGCATGACTGTGAATTCATAGTGCCCATACCGAGTGCGGAAAGCTGTTTTGGGAATATCTTCTTCATGCACACGAAGTTGATGATACCCGGAACGCAGATCAATCTTCGAAAAATAAGAAGCGCCCTGTAACTGATCAAAGAGATCATCGATGCGCGGTAGGGGATATCGATTCTTGATGGTAAGCTTGTTAAGCTCACGATAATCGATACACATCCTAAAAGATCCATCCTTCTTCTTGACAAAAAGAACGGGAGCACCCCAAGGTGAAAAGCTAGGACGTATAAAACCTTTGTCAGAGAGCTCCTGAAGCTGCTTAGACAACTCTTGCATCTCAGACGGTGCAAGATGATATGGAGCTCTGGCAATGGGATTTGCACCAGGTACGAGATCAATGCGAAACTCGACTTGGCGTGCTGGAGGTAGACCAGGTAAATCTTCAGGGAATACTTCAGAATAATCCCGAACAACAGGAATATCTTGGATAGACTTACCTTTGCCTTTATCTGCTGTGACATGTGCCAGGAAGGCCACATAGTTCTTTCGGAGATACTTCCGAGCTTTAAAACAAGACATGAGTTTGAGACCACCGGCAGGCTTCTCACCACGAAATTGCCTGTCGAAAGCGGCACACGAACAATCTTCTCAGAACAAACTATCTCTGCGCGATGCTTAGATAACCAATCCATACCCACTATAACGTCGAAGCTTCCAAGTTGCATTGGCGTGAGGTCAATAGGAAAAAGATGGTCGTTAAGGTTTAACTGGCAGTTGCGAAGAACAGAATCAAGAACAATGGGTTCACCACTAGCAACTTCTACTGTCAAAGGTTTTCCTAGTTTCGTTCTAGACACGCGAAGCATTGGCTCAAAAGACAATGACACAAAACTCTTATCGGCACCCGAATCAAAGAGAACAGATGCAGGCTGATTATTAATAAAGAACGTACCGTTCACCACTTCATTGTCTGCTTGTGCCTCTTGAGCGTTCATGTTGAAGACTCGACCTCGAGCCGGAGCTTGATTCTGATTTGGATTCTGGTTCTGGTTGGCTAGTCTTGGGCACCGGTTCCTATAGTGGGTTAGATCCCCACAATTGTAGCACGAACCAGGAGGAAAATGAGGTCGTGCAGCTTGACCTTGTTGCTGAGCAAGAGGCTGAGCAACTTGTTGGGCTTGGTTCTGAACTGCCCGGTTCTGGTTAACAGGAATGCGACAAGTAGCGGCAAGATGACCAGGTCTTCCGCAGTTGGTGCACTGGCGACACTGGAGGTGTGGTGGATGATGGCCTTTACACCTGTTGCATAAAGGTGCATTGCCAAAATAAGGCTTCTTGGCTAGTGGCTGCGCAGGCTGATTTGGCGCAGCTTGGGCCTGTGCAGTAACGGCATAGTTTTGGGAAGCCTTCCGCTTCCTAGACCCTCCAGAATTCTTTCCCTTCTTGTTTTGACCTTTCTTGCTATCTCCCTTGTCAGATGCCTGCTTCTTACCCTTGTCACCCTTTTTATGCAGCTTTCCCTTTCGAACCTGCGACTCAGTCAATGTCGCTGCTAACTCGATCGCCTGACGGAGTGTGGTAGGGTTACTACCAGTAATGATGTCTTGTACTGAGTCAGGTAGGCCGTCGATGTACCTTTCGATAGCCTTGTCGAGTGGGGTAACCATAGTTGGGCAAAGCAGACTCAACTCCTCAAATCTATCAGTATATGCCCTGTGCTCACCACTGTCTTGTTTCAAGTCCTCAAACTCTTTCTCCAACGCTCGTTGTTCATGATGAGGACAGAACTCCCTCATCATAAGGGCCCTAAGTTCAGCCCATGTCTGTGCTAGAGCAACTTCTGCACCACGGTCTCTCATAACCCCATTCCACCATGTGAGAGCCCTCTTCTGAAACACACTCGAAGAAAACTCGACCTTGCGATTGTCAGGACACTGCACGTGGCGAAAAGTATTCTCAATGCTCTCGAACCATTGAAGAAGCCTAGTCGCTCCTTCAGAACCACTAAACTTGAGTGGTTTAGCCGAGTTAAAATCCTTGTATTTGCATGGAGCATTGTTATTGTTGTTGGCTTGGTGCCATTGAGCAAAGAGTTTTGGGAATTGAGCAGCCATCTGCTGCGCAATGATTTCTGCCAGTTCGGCAGTCGCTATCTGGTTTTCGCGTCGAGGAGGCATTCTAAAAGAGGAAAACATGAAAGGAAACGAGTGAGATGATTGGATGAAGAGAATGAGATGAAACAAAATCAACAAAAGCAAAGATGGTGGTCATTTGTCCGCATTACCAAGCAAACAAACGACACACAGTGACTAATCAAAGTAAATGGGTGAAAAATAATGTATCGCGAAGACATGCTCGCCTATAAGTGAACACTCATCCCAAGAATTCCCAGGTAAGCACAACTGGTCTCGCGTCTGATGAGATATATACGAAGTGCTTGCCTAGACAGAAAACCCAGAATACAGGCATTCACTCTTCCAGTTTGCACGTGTTCACATTATTTAAAACCTAAAACTTTGACGAGATTTTGAAAATTTGAAGGCACAAGGCCAAAAACCAAACTGGAAGGATTCAAAACCATATAACAGAGGGTTCAAAACCTTACAATAGAGGGTTCAAAACCTTGTAATAAATCATCCAAAAACAGATGATTGTTTTTCAAAAATCGTTTCGGAAAATTTGGTTTTTTTTTTTTTTTGATAATCACCTAAGGATAGGTGATGTGCATGTTTTAAGATCTAAACACAAGATAACTTGTGTTAGGGTCCTAGAAAGGTTATAGTCTAGGTCAAAGAATTACTAATAACCTAATTCCCTATAACCATTGGCACTGATACCAACTCTTCTGTCACACCCCGACCACGTATAACATACAAAACGTGGCGGAAAACGTCGGGGAGTGTTGTAACAGAATTAATTGTTTCATAACCATGGCATACAAAGTTGTATTTTATTTATCAACATAAGAGTTACATTGTTTTAAACAGGAATCAGAGAGTTTATAACATAATTAAACTAAGTCTATCTTCATTTTAAGTCTCTAAGGCACAGGTCCGCCCTAGTGTCACGATCATCATCCTATGCAAAAGCTCCTGAAAACACTTGTGAAAATAGGTATGTCAGCATAAAAATGCCTGTGAGATACATAGGTTTTGTGAAAATAGGATTCATGACTTATGTTTAAGAAAAAGTTGTTTAGTAAAAGTCAGTCATGAACCTTGTAAATTGTTTTGTTTTGTAAGTCATTTAAAAAGCGATAAGATCAAAGGATATGTATAAATAAAAGTATAATGTATGGTTAAATGTATAACCAAGTAAAATGAGTTGTATAAAGTAAATTGTTTGTAAACCAAAGTCTTGTGAAAATCATGTTACTTGTGTAAAATGTATAGGTCCAAATTGAATGATTTAAATAACGCTATGATATGTAATATAATACAAACACTTATATATAGGAAGTACCAGCGGCGTATCCACCATGCTTGTATCATATTACTCACATCTCGTTACTTAAGTCATTTAAACATACCAACAATGTATAAAGTCTATGTTTAAACCAATAGTCAAAAGTCCTTGTATAAACCATGTCAAATGTTTATAAGTCCAAAAGTAGTCAAGTAGTGTGTATCAAATGTTATGTATTGTAAGTAAAGTATTGTCACATAATCCAAATGTAGAAATGTACAAAACAAAGTATTTTGAATATATCAAAAAGTTATGTTTTGCAAAGTAATGCATGTTACATTGATACAAACATTTATGTGGTAAGTTAACGCATACATTCAAGCCTTGAGACAGTCGGATAACCCTTTCAGTCAAGGTTATCAAAAGAAATGTTTTCGGATTCAGTCATTCCTTACATCCAAACAAACCCGGGATGTCAGGAATGAGATTTGTCAAGTCCTATGGTACCAGTACTTACTACCGAGCGGCGTAGCTAATGTTAATGAACGTATAAAAGTCTCGTTTGTGCAAACCAAATGTTATAGCAGTTGTATACATGTCATATGAAAACAATGTACTAAGTATGCTAAGTTAACATACAAAGCAGAAAAGTCATGTAAATCAATGTGCTAGCATGCTATCAGTCAACATACATAGCAGAAATGTAAAGTAAAACAATGTACTAAGTATGCACACAATGGACATACATAGCATGAAATGTATTGTAAAACGATGTACTAAGTACGCACACAATGGGCATACATAGCATGAAATGTAATGTACAGCGATGTACTAAGTATGCACACAATGGGCATACATAGCATGAAATGTAATTAAATCATGTACTATAATGTACTAACGAACATAGTAGGTATATGATGTGAAAACATGGAAAGCATGAAAGTAACAAGTAGGCACATGTGTTTCACCCCAAAACAGTTTGGAAAACAGTAAAAGAGGGGGTTTTATGACTCACTTGAGATTGCTCAGAAGTCCTAAGATAACCACCAAGCAATGCTAGAGATCTCGGAATCAAACGGCACCTAATATAGGTAACTATGTTAATAAACCGGACCTATATCGGAGGATCGGATAGAATGAGGGTTCGTAAACCAAACGAGTATGGAGACTCGTGTAATATGGTTTAACAAAGCCTACATACTAAATGAAACCTAACATAAGTGCTTACGACCCATTACGACCCGTGTAGGTAGCTTATGCTACTTTAACGCGTCGTTCGCGTGAAACGCGTTCGGACCGCCTAACTAGTCCTATGACAAGTAACATATGCCTTAACATGTCTAATATTGTTGTCAAATCAGTTTAGATGACAAAAGTTATGTTACATATGTTTAAAATGAATTTTGGCATCAAAGGGGTATTTTGGTAATTTACCTAAGGCATATAAACTACCTATCATACAACTACTTAAACGAAGCGACCATAAGGTATAACCTCGGAAGGTTATTCCCTATATGCTATGGTCACCTAATGTGTTTGGTCGGATCATAATGATCGACCAAATGGGTCGGGTTCGAAGGTATAAGCGATTTATTAGATCGCTTACCCTTACGACCCTAGACAACGTGGTAATCAGTAGGCATAGTCACAAGGGACTATAACCATCGTGATTACAATCACGTTGCGAAGATCAAACGAACTTCGCATTGACCATAAACTGGTCAATGCAGAAAGTCAAACAAAGTTTGACTTTCGGACTCGAAAAGCAATAAAAGAACGAAGGAACACTTACAAAGGGTCCCCGAATGCTAATCAAGATCAAAATAGCTCAGGTTTGAAACAAAGGTTTCAACTTAGAGCACATTAGATCAGATTCTTGTGAGGAATGAGTGAAAATGTGATGGGTATTTATAGATTTCGGTTCACCGTTAGGATTGTTTCTTGGAGAAGAGGGAATGATCTCGCCCGTACACTTGTTGGAATGTTGTGGTAACTGATTTTGGCCACCACAAGAGGTTAACATGTGGCACTTGGCCTTTGGGGAGTGTTTAAATCTGAAAATCAGCAGCCAAAAATGATTTTCTGCATCTGACCTATGCTTGCGCACCGCAAAACTGAGAGTGTTGAGGTGCGCAAGGCACCTGCAGACCAGAATGTTTCATAAATGGCAAAACAGGCCCCTGAAGCTACGAACTTGCTATATGATGCATTTTTGACACGTTTAAGCCCCGTTAACCCCATTTCAAAGCTCAACAATGAAGTTAAAGTATAGGGAACTTAAAATGTGCTCAAAAATATCTTGGATGTCGGTTCGTTTAGCCGTACGGTTGCGATGTTTGGTTAATTACGACGGAATGCGCATAAGCGCGAAAAACGATCCAAATGGCGTGACGAATGGATTTTTCTTATGCCAAACACTAAAATAAAATATTTTAGTACTTACATAATTTTTTGGATGTCCGGATGTATTCAGAACGTAAGTTATGCGCGAAAATGCAAACTTGTGCACTTTTTGACGCTTTTAGTCCCTGAATGACCCAAAAGTTTATTTTAGCACACCGAACCCCTCAAAGCTTATTTCTAAGCTATATAAAGGATATTTAAGGTGTGTTTAAGTTATGGTCATGTTCCGGAATGTTCGTTACTGTTCAGATTGGCATACTTTCGCAGTTTGTCAGGTTTAGTCCCTGTAAGCGAATTAACTTGTTTTTGCAATACCAAAGCCTTCAAAACTTATTTCTAAGTTATGTAAAGGTTATTTAAGGTATGTTAGGTATATTTTGATGTTCCGGAGTATTTGTCGCATTAAACTGGTTACGTTTACGCACCAGTTTGCGTATAACTCTCCAGAAAGCGATATAGAGTTTGAAATCGAACAAAAGTCAAAACATGAAAAATGTAAAACATAAAAAAACAAACATTGGGATAAAATAACATTGTTTTATTGATAATTGTACTGTTCACAATGATTACAAGCACAGATGTTACATTTATATCAGTTTGCATGAGTTGTTCGGCTTATTCAATCAATTGTTAACTGAAAGTGGTGATTTATCAGATGACCATCCGATCCAACTCAAATTAATTGTTGATCCATCCGAATTAGTTTCAAGTGACTCCATTTGATCATTTTGGCTCATTCGACAAGAGTTGTTTCGTCATTGACGAGTATTATACATTCGAAAACATCACGTTATTCGAATCATTCGCACGAGTCATAGATTTATGGACTTTCATGAATTCAGTTCGTTTTTAAACTGATCGTTTATTTGTTGTGTTTGCAGGTGATAAACAAGGTGTAAATTCAAAGTGCGTTACACGAAAAAGAAAATCAAAGAATTGTACATCATGGCTGAAGAGTTCTACAACATGTTTTACAAGGCGTTCACATCAAAATCTTCCGAAACATCGACTGTCACACCGAAAAGCATAGCGAAAACAATAACTGAAAACATTAATCATGATAATTTTTACGGAACTAATTCGAAACCACCAAAACTTTGACAGTATTGAAGATTATACGTGGTGGAAAGAACGATTCATTAACTGGGCCAAAGCTTACGAGCATGAAAGCTGGTTTTGTATGGAATTCAGTTATAGCTGGCCAGTTGATGATAAAAATGAAGAGATCACACTTAAAAGCCAATCAGTTGATGATAAAACGAATTTTTCGTATGAACAACGGATGATTGCTTTAATCCAACAGTCGATTAGAGATGATATCTTTGCACTGCTTAATCAAGATGGCTCATCTAAATCAGTGTGGGAAGCTTTACGGGTAAAAGCAGGGGGTGGGAAACAAATCAAAAAGAACAAAATAGCTTTACTTAAAAAGGAATTTGATTTGTTCGATGGTATAAAAGGTGAATCTGTAAGACAAATGATTGAAAGATTTTGTCACCTTAAAATTGAACTCCCCGTGAAGAAATCATTGATAAAATCATTGAAGCGTTACCACGAGCTGATTAGTGGCAAACGTTTGTGTTTATTTTGAAAAATGATGTGTTGTATGATACGATTACTCTTGATGCTTTGATAGAAAAGATAGAGAGTCATGAGCTTGAGTTGAAAAAACAAAGCAAGATGAGCAGTTCGTCATATCGACAGAATGTCGGTCTTTACTACAAAGGCAGTGTACCTTCGGTGAAAGTCAGTGAATCGTCAAAGACTGCATACAGTGTTGAAAAGATGAAAGACTCACAGAAAAGCTCATCAAGCTACGATCCAGGATATCATTCATCATCAACAACATCAAACTCTGAAGAATCTAAAGAAATTCTCTGCAACATTGCATTAAAGGTCAAAAATTCTCCAACAATGAGCATGAATGCTGCTAAACAACAAATGAGTTTTCTTGCATCAATTCTGGAATCATACGAAAGTCTGGTGGCTGGGAAAATTGGAAATTCTGAGCTGACACATGAAGATTACGACCAGATAGATCCGGAAGAGATGGAACTGATTGATCTGAGATGGTGTTTGGCTAGCTGCATTCGAAGAGCACAGCAGTTCATGGAAATAACTGGAAGACAAACACTCGGTGGACCATCAACAAAGCCGGGCTTCGACAAATCAAAAGTGACCTGCTTCAAATGCAAGCAAAAGGGTCATTTCAAAAGAGAATGCAGAAACTCTGCTATTGAAGAAACCGCTAATCCATTTAAATACGATTACTAACGTAAAGCGATCTATCACGGGAGCAGAGAGGAACCATCAAAGATGAAACAAATTGAAAACAATTCTGAGAAAGAGAAGTCGAGAGCATGTGTAGTGATCCAAGATGATGAAGGATTCAACTGGAATGAATTTCTTCCAGAAGAAGAACAATATGATAAAGGATTCAACTGGGATGAATTTCTTCCAGAAGAAGAATATGGATTCAACGCTGCTTTAGTAGCTGAAGGGAAACAGAGTGCATTCATTGCTGTTGTGAATGAGAAAACGAAAGAAGAGATTCTAAAAGAGAAGACATACAGAGAGAGATGTATTGTTGGGTATCGAATCGAAGAAATGGAGAAAGAATATGAAGAGGCGAAGAATTATGGAAGGTATGCCAAGAAACGAGAATGTTATGTCAACAGCAAAGGTGAACCAGTTGTCCATAAAAAAGAAGTGGTGTTTAACGACGTTCTTGCAGTAATCCCTCTATCCGGCGAGTACTATTCAAATGTCGCGAAAGATAAAGATTAAGAAGGTTGAAAGTTTGGTGGATGATTTGAAGAAGGTTGTTGAGGAAGAGAAAGTGGAAGGTAAAAAGGAAGAAGAAGCAGTTGGTGAAGAAGTTGTTACTGAAGAACAGCAGGATGAAGATGATCTGAAGAAGAAAGAAGAAGCTGATGTGAAGGTGAAGAGATCGGTTGAAGTGATTGATGCTGATGATGCGGCTGAGGAACAACAGAAGAAAGAAGCAAATCGAAAGCAGACTGGAGAAAAGACCAACGTGCCAATCACTGAGGTAAATACTTCAACTGAATCTGAAGTTTTAAGCAAAAATGTTGATCAGTGCAAGAAATGCATGGAAACGTGCAGTGCTTGTACTGAAAAAGATGAAAAATTCAGAACAAGAAATCTAGAATTTACTAAAATTGAAAAAGTTTTCAAAGAAAAATGCAAAGAAATGTTAGAAAATTAAAAAGTTTTGAAAGATAATGATGAAAAACTGACACTAAAATGCAAGAGTTTAGAAAAAGAAAATGAGATTTTGAAAGAAAAGGTTTCAAAAATGACAGAAGAGTGTTTGCAAAAAGGAAATTTGTTTCAAGAAATGAAAAAGGAATACGATTCAATAAAACTTGCATATCATATTACAAAAGAATCATATGAAGACGTGAAGAGTCAAATGAAACTTGTTCAATCAAGATTGAAACATTGTTCTGAAACATCTGATACGCTTAAGCGACAGTATGAAATAAAACAAGTTGTTAATTCTTACATTGAAGATGTTGCCAAGCTAAAGCATAAAATTTCTTATTTAGAACAAGATAATAACAAGTTGCACAGTTATCACGCCTCATCATATGTTCTTGAACGCATTTTCAATCTAAAACCGGATGGTAAAGATTCTGAGCAAAACAAGAAAGGAATTGGCTCAGAGTATCATCAGGTTCCACCACCGTTTGAGGAAAAATTCACGTTCTATGATGATGAGAAGGTGGAAAAAGCTTTCAACATGGTTGATCAATTGCCAGATAATATTGACGTAACCTATTCCAAATCTGATGATTCTAGTGATTCAGAGGTGGTAAGTAAGGTCGTTGAAAGTGTTTTGAAAGAAGAGTCAGTTGAAACAGGTAAATCTGAATCACAAGATGAAAATAAAAATAGTTTTCATGAATGTTATCTGAAAAACTCAAAATCTGAGAAAAATGCGAATGATGATTCAAAAGAAGAGTCAATTGGATCGGACAAATTATTTTCAGATAATGAAGTCCCGATTCAGAATGTGATTTCAGAAAAGATTGACAAAGTGTTCAAGTTGATTGAAATTGAAAAATCCGAAATTGCAAAGTTTGCTGGAAAAAGTCCCAAAACTTTTTATAACAAACCTAGTTTCAAAAAGAAAAACATGAAGGCTAGGTTGGGTTATAAAAAGAAACAGAATTGGAAAAGAACTGAAATGCCAAACTATCAGAAAAAAGATGAATTTTATTCATGGGAAAACTTCTGAAGAAGAGAAAGAACTCCAATTTAGACGACAGTCTAATAAAGAGTTCTATGCTCAGAAAAAGCAACAACAACAGGTCAAAGATGTCTCAAAGAGAAATTGTTTTAAATGTAATCAAACTGGACATCTTGCACGCATGTGTCCAAACTCAAAGCCTGTTGATGTTGAAAAAACAGAAATCTGAGGATGTGAAACAAAGGTCAAACATATTTGATTCAAAACAAACTTGGAGGTACAACACAAACAAGTTTGCTTCGAATCAAACTTGGAAATCAAACCAGACTAGGTTTGATTCAAGACAAACCTAGAGTTCTCACACACCCAGATTTAGAACAACACAAAGTTGGAAAACAAATGTTGATGCAACAAAACCAAACCAGTTTTGGAAACCAAAAGTTGTTGTTCAAAATCAAAATGTTCAAAATGAATCTCATTTTTACAAAAGAAGTGTTTCAAAAGGACAAAGCTGGGTGGTTAAGACACAACCTAGTTCTGAACAGAAAACTGATTCAATCAAAAAGGGTGAAGTAAAAGATGAAAAGTTGTTTGTACCAAACGAAGAAAATTTTCCATGATTGAATGAAGCATATTGTGTTGAAATGCCTAAGGTCAAACAGACTTGGGCTAAATTGTTCAAGTAATTAAGTAATTTGAATGTGTAGGTGCTCCAGAAAGAGGATGAATGTCAAATCAACGGAGGAAGCAGCCTGGCACGAGAGGAGGTTGTTGATCCCTGCAACTGAAACCGGGAGTTTGTTCATTTCTGTACATAAATAAATCATATTTCAAAAACCCTAAAAATTGAAAAATCTAAAAATAAAAAATATGTTTGTTTTTAAATTTTGTCAAAAATTCAAAAATTCAAAAATTTACAAAAATATGTTGAGTGAACATGCCGAAACCCTCACGGCTAAACAAACATGATTAATTTCACAAGATTGAAAAATGATTTTCAAACTGTCAAATATCAATGTGTTGTAAATCATGGGGGTATACTTTCTGCAAAACAGAGCATGTAAAGCAGAAAATGGATGGCGAGACAAAGCTATCAGTATCAGGTTGTCAAATTTTCTTTAAATGTTTTGAATTTTAGGGGGAGTAAGTGTTGTCAGAAAATCCAAAAGCATTTGAAAATTTGAAAAAGCCAAAAACATGATAAAATTCCAAAAGAGTTTTGTGTAAGAAGAGGAAATGATAGGACATCAGTAGACAATCACAGTACGCTAAAGAAATGTAAAGTTAAAATGTGATAAACGGTCTCACTGATGATATGTCAGTAGGTTTTTACACGCTTAGTAGATTGATTTCGGGATATAAACCTAAATATAAAAAACTTACTTATCTCGTGGGGAACATCTCTCGGATATATGGGTAACCCTGGAAATCTTGTTTGGGAGATTGCCTAACTCTGAGATACTAGGTCTTTATACTGTTTGATATCTGGGGTATTATACCTGGTCTTCTGATATTGCGGAAGCAATGGCCTAGACCTCGTATAATACTTTACGCGATTTAAAAGATTACCCTCTGCATAAAAATTGAAAAATATCAAAAGATATGAACCAATTGCAGTTGTAGAAAAGATTCTCTAAATGGAACACACTTAAAGTCGAGCCTTCATCTCTTTGATTGAATGGTAGTTCATACCTGAGCTCTCAAGGTCTCGCACTAACCCAGAGTACAGATATCATTATGGTATATTCACCTGTAAGACTGAATCTAGGGAATTTTGATACGGGAGTATATTATGAGGTGGGACACGCGAATAAGTTAAGTTCCTAAAACACTAATCTCGTATCTCGAATTAGTTGAACTTTGTGTGAAAATTTAAGTGATCAGTATACTGACAATCTAAGTGAATCGTTTAGAACATAAAGTGTTTAAAGCTCAACGGTGCTAGTGATTTGTCATAAACTGATATGATCATCTGACAAAAACTCAAACAAAAATATTGTCTGTAAATATTTGTTTACTGCTTTATGTTTCAGAAAAATACAAAAAGATTTTGTTTCCGATTTATTTTCGACAACCGATGTCTGAAAGCTAAGTTTCAAAATCTAAGTATGTTGAACATGTTTCTGAAAATAAAACAAGTTCATTAATTTGAAACTTGATGTTTTAAAATCAAAAATCAAAAACAGTTTGTGATATCTCCAAGGTCATTAAGTTGGACTTGGATGATTAACTGTGAGGGATTTGGATTCTTAAACTGTCAAATTCATAAAGTCATTTGATATGGGGAGAAAGCCAAGTTAATTCTGAAAAATTCATATTGTTATATCTGTGCTTAGAGCCAGGTTTTCAATCCTGGATGTTCAAAATGCTTTCACTGTTAAATTTTTTAGATTTGCAGATGTTGTACCAGATTACGATCCCGATAGCCGAGTTTAAGGGGGAGTCTGAAGACGAGCTCATCGCAAGGGGGAGCTTGCAACAGTAAAGCCATGTGTGGATCCCAAAAGCACGGAATCTTAACGAAAGGGGGAGCCTGAAGGAAGAGTCTAACCGAAAGGGGGAGCAGCTGAAGCAGAAGACAGATCCACGGGAAGACTGTTAGATTAAAAGAGGGAGTCTGTGATTGCCGAAGATGTCAATCCTTCAAGAAGACTCAGAGAGAGAGAAAAGACAAGATGCTACGAGATTGACTGCGGCAATATCCAAGGGGGGGTCTGTGAGTGCACGAATGTCTATCGCCTTCGTCAATCCAGTTCATAGCAGAAATCAGAAGAAAACAGGATTTTATAGTGAAAAATATAGGAGAAAGACAAGGTGGCATTATTGTAATTACTTAGAACTTTCTCTTAGAGACTTGCCTATAAATAGGAGGCTAAGGCTAATCATTTAAAAACTTTTGCAACTTTGGAGCCTTGAAGGTTAGAGAGAGATTCTAGAGAAAGAAAATCATCAAGGTGATTCAAGGTGCTTGTACTTTGTCAAATATTCAATAGAATCACGATTATATTACGTTCTTTTGTTCGTTCCACGCACGTGTACGGATTCCGCACGTCACACATGTCGTTACGCAATCGTTCGGGAGTCTTTTACGGTCCTACAACGCGCTCACATTTATTGTGGCCAACCCTAGAAAATAGAAAAAGTGGAACGTGGTTTCCGTGTGGTTTAATCCACACACACCACGAAATTATACTCCAGGGGGTGGTGTAAGTGTGAATCATGTTCCTATCTGGCAATTAATGATCAAATCCATGTCCCCCACACCCTATAGCCTTATGATTGGCAACAACTAAATAGGCAATTTATTTAGGAGTAGAGATACTAAGGTGGTGTTTGTTTTTTGCCAGAAGTACTTCACAACCTCTTATGTCTGCATCACGCAGACCACGCGCAGACGTTTGAGTCTGTAACGTGTTTGTTTTTTAGAAGAGCTTTCATTAAAAAACCTCTTCTAGAGGTCTTCCCCGCACAGATGTGGCCTTGCCTCTTCAAACCTCAGAACCCTAGCCCCATATCCACTTCTCCAGCAGCAGAGACCTCACCTCCTCCACCTCCACCTCCGCCACACCTCCGCTACCCCCTCCACCTCCGCTACCCCCTCCACCTCCACCCTCGCCGCACCTCCGCTACCCCCTCCACCTCCGTCGTTTACCCATATCCACCTCTGCCGTCGCGTTTTCCCCTCAACTGCTGCCGTCATTCACCCATGTCCACCTCTGCCATCTCCGTCGACAAACTCCTCAGGTATGTTTTTTTTTTCAGAATTGAAGTTATTTTTTGTTTCAGATTATAAGTTCTATGTTTCTTTTTAGATTATAAGTGATATGTTTTTTTTCTGATTATATGTGGTTTAGGTTTAATTTCAAGGTTATTTGTTTGCATTTTTTCAGATTATATGTTTTTTTGTCAGATTATATGCTAAAATTTGGTGCTAGTTTGCTTAATTTTGGTGTTAGTTTGCAGAATTTTGATGTTAATTTGCTGAATTTTGGTGTTACTTTGCTGAATTTTTTATGTTACTTTGCTAAATTTTGGTGTTACTTTGCTGATTTTTTATTGTTATTCATGCCTATTATTTGAGTAGTTTGCATAAGTTAAAAAACAAACAGTCTTCTTCTTGCAGACTGTAGAGGTTTGGTCCACCTCTTCTGGTTCAGATGTCTGCAGATGTGGTCCGCAGACTGCAGACATTTTACCTCTGAAAAAACAAACAGCACCTAAGTGTGTGAGTTGTCTAAAAAAATATTTAATTTAATAGGCAGTTTATTTAGGAGTAGACATAGAAGTGTGTGAGTTGTCTTTGGAAAAATATTTAATTTATGTCAAAATGAAGTATTTGATCCGAAAAATGTTATCATGGGATAATCATGCCCAAGAACTTAGGAATATGCCGAAAAGATGATAAGAAAATTCTTGAAATATTATTTTTGTAATATGTACAAAGTTTTATAATAGTCTTTTATCAGAAAATCATAGTTCTATACAAAAAAACGCCACAGGACAAAAAGGAGTATATTAGGGATAAACTATTTTAGAGATTAGACTTTTACAAAATTCTGATATAATTATGATATAAGAAAGTGACTTTTTTTTGTTTCTTGCGATTTTGGTTAGTTTTTGCTATAGTATGATCATTTTTAACCATCTTTTGGTAGAAGTTATCATGACATCATGTATTGTTGGGTCATCTAAATTTTGTAGATATTGGATGAAACAAATTGAAGAACATGTACATGACAAAGGAGCGCCAACTTGCACATTTGTGAATTTGAGAGTTTTCAGAAAATACAATAAAACAAAAGGGAAGATCTTGCGTGTGATTCAATCTACAACATGGAATTATAATTAGAAATTTAGAAGTCATATGTAGGAACTAACTATTTAAAGTGGCGGACCCAAAAATTATTTGTTGGGGGTGTGAATGAGATGTTCAACCATATTTTCAAGGGATGTTCTCGGGTTTTTTGCCTAAAATAACACTATTTTTTTTTTCAAAGGGGGTGCGGCCGCCCACCCACGACTGTGGGTAGGTCCGCCACTGCCTATTTAGTTAAATAATGAGGTTGGGTGTAGATGAATCTCTATTTTGAATTATATGATAAAAGATACCTAACGAATTGACTCGAAATTTGATTTCTTGGCCGCGAATGGAGTAGTTGTTGGAAATCAAGCATTCTTCACTATAATTAAACAATGGAATTAAAAAAAAACACTTTGATTAAAATTGAAGGTACATAAAATGTAAACATATAATCCCTATTTATACTGAACAATCCCTTAAAGAACAAGTAACCTACTCATGTAAGGAAACCAAATAAAATAAAACAAGTATAAATCCTAATTCTTCTTACAAAAATAAAATATAAATACAAATACAAATAAACCATTTAAAACCTTAAACTTTTGTTTATTGACAAGATTAGTTCCAACAATCACCATAATCTTGTCAAGTTCCTCCTTGGTCTTGTATACCAAGAAAGACCCACCGTTCTTCCACATTAATACTCGTTTCTTGTGTTCGCTTTGCATCAACACCTTTGTTGCAACTAATACAACACCGCACCCCCTATTTTTTGACTCTTTTGGGATCATACTTATAACTTGTCCAAACACTTGAACCACCAACCACAGACAGAGAAACATATTTTTTCTTCCACCTTGATCAAACTGGCTAATTCACCACCTTTGAAATGTGTTGTTGATTCGATCGAACACTGCACTACACTTGGGTTTTCTTCAAGCCTGCAATCATTGCAACTTCATTGCTATAGTCTTGTTGTTGTTGTTGATCACAACCTCGATCACTACAACCAGCTACTGTCGTTTGATCAACAAACCCTTTTGCACCTATCTTCTTGATCGCAACAACCTTTTTTCCTTCCCTTTAATTCCCCCTTTTATGTCGAACCCCTTTTTTCACTAAAAGTTTCACCCTGCACTTTGGATGGTTCACCACATGTAGCACCTTTTTTTTCAATTCATAACTGATGTAGTTTTTCTTTATCAAACAAAAGTCATATATTTTCCTTGTTTCAATTCGGTAGTCGATGACAAACCTCCCAAACTGATAAACCGCTCTGATACCAATTGTTGGAAAAATAAGGTCTTCTTCAATATAATCAAACAATGGATTTAACAAGACAAACACTTTGATTAAAATTGAAGGCACATAAAACCCTAAACATATAATCCCTATTTACACTGAATAACTCCATTGAAGAACAAATAACATGTTTGGAACCCAAATAAAATAAAACTAGTATAATTCTTAAATCTTCCTAGTAAAATACAAATAAACCATTTAAAACCTCCAACTTTTAAGTATTGACAACGATTGGAATTGTAGGCGACATATGCATCAACATTGGTTAGATTCATCTGTTTCAGTAGCTATAGTTTCTTACGAATCGGTTGTATGTGATGATTATTATTTATTATTTCAAACCCTAATCCAAAAAGTGAAGTTTATGTTGAAGATTCCTTTTGTTGTGGGTCTTTGTCACACCCTGACTTTTGCGGAAGCGTGATTATGTGTGACTTGCTTAATATCATTGCATTCAACCATAACAAACAACTATATGATAAACCAAGATGTTCATCCATTGATTAAGTTTTAAAACATTACAACAATATTGTTTTAAACCCCAAAAACACAGACTTCATATTCAGGATACAACACCAACAGATTTTAAGTTCCATAAGGACTTTTCAAAAGACACTAATGAAAACTAGGCTTTGAATTATGTATCCTATCCAGAATAGGATACACACTCCAAACCACTCGACACCGGATGACATCTTTTATTCCTAACAACATTTGAAACCTTCAACGCCCGCCAGATCCATACTTAGTTTCCTGAAATACATGTAGTTTGAAAACATCAACAAAAGTTGAGCGAGTTCATGTGTTTAGTGTGTGAGCTCGAATAAACTTTGTAATAATCATAAGTAAGTATGTATTTGTCAAACCCTGGTATGAAAGCAACAAGGAAAACAGATCATTAATGGTTTGCAAGGCCATTAATATGTGTGACGTGATGCAGGAAGGCTCAAACCTAGCAGATTTTTGCACCGGGCTTCAGTTTGAAGACATAGTCACCTCATGGGCCAAACCCCAGTCCACATGGGTGTGGGCTCGCTACACCCAAATAGATCTATCACTCATGTCCCTCGGTCCTACTACGAGGATTAATGGTCTTAAGCGTTATACCCACAACTCACATGATCTACCAGTACTTTTCCTTAGCTAACCATACCACATATAAATGTTTGTAAACAGTTTGTAACATGTACTTCACCCCCGAAGTTATAAAAACCAAAAACAGTTAAAGAAAAGGGGGACATGAACTCACGGTTTTGCGTTCTTCGTAATAAACTGTAACTCAAAACTTCTCCTGGTGCATACAACTACCTACAACGTACTACGGTCTATTAGACGAGCGGGTCGTGCCTTTACTTAGTATTAATTAGTGTCCTTGAGTTACTTTCCTGTATGTCCTTAATATTTGTAGGATCGTTGTACGACCTGACTAAGTCGATCAGAAGAGTTGTTTATCCGAATCAAAGGCGGAATCAATGACACGGACGCTCGATACAATTTAAATGTCTCATATATTGATATAATAGTGATTACAGCACCTGGAGACAATTCAGCAACACTTCGTTACCGAATACAATACTCTAATACCGCTTCAAATGAAACGGACAAGTGCCCTATATATAGATGACCTGATTTCGCTTGAAATGGACAAGACATGTTCAAGCGAAATCAACATTGTTGATTTCGCTTGAACTTGCCATTTGCAGTTTCAAGCGAAATTAGCATAACATTCACTAAACTCAGTTTCTAGCACCTCAAGCACTGTTTATCCTATCCTATCTCATTACATGACTCGATACAAGACGAAGTCAATAGACATTGTGCACTAACAGACTCCCCCTTGGATGTTGACGAAGTCTTCAGTGTCGAGTCTTTATCATGACACATCTTCAGTCTTTATCAGTCTTCATGTTCTTTCCAAATTGTCTAACACTGTAAGCATCCATCAATCTTTCTTCAAGTCTTCAGGCTCCCCCTTTCGTCAAACTTCCGTGTTTTAGGGATCGACACCTTGCTTTCTGATTTACAAGCTCCCCCTTGCTTTGAGCTCGTCTTCAGACTCCCCCTTAGACTCTGCTTTCGGGATCGTAATCTGGTATCATATCTGCAATACTCATACATTTATAAGTAACAACATTTTAAACTTCCAAATATCCAGGAATTGTAACTGGCTCACTCAAACCTTCTAAACAAATACTTTTCAACAAATTTCAGACTTTTGTAGTTTCATCAAACAGAATCAGAAACTGGCTTTTTAACAATATAAGCATCCAAATCCCTCACAGTTAATCATCCAAGTCCAAACTAATGACCTTGGAGATATCAAAAACTGTTTTTGATTGATTTAAAAAAAAACTCAAGTTTCAAATTAATGAACTTGTTTTATTTTCAGAAACACAATCAGCTTACTTAGATTTTGACACTCAGCATTTCAGACATCGGTTGTCGAAAATAAAGCAGAATCAAAAATGTTTTTGTATTTTTCTAAAAATATAAAGCAATAACGAAATATTTACAAACATATATACAGACACTATTTTTGTTTAAGTTTGCATTAGAGGATCATATCAGTTTCTGACAAGTCACAAGTACCATTGAGCTTAGTTACACATTAAGAATTAAACAATTCACTTAGATTGTCGATATACTAATCCACTTAAATTTTCACACAAATTTCAACTGATTCAGGATACGAATTAGATGTCTTAAGAACTTAAACTCATTCATGTGTCCCACCTCTTGAATATACTCCCGTATTCAGATCCCAATATTCAGTCTTACAGGTGAGTATACCTAGATGATATCTGTAAGGGGTTAAATGCGAATACCGTGAGAGCTCAGGTCAGAACTTCCGTTTAGCAGAGAGATGACGGTTTCGACTTTTGGTGTGTCCCCTTTAGAGGATCTTTTCTTCAACAGCAATGATTATCAATTTTATTGTTTCATCATTTTTGCTGAGGGCGATGCTATATTTCAAGCAAGCAGAAAGTATTATACGGGGACTAGGCCATTGCTTCCGCAAAATCAGAAGTCCCGGGATAATACCCCAGATATCACTGAGTATAAAGACCTAGTATCTCAGAAAGAGGGACCTTTCAAACAAGATTTGAGGGGTTACCTATATATCCAAGTAGTGTTCCCCACGAAATAAGCAAGTTTGAATTTATGTTTATATCCCGAAAAAGTTTACTAAATGTATAAAAACCTATCGGCATATCATCAGTGAGACTGTTTAACGCTATTTAAACATTACATTTCTTTAGCATACTGTAACTGTCTATTGATGTACTATCATTTCCTCTTTTTACGCAAAAAAACTCAATTTTTGAATTTTATCATGTTTTTGACTTTTTCAAATTTTCAAATGTTTTTTGTATTTTCTGAAAATATTACTCCCCCTAAAATGCAAAATCATTTAAAAAAAATTTGACAAACCGATATTGATAGCTTCGTCTCGCCATCCATTTTCTGCTAATGTGCACTGTTTTGCAGAAAATCTAACATAATAAGTAACAATTACCCCCATGATTTACAACCCATTGATTTTCGACAGTTTGAAAACCGTTTTTCAATCTTGTGAAAGTAATCATGTTTGTTCAGCCGTGAGGGTTTCGGCGTATTCAATCAACATATTTTTGAATTTTTCTAAATTTTCAATTTTTAGGGTTTTTGAAATATTGTTTATTTATATACAGAAAACAAACAAACTCCCTGTTTCAACCAAACCAGGGTTCAGCAGCCTTCTCTTCCCGTTGTGCCAGGCTGCTCCAACTTCCAATCTCACAATCTTCGGTTTTGTTGAGCACCTGCACATTTAAACTACTTGAATTACTTGAACAATTTAGCCCAGGTCTGTTGGACCTTAGGCATTTCAACACAATATGTATCATGCAGTTTTGGAAAATCTTTGTCATCAAAGACTTTTTCAACGTTAACTTCAACTTTCTCATCTTTTACCAAAATCACTTGTTTCTTAATACTCCATGCTTGACCTTTCGGAGTACCTCTTTTATAAAAATGTGAATCTTTTTGAACATTTTGACTTTGAACAACTACTTTTGGTTTCCAAAATTCTTGGGGTTTTGTCATGTCAACGGATGTTTTCCAACTTTGAGTTGTTCTAACTCTGGGTGTGTGAGAACTCCAGGTCTGTTTTGAATCGAACCTTTTCGGGTTTGATTTCCAAGTTTGGTTCGAAACAAACTTGTTTGTGTTGTATCTCCAAGTTTGTTTTGAGTCAAATTTGGTTGACCTGTGTTTCACATCCTCAGATTTCTGTTTCTCAACATTTTCAGACTTCTCTTTCAACTCAACATCAACAGGTTTCAGATTTGGACACTTGCGTGCGAGATGTCCAATTTGATCACACTTAAAACAAGTTCTTTTTGAAACATCTTTAACCTGTGGTTGTTGCTTTTTCTTTTGAGAATAGAAATCTTCATTAGACTGTTGTCTAAATTGATAAACATATTTTTCCTCTTCTTCTAAACTTGTTCCTTGAACAAAGTTCATTTTTTCTTGATAATTTGGCATTACTTGTTCCTTCATGTTCTTCTTTTTGTAACCAGGTTTGTTATAAAAAGTTTTCTGACCTTTTCCAGCAAACTTTGAAATCTCAGATTTCTCAATTTCAACCATTTTGAATACTTTATCAACCTTTTCTGAAATCACATTCTGAATCGGGAATACAACATCTAAGAATAATTTGTCCGATCCAATCATGGTGTAAACCAATCCTTTTGAATCTTCATTCAAATTTTTCTCGGATTTTGAATTTTTCATATATCCATCATGAAAGTTACCTTCATTTTCATCCTGTGATTCAGATTTACCTGTATCAACTGACTCTTCTTTCAACACACTTTCAACGACCTTACCTACCACCTCTGAATCACTAACATCATCAGATTTGGAATAGGTTACGTCAATGTTATCTGGCAATTGATCTACCATGTTGAAAGCTTTTTCGACCTTTTCATCATCATAAAACGCAAACTTTTCCGGTGGTGGAACTTGATGAAACTCTGAGCCAATACCTTTCTTATTTTGCTCAGAATCTTTTCCATCCGGTTTTATGTTGAAAATACGTTCAAGCACATATGACGACACATGGTAACTTTTTAACTTGTTGTTGTCCTGTTCTAAATCAACAATCTATCTCTTTAGCTTAGCAACATCCTCAATATAAGAGTTAACAACACCTTGTTTTATTTCATACATTCGTTTAAGCTCTTTAGTTGTTTCAGACAAATGATTCATTCTAGATTGAGCAAATTTCATTTCATCCTTCACTTTTTCATATGATTCTTTTGTAATATGATACGCCAATTTTATTGAATCATATTCTTTCTTCATTTCTTGACAAACAATTTCCTTATGGTCACATTCTTCTGTCTTTTTCAAAACTTTTTCTCTCAAAACTTCATTTTCTTTTTCTAACTTTTTACATTTTTCCAAAAAAAAATTCATCATTTTCTTTCAAAACTTTTTCATTTTTTAACATTTCTTTGCATTTATTTTTGAAAACTTCTTCAATTTTATTGAATTTTTTTTTTGGGTAAAGGGTTACCCCGGTGATTCTATTATAGACAACCGCCAATGAAGTACAAGTAGTGAGGATGAGTTCCCCATTAGTTCATATACAGGACATGCCCCATATATGTAAACACAAAAAACAAACAAACCAAGTAACCACCTCAACCTAGCCTACTACAATCATGATAATGACTAACTAGTAGACAAAAACAAAATTAAAAAATAAACGACGTCAACCGCCATTATCAAAAATGAAATTGCTACCAACCGGCAGCCCCAAAGCATGCAACAGAAGCCACCTATCCATTAGACAACTTTATGTGAGAGGTGCTTGCCCCTGTACTGGAAGATGTAGGATGTGTACCCGATGTCATAAAGTCATTCGTTTCATCATATACAACCTCTACCTCGTCATCATCAGACTCGTCGTTTGGGTCACGACCCCCTTTATATCTCCCTTTGAAGGAACCCACGTTCCCCCCCCCCCCCCCACAAACCCAAGAGCACTAAACGAGTTATGAGTTTTAACCTTGGACGAACTATTGCTCCGCGCACTCACGTAGGAAGAACTCACTGCCTTTTTCTTTTTATCCACAGGTCTATATTCAATTTTGGGCTTTTGATTATTAACCTGAAAACCGCTCTTCTTTCCATTCTTCTTTGTCTTGACTTCAGTATAACCATCCTCATCTACTTTCGGATTGATTGTAGGAGGCTTCACTGTCGATCGAATGCATTTTGGACACTCCCCATAAACATGCCCAAATACACAGCAGTGGGCACATCTCGGAGGTTCCCATTCATACTCCACCCGAATAGTCTCAGTAACATATTTGTTCCCAACTAATTCAGGAATAGCCATGGTTAGAGCCTCTTTCAACTCATGATCAGCTGATATTTCAATGAGAGCCCTAGCATAACTGCTCCTTCCCCAAGCCTCATTACACATATCACTAGTATACGAATCCAAGCGCACAGGGGATCCAATTTTAGATGCCAACATACTTAAACCATCATCAGAATAAGCCACTAGCGGAACATCATGCAATTTAACCCAAACTGCAACCTTTTTAAACTCTTCTTTTTTAAGGGTGTTTGTAGGAGACCAAATGTTGAGAAACATAGGTTTGTTACGGATCATCCAAGGTCCCCCTTCAAGAACAATATCCATACCCTTTCTATCTTCAAACTTGAAGAAAAAGAAACCATTTGAATTCATCATAGTTTTCTGAAGACCATGTTTCTTCCAATTTGTTCTGACAAAATATTCAACTACTGGATATGCAATCCTATCCCCCAGGAAATAACCATAAAGAGTATTAGCTAACCTGTTATTAACTTGGCGAACCGAATCAATCGGGAGCACTACATCCACTCCATCCAATGAGACATCTGAATTTAGAGATCGAAAATTGACTTTAGGAACTTGATCAGCCTCATCATTGGCCTTTCTAGTGTTTTCATCTTCATTCTGAATCTGAATTGAAACACCACCCCGCTTAGAATCACCCTGCTCGACCTTTTCATTTAGGACCACATCCGCATAAGATTGGACATGAGCATTATCATCCTTATTCTGATTTTGAACTCGAGTAGGACTAACATCATTCACCGGTAGCACAAATGCTACCTTTCTCTTGTTAAAGACTTTTGCATAATTCTGATTGGGAGAATCAGAACAGCCAATAAAATGTTCAGAATCGTTAAGCGGCATCATAAAACATACCTTCTTACTCGGCATTTCAGAAACCCTAGCCGCCATAAGTGAGGTTTGTCTTGGCTCAAATGGTTTTCCATCAATATTCTTAATTCTAGAAGCAAAAACCTTGGAGTTGTCTGCTGAATCATCCATAACAACAATCACAATAGAACTCAATATCCCACCAGCCGAAACCCTAGAGCCGAAAGAACTAGGGACTGATATGCCACAATTGAATCTGATTATATTGTAACTGAACTTCAATCAATCAGCGAATGAACAAACCTGAACCTGCCGAGACCCTAACCAGCCAACGGAATGATAAGCCGCACCCCTGCTGAAACCCTAATGTGAATCAGGCTGAGATTGGATCACAACTCCGAAGATGTAATTAAGAATCAGCCGTTCAATGGAATCAAAACTCAATCTGATTAATAAGCAAACAAGAAACAACAAACAATCGAAACCCTAAAAAAACCGCCGAAACCCTACTCACGAAGGAACCCGTTTAGATTTAATGGCAGAATAAACTCCCACGAGTGGAAATCACTTACCCTAGATACTAACCAGATCCAATCTAGAGGTGGAAGGAAGATCGAATTAGGGTTCTAAGTTGTTCTCCAAGAATCGCCCAGATCGCCCATGTCTCCACCGAAAATTGATAATTCGAGTTACCATTTATTGAATTCAAGATTTCTTATTTTGAATTGTTTGTCTTTTTCAGTACAAGCACTGCACTTTTCCATGCATTTCTTGCACTGTTCAACGATTTTGATTTTAATTTCAGAATCCGAATTTACCTCAGTGATTGGCACTTCGGTGTTTGTTGCAGTCTCTGTCTGCTCCTGATCAGCATCATTCTGCTTTTCTTCAATACTAATTTCATCACCAGCATCACCAACTTCCAAATTCTCATTCTTTACTTCAGCCAAACTTTCAATTTTCTTCTCATCTTCTACAATCTGCTGTTCTTCAGTAACAGCTTTCTCAACTTCTACATTCACCACAACTTCTTCTTTCACTTCTTCCACAATCTTCACATCTTCCTCTTTAACAACCTCAACTTCCTTCACAACCTCGACTTCAACAGCTTCGGCTTTAACTTCTTCAGCAATTTTCTTCAGATTTTTTACCATTTCTTCAACACTCTTCTTCATTCTCTCTTCATCCCTCTTCCTCAAACACGATGTCATGGCATATTTTATTTCCTTTTCATGCCTTTTTGCATATGTATCATCTTTTAATACATTTCTATAGTATTCGGCAGATGAAGGAATTATGAGAAGAACATCTTCAAAAATTATGTCTTTCTTTGGAACGACAGGTTCACCTTCTCTGTTGAAGTAGCACTCTCTTTTCTTATCCCATCTCCTACTACTAACGGCATTCTCATACTCCTCTTGCATTTCATTCATTCTGTTCAAAGCAATGTTTCTTTCTCGGTAAGTTTTCTCACTCAAAATCTCTTCTCTGGTTTTCTTTTTGACCTCAGCAACAACATTTTCTTCTTTGTTTTCATTTTTTATTTCAGCGACAAAAACATAATGTTGATTTTTTGATGTGTTTCTGCCATGAGCTGTAACGATATTTTCCAAACGATCTTCTTCTAGACAAATCTGGCTCCAATCATATCCTTCATCATCATGAAATATAGCCAGTGCTCTTGATTTTTCTCTGGGTTTATCCTCAATCATTTTCGGCTCTTCTTTGCTTCGGTGGTAAATTGCCTTCCGGTAGTAGTCATCATTGAACGGATGTTCATTTCCTCCAACCGCAGAATTGTTGCATTCTCTCTTGAAATGACATTTTTGCTTACATCTAAAGCAGGTCACTTTGGATTTGTCAAATCCAAGCTTCGTTGATAGACCACCCAATGATTGCTTCCCAGTAATATCCATGTATCTCTGAGCTCTACGAAGGCAACTTTCCAAACACCAACGGATGTCAATGAGTTCCATCTCTTCCGGATCAATCTGGTCGTAGTCTTCTTTGGTTAATTCGAAGTTTCCAATTTTGCCAGCTACCAGACCTTCATACAATTCCAAAACAGATGCAAGAAAACTCATTTGCTGCTTAGCTGCATTGATGCTCATAGCAGGAGAATTTTTCAATTTAAGAGCAATATTGCAAAGAATTTCTTCAGAATCTTCAGGACTTGCTTTTGAAGATGAATGATATCCAGAATTGTAGCTTGATGAAGTTGTTTGTGGTTCTTTCATCTTCTCACCACTGAATGTTGTCTTTGGTGATTCAGCAGCTTTCACCGAAGGTAAATTACCTTTGTAGTACAGACCAACATTCTGATGATGTGATGAACTGCTCATCTTGTTCTGTTTCTACAATTCAAGCTCATGAGTTTCAATTTTTTCAAATAATGTATCAAGAGAAATTGTTTCATACAAAGCATCATTTTTCAAAATAATAACAAACGTTTGCCACTGATCAGCTCGTGGTAACGCTTCTATGACTTTATCAATTATTTCTTCTCTTGTTTTCACAATCTCAAAACGTTCAAGTTCAATTTTTAGGTGACAGAATCTCTCTATCATTTGCCTCACCGTCTCTCCTTTAATGCTATCAAACAGATCAAATTCTTTCTTTAACAGGGCAATTTTATTCTTTTTAATATGTTTACCCCCCTCAGCTTTAACTCGTAAAGTTTCCCAAACCGATTTCGATGACCCATCATGGTTAAGCAATGCAAAAATGTCATTTCTAATTGCCGACTGGATCAAGGCAATCATTCTCTGTTCAGACGAGAATTCCTTTTTGTCCTCAACCCCTAATTTCTTCATAGGAATTTCCTCTCCTTTGTCATCTTTTGGTCTCTCATATCCAAACTCTAGACAGAACCAGCTTTCGTGTGCATACGCTTTTGCCCAGTTGAGAAACCGTTCTCTCCACCAAGTATAATCTTCAATATTATCCAGCTTGGGTGGTTTGGAATAAGTTCCATAAAAATTGTCGTGATTTATATTTTCATTGACTGCTTTTGTAATTGACTTTGGTGTGACTGTTGATGTTTCGGAAGATTCGGATGTGAAAGCATTGAAAAACGTATTGTAGAATTCTTCAGCCATGGTTTGAAATTCTTGAATAACCTAGAGACAAAACAATCAAACAAACACAATCAGTTTAAACAATAACAAACAATTTGAAACAGACAGACACTCGGTTGATGCGAAATGATCTTGACGTGAAAAATCCACTTTTGGAGCGAAATAAGGATCTCAAGCGAAATCACTTTTGGAGCGAAATCACTTATTCAAGCGGAATATCAACTTTCAAGCGGAATCCATACTTTCAAGCGAAATAATTGATTCTTTTCAAGCAAAATTACTCTTTGAAGCGAAATAAGATGAATTTTCAAGCGAAATAGCGGATTCGAGCGAAATCAACTAAACTTTTCAAGCGAAATAAGCATGTCCGTTCAAGCGGAATTAGGTTTTTGGCCTGTTTTTGTCACTTTTAATCCATATTTTGGTCTGATTCTCTCAAGGCTTTGTTAAAATACAGTTTCGCATGTACTGTGAAAAATTCAATCCATTTTGACCGTGAAATCTTGTCCAATTTGAAAAAGGTGTAGAAGTCAGAAAATAGATGCAATCAAGCTAAACTCTTCCTCCTGTGCTCTGAAACCACTTGTAGGATCGTTGTACGACCTGGCTGAGTCGATCAGAAGAGTTGTTTATCCGAATCAAAGGCGGAATCAATGACACGGATGCTCGATACAATTTCAATGTCTCATATATTGATATAATAGTGATTACAGCACCTGGAGACAATTCGGCAGCACTTCGTTACCGAATACGATACTCTAATTCCGCTTCAAATTAAACGGACAAGTGCCCTATATATAGATGACCTGATTTCGCTTGAAATGGACAAGACATGTTCAAGCGAAATCAACATTGTTGATTTCGCTTGAACTTGCCATTTGCAGTTTCAAGCGAAATTAGCATAACATTCACTAAACTCAGTTTCTAGCACCTCAAGCTCTGTTTATCCTATCCTATCTCATTACATGACTCGATACAAGACGAAGTCAATAGACATAGTGCACTAACAATATTATCCGAAGTTATATAATTATTTGTCAAAATAATAAATATTTTAACTTAAATTATATTTATCAAATTTTGGAATAATAGTTAAAATAATATATTTTAACTTGTTACTTTTTATGTATTTATACATGTATATCCTTCCTAAGGGTGGGTGTATTTGTATTCGTATTCTTATACTTATATATTTTTGCCAAGTATCGGTGGCGTATTCCGGTGTGTATTTATACGTACGAGAATATGTATCTTCTTGTGTTTATTAAGTATCCTTATACTTAATTTTCGTATTAATTTTTCTGGAATAATATATTTAATAAAAAATACATCAAAATATATTTCCAAAATATATATTTTAAGAAATATTAGTTAGAGAAATTATTTATAATTTTTCCCTTGGCAAAAATGTTTACAAATCTCATAAAAGTCTCCAAAAATAATATATTTCCAAGTCTAACTTAGAAAATATGTATAAATTTATTTTTCACTCAAAAATAATATATTTCAAGTTTATTAAAAAAATACATTTTCTCTCAAAAATAATGTATTTCACGTTTGTTTGAGAAAGTATATATCTTCTTCCAAAAATGATACATCTTCTAATGATTCCAAGAAAAATATATATATTTTTATTTGCCCAAAAATAATATATTCTCTCATGGTAAAAAAATATGATATATTTTGTAGTAATTATGAAAATCCCATTCTCATTCTCTTGGTGTCCAAAATATCGATTACCAAAATATATACTTGTAAATAATTTTCCGGAATATTTTGTGAGTTATATTCCTTTGTTCGGTTTGTCCAATATTTTAGGTATAATTGTCACACCCCAACCGATGACGGATACATCGGGACATGACACTAAGCGAAACAGATTGTCAAGAGAAATTCCATAACGACTAAATTACCAAATAGTTAATATTATGTCCCATACCATAACCCATTAAGTAATCTAATTATTACAGACATAGATATTCTCAAAACACATCATATTCCGATAACTCAGATTTCGAATAAAATATAAATTGTCTTTGTTTCTAGACTCTCGGTCCTACTTGATTTCCACAAGAGCAGGCAAGCACATCCTAAGCATTCAAACACCTGTCACATACGTTAAAATAGAGGTCAGTAAACATAGTGTAAAGGTGAGCATACAAGTTTGATAATAGCATATAGAGTTCGAAATCGTTTACGCATAACCAGCATGTACAACGTATAATGTGAAGCATGTAAGTTATCAACAAAGATCCTATCAATACCGCTGCGAGTAGCGAGTGCGCAACACATATTCACCACTGTGAACACGTGAAGTAGTTGTCCTTAACAACCCCTGAATAAACAGGTGCTGAGTCCAAACTATAGTACTATCGTTGCTAAGGCAGGTAGACAGCAATCAATGTGTTAACATAACAAACAGGCATTCATTGAGTCACGTATAACATGCATTTGAGGTCAGCGTATAAATAGTCTTTGCGTTGTGTGATCGATGTGATTTAGAATAAGTAACGTATGTAACACCCAAAAGTGCATAAAGCAAAAAGGGATCGAGTATACTCACAGATTGTGTTTAACAAGTAAACACTCTCTTGGATTGAAGGGAGCGCTGAGAGAGATTAGCCTGAACAGTTCACGATAGCATAAATGATGAGCGGTGCGTAAAATGGTGCAAGTGTACCAAGGATCGCATGGTAATCCGATCGGATGGTCAGTCGATCGGGTGGCAATCTGTTCGGATGGTCATCCGATCGGATGGCCATTCGATTGGATTGTCACCTCGTTTGGTGATGATGTGTTTGTGTATGATAGTTTGTATTTTGAAGTTTTCGTTGTAGCATTTTTAAAATAGAGAAGTATCTCTACCCTTCAGGTTGGTCGATCGAACGATGGCTCGATCGGACAGTAATCCGATTGGTAGGACACTTAGTGAAAACAAGTTCACAGCAGGACGATCACTCGATCGGATGGCTATCCGATCGGGTGGCAATCCGTATGTATTGAACATGTTGAAAATTTTTTAAGTATCAAAGTCCCAACGTCATACAATCGAACGGTCGCTGGATCGGATGGCAATCTGCTCGGGCGGTAATCCGTTCAACGTTCAGATCCTTGAAATGTTTGAATAAAAGTTTAAGTATGGAACCAAGTGCAACCCGATCGGATGGCCGGTCGATCGGATGGCAATCCGATCGGACGGCAGTCCGTCCCAACGGTCAGATCGTCTTTAACACTTGATTTCTTTTGAAGTTTTTGATGTGTGCAAAATGCAACATATAAATTACATCAATTATGGCATAAAACTAACCCTTTTTTAGTACTAATGTTGGAAAAAGTGTGTTTTTGTCTTCCTTTTGTATTTTTAGGATTAAATGAGCTCAAATTAACAAAAGAAGCAAAAAGGCAGCTAAATCTAACATAAATACAAGAAAAGGAATAAACGTGGCATGCCCGACCTCCCCGAAAGCATCTTCCCAAGCAAAACAAGAGAGCAGAAGGCTGAACACGCCCCGTGCTCAGAGAGCACGGGGGCGTGCCCAAGTGTCAGCATAAAAGACAAAGTTGTAGAAGCTTCCATCGCCCACCACGGGGCCGTGCTCAGCGGACACGGGGTCGTGGTCAACTATAAGATTCGCAGAATCCAGGCAAATCTTGATAGTACAGATATGCTTCTACACACGGGGTCGTGCCCAGCGGACACGGGGCCGTGGTCAACTAATAAAGACAAGAGCAATTAATGAAGACAGAGAAGGTTGTGGACACGGGGCCATGCCCACTGGACACGGGGTTGTGCCCGAGCTTCTGTTCAGCCTATAAATAGGAGTGCTTGGTTCAAGCTCAAACCATCCCTTGGCACACCACCTCTCTCACACTTCATCCACCACCCACCACCACCATAACACCATCATCCACCACCATCATCCATTGTCCATCATAGAGTGTGTGAGTCATCTCGGGATCCAAGATTGATTGTAAGAGTTCTTGACAATCAAGGCCATGTTTGCCTAAGTCTCTTACATCACTTGGTGAAGAGAAAGTGTCTAGTGTAATACTTTTTATTTTTAATCTTTTCGCACTTTTTAATTGGTTATGTATTAATGACTTTAATAACTAGTTTCTTATGTTGAAGGTGATTTTTCCTTATCGTTTGTCCGTGGTGTCTTGGCATTATTTTACTGTCTATATAAAATAAAAGATTTTCACCATTCATATCTCCACGGTCTATATGGAGGTATGTTGGCTACCTGGTCGGGGGTTAAGGGAACGGTTTGGTAAGAGTCTTGCCATTGTTCAGTGTATAGATCCTGCAAAGGACCTGGGTCAAATTTAGTAGGACCTCCTTCAATACTTAACGGTATTGGATGGCGGGGTTCCAAACTCTTTGATCCCCTCATAAGTTAAACTACTATTAAAACTTTAACCCGGCTACTTAGGATTGTATCCCTGCTGACTTAGACTACTTAGCCGAGGGTAACGTCGCCTTCAAAAGAGGGGCCTACCACATTATGCATTAATAACTTAATTAATTGTCTTTCAATAATCCGACCCTTTAGGATTGTATCCTTGCTGACTCAAACTACTGGATTAAGGGTAACGTCACCTTCAAAAGAGGGGCCTACTACAATAACTAAGATAATCTCTTAAATAGTGCAAAAGTGCGGAAATAATCAAAGGTTACACTAAACACGAGTCGGAGCCAAGTGATTCATCTTGTCTATCTGTTTTTACTTTTATTTTTATTTTTCAGCATTTTAGATAGTTTTTATTTTCTTAGTTTAAAACATTTTTCTAAACTTTTGATTTGATTAGACGTTGAGGATAAACCGGTATTAAAAGCTCTTGTGTCCTTGGACGACCTCGGTATCTTACCAACACTATACTACGCTCACGATGGGTGCACTTGCCCATATGTGTGTTTAGTGTTAGTAAATATCGTGTTTTATAAATTTAAAACATGGCAAAAAAAAAAAAGTGTAAAAGGGCTTAAAATATACTTAAACTTATATACACACTTCACACGAATCAAGTTTTTGGCGCCGTTGCCGGGGACACAAGGATTTTAAGAAAGTTAGGAATCAGCGGCCTAATCGTTTTTCTTATTTTTTGATTTTTTTTAGGATTTTTCTTAGTTTTTCAGCTTCTGTAGAACTCAGCACGGGCCGTGCCCGCTGAACACGCCCCGTGCCCAATCATTGGAACTGGAAATTTTGTTTTAAGTCAGACAGTAAGCTGAACATGGGGCCGTGCTCACTCAACACGCCCCGTGCCCAAGATTCAGTTACTGAAAACAGAACCGTAAGATCCCGACGGTTGGTAATTTCTGACACAAACATGAGTGATACTGATACTTTTTACTTTCGACACTCTTATGGTACGTGGTGTCAATTATGTGGTGGTACCCATAAGGAATTAAAATGTTATTTTCTAAATTATAAGCCCCACTATATAGACCCATCGTTTCCTTGTATCCTTAGGAGGGGCGAAAGTAAAAATAATCCCTATCTCTCCCTTGAATGCTCCCAACCAGATTTTCTAGGAGAAATGCTTCTTGATGAATTATTTCAATTAGAAGATCTAATTCTTAATTGGTTAAAAGAACTTAGGATAGATTTCAATAATTTATCTCAAGATGATAACCAAGAAGAAGTGTTGGAATCGCATTCAAACAACTTCGTTGTCCCCGACGATACTTCTAACTCTAGAGAGGACTTGAGCGATAGTCGTCCCTGTGCCGATTGTGCCGTGAAGGACTCCCCATCGACTTCGTTCGATGCATACATAGACCTGAGCGATTCGGCATACACCTTCTTTAACGAGAGCTCGGGAAAGGGTTGGACTTGTCCACCTACTTATAGCATAGGAATCACCCTCACCGACAACCTCTTGCATTCTAGTCTTAATCTAGATCAATTAAGGTATCTTAGGCACTTTGGGGTTGTTCCATCCAGTAAGGAACTGCCCGATCCGGAAAAGTTCCTTAAAAATAGACAAACTTCATAACCAGCCCTTCGACACGGGGCCGTGCCCAGGTCAACACGCCCCCCGTGTCCACCAAAAGATTCCCTTCTGACTTTTTGTCAGAATACGGACAAAATGTGTCAGGATCTTGCCTGCACACGGGGCCGTGTCCAGCCGACACGGGGCCGTGTCCAGTATGCTATCGTTTTCTATAAATGCAGCCAAGAATCCTGCACATTTGGACCATCCAGGGACAGAGATTTGAAAGGATTTTCTAACTTACCATCCTAGGTATGTTCTAAAAGAAGTTTCTAACAAACATCTTGTCCCTACCTCTTTTATCCATTACCTTCTTCTTCATCTTTCTTGCAACAACACCTCCATTAAAACTTGATTCCAAGCTTTATTGTGGTGTTTGTTAACTTTTTGCTCAAGGAGTCTTGTTAAAAATAAGTTACACAACATTGTTTTAAGTTATTTCTGTTCAAAAATGCTTCATAAGTTGGGAAAATAATTTGAGACTCCAAGATTCCTTGTTCTAAAAAACTGCAGAAAGGTGAACACGGGGCCGTGCTCATTGAGCACGGGGCCGTGTCCGTAGTACTGTTTCATTAAAATGAACTATTTTTGGTTTGTTTTCGTAGAATGTCTAGCCAAAACAGTGGAACCTCTTCTGCGCACTCCAGAAACAGTCGAAGGGAAAGGAGGCCATCAATTGAAGCAACTCTCGTACGATACGTGATGGCGTTACATGAAGCTCTTGACGAGATGACTTCGGTAGAGGAGGTCCTGATAGACCGTATAAATTATCTTACGGTGGGGTTGGAAAACAGTTTTCAAGAAATAAACCTCTTGCACCAGAGGTTAAACATTCTTGTAACACCTCCAATGGAACCAATCCTCCCTCAAGAGGATTGGAACCTAGCACTTGGAATCCCCAATCCTACCGATTGGGACGACATTCCAGCGGAACCTCCTCTTGAAGATCTACAAGAAGTCCCGGTGGAGGTTGCACCTCCTCAAACCAATGCCAATGAGCCCGCTTTTCTTCTCCCTAGGGAGATAGAAGAATGGCTTGCCGATGTGTGAGGAACCCATGCCCGGAGAAAGAAGTTTTTCAAGCCACATTTAACCGAGGGATTTACCTTTTCGGAAATTTTGCTAATAAAATAAGTAGTAGGCTAGAACTTCTTGGTTTAGATTTCTTGTGTTTCTTTGACCTAACTATCTAGTATTTTAACTTTTAGACTATTATGTAATTCTCTCTATGACTTAATGAATGATGGTTTTAGTTAATTTGGTGTTTGGATGGTGTTGAAACGAATAAAACACACTTGGGATGGTAAAGGAAAACAAGGGAAACTTGAACCAGCACCCCATGAAGGAAAACAGGGCCATCCGACAATTTTTTCATTAACAGTAAGCTCAGCACGGGCCGTGTCCGTCCAACACGGCCCCGTGCTGCACAGTCTGCAGAAATGACCCAGTTCAGGTAAACTGGACATGGGCCGTGTTCACCCAACACGCCCCCGTGTCCACCCAACACGCCCCCGTGTCCAGGCTTCTGTTTCTTTTGTTTAATTTTTGTTACTAGCACTTGAACACGGGGCCGTGCCCGGACAACACGGGGCCGTGTCCAGCGCCTAGTAACACAAATTTTTGGTTGATTCACACCTTTTACACATTCAATCAACCTAAAAACTTATTTTTGGGACACATTGAGGACAATGTGTAATTTAAGTGTGGGGGGGGGGGGATGCTAAAACCTTGAATCTTGCAAGTCCTAATAACAAGCCTTACACAAAACTCTATTGGAACCGCTAATCACCCCAAAAATTTTTCAAAAAATTTTTTTCAAAAATTTTCATTTTTTTATTTGTCTAGGTTTAATTTGGGAATTTCAAAATTCTAAAAAGGTTATATCTTTACAAATTTACAACTGTCACACCCCGACCACGTAGAACATACAAAACATGGCGGAAACATCGGGGAGTGTTGTAACAGAATTAATGTTTCACAACTATGGAAATTGAAGTTTCGTATTATTGATTAAAAGTGTTACACTGCCTCGACAAACAAAGAAATACAACATAATTAACTAGTCTTGCATCTTTTATTGTCACTAAAGCCCAAGTCTGTCTATGTGTATCTCGATCATCTTATGCAACAGCTCCTGAAAAACACATGTGAAAATATGGTACGTCAGCATAAAAATGCCGGTGAGATACATAGGTTTTGTGAAAATAGGTTTCATGACTTATGTTTGAGAAAATGTTTAGTCATGAACTTTGTAATTTGCTTTGTTTTGTAAATCATTTGAAAAACAATGAGTTCAGATGATATGTATAAATACGTGAATAATGTATGGTTAAATGAATAACCATAGTAAAATGGATTTGTATTAGATAAGTTGTTTGTAAAACAATGTCTTGTGAAAAGTATGTTATTTGTATAAAATGTTCTATGTCTCAAACTTGAAATGATTCAAATAACGTTACAATATGTAATACCATACAAACACTTATATATAGGAAGTACCAGCGGCGTATCCACCATGCTTGTATCATATTACACACGCATCGTTACTTAATCACTTATTCAAACCAAACCAAACAATGTAAAATGTTCATGTCAAGATGTAAATTATGTCAAAATGTCTATGTCAAATATCCATGTCAAATGTCTATGTCAAATATCCAAAAGTAGTCAAGAAATGTATTACCAAAATGATATGTATGGTAAGTAAAATTTAGACTACTTAAACCATAAGTAAAAATGTACAAAACAAGGTATTGAAGTAAAACTTGGTTTAAATCAAAGTTATGTTTTGTAAGATATATGCATGCTATACTGAATATGAACATTTATGCGGTATTGTGAAAATTCATACATCCAAGCCTTGAGACAGACGGATAACTATGTAAAAGTGAGTTATCAAGAGAATATGTATTCGGATTCGGTCATTCCTTTCATCCCCTTTCCCTGGGATGTCCGGAACGGGATTTGTCAAGTCCTATGGTACCACTACCTACTACCGAGCGGCATGATCGGTGTTAATGAATGTATAGTATAGTTTAAACAAACCAAATGTCATACCAAAATGTAAGCATGTTTTATGAAGATAATGTACCTAGTATGCTAGAGTAAACATACAGGGTAGAGCTATAAAACCATGTGTCCATATGTTACTGGAACATATGCAACAGAGATGCAGTATAAAACAATGTACTAAGTATGCAAAGTCATCATACAAAGTAGAAAAGTCATGTAAAACAATGTACTAAGCATGTTATCAGTCAACATACATAGCAGAAAAGTCATGTAAATCAATGTGCTTAGCATGTTATCAGTCAACATACATAGCAGAAAAGTAATGAAATCATGTACTATAATGTACTAACAAACATAGTCGGTATATGATGTGAAAACAGGAAAGCATGAAAGTAACAAGTAGGCACATGTGTTTCACCCCAAAACAGTTTGGAAAACAGTAAAAGAGGGGTCTATGTACTCACTTGAGATTGCTCAGTTGTCTAAAGATAACCACCAAACAGTGCTAGAGATCGCGGAATATCAAACGGCACCTAATATAGGTAACTACATTAATAAACCGGACCTAAATCGGAAGACTGGGTAGCATTAGGGTTTGTAAACCAAACGAGTGTGGAGACTCGTGTGATATGGTTTAACAAAGCCTACATACTAAATGAAACTTAACCTAATTGTATACGACCCATTACGACCCGTTTAGGAAGCTTATGCTACTTTAACGCGTCGTGCGTGTGAAACGCGTTCGGACCGCCTAACTAGTCCTATGACAAGTATTATATGCCTAAACATATTACATAATCCGTTACGTGACAAAAGTTTAGGTTACATATGCTAAATTACCAATTATGTATGAAAAGGGTATTCTGGTAATTTACTTAAGGCATATAAACTACCTATCATACAACTATTTAAACGATGTGACCATAGGGTATAACCTCGGAAGGTTATTCCCTACACTATGGTCACCTAATGTATTTGGTCGGATCCTAATGATCGACCAAACTGGGTCGGGTTCGAAGGTATAGGCGATTTATTAGATCGCCTACCCTACGACCCTAGACAACGTGGTAATCAGTAGGCATAGTCCCAAGGAACTATGACCATCGTGATTACAATCACGTTGCGAAGTTCAAACGAACTTCGCATTGACCATTACTGGTCAACGCTGAAAGTCAAACAAAGTTTGACTTTCTGACTCGAAAAGCAGTAAAAATAAGGAAAAGAACGAAAAAAATACTTACGAAGGGTCCCCGAAAGCTAACCCAGATCAAAATAGCTCAGGTATGAAACGAAGGTTCCAACTTAGAGCTTCCTTAATCAGATTTGTGGGTTTTGGGGTTGAGGGTGGATGGGTATTTATAGATTTAGGTGCACCGTTGAGATCGTTTCTTGGAAAAGGGGAAATGATCTCGTCCGAACACTTGTTGCAAGGTTGTGGTGACTAAATGGCCACTCACCATAGGGTATCAACATGTGGCAAGGTTTTTAGAAGTGCATAACAGCTGTAAACAGCTGTCGATACATCGAATCCGGTCCCGAAAATGCGAAAAATGAAGTTTCTGCATGTTTCTGCCCCAGACTAGGCAGTCGCGTAGCGCGACAGGTGAGGCCACATGCAGTGGCGCTACGCCACTGCCCCACCTGAAACAGAAAGTTTGAAAAAAAGGCAGAAATGGTCCCTGTTGTGTTTTAAGCGATTTTCGATGCGTTTGAACCCCGTTAACCTCATTTCAAGGCTCTAAAATGAAGTTAAAGTATAGGGAACTCAAAACATACCCAAAAATATGCCGGATGATGGTTCGTTTGGTCGTACGAACGCGATGTTCGCTTAATTACGACGGAATGCGCATAAGCGCGAAAAACGATCCAAATGACGAAACGAATGGATTTTTCTTAAGGCGAACACTAAAATAAAATGTAGTCATGCTTACATAAATTTTTGGATGTCCAGATGTATTCAGAACGTAAGTTATGCGAGAAAATGCAAACTTGTGCACTTTTTGACACTTTTAGTCCCTGAATGACACAAAAGTTTATTTTAGCACACCGAACCCCTCAAAGCCTATTTCTAAGCTATGTAAAGGATATTTATGGTATGTTTAACTTATGGTCATGTTCCGGAATGTCTGTTACAGTTCAAATTGGCATACTTTCGCAGTTTGTCAATTTTAGTCCCTGTAAGCGATTCAACTTTGATTTCACCACACCAAACCTTCCAAACTTATATCTAAGTTATGTATAGGTTATTTAAGGTATGTTAAGCCTATTTCACTATTCCGGAGTGTTCGTTGCATTAAACTGGTTATATTTACGCTTCGGAGCGCGTATAACCTTCCAGAAAGCGATTTAGGGTTTGAAATTGAACAAGAGTTGATATGTGTAAACGATACACATATTTTTACAAATCCCAAGTATGAAATATAATATTTCATTGGTTTGGTATTTGTTTGATGGCCGTGAAGGCACAGGTGTTACAACAACCGATAGCATCGTGATAAAAAGAACCAACATAAGAAAATTATGAAAAGGCATGACAAGCTTAGTTAAAATTTAATTATATATACTTGATCACATAAAAACCCATTCCCACAAAAGTGAGTTTTGAGCCTTTATTGAGCATACAAATACATATCTTTAAATTAAATGCTCATTTTTCGTTTCTTGTGTGAATAGCCGCTTGGTTCTTACAACTCTAGAACTTGCCACGACGATACATTCCCGTTCCTTACCAACTTAAACCCGAGTAAGTAAATGATGGAGGCATTAGGACTAACCCTTTTTTATTTCTATACCATTATTTTTCTTTTTTTTTTACCACCTACCCAAAAATCCCCCTAGTTAACCCCTTTGAGCCTAAACCTTTTCATTTCTTAACCCAAACCAAACACCCTTTCACCCACCAAAACCCTTTTTATTTTTAACCCTTTGTTTTAGTAACAAGCCCGGTTTTTTGTATGACTTTCAAAAGAAAAAAAAAGAGAGAAAGTCTTACGAAAACCGACGCTTGTTGCGCTTTTTGCCCTTTTACTAACCACTAACCCAACCACCTACCTTTAACCCAAGCCTAACCCTTCACCCAAAAAAGTCCTCTTGATATTTACAAAGGTATATAGTTAAAAAGGAGGAGGATTGATTGCTTGGCAAGCTTATGGTAGGAGTAAGTTCCATGCCGCTCTCGAGTGATTCACTAAAATACATCTCCGGGCGAGTGTTAAGTGATCCCCCGTGAGGTATGTGAACTTGTATATAAATAAAATTTTAAAGAGGTATGTTATGCCCTAATAAGTAATTTATCTTATGAAAAGTTTTAAATAAATCATGACGAATAGGATTGTAAATAAATAAAAATAAAACTTAGTAAAGAATCTTGGAGATCCCGACACTCTATGACAAGCCCAAAAATCTTCCCTTCTACCCATTCCATTTGGGAGTGTAAAGCCATATTATAAAGAGTTTTGCTTGAGGACAAGCAAAGATTCAAGTGTGGGGGTATTTGATGTGTGCAAAATGCAACATATAAATTACATCAATTATGGCATAAAACTAACCCTTTTTTAGTACTAATGTTGGAAAAAGTGTGTTTTTGTCTTCCTTTTGTATTTTCAGGATTAAATGAGCTCAAATTAACAAAAGAAGCAAAAAGGCAGCTAAATCTAACATAAATACAAGAAAAGGAATAAACGTGGCTTGCCCGACCTCCCCGAAAGCATCTTCCCAAGCAAAACAAGAGAGCAGAAGGCTGAACACACCCCGTGCTCAGTGAGCACGGGGGCGTGCCCAAGTGTCAGCATAAAAGTCAAAGTTGTAGAAGCTTCCATCGCCCACCACGGGGTCGTGCTCAGCGGACACGGGGCCGTGGTTAACTATAAGATTCGCAGAATCCAGGCAAATCTTGATAGTACAAATATGCTTCTACACACGGGGTCGTGCCCAGCGGACACGGGGTCGTGGTCAAATAATAAAGACAAGAGCAATTAATGAAGACAGAGAAGGATGTGGACACGGTGTCGTGCCCACTGGACATGGGGCCGTGCCCGAGCTTCTGTTCAGCCTATAAATAGGAGTGCTTGGTTCAAGCTCAAACCATCCCTTGGCACACCACCTCTCTCACACTTCATCCACCACCCACCACCACCATAACACCATCATCCACCACCATCATCCATTGTCCATCATAGAGTGTGTGAGTCATCTCGGGATCCAAGATTGATCGTAAGAGTTCTTGACAAACAAGGCCATGTTTGCCTAAGTCTCTTACTTCACTTGGTGAAGACAAAGTGTCTAGTGTAGTTCATGTGACCCGACCGAACAGGAATCACCCTAGTCCGACCGTTTCACGGTTCGCGTCGGTAGTTCATGTTCAAACCCGAAATCAATCTCTTTCTCGGATAAAATTCAGATCTAGAACTAACCCATCACTAAGAACGAATAGAAGATCAGAACGAGCTCCAATTCTATCGGTTTTGAGTGCATTGAGTGTAAAAGAGTTGAAAGAAAGTTGGAAAACCTTCTCTCAATCCTTTTAACCATGAATTTGTGTAGATCTAAGTGAAAACATTGATTAATGTTGTGGAAATACTTCAGATCTAAGTTATTCTTGGTGGAATGAAGCCAAACATTGAAGTTCATAAGAACTCCATGATGACATCATCCTAGAACACCTCAAATCCGGTGATTTCACGGTTAAAAGTTAAGATTCAAAGGTGAAAATGATGTAGAAGTGCGTGTAGATCATAGAAGTACAAGATTTAGGTTGAAAACTTACAAGAATCGAGAGGAATGAAGGCTGAAGGTTGGCTGGTCGAACAAGGGAGCTGTCACATCACAATGATGTGACAGGTGGGTATTTATAGAGTTTCCTAAAAAGGAAAGTGGGGGAAGTGGCTGGTCGATCGAGTGGCAACTCGATCGGGTGGCAGCTCGATCGGGTGGCAGCCCGATCGGGTGGCAACTCGATCGGATGGCCACCCGATCGGATGGCCACTCGGTCGGTTGGCCACTCGATCAACTTGTCCGGCGCGATGAGTTTTGTCGTTTCGATTCGATTTTGATGCGATAGATTGTGATTGCGATTAACACCTCAACATAAACATAACATGCACAAGTAACACGTAAATAGCACACACACATAAAACAATATCCATAACACATAATTCGGGTTGCGATAGCGATAAGCGATAAATCAGTTAAGCATGCGATCAAATAGCGATTAAACATCGATTATTAATAGATACTCCACATAATACAACTAAAGCGATTTAATAGATAGATTTGATTACAAGTCAAAGAAGTCAAAACAGTAGTTGGGCAAGGAGTGACAGATCGCAATTAGCAATCTTTTCTTCCTTTGACTTCAATCTTGACTTTGACTTTTGAAACACGGGGTGTTACAGCCTCCCCTACTTAAGGGAATTTTATCCCGAAATTAGGCTTCAGCCATAACAAACAACTGCGGGTACTTCGCCTTCATGTCGCTTTCGAGTTCCCAGGTGAACTCTGCGCCTCGTTTGCCTTCCAAGCGAACCTTCACACTGGGAATGCTTGAGCGCCTGAGTACCTTAGTTTCTCGTCCCATGATCTCGACAGGCTTTTCCATGAAGTGTAATGTTTCGTCCACTTGCAAGTCCTCAAGTGGGACATGTAATTCTTGGTCAGCCAGGCATTTTCTGAGGTTCGAAACATGGAAAGTCGGATGGACATTACTCAGTTCCTTTGGTAGTTCGAGTCTGTAGGCTACCTTTCCAATCCTTTCCAGAATCTTAATGGGTCCAACATATCGAGGCGCGAGCTTTCCTTTCTTGCCGAATCTGATCACTCCCTTCCAAGGTGCAACCTTTAGGAGTACGTGATCGCCAACGTCAAATTCGAGGGGCTTGCGGCGTCTATCAGCGTAACTTTTTTGTCGGCTCCGAGCTTTCAACAAATTGTCTCGAATTTGGAGGATTTTGTCTGTCGTTTCTTGCAAAAGCTCGGGACCGGTAATTTGCGCGTCTCCGATCTCGTGCCATACAATAGGCGATCGACATCTTCGTCCATATAGAGCCTCAAATGGTGCTATTTGTATGCTAGAATGATAACTGTTATTGTACGAGAATTCGACCAAAGGTAAGTATGCGTCCCAATTACCACCGAAATCAATGACACACGAACGGAGCATGTCTTCAAGGGTACGAATCATTCTTTCAGTCTGACCGTCGGTTTGGGGATGGAAGGCGGTACTTAGATTAAGAGTAGTACCGAGAGCAGATTGAAATGATTCCCAAAAGCGCGAGGTAAACCGACCATCTCGGTCAGAGATGATGTCGCGAGGCGTCCCATGTCGACTAATGATCTCGTTAGTGTAGATTCGGGCTAATCTTTCTACCTTGTAGTCTTCTCGTATCGGCATGAAGTGAGCTGACTTGGTTAAACGGTCAACCACAACCCATATGCTATCATGACTAGATTGAGAACGCGGAAGTTTCGTTATGAAGTCCATGGCTATACTCTCCCACTTCCACATCGGGATCTCGGGTTGAACGAGTAAGCCAGAGGGTCTTTGATGCTCAGCCTTGACCTTGGAACAGGTCAGGCACTTCAAAACATAGATTGCGATATCCTTTTTCATGCCCGGCTACCAGTACTTGTAACGCATGTCCTGGTACATCTTGTCAGCACCGGGATGAATGGAATATCGAGACTTGTGGGCTTCGTCCATCAGAAGTTGTCACAAGTTTGTACGCTTGGGAATCCAGATTCGATCCAAGTAGTAAAAGATACCATTTGATTTATTCTCGAATTGGGCACCATCGTTTAGAATTCTTTCCTTCTTCAAAGTTTGCTCGGTAAAACAAGCATGCTGTGTGTCACGGACGAGAGCTTCGAGGTTAAACTGGGCTTGGGAGTTACGAATGCTCAGCAAGTAGCTTCGTCGACTGAGGGCATCGGCAACGACATTTGATTTACCTGGATGGTAACGAATCTCACAGTCGTAATCGTTGAGTAGTTCTACCCACCGTTTTTTACGCATATTCAGTTCCCTTTGGTCAAAGATGTGTTGTAGGCTCCTACGATCGGTGAAGATCGTACACTTGGTACCATAAAGGTAGTGTCGCCAAATATTTAACACAAAAACAACTGCACCAAGCTCGAGGTCGTGTGTGGTGTAGTTCTTCTCGTGGATCTTGAGCTGTCGAGAAGCGTACGCGATAACCTTGTCTCGCTGCATAAGAACACAACTAAGACCAAGGTTCGAGGCATTGCAGTAGACTACAAAGTTGTCGTTTCCGTCGGGCAATGAAATCATGGGAGCATTGCAAAGCATAGTCTTGAGGGTTTGAAAGGCTTCCTCCTGTTTAGTTCCCCAAACAAAAGGTTTATCCTTATACGTAAGAGAGGTTAACGGCACGGCGATCTTAGAGAAACCTTCGATAAAACGACGATAATAGCTTGTCGGTCCTAGAAAAGAAGGGACTTCAGACGGATTCTTGGGCATAACCCAACTCTTAACGGCTTCGATCTTCGCAGGGTCAACGTGGATATCCTAACTATTGACAATGTGACCCAAGAATTGAACCTCCTCTAGCCAGAATTCACACTTGGAGAACTTGGCGTAGAGGTGGTTCCCCTGAAGTAACTCAAGAACCAAATGTAGATGCTGCGAGTGTTTGGCTTTTGATTTTGAATAGATCAAGATATCATCGATGAATACGATCATGAAGCAATCAAGGAAGGGTTTGCACACTTGATTCATCAAGTCCATGAAGACTGCTGGAGCGTTGGTCAAACCAAAAGGCATGACAACGAACTCGAAATGACCATAGCGGGTTCAAAAAGCGGTTTTGGGGACATCTTCCTCTTGAATGCGCAGTTGGTGATAGCCTGAACGTAGATCGATCTTAGAAAAACACGTAGCACCTTGTAGCTGATCAAACAAATCATCGATTTAAGGCAAGGGATAGCGATTCTTGATTGTCAACTTATTCAACTCCCTATAATCGATGCACATCCTGAACAATCCATCCTTCTTTTTGACGAAAAGGACAGGCGCGCCCCATGGAGAGGTGCTAGGGTCAATAAAGCCTTTGTCAAGAAGTTCCTGGAGCTGACTTAAGAGTTCGCGCATTTCAGAAGGAGCGAGGCGGTAAGGCGCTTTCGCAACAGGGTTGGCTCCAACAATGAGGTCGATTCAGAAATCGATGTCACGAGCCGGAGGTAATCCCGGTAGATCATCAGGGAAAACTTTTGGAAATTCACGAACAACAGGGACCTGATCCACCTCCTTAACTTCCTTTTTCTCTGCAACTACAATGTGTGCCAAGAAAGCTTGGTATTCCTTGCAGAGATACCTGCTAGCCTAAACACACGACATGAGTTGGAGTTTCTTCGACGCGACTTCGCCGTAGACACACAATTGATCACCAATCGCGAGCGAGAATCAAATCATCTTATCAAAGCAAACAACTTTAGCATGGTTTTCACGAAGAAAGTCCATGCCTACTATGACGTCAAAACTTCTGAGTTGCATCAGAATAAGGTCGATAGGAAAAACGTGATTGTTGAGCTCGAGAGTACAATCACGAAGAACAGAGTTAACAGCGACGGTTCTTCCGGTGGCAACTTCAACATCGAACATCGAGGGGAGATGAGCGCACTTACGATTGAGGAGCTTTTCGAATTCAAACGATACAAAACAGTTATCCGTTCCAGTATCAAATAAACATGTAGCATATATACCATTGACGAGGAACCTTCCCTTGACCACATTGTTATCGTCTTGGGCTTGGCGGGCGTTAATGTTGAATGCACATCCGCGTGCTGCTGCTTACTGCTGTTGTTGCTGAGGCTGCTGCTGTTGTGGCTCTTGCTTGACCACTCTGTTCGGGCACATGTTGGCGAAGTGGTTGGGATCACCACACGCATAGCAAGTTCTAGCATTGACCGCGGGTGCCTGAGCCACTTGTGGCCTTGAGGAGCAGCAAGTAGAGCTTGATGAGCAGGAGCTTGACCTTAAGTGGGAGCGGGGTTTTGACGTGGACCTGTACGGCAGTTGGCAGTGAAGTAGCCGTACATGTTGCAATGAGCGCAGTATCTGCAGGCGATTCCCACTAGATGATGATAAGTACAAGTAGGGCATGCCGGGTGAGGACCAGTATACGCACGCTTTGCCGGCGGTGCGTTGGTAACCGGGGCCGCTACTTAGCGGTGTTGATGTTGCTGAGGAGCTGGTACGGCTTGAAGCGGGGCGGCATTGGTCACGGCACAGTTCTTGTTGTTGGAACTGCTGTTGTTCTTTCTCTTGCGTCTTGAGAGCTTGGATGACTGAGAAGCGGTGGCGGTTTCAGGTGTTGCAGCAGTGGTAGCTTGATGCAGATTCTTGGGAGCTTTGTCCCAGACACCAGACTTGACTCGCTTGTCATTGATCTCAGCTGAGAGAAAGTAGGTTTCTTTAATCGTTGTCGTCTTTGCTGCTTGAACAAAGTCAGCCACACAATCCGGAAGAGCACGGATATACTTTTTGATGGCGATATCGGGTGTCTTGACTTGATCCGGACAGATAATACTCAACTGCTTGAAACGTGCAGTCAAACCAGCGTTGTCACCTTCCTTCTGTTTACTATGCCAGAATTCGTCCTCCAACTTTTGGCGCTCATGGGGAGGGCAGAACTCTTCCATCATCGCGTCCTTCAACTCATCCCATGATAACCCGTAAGCTGCATCATTTCCGCGTTTGTTCCTCTCGGCCGTCCACCAGTCTAAAGCGCGGGACTGGAAGACGCCAGTTGCTTTGAGAGTACGGAGATTGTCAGGACAGCCACTCTGACGCAAGGTGACCTCGCTAGAATCAAACCATTGGAACATGGCCGCAGGACCATCTTCACCAGTAAACTATTTCGGTCTGCAGGCTTTGAACTGCTTGAAGCTAAAAGCAGCCTTTGGCGAATCAGTTTGGGACTCTTCAGAAGATTTGCTCGTATTCTTGTGTAGTTCACTCGTGATCTGAGGGATAACCTTTGCCATTTTCTTAGTAATCATAGAGGCGAGGCGTTTATCTGCTTGCTTTCGGAGTGCAGCTTGAGTAGCGCGAGATCCACATGACGACATTGTCTGCAACAGACATCGTCACAGGACTCAACACAAATTTCGATTATTCCTAGTATAGTCTAGCGATTTACCATAAAACTCAGGAACATGTATCCACATAAACACATAATCACACAGGCACATAAACACCTAAGCACATAGGCACGCAGAGCACAGAAACACATAAACACATAAGGCATAGAAGCACATGAGGCAGTCAGAGTACAGAAACCTGACTATATGTTGCACGTATTCCCTATCCTTCACAGCGTGTATAGCGATTAATTATAGCGATTGCCAGTATCGAGCAGTGATTGCGAATAATGACCAGCGATTTGTTAGCGTGTTGAGGTAGGTGTGCAGTGCGAGTCGTGTGTATTGATCGAATTAAACAGCGAAAATAAATCACCAAAATCGAACACGTAATCACATAGAACACATAAAATCCACATAAAATCGACAAATATCAGAGTCAGCAGTTGCGGGCTCAGAATCGAAACACATAGAAATCGAGAATAGATTGTCTTTGGCTAGATAGACGTCGACTACCCAAAGCGATTCAACTATTCACAAGAACTTTAAGTGCACACTTTGGCCTTCTGGACTGTGCTCTCGCTTCGATTCGAGCAATCGGCACACATCCTTCCAGTTACAGTGTGACCTCAAGTCGTTGGAGTCCGTCGAGACTTTGGTAAGAGCTTTGTGAAACCACATTAGAGAGCGGAATGAATCATCAAGGTTCGGGTTTCACCCCTAACTTAGCGACTACATTCCTGCTGGTGTGATAAAATCACGAGATTGATAAGGAGATTTGCGCCGAAGTATGGATTTCACTCCTAATTCAACGCAAATTTCTCTTGTTGTATAGTAAAAATATTAATTTGAACGAGTAATCTGGTCGAGAGTTTGCGGTTTCCACACCTAATCTGAACCAGATTATCCATTTGTGTGTGAAATCAGCCTTAGGAAAGGCTGATTTTGCGCAGAATTGTAGCATGCGATGCTCGCGCAAGTGTGTAGTGTACAGCGAGGTCGAGCGAGACATAGCGAGTAAGCTCGTGCAAAACCCCTACTGGGTATGCACAAGTCGGTCTGTTGGTACTTAGACTATAGACTAGGTCGTTCTAATACATCGACCCGGACTAGGTCGAGTCTTGCCTAATTCCCTATAGTTATGGCTCTGATACCAATCTGTCACACCCCAACCGATGACGGAAACATCGGGGCATGGCACTGAGCGAAACAGATTGTCAAGAGAAATTCCATAACGACTAAATTACCAAATAGTTAATATTATGTCCCATACCATAACCCATTAAGTAATCTAATTATTACAGACAGAGATATTCTCAAAACACATCATGTTCCGACAACTCAGATTTCGAATAAAATATAAATTGTCTTTGTTTCTAGACTCTTGGTCCTACTTGATTTCCACAAGAGCAGGCAAGCACATCCTAAGTATTCAAACACCTGCCACAGACGTTAAAATAGAGGTCAATACACATAGTGTAAAGGTGAGCATACAAGTTTGATAATAGCATATAGAGTTCGAAATCGTTTACGCATAACCAGCATGTATAACGTATAATGTGAAGCATGTAAGTTATCGACAAAGATCCTATCAATACCAATGACTGCGAGTTGGCTGCGAGTAGCGAGTGCGCAACACATATTCACCACTGTGAACACGTGAAGTAGTTGTCCTTAACAACCCCTGAATGAACAGGCGTTGAGTCCAAACTATAGTACTATCGTTGCTAAGGCAGGTAGACAGCAATCAATGTGTTAACATAACAAGCAGGCATTCATCGACTCACGTATAACATGCATTAGAGGTCAGCGTATAAATTGTGTTTGCGTTGTGTGATCGATGTGATTTAGAATAAGTAATGTATGTAACACCCAAAAGTGCATAAAGCAAAAAGGGATCGAATATACTCACAGATTGTGTTTAACTAGTAAACACTCTTTTGGATTGAAGGGAGCGCTGAGAGATATTAGCCTGAACAGTTCACGATAGCATAAACGATGAGCGGTGCGTAAAACGGTGCAAGTGTACCAAGGATCGGATGGCAATCCGATCGGATGGCCAGTCGATTGGATGGCCAGTCGATCGGGTGGCAATCCGTTCAGATGGTCATCCGATCGGATGGCCATTCGATTGGATTGTCACCTCGTTTGGTGAGGATGTGTTTGTGTATGATGGTTTGTATTTTGAAGTTTTCGTTGTAGCATTTTTAAAATAGAGAAGTATCTCTACCCTTCAGGTCGGTCGATCGAACGACGGCTCGATCGGACAGCATTCCGATTGGTAGGACACTTAGTGAAAACAAGTTCACAGCAGGACGGTCACTCGATCGGATGGCAATCCGTATGTATTGAACATGTTGAAAATTTTTTAAGTATCAAAGTCCCAACGTCACACGACCGGACGGTCGTTCGATCGGATGGCAATCTGATCGGGCGGTTATCCGTTCAATGTTCAGATCCTTGAAATAGAATAAAAGTTTAAATATGGAACCAAGTGCAACCCGATCGGATGGTCGGTTGATCGGATGGCAATCCGATCGGACGGCAGTCCGTCCCAACGGTCAGATCGTCTTTAACACTTGATTTCTTTTGAAGTTTTGTAATATTGAACGAGACGTTTTGATATCTTGCTTAAACAACAGAACCCTTATCTCGGCCCAAGTAACCCGACCGAACAGGAATCACCCTAGTCCGACCGTTTCACGGTTCGCTTCGGTAGTTCATGTTCAAACCCGAAATCAATCTCTCTCTCGGATAGAATTCAGATCTGGAACTAACCCATCACTAAGAACGAATAGAAGATCAGAACGAGCTCCAATTCTATCGGTTTTGAGTGCATTGAGTGTAAAAGAGTTGAAAGAAAGTTGGAAAACCTTCTCTCAATCCTTTTAACCATGAATTTGTGTAGATCTAAGTGAAAACAATGATTAATGTTGTGGAAATCCTTCAGATCTAAGTTGTTCTTGGTGGAATGAAGCCAAACATTGAAGTTCATAAGAACTCCATGATGACATCATCCTAGAACACCTAAAATCCGGTGATTTCACGGTTAAAAGTTAAGATTCAAAGGTAAAAATGATGTAGAAGTGCGTGTAGATCATAGAAGTACAAGATTTAGGTTGAAAACTTACAAGAATTGAGAGGAATCGAGAGAAATGAAGGCTGAAGGTTGGCTGGTCGAACAAGGGAGCTATGATGTGACAGGTGGGTATTTATAGGGTTTCCCAAAAAGGAAAGTGAGGGAAGTGGCTGGTCGATCGAGTGGCAGCTCGATCGGGTGGCAGCCCGATCGGGGGGCAACTCGATCGGAGGGCAACCTGATCGGATGGCAATCCGATCGGATGGCCACTCGGTCGGTTGGCCACTCGATCCACTTGTCCGGCGCGATGAGTTTTGTCATTTCGATTCGATTGCGATGCGATAGATTGCGATTGCGATTAACACCTCAACATAAACATAACATGCACAAGTAACACGTAAATGGCACACACACGTAAAACAATATCCAAAACACATAATTCGGGTTGCGATAGCGATAAGCGATAAATCGGTTAAATTTTTTAGAATTGCAGATGTTGTACCAGATTACGATCCCGATAGCCGGGTTTAATGGGGAGTCTGAAGACGAGCTCATCGCAAGGGGGTGCTTGCAACAGGAAAGCCAGGTATGGATCCCAAAAGCACGGAAGCTTAACGAAAGGGGGAGCAGCTGAAGCAGAAGACAGATCCACGGGGAGTCTGTTAGATTAAAAGAGGGAGTGTGTGATTGCTGAAGATGTCAATCCTTCAAGAAGACTCAGAGAGAGAGAAAAAATAAGATGCTACGAGATTGGCTGCGGCAATATCCAAGGGAGAGTCTGTGAGTGCACGAATGTCTATCGCCTCCGTCAATCCAGTTCGTAGCAGAAATCAGAAGAAAACATGATTTTATAGTGAAAAATATAGGAGAAAGACAAGGTGGCATTATTGTAATTACTTAGAACTTTCTCTTAGAGACTTGCCTATAAATAGGAGGCTAAGGCTAAGCATTTAAAAACTTTTGCAACTTTGGAGCCTTGAAGGTTAGAGAGAGATTCTAGAGAAAGAAAGTCATTAAGGTGATTCAAGGTGCTTGTACTTTGTCAAATATTCAATAGAATCACGATTATATTACGTTCTTGTGTTCGTTCCACGCATGTGTACGGATTCCGCACGTCACACGTGTCATTACGCAATCGTTCGGGAGTCTTTTACGGTCCTACAACGTGCTCTCATTTATTGTGGCCAACCCTAGAAAATAGAAAAAGTGGAACGTGGTTTCCGTGTGGTTTAATCCACGCACACCACGAAATTATACTCCAGGGGGTGGTGTATGTGTGAATCATGTTCCTATGTGGCAATTAATGATCAAATCCATGTCCCCCACACCCTATAGCCTTAAGATTAGCAACAACTAAATAGGCAATTTATTTAGGAGTAGATATACTAAGTGTGTGAGTTGTCTAAAAAAAATATTTAATTTAATAGGCAGTTTATTTAGGAGTAGACATAGAAGTGTGTGAGTTGTCTTTAGAAAAATATTTAATTTATGTCAAAATGAAGTATTTGATCCGAAAAATGTTATCATGGGATAATCATGCCCAAGAACTTAGGAATATGCCGAAAAGATGATAAGAAAATTCTTGAAATATTATTTTTGTAATATGTACGAAGTTTTATAATAGTCTTTTATCAGAAAATCATAGTTCTATACAAAAAACAACATAGGACAAAAAGGAGTATATTAGGGATAAACTATTTTAGAGATTATACTTTTACAAAATTCTGATATAATTATGATATAAGAAAGTGACTTTTTTTTTTGTTTCTTGCGATTTTGGTTAGTTTTTGCTATAGTATGATCATTTTTAACCATCTTTTAGTATGACATCTTTACCCAAAAAAAAAAGTTATCATGACATCATGTATTGTTGGAATAAATTTTGTAGATATTGGATGAAACAAATTGAAGAACATGTACATGACAAAGGAGCGCCAACTTGCACATTTGTGAATTTGAGAGTTTTCAGAAAATACAATAAAACAAAAGGGAAGATCTTGCGTGTGATTCAATCTACAACATGGAATTATAATTAGAAATTTAGAAGTCATATGTAGGAACTACCTATTTAAAGTGGCGGACCCAAAAATTATTTGTCGGGGGTGTGAATGAGATGTTCAACCATATTTTCAAGGGATGTTCTCGGGTTTTTTGCCTAAAATAACACTATTTTTTTTCAAAGGGGGTGCGGCCGCCCACCCACAACTGTGGGTAGGTCCGCCACTGCCTATTTAGTTAAATAATGAGGTTGGGTGTAGATGAAATCTCTATTTTGAATTATATGATAAAAGATACCTAACGAATTGACTCGAAATTTGATTTCTTGGCCGCGAATGGAGTAGTTGTTGGAAATCAAGCATTCTTCACTATAATTAAACAACGGAATTAAAAAAAACACTTTGATTAAAATTGAAGGTACATAAAATGTAAACATATAATCCCTATTTATACTGAATAATCCCTTGAAGAACAAGTAACCTACTCATGTAAGGAAACCAAATAAAATATAACTAGTATAAATCCTAAATCTTCTTACAAAAATAAAATATAAATACAAATACAAATAAACCATTTAAAACCTTAAACTTTTGTTTATTGACAAGATTAGTTCCAACAATCACCATAATCTTGTCAAGTTCCTCCTAGGTCTTGTATACCAAGAAAGACCCACAGTTCTTCCACATTAATACTCGTTTCTTGTGTTCGTTTTGCATCAACACCTTTGTTGCAACTAATACAACACCGCACCCCCAATTTTCTGACTCTTTTGGGATCATACTTATAACTTGTCCAAACACTTGAACCACCAACCACAGACAGAGAAACATATTTTTTCTTCCACCTTGATCAAACTGGCTACTTCACCACCTTTGAAATTTGTTGTTGATTCGATCGAACACTGCACTACACTTGGGTTTTCTTCAAGCCTGCAATCATTGCAACTTCATTGCTATGGTCTTGTTGTTGTTGTTGATCACAACCTTGATCACTACAACCAGCTACTGTCGTTTGATCAATAAACCCTTTTGCACCTATCTTCTTGATCGCAACAACCTGTTTTCCTTCCCTTTAATTCCCCCTTTTACGTCGAACCCCTTTTTTCACTAAAAGTTTCACCCTACACTTTGGATGGTTCACCACATGTAGCACCTTTTTTTCAATTCATAACTGATGTAGTTTTTCTTTATTAAACAAAAGTCATAACTTTTCCTTGTTTCAATTCGGTATTCGATGACAAACCTCCCAAACTGATAAACCGCTCTGATACCAATTGTTGGAAAAATAAGGTCTTCTTCAATATAATCAAACAATGGATTTAACAAGACAAACACTTTGATTAAAATTGAAGGCACATAAAACCCTAAACATATAATCCCTATTTATACTGAATAACTCCATTGAAGAACAAATAACATGTTAGGAACCCAAATAAAATAAAACTAGTATAATTCTTAAATCTTCCTAGTAAAATACAAATAAACCATTTAAAACCTCCAACTTTTAAGTATTGACAACGATTGGAATTGCAGGCGACATATGCATCAACATTGGTTAGATTCATCTATTTCAGTAGCTATAGTTTCTTACGAATCGGTTGTATGTGATGATTATTATTTATTAGTTCAAACCCTAATCCAAAAAGTGAAGTTTATGTTGAAGATTCCTTTTGTTGTGGGTCTTTGTCACACCCTGACTTTTGCGGAAGCGTGATTATGTGTGACTTGCTTAATATCATTGCATTCAACCATAACAAAAAACTATATGATAAACCAAGATGTTCATCCATTGATTAAGTTTTAAAACATTACAACAATATTGTTTTAAACCCCAAAAACACAGACTTCGTATTCAGGATACAACACCAACAGGTTTTAAGTTCCATAAGGACTTTTCAAAAGACACTAATGAAAACTAGGCTTTGAATTATGTATCATATCCAGAATAGGATACACACTCCAAACCACTCGACACATGACATCTTTTATTCCTAAAAACACTTGAAACCTTCAACGCCCGCCAGATCCATACTTAGTTTCCTGAAATACATGTAGTTTGAAAACATCAACAAAAGTTGAGCGAGTTCATGTGTTTAGTGAGTGAGCTCGAATAAACTTTGTAATCATCATAAGTAAGTATGTATTTGTCAAACCCTGGTATGAAAGCAACAAGGAAAACAGATCATTAATGGTTTGCAAGGCCATTAATATGTGTGACGTGATGCAGGAAGGCTCAAACCTAGCAGATTTTTGCACTGGGCTTCAGTTTGAAGACATAGTCACCTCATGGGCCAAACCCCGGTCCACATGGGTGTGGACTCGCTACACCCAAATAGATCTATCACTCATGTCCCTCGATCCTACTACGAGGATTAATGGTCTTAAGCATTATACCCACCACTAACATGATCTAGCAGTACCTTTCCTTAGCAAACCATACCACATATAAATGTTTGTAAACAGTTTGTAACATGTACTTCACCCCCGAAGTTATAAAAACAAAAAACAATTAAAGAAAAGGGGGACATGAACTCACGGTTTTGCGTTCTTCGTAATCAACTGTAACTCAAAGCTTCTCCTGGTGCACACGACTACCTACAACGTACTACGGTCTATTAGACGAGCGGGTCGTGCCTTGACTTAATATTAATTAGTGTCCTTGAGTTACTTTCCTTTATGTCCTTAATATTATCCCAAGTTATATAATTATTTGTCAAAATAATAAATATTTTAACTTAAATTATATTTATCAAATTTTGGAATAATAGTTAAAGTAATATATTTTAACTTGTTACTTTTTATGTATTTATACATGTATATCCTTCCCAAGGGTGGGTGTATTTGTATTCCTATTCTTATACTTGTATATTTTTGCCAAGTATCGGTGGCGTATTCCGGTGTGTATTTATACGTACGAGAATACGTATCTTCTTGTGTTTATTAAGTATCCTTATACTTAATTTTCGTATTAATTTTCCTGGGATAATATATTAAATAAAAAATACATCAATATATATTTCCAAAATATATATTTTAAGAAATATTACTTAGAGAAATTATTTATAATTTTTCCCTTGGCAAAAATGTTTACAAATCTCATAGAAGTCTCCAAAAATAATATATTTCCAAGTCTAACTTAGAAAATATGTTTAAATTTATTTTTCACTCAAAAATAATATATTTCAAGTTTATTAAAAAAATACACTTTCTCTCAAAAATAATGTATTTCACGTTTGTTTGAGAAAGTATATATCTTCTTCCAAAAATGATACATCTTCTAATGATTCCAAGAAAAATATATATATTTTTATTTGCCCAAAAATAATATATTCTCTCATGGTAAAAAAATATGATATATTTTGTAGTAATTATGAAAATCCCATGCTCATTCTCTTGGTGTCCAAAATATCAATTACCAAAATATATACTTGTAAATAATTTTCCGGAATATTTTGTGAGTTATATTCCTTTGTTCAGTTTGTCCAATATTTTAGGTATAATTGTCACACCCCAACCGATGACGGAAACATCGGGGCATGGCACTGAGCGAAACAGATTGTCAAGAGAAATTCCATAACGACTAAATTACCAAATAGTTAATATTATGTCCCATACCATAACCCATTAAGTAATCTAATTATTACAGACAGAGATATTCTCAAAACACATCATGTTCCGACAACTCAGATTTCGAATAAAATATAAATTGTCTTTGTTTCTAGACTCTCGGTCCTACTTGATTTCCACAAGAGCAGGCAAGCACATCCTAAGCATTCAAACACCTGTCACATACGTTAAAATAGAGGTCAATACACATAGTGTAAAGGTGAGCATACAAGTTTGATAATAGCATATAGAGTTCGAAATCGTTTACGCATAACCAGCATGTACAACGTTAATGTGAAGCATGTAAGTTATCGACAAAGATCCTATCAATACCAATGACTGCGAGTAGCGAGTGCGCAACACATATTCACCACTGTGAACACGTGAAGTAGTTGTCCTTAACAACCCCTGAATGAATAGGTGATGAGTCCAAAGTATAGTACTATCGTTGCTAAGGCAGGTAGACAACAATCAATGTGTTAACATAACAAACAGGCATTCATCGAGTCACGTATAACATGCATTAGAGGTCAGCGTATAAATAGTGTTTGCGTTGTGTGATCGATGTGATTTAGAATAAGTAACGTATGTAACACCCAAAAGTGCATAAAGCAAAAAGGTATCGAGTATACTCACAGATTGTGTTTAACTAGTAAACACTCTCTTGGATTGAAGGGAGCGCTGAGAGATATTATCCTGAACAGTTCACGATAGCATAAACGATGAGCGGTGCGAAAAACGGTGCAAGTGTACCAAGGATCGGATGGTAATCTGATCGGATGGCAATCCGGTCGGATGGCCAGTCGATCGGGTGGCAAAACATTCGGATGGTCATTCGATTGGATTGTCACCTCGTTTGGTGAGGATGTGTTTGTGTATGATGGTTTGTATTTTGAAGTTTTCGTTGTAGCATTTTTAAAATAGAGAAGTATCTCTACCCTTCTGGTCGGTCGATCGAACGACGGCTCGATCGGACAGCAATCTGATTGGTAGGACACTTAGTGAAAACAAGTTCACAGCAGGACGGTCACTCGATCGGATGGCTATCCGATCGGGTGGCAATCCGTATGTATTGAACATGTTGAAAAAATTTTAAGTATCAAAGTCCCAACGTCACACGATCGGATGGTCGCTCGATCGGATGGCAATCCGATCGGGCGGTAATTCGTTCAACGTTCAGATCCTTGAAATGTTTGAATAAAAGTTTAAGTATGGAACCAAGTGCAACCCGATCGGATGGCAATCCGATCGGACGGCAGTCCGTCCCAACGGTCAGATCGTCTTTAACACTTGATTTCTTTTGAAGTTTTGTAGTATTGAACGAGACATTTTGATATCTTGCTTGAACAACAGAACCCTTATCTCGGCCCAAGTGACCCGACCGAACAGGAATCACCCTAGTCCGACCGTTTCACGGTTCACGTCGGTAGTTCATGTTCAAACCCGAAATCAATCTCTCTCTCGGATAGAATTCAGATCTGGAACTAACCCATCACTAAGAACGAATAGAAGATCAGAACGAGCTCCAATTCTATCGGTTTTGAGTGCATTGAGTGTAAAAGAGTTGAAAGAAAGTTGGAAAACCTTCTCTCAATCTTTTTAACAATGAATTTGTGTAGATCTAAGTGAAAACATTAATTAATGTTATGGAAATCCTTCAGATCTAAGTTGTTCTTGGTGGAATGAAGCCAAACATTGAAGTTCATAAGAACTCCATGATGACATCATCCTAGAACACCTCAAATCCGGTGATTTCACGGTTAAAAGTTAAGATTCAAAGGTGAAAATGATGTAGAAGTGCGTGTAGATCATAGAAGTACAAGATTTAGGTTGAAAACTTACAAGAATCGAGAGGAATCAAGAGAAATGAAGGCTGAAGGTTGGCTGGTCGAACAAGGGAGCTGTCACATCACAATGATATGACAGGTGGGTATTTATAGGGTTTCCCAAAAAGGAAAGTGAGGGAAGTGGTTGGTCGATCGAGTGGCAGCCCGATCGGGTGGCAGCCCGATCGGGTGGCACCCCGATCGGGTGGCACCCCGATCGGATGGCAATCCGATTGGATGGCCACTCGGTCGGTTGGCCACTCGATCCACTTGTCCGGCGCGATGAGTTTTGTCGTTTCGATTGCGATGCGATAGATTACGATTGTGATTAACACCTCAACATAAACATAACATGCACAAGTAACACGTAAATAGCACACACACGTAAAACAATATCCAAAACACATAATTCGGGTTGCGATAGCTATAAGCGATAAATCGGTTAAGCATGCGATCAAATAGCGATTAAACATCGATAATTAATAGATACTCCACATAGTACAACTAAAGCGATTTAATAGATAGATTTGATTACAAGTCAAAGAAGTCAAAACAGTAGTTGAGCAAGGAGTGACAGATCACAATTAGCAATCTTTTCTTCCTTTGACTTCAATCTTGACTTTGACTTTTGAAACACGGGGTGTTACAATAATTTATATGTTCATTCTCTTGGAATTTTGATAATATTTTGGATTGTAATTTCTTGATATTTTGATGAGTTATATTATTTCAAGTCCTAAAATAATATAACTAATACACATAATATAAAAATAATCACACACATGGTGACATCTAAATATATATTTCCTAAATACATATTTAGTCACTTTTATTTATAAAAACCAACCTCCAATATTTATAATTTTTGTAACAAAAATTATGGCAAACTTTATGTGAAAGTTTATGGTTTAAAATATTCTTGTAAATATTTGTTCAAAAATATTTTTCTAAGCGTTTAATTTTTAGAAAAATTTTGCCATAGTTTCCCCTAAAAATAAAGGTTTCCATGCCTTCAAGGCATATCATTTTCTTTTGTAAAACAACACAATCAACAACAAATCAACATATACTTACCTTCTTGCTAAAAACAAGCATAAACTACTACTTCATGAACTTGAAAATTTATAAAAATGTGTAGTAACTTACTAGTGTATTTAGTAAGTCTTGTTACCCTTTAAAGTATGGTTGTTTATTTAAGAACTTCATTTCTAAATAAAATAGTTCTTTACAACTTGTGATCACATTTTCTAAAAATGCTTCTTCTTGGATTTTTCTTGTTACACATGTGTTTCTACACTTGTTTAACCTTTAAAAACATGGTTGATTTCTTTAAAAACCAAGATTAAGTAAACTTTGTATTTTTAACTTGGTTTCTTAAAAAATCATTCTTGAAATCTTAGATTTACAAGACTTTATACTTATTTTGATCATCACTTTAACAAGAAAATAATTTATTCTTTCAAGTTCATGACTTTTGTGAGGACGATCTATTGATCTCTAACATTTTTATCCTCTCATCTTGCTAGATTATGTTTTTAATTGTCACACCCCAAATTTTCCACGTGTCACCGGTGGGCCCGGTGAGGAGTATCGTGACGTAGTTAATATCCTCATAGTCAAACAACACAATCATTAAATGCACAGCGGAAGCAAATGATAAATATATTACAATCCGATATAAAGTAATATCGAAGTATTACAACGGAATGTAAAAGATCCACAGGCGGATCAAAAGATAAAAAGAAACTTTATTCAACAGACTTTAAGGCATCCAAGCTTGCGAGACTTATTGTGGACGCTAGAAGACAGCCAGCCTAGTACGAATAGTACCTGCACTTAACCTTTTGGAAAATACGTCAGTTTACACTGGTAAATACAATTTAACTGGCTCATTTTAAAAAGGTTTGAAAATTGATTTGAATGCACGTGGCACAAAACATTTTATAACTTGGGATAATTATGTGAATATAATCTTGTAATGGAATTACATGTTACTTATGCGTTCAGTAGCCCGATCCGTAGACCGGGTTAAAGATTAATAGACACACCACATTATTGAGTTATGCACTGAAAGGTGTACGCCTACACCCCGTGCTCAGGTCGTGGCCATCTCCTAAGATGATGCCAAGGATATCCGGGACATGGTCATTAACCCCCCAAAGGCTTTAAGCAAACAAAACACATTCAAAACATAGCATATCAATAAATTTAACCTCTATTCGATTAAAGAATTCAATGCCGGACCAAGCGGTATTTTATATACCGTACCCCAAGCCCGTATAGGGAAAATAAGTTAAAAGTATTTACCTGAGCTAAATATAAATTTAATCCCAGCCGTATACCACCAAGCAAGTACAGATAGCTTTTACTGGGCTCCTAAATCTGGAACGAAGGTTTTTAATAACCTATTAGATTCCTAACGGGTCTTTAATTAAGCCTAAGCTTAGACCGGTTAGTTTTCAAAAGGAAGACAAGGTTCAAACGCATGATAAAGCGAAGACCGGTTTAGAATGTGGTTTTGACCCGACAAGCTTGTATGCTTGTTTAATATGGGTAACTTAAACACATCCTGAATTTTGAGGCAAAAACGATATGGTTTGACCCATTTCGGCTAATATATGCAAACTAGTTACATACGCCGATCCGAACGCAAAAAGTGCGTAACGAGTAACCAAATGAGTCACATACAAGTTTCCTAAGTTAATATGCCCTAAATACGTTGTGATATCAGTAGGATATCTTTCATTATGCCCAAAACGAGTTTAAGACCAATTTATGCCCCGTAGGGGTATTTTGGTCATTTTAAAGATTATAAGAGAGTTTAAATATCATTCTGAGTTACAGGTCTGATTAAATCAGTAATTATACTTAATTTAATAAGTCATATCAGTAGGGTATCATATATATGTGAAATTTATTAATCATAACCATACTATGTACCGTATGGGGCATTTTGGTAATTCCACATAGGCTTGAAAAGGGCAAAACAGAGAATCTGAGTTTAAAACTTTTGCTTACTGTTAAAATATAGAAATTTACTGAAAATATCAGTAGGTATCAACCCTTATATATTTAAACTAGTTTCGATACATACTATGTGTTAAAAAAACGCTTAAAAAGGCGATTTGGAGCCATTTCCGGGTTTTGTATAGAAAGCTGATATTTTTATTATTCCAGAAGGCTCAAAATATTTTATTTATCATATTAGATCAGTAGAAAAAGGTTTGGGGTCAAAAGGATTTGTAAAACTCATTTTATAGCCCAAAAGGGCAAAACCGGCAATTACCGAATCAAGCCTAGAACCCTATGTTATGCTCAGCCCAAAAATAAATAAAAATCTTTAAAAATCCCAAAATATTATTTTATATCAGTAGGTAAAAATGTTGGTATCAAAAATTGGGTTTAGATAGGATATACGCTAATTACGCCGTTTAATTAATAAAAGGCTTTCTAATTACGCTATTGAGCATAACTCCTAATCTAGACCTCAAACTGATGTCAAATTTTAGGAACATGTTTATAAATCAGTAACTAAGGTTTCTACTCTTTCACATTTTCAAAAATCACGTTTTAAGGTCAAAAGGGCATAACGGTCAACATTTAGGCATTTAACGGAAACATGCATGAACTAGGATTTCTATGGAACCAAGTTGTATAACCTCGGAGGGTTATACTAACTTATAATATGGTCCTAATGGAATCCTAAGGCATATCTAAACTAAGCTAAATCGGGTCAGAACTGAAAGTCAAAGCAAAAGTCAACTTTTGCGACTTTCGGTTCCGAACCGAGCCTATACTTAGAATTGTCGGGTTGAACATGCTTAGACATGTTCAATTAATAATTACCAAGTTATTAATATGAGAAAACTTATTTTATGGCTTCTATATTAATAGTTATGTATTTATTCAAAACTAACCCGTTTGACTTTTATTTGACCCGACAATTTAACTAAGTAAACGTGGTAATTAGGAGGTGCCCTTTTGAGGGTTTAACACCCACCTAATTACGGTCACGTAGCCATGTTCTTTGCGAACAATGGCTCAGCCATTTGAAAGTCAAAGAGTTTATCGAAAACGCTTGACTTTTCGGCTATAAACGCTAAATAATTAAACTAAGCACGAAAGGGGACTTACAAAGGGTCCAAAGGACTGAGGGAGGTTCTCAAAAGAGTTCAAGATCCTCACAATTCAGAGAGTTTATCAGATTGAAGGAGAGGTGCAAATGAGAGCCAAACATTCAATGGGTATTTATAGGATTTAGAGGACCGTTAGGATCGTTCCTCGATAAATGTGATCAAATCTGGACCGTACACCTTTACCCCTTGTTTTAGCAATCTATGGGCTGCCCAAGGACTGAAGAAAACCATTTTCAATTGATTAAAACAGCTGTAACAGCTGGAAATCAAGTTTCTGAAATGGCAGTTTTGGTCCCTGCATGCTTCTAGCCCCTTTCTGATGCGTTTGAGGCCCGTTAAACCATTTTTAAGGCTATAAAATAATGCCTAAGCATAGGGAATATGAAACATGCTCAAAAATATGCCGGATGTCGGTTCGTTTGGTCGTATGGTCACGTTGTTCGGCTAATTACGACGGAACACGGACGGACGCGAAAAACGCTTCAAACGACGCGACGAATGGAATTTTATCATGGCGATCACTAAAATAAAATATTTTAGTGCTTACATAAATTTTTGGGTGTCCGGGAATATTCAGAATTCGAGATATGCGCAAAAGTGCAAACTTGTGCACTTTTTGACACTTTTAGTCCCTGCATGACATAAAAGTTTATTTTTGCGCACCAAACACCCCTAAACCTATATCTAAGCTATATAAAGGATAAATAGGGTATGTTTAACTTATGGACATATTCCGGAAGGTCCGTTACCATACGATTCGACCTCCTTTTGCAGTTTGACGCAATTAGTCCCTTAATTGCGCAAAGTAGCGTGAAATGTCGTTTAATGTTATCCAAGCCTTCCATGGCCCATATTTATCCTTCCCAAGCATATACTTAAATATTAATACGCTCTCGTTCGCTTAGATGGTCACCGAAAGGCATAGATTCAAAAGTTGACGCTTTAGGTCCCTCTATTGCGCAAACTTGCGCATCTCATCATTTAATAGCATTGAAGCCTCATCTAATCCATATTAGGCATTCTTGAAAGTATTATTAAACATCACGATACTTCGGGTTCGCTAAAAGGTCATTTAGATGTATAATTAAACATATTGACACTTTTAGCCCCTCTAACTTGCATAGTTGCGCGTAATTTTACTTATAGGCATAAAAACTTTAGTCGGCCAATATTTGGCATTCCCGAGAGTATAATTAAATATTATGAAGCTCCCGGTTTGTTAAGAGGTCACTCAGAGGTTAGAATTGACATGTTGACGCTTTTAACCCTTTATTACGCAAACCTTCATTTAATTACGTAAACGGCTACACTTAACCATCAAGTGGCACATTTGTGAATATAAACATCGTAAGAAACTTATTTTTTAGGTATGTTAACACTTCCAGTCCTTTCATAATCAAAGTTTTTGATTTTTCGAAAAATTAGTCCCTAAATTTCAGTGTTTGACTTCATTAGGGTTTATTACACGTGTCAATACATCATTGGACGTGATTTTACGAGGTGTTACATTAATCATAATGAGCAAGATCATATGATGATCTACATCATTAACATAAACAATCAATCATCAAGCATCACAACAACACTAAACAATATGATTTCGTTAAGATTTTAAGCTTATGTTCATGTTTCATGTTCTTGTTTCTTAGTGTTCTTTAAGATTAACATCATGTATCATCTTTTAACCACTTAAACAAGATGTAAAATGAAGAGTATGATGTTCTTAACACTAGCTCAAGGCTAGGGATGATCAAGAGAAGAAAAGAAGTGGATAAAAGCAAATGGTTAAGGTCCTTTAGCTTTCGAAAGCTCCAAGTTTCCTTATATGTCTTCTTGCACCTTTAGGAACTCTAAGGTTATACTTATAATCCATCACATTGCTTTATCTCATGGTTTAAGTGTTCAAAAAGAGCCAACATGATCTAATATTTTAACACAATAAAATCCAATGTGGGACCCTTGTTTGGGCCGATTACTAGGTGGGGGGGGGGGGGGGTATAGGCTAGGTTTCAACTAAATGGTTAGTTCATGGTTAGAAATCAAGTATTAGTTAGGTTGTATGTTTACTAGTTGTTATATGATGTGTTATGAGGTTCGGGGACCATAACTAGCTTGGTAATGTTAAAACAATGCTTCTAGTGAAAATTTGGTGTTTCGGGTAGTGTCCGGTTGTTCGGTTGGTTACCGGTTCGATAAGGTGCTAAACTATGCAGTTTAGTGTGCTTTATGTTACCTTTTATGACAGTTTTGATTCCCGACACTTAGGAAAGCATTCAGGACCATTTAATCATATTTCTGCATAATATTAGAGTGTTTAAATGCTGATTTTGCTGATTTTCTGCATAATTCTGCAGTTTATGTGAGTTTTAGGCACTTTCCGGCACTTAAACTATCACTAGGAAGGCAGTTTTGTGATCCTTACTTTCCTACACATTATACTAGTGTAATACTTGGTTTCTGGCTCATTCTGTGTCTCAATACAATGTCTGTCTATTTACTGAACTCCGTCAACATTTTTTTTTATTTGTCTGATAACTGTGCTGCCGGTGTTTCGTGCATCATTCGAATCAACAAAGTTTGCATGCAGTAATGATATGTCATTTGCAATATATGATGCACATGTATGTATATGGCAATAATCAGAAAGCAATTCAAGTAATTAATTGTAATTCAGACAGTCATTAAGCACTAATCATTATTTAATAATTGTACGGATACCCGGAATTTTGACAGTTGTCACAGTCTTGATCTCTAGTTTGGAAGCCCGATCAAATCTCGTTTTGATGTAAACGAATTCATGCAAATATATTTTACTACTGACTCCTTTACAGATTATTTGTTCATGTATGGGGGGATATCATGTGATAGTCGGCACGTGGATTCTCTACCACGAGGCCACAACTCACATATATTCGTATGGTTCATGATGGGACGATATATCTTGCGAGTGATAGTTAGCAATGGTATGACGCCTAACAGTTTTCATATTAGTTCAATGTTTTACTTTTTTTTAATCATATCACATCACATCACACTTGTAATGGCTACTTTGAAAATGGACCATTGGTTTAGAAACGATGCGGAAATGAGTCCCATTTTTTTAATCTGTTTATAAACTCAATTACATACTTAAAAAATAGTTCATGATACGCGAGCGATTGTGAAGAACCTTTTTCACAAAAAAAGACATGAGATGCAGGGGGTGTTTTGCTTAGCTTTTTAAAACTTATTGGCTTTTTCAAGCAATAATGTTTGGAGAAGTGAAAAGTACTTTTTAGAACAACTTTTTGTATAAGGTGGAAAAATTATTTTAAAAAGCCAATGTTTCCTAGCTTTTTAAAGTGACTTTTCCACCTTATACAAAAAATTGTTTCAAAAAGTCTTTTTCACTTATCTAAACATTATTTTCACTTATTGGCTTGAAAAAACCAATAAGTTTCAAAAACCTAAGCCAAATACCCCCGCAGTCTTGTGCCACGCTAATTTGTAAGGGGGATGGATATAACAAGTGGTTTGGGAGGAGGTAACCCCATGATCTTCCACGAGGTCATGGGTTAGAATCCCAATTTGTTTCAGGTGGACCAGTGGTTTTATCACAGTGGGCCTTCATCACTAGTGTTGTCTGCGTACGTAAGGCGTGGGTGGCCTTTCGCCAGTAGGTTTGCCCGAGTGGCCGAGCTTGTATAATATTCGTTGGTCATTAAAAATAAACTTGTGGCGGCATGTCATATTATTGTTGAGTTTGTTGGATCCACTTGTTATAGTAGGTTATCCAACCTTCATTTATTAGGCTGTTAGGGATCGTGTTCTGTTGTAGATATAGCTCTAAATCTTCCTATACTAATAAATGAAAATCTTTTATAGACATGTGTTACTTTCTGGTGTTTCTCACCTTATTTTTCTATTTATCTCTTATATCAAATACTAATAACAATTTTAAACAAAAACTAGATAAGAATATATTTTTTTTTTCTATAAATAATTTTAAACAACAATTTAAATAAGGATAAAGGTTTGTTTTATATATAATCATATACTTATATCCCGAGTATTATGAGTAGATATGTATACTTTGAAGTTCGGTGATTGTAATTATTGTAAATTAGGAATCAAAGTTTCTCGTTTGATATACTTAATAATTGTATTATTGTTCTTTTTCACTAGAATAAATAATTATTCTAGGTCCGGGGCATATGCTTTTATCAAATTATATGTGTGTTTAGATGGATCGCTATAATGGTTTAAACTCATCATTATAGTCGCACAATTCTTTCAAATGTCAAATCTAGACAACTTAGTTTCACATTTTTAATGTTCGGCCTTGGGATATACTTTAACTCTTTTTAACACTATCTAGGTGCCACATCACTTACTTTTCTCCATTTCACTTTACATCACATCAAGGAAATGGTTTAACCTCTTAACTTTATTCTTTTAACGGTTTGAGTGTAAAAACTTTTAATGGTTTAGGTGTAAAAAATGAAAACAAATTAAGATAATCTCTTAACATCATGTTAACATATAATCCCTTTAACACCCCTTAACACAAGAAGGGAGTGGTTTGCAATGTCTTTTAACATGTCATGTCATCGTTAACACACTAGATGTTAAGGTACACCCATGGCCTTAGGCGTACTGTTATAATTGGTATAAACTCATCATTTATCGCACATTGCATCAACATTTAGAAAGAATACCATTTTTAAATATAACAATTCTATACTTCATTCAAAGAGAATTTAATTCTCGATTTTACTGTATAATTCATAAAAAATGATGAAATACATAAAAACGTGGGGATCGATCTTCACCTTTTTGTACCGTAAACGGTCTTGAATATAAATTTGAAACATGTATTTTATGAATGAAATAAACAAATAAGCATTAAGGTGCATAAAACTAATTAAATAATTGTATTTCATAATTTGAATGTATCATAAAATGGGATTGAACCCTATGTAATAAATGTATTTTTACCTAATAATAAATAAAAAACAAATTAAAATGTTATAATAAGTAAATAGTAAATCAAAGTTTATTTTTAAAAGATAATTTTTGACGACTGTATATGTTAACATATAACATTATATTTTATTCAACACGTACAATACACGAGTTTTTTTAAGATACATTTTTTTTTATTATTTATTATATAAAATTACATTTATGCATCCCGTGTAATACACGAGGTTGATAACTAGTTTTATATAAATAGAACCTAAAATTCATAATTTATACATTTATGCATCCCGTGTAATACACGAGGTTGATAACTAGTTTTATATAAATAGAACCTAAAATTCATAATTTATAGTTATTCAAAAAATCAATACATTTATCTCATACTTAGTTAGATTTTTGTAATTACCGTTGCCATTTTGTTTTAGTGAGTTTGTTCTCTGCTAACTTCTTTGTTGTATCTTGCCATATTCCACAGGCCAAAACAGTATTCATTAAACCGAATTGCTGTATTTCATGTTTCTTTGTTTCTAAAGTAGCAATTGTCCAGCAGTTTCAACAAATGTATGTTCATTGCTTCAGTATCACCTTAAAGCCATAACAAGGTTATCAAGTTGGTTGCATCTTATCATAAGCCGATTGCAGCTTAACAAGTAAACATCTCATGATCATAAAAGGGTTGGTTTGGCATTGATTGTAGAAAGTGTACTATGCATGCAGATGCTCAAAAAGAACCATAAAATAACATTACATTTGAACTAGTTGGATCTTGTTGATAATACTACTGCATGGACACTTAACATTCATTCATCTGCTGTCAAACATTCTGTCATTAGGCCTGCCACCTTTTGGCTTTGACCGGCAACTGTTATGGATTCAGGTGATATGTGTGTGTGTCGATATATATATAGAGAGAGATGAAGTTGATTGTATATGTATAGATTTGCATCTATCATACTAGTAGCAAAACTGTAAGCCACCATATCTGCATGCTATTATAGGATATGGAGTGTGATTAGGATGAACAACACCGGAGAGAGTATACGCCACAAACCACCACTTTCTGCAGCTGCAAATACATTGAGAATGTCAACATTAGAATCCACATATATGTATGATTACAAAAGTCGTATTATTTCAAAATATACTATTTTACTTAAATAAAAATAATTTAGAAGGTTTTGGGCATTAAAAATACAATTTCGATGACTTTCAACCAGTTTACTTTTAAGCTAACTGAATCAACCCATTCATGACATACGCGCACACACACACACATGTATACACACATACACACACACACACACACACACATATATATATAGGGTGAGAGTCGTCACAGAAAACTATATTGGTGCGAGAAAAAGAACTTAAATTGTTAAATTTTTTATCAATGCTTATTTTTTATGTGTTGTGCTTCTTACATACACATGCGTAGATTATGTACATAGAAACCCATCAAATTACTTTTTTCCGTATGTTTTTAGATAGCCCACACATGACATACAAGTGTCTAGGTTATACATATAAGAAAATAAAACTAACTTATCCCTAATTTTTTTTTTTTTTTTTGCATTTATATCATTTTCTCAAAATATTTGTTTTCTGATAGATTCCTCCCCTACACACATATATAGGGAGAGAGAGAGAGAGGGGGAGAGAGAGAGAGAGAGAGAGACTTACAGGAGGATGGTACAGATTGAGATGAAGGCGCCAAACCTTTCTGAGGTGAAGGGGCCAAATCTTCTTGGTGAGGACTAGACCCGTAGGACACAGCAGGTAAAGGAGGAAGCTCCGGGGAAGCACGATGACATGGACCAGGGGACCCACCACAAGACGGGTCTAGTGCAGGTGACGGAGAACTAGAAGGAGGTAAAGATCGGTAAGGCCTGTCGTCAGGTGATGGGGAGATCGCGGGTCCCATTTGATCAGGTGATGAAGCAGAAGAAGGTGTAGGTGTAGGCGTAGATGCGGGTGCCATTTGATCAGGTGATGGAGCAGGAGAAGGTGTAGGTGTAGGCGTAGGTGCGGGTGCATCTAGAGTATGATAGAGATAAGATGACAAACTGATTTCCTTAACTTTACCAAACATGGAGTGATCTAGTCCAAGATTCTTTGCAGGTGGAGATCCCCTAATTTCCTGTGCTAATTCCTTCAATCTTTCAGGCCCGAGACTCCCGAAGGCTGACGTAACTGATGCCTGGACTGTAACCGGTGGATGGTGTGTTGATCCACCTTTGTTTGTCACTTGCACGAATACACTCTGTGTATAAAGAAGTGTACAAAAACCGTGTTAGTCATGAACATCATGCAACATTACATATAGAACTATGTTATCTATCAAAAAGACAAATGCACTATAGGATATTAGATAACTTAACAATGTCCTACAAACTCATTCAAATTGACAAAATTATTTATTCCCATTCTCCAATTAATAAATTCCACTAAAAAGATTTTAGTTCATACAAGTATTCCGACATAAAATATAAGAAATTCTACATACGAGCATATGCGTTATGCTTTGTATCTGATAGGTCATATGCTAATAAATAACCTTCTAAGGGAACAAATCGAAAGGCACAAAAGTGTATATTTAATGAACATATCCTTTTAAATGATTTTATTAGAAGAATTTCGATTACTATAAAAAGAAACAGAATATAGTGTTTTGGGTCAACCCAACTGACCCTTTCAAACCATACGAAATTACCAACTTAGCTTGTTACCCAACCAGTTTCGACCCGCCCATTTTGCCACCTCTAATATATAACATGTTTTTTTTCAAAATTAACCCCGTATGAACTAATGTAGTCCGGTGTAAACAACATGGTGCTCATTTGCATATAATATATATATATATATAGGAGAAGGATCCGTTAGGAACCACCCTTTATTGCAAGAACCGTGAGAACCAGTGTGAACACAACCAAAAATACCTAGCATTTAGCTGTGTGTGTGTGTGGGGGGGGGGGGGGGGGGGAAGGGTTTTTTTCGATTTTTGGTGGTGTAGTGGGTTTATTTTGTTGTGTTCGCATTGGTTCTCGCATGAACCCTACCCTATATATATAAAAGAAAAAACTCGAGCAAGAAACGTACCTCATAAGACATTAGCTGCAACCCTGATTTTAGTTGTTCCTCCAACTGAAGATAATTTTCCTCTATCTCATGTATAGAATTATGAAGAGTAAAGTTAAAGAGAACTTGAGGTGGTATCCAAGACGAAGAAGAAGATAGCTTAGGAATGATCGTGATCCCACCGGGGAACTTGAGAATTTCAAAAGAAGACGGTGTCCCAAATATTGATTTTGTTAGTGTCAGATTGGAACTTTGAGTAAAAAGGTCAACTAAAGAAAATCTCAAAACGCTTAACGAGATGGAGTTTATAGGAGAATTCATAGGTTTAGAAAGAACACCAAACACCACATCGGTCCAGTTAGATGCACCAGCTTCGTGCATTGACAAGATAGCAACCTGGGAAACGTAACAAAGATTTAGGATGCTTTTCGAATTCAAAGCACATGCAACTACAATAGTATTGGAATGCACAACGTGTCAAACGGGTTAATTAGAAAGAATAACTATTAGAGAAACGCAAATTAGGGGTCAAAATTCATCCAAAGTGTATTTTAATGAATAAAATTTAGAGTAAAGTACACAAATGGTCCCTGTGGTTTACCAAAATTCTAGATTTGGTCCCTAGCTTTCCAAAAGTACACAGATGGTCCCCGTGGTTTGCACTTTATAACGCATTTAGTCCCCAGCTTTTCCAAAAATACATGAATGGTCCCCGTGGTTTGCACTTTGTAACACATTTAGTCCCTAACTTGGGCATGCGAAAACCTTTAGATTTCTTAGCTGGGGACTAAATGTGTTACAAAGTGCAAACCACAGGGACCATCTGTGTACTTTTGGAAAGCTAGGGACCAAATCCAGAATTACTGGTAAACCACAGAGAGCATCTGTGTACCATACTCTAAATTTTAAAACCATATGAATCATCATCATCATTCATCATACTCAGTATATCCCACCAATAGCACAGCTAAGGTAGGGTCTAAGGAGGGTAAGATGTAGACAGCCTTACCTCTACCCCCTAGGAATAGAGAGGCTGCTTCCAATGAGACCCCCGGCTCGATATGAATCATTTTTATTCAAAAAATTAGGTATTGCAGACAAAAAAAACTAATTTCTGCAATCATATTTCACAAACTAATTATTTATAAAAAAGATAAAAAAAATTAAAGCAAAACGTGTTCCGAGTCAAACTGTGCACGTTACACTGCCATTTTGACACCTCTTAACTAATGCAGTAAATGAACAAACCTAACTTCTATTTTGTAACAAACCTGTGTACCAGGGACACCTATTTCACCGCTGATATCATACTCTAGTCTTGTAATTTGAGAAATAAGAAACGAAACGGGCTTTTCCAATTTGAAGTATGCTTGCACTGTAGCTGAAAAAAAAATTGCATACTATAAGCATACATTTGACATAAAAAATAACTAAATAGATAAGGTACTGATAACATGTTGAGACATGAAATGTGGAAAAGTTGGTATAATACTTTTAAAAGTTAAACAACATCATCTCATAAAGCCCGAAGTAGCAGAGCGAATGAAAAAACTTTACAAACTAAAAATATGGTCAGAAGTTCTAATAGTCGCTAAACCATGGTGTGATACTGTGATGTATGAACCGCGAAAAGCCATTTTACAATAATGGAGTTATCAAATTGAAATAACAAATTTAAAAGTTGAAACTTGAAAGTAAACAATGTTAACTTATAATACATGTTGTTAACTAAGTGATTCAAATGCGCCAACCTCTGCTTTTGAAGAAGTGATGAAAACATGCCAAATAACCGCTTTCATTAGTTGATACGTTAATAATTTAAAAAATTAAGTTCACGATATCATTAGTAACAAAGATGGTGGGTTCATTGTAAGACCTACAACCATTATAATCAATAATGTTAACAAAAGATGTATATTACAGGAATCTAAGGTTAATAAAAGTGCTAAAAATCCTAGTTGCAGCCCGTGAACGTAGGTCACACCGACAAAACCACGTTAGATCTTTTTGTCTCTATTTTCTACTCGTAATTTTCTGTTTTGTTTGTGTGTTCTGCGCTTGGTTTAAAAAAGCGAGCTTAAAGCGTGAGGCGATGAAGCGCTAGGGTTGTCGACTTGTTGCTTTTTTTGCTCTGAGGCGACAAATCACGTGAAGCGTTTTGAAGCGCGCTTTAAGCCCGAAGCACCATTGGTTTGAAGCGACGCTTCAGCCCAATCAGGTCAGAATTAGGTTTTTAATTTAGGCCCAATAGTCTCTAATAGGGTTTAATTGAGGTCCGCTACCCTAAAAAAAAGAACGTTAGTAAACATCTTCAGCCGCTCCCTCCCTCTTCTCCATCGATTCTTCATACTTTCTCCAATAATCGATTTTAATTTATATTTTAATTATGTTTCTTATGTGTTAAGTGTGTTTTTTAATGTTTTTGTGTTTATTATTGATTAACAAGTAGAATATGTCATATTGATGTGTACAAATATTTTTTTAATTTTTTTTATTTTGAGCACTTCGTATACGTGAAGCTCTCGCTTCGAGCTTGAAGCTTCGCTTAAAGCTTTTGGAACCAAAACGCTTCGGAGCACCTCACGCTTTTTTAAACCAAGGTTCTGCGAATTCAAAACAGCAGCAGCCAAACCAGTAAGCACCGCTGCCGCCACTGTTCACACCGCCGCCGCCTGTTGACCATCACCGGTCACTGAAGTAACAGCCACTGTTGCATTCAACAGTGTTCAATAGAACAGCCATTAATTTCCAGCCACCGCCGCTTCAGTGTTTGATAACTGAACCCGTCTGAGCTCGTCCTAGCAGAAGGATTTCCCCTTTCACAGGCGCCCTCCTCAAACGCTGCCCCCCCGTAGGGCCTCTGCACGTCACTCCACGGGCACCTTGTAGTTGACGGGTCTTACTAATTGAAAAGATGGTTGGCATAGTTCAACTCTTGAATATCATTAAACCTAGCTACAATCCGAATTCAATCCAACCCGTATGCTCAATTATCAGAATTGCATAAACCCTATATTAGTATTTCAATAAACAACATCCTAGATCAAACCCTCAGGAAAAACAGTTCATAGATTGCAGAAAACCGCTCAATTATCGAATTGCATAAACCCTATATCAGTAAAACTATACTAAAACTCCACACAAACAATCAAGAACACTGAAAAAAAACAGAATTAGCCAGAAAAAAAAAAACCCTAATTCAACTGTTCAAGATCAATAAACTTATTTACAATCCAAATTCAAGTCAAACCCATATGCCCAATTATCAAAATCACATAAACCCTAAATTCATCTTGCAAATCATCAACAGGAACACCCCCAACAAAAAACCCTAATTCAACTACTCAACATCATTAAACCCAACCACAATCAAAACCCATATGCCCAATCATCAAAATCACATAAACCCTAAATCAAATTTTCAACAGTCAACACAACAGAACCCTAAATTAAACCGACAAAGATCACCCCAACATACCTCCCTCCTTAATCAAACGACTCGCATCAAACCCAGATTGTCGGTGATGCAAATGAAAGACCGAAAAGATCGCAGAGAGAGAAACCGCAACACCAAGAATCAAAACAAAAACGCACTTAAAACTGAATAATCGAGCAAATCTTGAAAAACCCATCGAACATTGAGAAAATAACGACGACCCATTTCGATTCTGCTGGTTCTGGTGGTTCTGACGGTGGTTAATCGGCAATTGGGGTTGGGATTTCCCCATTCGCAACGCATCTGGGCGCTAAAGATCGGTGCTTTATGGTGAAAGATTGGATGGGGTTTTGAGAGAATTCATGGAATACATACAATCTATCTGTGTGATTTGAACAACTGTTACTAGTGCTGATGAGGAAGCATCAGTTTTGTACCACTAGCGGTGTTTTGTCCTTTTCTTGGGTTTTAAATGTTATTATTATTATATTTGGTTATAAGTTGATGATAAGAATAATAATTGATTTTGGGTTTTAACAGAATGAAAATGGTGTGTGGAATAAACCATGTATTTTATACGGTTTGGTGTGATTTGATGTAGGATGGCTCTGACTTTGACTATTTGGGCAGCCATCTTTTTTTTTTTTTTTTTTTTTTTTTTTTTTTGAAAGGTGAACTTCTTAATGGTGACCATTGTCACATCCGCAAATCGCGGACCCTCGCCAAGAACGTGGGCCCAGATAGCAAGGCCAGCGCTGGGTTAACCAGTCTTGGGTCGAAGGTTTTCCTCCGGAAACCGTACTGCCTCTACACGAGTTGTCTCGCTAGAGTAACAGCCGGATGAAAACCGGAGTGACGCTCAGGATCAAACCCTCCTCGGTAGGTTTTTCACCATCATTGCGCACGGGTGTCCTACCCCCTTTCGCCACAAGCGGGAGTCAAACCGGTGACCTCTAGGAGGACAAACCGCCCCCACCACTGGGCTATGAAGAAAGGACATTTGGGCAGCCATCTAATGAAACAACTACAAGTGTATTTTGAAAACCTTTCAAAAAAAAAAAGTGTATTTTGAAAAATAAATTAATGATCATACTTGTTTTTATATTTACGTCTTATACTCATCTAATCTACTTTTAATTCTACTTTAGTGTTTACTAGTAGGAAAGCCCGCGCGTTGCGACGGGTATCCCGACTGATATCATATTCATTTATGATATGTATTATAAACGTTGACTTTTAAGCATGAAATTTGTTAGTTACAAAACCCAACATGTCACTCTTATCTTACAAAACGAAACATGTAAAGTTATGATAAATTAACTTGAAATGCGTAACAATTGTTGGATGAAAGAACAAATATAGCATATCACCTAGGACTGAATAAAATTAACTGGAAATCAGTATCACAAATGAAACCTAAAGTTAAGGTGTAATCGTTGTGTGCCTACAGTTTGCATGGTTTGTTTCACCTAGTTTATCTTTTAAAGTATTGTGGTAGTATCATTAATATATCAATTCATGAATTGCATAATTGAATAAAAACCAAGAATATAATAGTTGGTAAACGAGATAATGGAAGCGGAAATCATTACCAAACTGGACCTCATGTTTCTTTTCTCATTTAGTTATTTGTTTGTTTTTTACTACTTTAGTAGTAGGCTTGTTTATTGATTTAATTTTTTAATATGGACTTCCCAGTTTGTTTGTATAAAAAAGTGATCATTTGATTTATGGCCAAATGGCCTAAAAATGTACTAAAATGCTTAAAGGTAAGAAGAAAAGGTCGTCTGAAAGTCATTGACAAATTATTTTAAATCGGAGGACCATAGTAACCACGTCGAACGAGATAGTATGATCAATTTAAATAAGGTTTGAATGTCTCATTGAATTCGTCTATACTGGTTGTCCAGCGTTCATCATCCTCCCAATCGTCTTGTTCGTTAGTTTGCTGGTGAGCTGGGGTGTTTAGTGGTGTAGACGTCGTACCAATACATCCATGGGTCTTCTCTATTTCTTTGATTATGTTGTATGTGTGCGTGGACGTTGCTAAGAAACCATTTTTTGTTAATACAAATAACCTGGACTGTGTATGTGCCGTAAACTATATGAATAGTGAAAGTTGTTGTGGATGTACCAGGTAGGTTGTTTTTCTTTTGATTTGTTGGTGAATCCTTTGGTTGATGAAAATCACTTAAGGATTGTTTAGTGGAAGCCGTACTTTTCCCTTTGTTATCATCCTTGACTTATGGGGTTGTTGTTTCAGTGGTACATGCGTATTATGAATGTTAACGCATGCAATACAAATTATTTGTGTACCTATTTGTTTTGAAGTGTAGTGGGCGCTGTTGATGTACCTGACTTCTCTTAAATGGAACTAAGTTATCAGCTACAGAAAACAAAATCTGTCTAACCCGTTGATGATTCTAAAAGGTCTGTGTAATATCTTTTATGTGATCGTAAAAAGGATGGGCATTCAGAAGACGAGATAGACAAAGGCTTGAGGTGGCGGTTGCGTTTGGTTGCCGTGTTGTCTTTTCCGGCTTAACTGAGATGAGATCACTTCTGATTGGTCTTGGACCACTGCAATTGAACTACTGAACGGAAGATGGTGGCCGTTGAATCCCGAAAATGGGAACGATAGTGCTAGCGGTTGTGTTAAACTAGCGAGCAAAGATGAAGGTTGTGGTTGGATTTGATGTGATAGCTCAGATGACTTCACACAATTGCGGCGGTGCTCCAATTCGAAGATGTCGTGATTAGAAGTCGTTGAGTTAACAAGATGGTGATGCTATCCGGTCATGGAGGTTACTTTTGCCAGAAGATGCAACATTTGCAGGTTTGGTTCGATGATGATTTTAGAACCATTTCAAACTGAATTGATTCACATGACGGTGTGTTTCTTATATATATATAGGATTGGGTTCAAGAGCGAACACTAGTGTAGCTTGCGAACTGAGTGAACTAATCCTGGCCATACACGTGTGTAGATCAATAGCCAAGATTTTATGTTGAAATACACTAGTGTATTTTACGATTTGATGATGAGATCCTGGCCATACACGTGTGTAGATCAATGGTCAGGATTTGTTCACTCAGTTCGCAAATACACTAGTGTTCACTCTAGAACCCCTATATATATATATAAACTTTCATCAAAGTGGTTATAACGATTTATGTGATTCTCAATGATAGTCATTTAAGCAAGATCGGTTACGACACTTGATAAAATGAAACGGATTATTTAAGTTACACTGCATTCAACAAAAAGAGTTAATTCCAATTATATGTTTATTTATTGATTTATTTGAGTTTTCAACTCCACGAGGAGTTTGGTTTTGATCACTTGTTATATAAATATATGTTTGAAATATTATTAATTTTATACATTTATCTGATAATCATAAAATATTGATGAGTAGTACTAATGAAAAAAATTATACATTTATCTTAATTATAGGTTACAAAGGTGCCGAAATCACTAAAATGCCCATAAAGTGTCTTAAAATTTTGGAAAATGCGTAAGTTTACTCCCTTTAAAATAGTTTGGCTCTCTTGTACATGTTACTCAAAATGTGTACACAATGTAAAATTACCAAAAGGGAAAAAATCATAGTTCTCTTAATAAGGTAATAATATTATTAATTTTATACATTTATCTGATAATCCTAAAATATTGATGAGTAGTACTGATGAAAAATTTTATACATTTATCTTAATAGGTTACAAAGGTGCCGAAATCACTAAAATGTCCCTAAAGTGTCTTAAATTTTTTGGAAATGCGCAAGTTTATCCTCTCTAAAATAGTTTGGCTCTCTTGTACATGTTGCTTCAAAATGTGTATACAATGTAAAATTATCAAAAGGGTAAAAATCCTAGTTCTCTTAATAAGGTAGTATAGAAGTATAGATTATTTAGATTTATACATACTATTAAATCATGAAAATCCCAAAGGTTGCATGCTTAACTGTAACACCCATGTTATAAATTTAAACTTTTAATATTTAAACAACACATTTCATACAAAATGCGTCCTTACAAAAACTTTTTAAGTTGATAAACCTACATAACCAAAGTATCCAAGTCGACTCCCCGACTAATTTAAAACATTCAAACGAAGTATTAAGTATTCACAGGATTCATATAAACTGAAACAAAATAAATCATAGCAGAAGCTTCAAAAGATGTGTGTTCGGTTCTTGGAACTTGCTTGATCCTCATCCGTGTGCTTAATTCGATCACCTAGATTCAAAACCAACATGAAAGTTAGTTTTGATAAGTTAATTACATGTTAAAACAAGTTTCATGAGTCAAAACAACAAAATTCAAACAATTTTTGGAATTTAGGGGCGTCGCGCTACGCCAAGCCCTATTTTTGACAGAAGGTTCCTTTATTTGCTGCTGCACTTGCCCAGCTCAACCTTAAACCAAATTTCAAACTTTGAAACTTCATAACTCTCATTCTACATATCCGTTTTACGTGATTCTTTTTCCTACGCGCCCGTAATTAAATTACCAACGCATCTATTATGATTTTCATTTAAAAAATTGTGTGTACGGGCTGGAAGTTTATAAATGCCTAATGTATTTATTTGACCCGTATAGTTTTGCACTAATTCAATCACTAGCAATGTTTATGATCACAAGGCGTATCTACCCACCTTCTGGGGCTTACAATCACTGGCGTATCGTTACCAATTCCATGGTTAACGCCCTTACGATTTTCAAACGCCAAGGGATCTTTTAACATTTTCATAATATCAAACAACACGCAATTCTTTGACCCGTTTGGTTTGTCAAGTGAATCCCATCACTTCTTAGACTCACCAAACACAACTATTTTCGCTATAACAACATTAAACATATCTACAACTAGGCTTGTCTACATAAATGTAACGAGACGACAAGTCGCGTACCTTCAAAGCGTTCCTTTCAAGCGTGTGTCCGCTCCGGCTTGTCCGCTTGAATACTCGGCTCCTTTGCCTATAGAGTTCAATCAACACTTCGTTTAGAACTCCATTCATGTCTTATAACGCATAATTCATCTTATCATTTAAATATGCATTTCGTTCGAAATCACCATATCTAGCTTTCTTTTAGGCATTTCGACAAACACCTAAAGGGCATAATTTCACTAAATCAACACTTAAGTTCATGACTACTTATTTAGCCAAGATTTTAACACCTTTTACTAGTCAATCATCTAATTTATAGTTCAATATCAAGATTAACTTCATAGAGTTCAAATAAAACTAGTTTACTAATCATGATTCTAGTGTTCATCATTTTTCTACAAAACCCACTACACACACATGGTGGATGATCATGAATTTCATAGTTTAATCATTAATTCAACAAGATAATGACTAGGGTTTACCCCTAGACATGATTTTATTCCAAATTCATCCAAGCAATGATCATGCAAGCTCTAATTTCGGTTCTCATGTGTTCATCTAGAATTCAAGATGAAATCAAACAACGAAATTTTACATACCTTATGATCTCTTTACTGCGGTGATCATTGATCTATGATTGGATTTCAATTTGGGCTCGATTTGCCCTTCCAATTTGTTGATTTTGTGCTTGTTAGGGTTTGAGTAGGAGAGCCCCTTGGCTCCTGCGATTGTATCGACCAGAACACACACTTAGAGTGTGTGTTTTGGTGTTGACATTTTATTAAATAAAAACTAGTTTCCAATTTATCACCTTTAGTCCCTCTACTTCACACAAGTTTTCATAAAGGGTGTTTTAACCATGTTTTTCTTATTATTTCAAGACTTATAACTAACTAGGTTATTTATTCCTAGTTATTTTATCTTGAATATTACTGACATTTTAATAACTATATATAAATCTATATTTTGGGGGTGTTACATTAACCTTTAATTTAATCAATTAATTTCTTTAATTATTATAAAACTTTTATTTAATCCCTTAATTTAATTCAATTAATGGAAGACATAAGTGGGCATGGATTCCATGGATGAAATGTCTAGATTGCCCTCAAAGTGTCTTAAAACTTTGGACAATGTCCAAGTTTCCCCCCTCTAAAATGGCTTGCTTCATTTGAACATGGTGCTACAAGATTTGTACCTAGGCAAAATTACGAAAAGGGTAGAAAATCCAGTTCTCTTAATATAGTATTATAGATAACGAGAATCAAATTAAGAGGAACAACATTTAACACATCAAAATACCATTAACTATATGTGTTGTTATGTTAACTTGGTTAGTTACTATGTCACTATGTTAATTTATTTGTTTTTGTTATAGATTCTTTCATTATCCAAAGTTATTTAAGCAGTAATTAGTTGATAAAGAATAACAGAAAAACTAATATACTAGTGTATAGTGTCACACCCCGACCACGTAAAACAACAAATCGTGGCGGAAACGTCGGGGAGTGTTGTAACAGAATTATTGTTTCACAACCATGGAATACAAAAAGTTTCGTTTTATTTATTCATTAAGTAATTTACATTGTTTTAACACGAAACAAACAAGTTATATATCGACTATCATTGTTATTATGTCACTAAGGCCTCGTCCAGATCCTATGTGACTCATGCATCCTAACAATCAACATCAAGCAACATCACCTGAAACATATGTAAAAACAAAGTCAGCAAAGAAATGCTGGCGAACACATAGGTTTTATAAGAGTGTCGGATTCATGGCTAGTTTACATGTTGCAATACCTTATTAAAAACCTTGTTTTGAAAAGAGTATAATATTGCAACAAAATTAACCAACTCAAATCAAGCGGGTTATAATTTATAAAACCTCGTAGCCATGATTCTTAACCCAAAAACATTTGTTTTAGTAAACCAAATTGTAAAACATTTCGTATTAACTCGTTTAATAAATCTCGTATGGTTTATATCCTTTCGAAAACATCGTTATGTGACATCGTTTCAAAATCGTTTACCCAAGTTAACTAAATAACGTCACGGTATGTAATATGTTGAAAACACTTATATATAAGAAGTACCAGCGGCGTATCTACCATGTTTTCACCATATTACACCCGTCCCATTATCTAAACACTTAACCAAAAACCAATCATTTATCCAATTCGTTTAATCTTGTTCAAATCGTTTCCAAATCGTTAACTCGTTTAAATCGTTTCCAAATCGTTTAACTCGTTTAAGTCGTTTAAATCATCCTCGTTTTAATTGTGAAAACTATTTTTGGTAGTCTCGCTAATAACATTCAAACCTTCGTGACTCGACTATCTCGCTTCTCGCATTAACAAACCACCAAAGGGTAAGTTAACAATCAGATTCAGTCGTTACCCACCTAACCTACACATAACCATGGGTGCAGTACGATAACGGGATTTGTCAGATCCTATGGTACCATAACCTAATACTGGTCGGCTTGATAAATGCTAATGAATGTAATTTGTTATGTAACTACAACCAACAAGTTCGTTCACATTATCGAAATCGCTATTAGTTTAGTATAAACCATCTTAATCGTTTTTGAAATCATCGTTATAATATCGAAAATCGTTTTGATACATATGAATCACCCCAAAACAATTGAAAACAGTAAAATAGGGGAACTATGTACTCACTTGAAGTGCAAAGTATCCTCAATCAATAGAACTTCCACAAACTCAAGTAAACCAGAGAAATCAAGCAGCACCTAGTAATCGAATCGCTAGTAAATAAATTGACACCTCAATCGGAAGATCGGATAGAATGAGGTCTTGTAAACCAAATGAGTGTTGGAACTCATGTGATATGGTTTAACAGAGTCTACATTCTAGATCGGAACCTAACCTAAGTGCTTTCGACCCGTTAAGACCCATTAAGGTAGCTTACGCTACTTTCACGCATCGTGCGTGCATAAGCGCGTTCGAGACGTCTAACTAGTCCTATGACAAGTATTATATGCCTAAACATGTTTAAATATATTGCATAATCAGTTACGTGACAAAAGTTTATGTTACATATGCTTAATTACCAATTATGCATGAAAAGGGCATTTTGTTCAATTACCTAAGGCATATAAACTACCTATCATACAACTAATTAAACCTAAGTGACCATAAGGTATAACCTCGGAAGGTTATTCCCTATGCAACTATGGTCACTAAACATGTTTGGTCGGATCCTAATGATCGACCAAACGGGTCGTGTTCGAAAGTCTAAGAGGGTGTTTAGTCCGCTTGACTTACGACTCTACACAAGCACTAATCTAAAAAGTGACGAGTTAAACATGTTAAAACATGTTTAATGAATTTAGAAAACAGGTTTGGTATCAAAACAAACGGTTTTGATACCCAAGAGTAGTTTGGTTACAAAATACGCATAAATACGCATTTTGGCCGAAACTACGACTCGTCACTACGCCTAGTCAACTTGGTAATCAGTAGGTATAGTCACAAGGGACTATAACCATCGTGATTACGCTCACGTTGCAAAGTTCAAATGAACTTTGTGTTGACCATTGACTGGTCAAAGCTGAAAGTCAAACTCTGTTTGACTTTCATGCTTGAAAAACGAAACAAGAACAAAAGAATACTTACAAAGGGTCCACGCTAGGAAGCTTTGATCCGAATATTCTCAGGTATGAAGTGATAAACACATCAACTTAGAGAACCAATTCAGATTCAAAGGTGTGAGTTTGAGAGTGAATTGGGTGTTGCTATTTATAGAGAATCAAGAACCGTTTAGATCGTTCCTCGATAAAGAGCATCAATCTAGACCGTACACATATGGCCCATGGTTTTGGGATACTAGGGGTGCCCCAAAACCAGCAAACGGTATTGAAAATGTTACAAAATAGCCCCTAAACTTCAAGTTAAGTGCTGAAAATGGACCTGCAAGTGCAAAAATGGAGTTTCTGCCCAGATCAGTTGCTCGCGCTGTGCAACGGCCAACCCACATAGTGGTGGCGTGACGCCAGCAGGTGCCCAGGTCCAGAAAGTTTCACATATTTACAGTTTTGGTCCCTGCACATGTTTAAGGCCTTTTTTGATGCGTTTAAACCCCGTTAACCCCATTTCAAGGCTCTAAAATGAAGTAAAAGTATAGGGAACTCAAAACATGCTCAAAAATATCTCGGATGTTGGCTCGTTTGGTCGTACGGTTGCGTTGTTCGGTTAATTACGACGGGAGTCGTAACGAACGCAAAAACGATCCAAATTGCGCGACAAATGGAATTTTATCAAGCCAATCACTAAAATAAAATATTTTAATGATTACATAAATTTTTGTAAGTTATATACACAAACAAGTATTTTTTTCACATGACTTGGACATGTATGTGTAATATACATAAATAAAATTTGCCGCCAACATTTTATATTTGGGCAAAATTCGTCGACGACTTCTTATAGGGAAATTATCACACCCCAACCGATAGTGGAAACATCAGAGTGAGACGAAAACAAGATTGGTCGAGACATCATAACACAAAATGTGACAATATATAATTAATTCGAATTGCATAAATACTAAATTGGAATACATTGTTCAAAATGAAAATACATCAAGTTGCAAACCAATTCAAATACATGAAACAAAATTATAAGTTCAACTTTAAGGTGTGTATCTAAATCCACCCTAAACAAGTTTCTTCACATCATCAACTAGCGACCTGTAACATGTGTTAAAATAATGATCAACATATGTTGGTGCACACATCTGTCGTCTTCGTCTTATATCGAGTCTCAGGTTCGGTGCGGTTCTAAACAAGCATGATGTCATCATCCTTGATGATGACATCACACAAGTGACATCATTGATGGCATCACAAGTATGACATCATCTTTCAAGAAGTCAAAGCAATTCAAAATATCAGATTGTTACATTTCATGTGAAGACAAATTGCATGGATTTCGCTTCAAGACAAAATGATATTTGTTTTTCGATTTCGCTTCAACTAAAGTCAAGGATTTCGCTTGAAGCCTTCAAGCGAAATCATGTTCACTATATATAGGATAGTTGTCTTGTCATTTGTAACAGTTTTCTCAGAGCTATACCGAAGTGCTGCCGGTTTCTCTTCTGAATGTAAAGGTTGTCAAATTAATATACAAGAAGATTAAAGTGTTTCTCAAGCTGTTTCATTGTCTGTTTCTTAGTTTCCGCCTCTGAAATGGACTAGAACTCTTCCAAACGACTCGTTTAGGTCGAAATCCGATCCTACAATTGGTATCAGAGCCAGTGAAGAAGAGTTCTTGTTGATTCAGCCGTAAAATCTGTTTCTACACCTTTCTTTTTCGAAAAACAAAACTTTTTACGGTCAAAATCGGACAAAATTCACATATATTGTGCGCATACATGGTTTAATCAATCCTTGAAAGTTTCAAGTTAAAATTCAATCTAAAACTTGTAATTTTCTGTGATTTCGCTTCTACTGCTCGTTAATATGATGACATCAGCAACATTTTGTATCTGATTTCGCTTCAAGTTGATGATAATCTTGCTTGAATATGATATTATCAGATTTCGCTTGAGACTTTTGTTAGATCTCGCTTGAAAGATCAAATTTTTGCTAGATTTCGCTTGAAACTTGTGTTTAATTGTCGATTTCGCTTGAAGAACTAAGGATTTCGGTTGAATAGTTGAAGCGAAATTGATCTGATTGCATTTCGCTTGAAAATACGTTGACATCTGATTGAAACCTGCAGTTCACTTGATATATTCTGATGTCTTAACTGAATTTTGCTGTTCATTGAAACCTGTTGATTAATTTTGCAGTTCACTTGATCACCTGCTGAATTTTGCTGTTCATTGAAACCTGCTGATTGAATTTTGCTGTTCACTTGAAAATGTGTACTTTGCTTGAAAACTGAGTTTCCGCTTCAATATATCCTGCTTGAATTGTTTTTTTTTAAAAAAAATTCATAGATATGTGTGAAATATAAAAATTGTTGGTATGCATGTGATAGACATTTAAGTGTGTCAGTTTGTTGGGACTAGAATTCACGAGTTTGTGTCAGTTGTTCATGTGATTTGGTATTGAAATTGTCGACCACGAGAAGTTAAAGGCAATCTTTGTGAATCTGTTGCAATTTATAGCTCGGTCATTTAACGATTTCATGTGATAGTCATCGAGTGATGTGAAGGTCTGATAAAGTGAACATTACCCATGTGAATATATTGATTATAATATCGAACAAAGTGATTTGCATGTGGAGTCATCATTGAAGATTTAAATTCAATAAAATCAGTTTGAATTACAAAGTTGTCGGCTATTTTTGGTCAGTTTGCATGTGATCAGTTAATGTGATTCTTGTTTTGGTAATACTTGCCGCCCTATATTGATAGTTTGTTTGTCAAATTGTATTTTTTTGTTGTCAGATTACATAATAGTTTGTTTACATGTTCCATGTGATTGGTCCATAGCTGCGGCCAAATTGATATTCTTAGTTCACAAGGTTTGGAGTGTTTGTCGGTTTGCACAGTGTGATCATTAAGTTTGTCAGTCAAGTCGTTTTTGTGTGTTCAAGTCGGTTGAAAAGGTCCAGGTCATACGATTTGGAGTTCAAAGGTTTCAAAGGGTCAGGTCAATTGAATTCAATCCGGGTCATTCAGTCCGTACAATTGGTCAACATTCAGTCCGCATTGAAAATCATTAGTTCGAGTACCAGTTTGTTTCAGTTAATTGATAAATCTTTAAACTGATTGTGTTTTGCTTGTTTGTTTGTCAGGTTCTACAGGTGTTTCATGAGGTGAATCATTTCGTTTGATAGGGGATTTAATTTCATTTTAAGTGTTTTCGAATCATGGACTTAAATTTCTTTAGTATGACTAGTGAAACAATTAATAGAATAAATGTATTAAAGAAAGAATTTGACTCGTTTTCAAGCATGCCAGGTGAATCTACAAAGACTCTTATTGAAAGATATTGTCATCTTGTACGCACCATGTCATAGTTGAAGATTACAAAAACTCCAGCAAAATGGGTTGAAAAGCTTGCTGACACGTTACCGCAAAAGGAATGGGGTACATATCTGATGATATTGAAGAATTCCGGACAGTTTAGAAGGTTATCGATTGCACAGTTTATAGAGAAGTTGGAGGCACAAGATCTGGAGCAGCAGAAGATTGCTAGAATGAACAGTTCTACTCATCAACAAGATGACGAGAAAGTGATTGAAAGTTTTAGCTGGGACAAGTACATTCCAGCTGATCCAAATGTTAAAGCGTTTATTGCTCATATTATTCGGAAGCCGGAAATGCTGAAGGAATGGATGGAAGTGTTATCTGATGAAGAGAAAAGTGAAGATGAAGGATCTGTTTCATCTGAAAACAGTTCGTCAGAGACAAGTGATAGTGATGAAGAAATTGAACAGATTAATATTGGAAAAACTCACTTATCTTCTGATAGTTTTGAATTTTATTTTGCAGAAAAATTGAAGAAACTGAAAGAGGAGATAGCTGCAAAAGATTTGAAAAATGTCAAAGTGGTTGAGAAGATTGTGGAAGTTGAAAAGATAGTTGAAGTTGAGAAGATCGTTGAAATCACAAAACCTTGTCTTACATGTTTAGAGTCTTGTAAACAATGTATAGAAAAAGATGAAAGGTTTAGTGAGTTAGAAAAGTTGAAAGAAAAATTGTTGTTTGATGTAAAGAATTTGAAAAAGTCATATGATGTATTGAACAGACATGTAAATGGTCTGGAGAAGACTAACTCTGAGAGAGAAAAAGCTTTGAAGATGTTGAATGCAACAATGATGTCGAAGCAAAAAGAGATAAATTTTTACATCGAAGAATGTGCTAAATGGAAGCAAGAGTTAGATGGTGAAAAAGTTGAAAATGAAAGAATTAGACGATTGCTGAGAAGTTATACAAGTTGTGATTACATAATTGATAGAATTTACCCTACTGTTGCAGGATTTGAAGCTTTTAAAGATGAAGAAACAAAGACAAAGAAGAAAAAGGATACTGGTAAGAAACAGGGTGTATGTTATAACAAGTGTCCACCTCCGATTTGGGAAGGTTACTCGCCTAGAAAACCTAACAAGGAAGAACTAAAACAGGCGGTCAATATTAAGCTAGAATCCGAGATAACTGATGTTTTACCGGACAATATTGATGTCACGTTCACAGCGTCCGACACAGATCACGAGTCCGAACTGATAAAACGAGTGGTCGATCAGGTGTTGGATAAGGATGAGGAGTCAGAGTCAAAATCCGAGTCCGAAAGTTCGTGTCAGTCAGTCAAGAGTTCGAGTTCGTCCGAAAAGAGTTCAAAGTCGTCGGGAAAACGGGTTTATAGTAAAGAATTTTTGTTGTCAAAATCTAATTTGAATGACGAAACATTTGAAGTTGCATATACTTTGAATGATTCTGACAAATTATATTTTGATAAAGAATTTCCAATTAGAAGTGTTCGTTTTGACATGATTAAAAAGGTTTTCAAAATGACAGAAATTAATATTTCTGAAATCAAAGATTTAAATCTTACTGGAAAACCTAAAAAATACACTTCAAGAGTTCAACAACGGTTAAACAAGAAAAAAGGTTACAATTCTGGTTCTGGTTTTCAAAAGAAACCAAACCACAATCGTAGCTACAAAAAGAAAGGACTTGGTTTTATTTTACCTGAAAATTATAAAAATGAGAAAATTTCTAAAACAAATACAAAATATGTTGCAGGAACTAGCCATGAAGAAGAATCAAAAAGCTCATTCTGGAAGCAATCAAACACAGAATTTCTTGCAAAGAAAGTGAAGAATGAAGATTATCAAAGAAAGGAGACAAGAACCTGTTACAGATGCAATGAAATTGGTCATATTGCATGGAACTGTCCCCAAGCAACAAAAACAAAACAGGGAGTCTCACAAAAACTGAAAGAAGTTATTGTTGACAAAACTGAACCACCAACTGAAAAGTTCAAAGTGTTTAAAAATTCTACATATGAAGTTGGTGAATGTTCAAAAAGATTTTACAAGAAAAGGGGAAATCTTGACAACCAAGCTTGGGTTGTTAAGAAATCAGAGGTAAAATCTGGCGATGAATCTGATTCCACAAAGTCAGAGGAGTCACAAGTTGAGCTAAAAAGCGAAAACTCAGTTCCTCCAATGGATGATGAGAACTTTCCATCATTGAGGACTGAATATTTTAAATCAAAAGTTGGGAAAGTTGAGATCTCAAATCAATTCTATTCTGAACAGAAAGAATTTGATGTTGAGAAAGCGTTTAATGGAAACATTAAAAAGATGATTGGTAAAATGATTGATGGGAAGGTTAAAGGGGTAAAGGAGTTTTATGCTACAAAGAAGGCAACTTATAGCCCAACCCCTAGTGAAGTTGAGAAGGTTACACCCAAGGCTGGTCAGGCTTGGGTGGATATTTTCTTTCATTAAAAAACCTGACTTGCCGGAGATCCCAAGTTTGTAATCGTGGATCAGGAATCGGCATCATTCATGTTTTATGAGTTTGTATGAAAAGTTCTTAAAATCGTTAGCATTTTACAGGTTAAGTATGACTTGCCGGAGCTTCCAGGTTGGTAAGTGCGAAGCAGGAATCGGCATCTTGATTAGTAAAATGGTTTGTGTAGAGGTTTTATTCCTACATGTGATTAATTGTTTTGGATATACTTACAAGTGGTAAGAGGTTGATTCTGTCAAAGTGATTACTCAAGGTCATTAGTTTGAACTTGATGTAATCCTGATACAAGAGATTGAATGGACAAAATGATGAACCATTCCCTTAACCTACAAGTGGTTTGAAAATTAACAAAACTTATTTTCCGGACAAATCATTTTGGTTAAAACAAACTTGAGTGTTTTGAAATCATAATGAGAAAATAGTTTTGTGAAAGGGGGAGTTCTGATTGTTTATGCCAAGTGGATGGCGAATTGAGGTGATTTGATATCGGTTGTCACTTTATTGTATTGTTTTTTTTCAAACTTCCTGAAATGTGTTTGCATTTTAGGGGGAGTAAAAATTTCAGAAAATCCAAAAACATTTGAAAATTTGAAAAAGGCAAAAACATGATAAAATTCAAAAATGAGTTTCGTTGTAAAAAGAGGAAATGATAGTACATCAGTGGACTATCACAACATGCTAAAGAATTGGAAAGTCAAATGTGATAAACGATCTCACTGTGGATGTGTGAGTAGGTTTTTGCACATTTAGTAGATTGTGACGAGATATAAACATAAAATTCAAACTTGCTTGTTCTGTGGGTTAACAAAACTGCTTGGATATATAGGTAACCCCTGAAATCTTGTTTGAAAGGTCCCTTATTCTGAGATACTAGGTCTTTATGCTCAGTGATATCTGGGGTATTATCCCGGGACTTCTGCTGAAAGAAATTTCTGACCTAGTCCCCGGAGAATACTTTCCGCATGCTTGAAATATAGCGCAGCCCTCAGCAAATTGATGAAACAATAAAATTGATAGTCATTGCTGTTGTAATGCAAAAGATCCTCTAAAGGGGACCCACCAAAAGTCGAAGCCGTCATCTCTCTGCGTATCGAAAGATCGACCTGAGCTCTCACGGCCCTCGTACTATAATTTATTCCCCTAACAGATATCATCTGTGGTATACTCACCTGTAAGACTGAATATTGGGATCTGGATACGGGAGTATATTCAAGTAGTGGGACACACGGATAAGTTTAAGTCTCTTAAAACAATTAACATCGTATCTCGGATCAATTGAACTTTGTGTGAAAATTTAAGTGGACAAATATACTGACAATCTAGGTGAATTGTTTAGAACTTAATATGAAATGAAGCTTAACGGTGTTGATGACTTGTCTCAAAAACTGATATGATCCTCTTACACGAACTCACAAAAATATTGTTTGTAAATATTTCTTTACTGCATTGCATTTCTGTCTTTCAGAAAATTCCAAAATGATTTTGTGTGTGTTTTAGCATAAATTTTTGAAAAATCCAAAAAGATTTTCGGCAACTGATGTTGAAGAGCTGATTTTCAAAATTTCAAGTGCTGAACATGACGAACAGGTTTGGGAAAATTTGATTGAAAAGTTTTTCAGAGATAAAAAATTCGTTAAATGATCATTGTTAATATTTGATTGTATACTGATTGGAGAAGGATCAGTGTTGATGCATGAAATTTGACAAATTGTTAAATATTTTATTCTTGTGAATCTTATTTTTGGGTAGAGGATGTGCAGGATAGCAGATAGAGTGCCAGGTTCCGATACCTGAGGATTCTGAAATTCTGTAAAAGCCAGACTACGATCCCAGCATGTTTTGAGGGGGAGTCTGTTAGAGAGAGAGAGAATTGGAGATAGAATAGAGCCAGGTAGAGATCCTGAAGGAAGTCCAAAGACTGATAAAGATTGAAGATTGCAAAGACTCGACACTTAAGACTCGTCAACATCTGAGGGGGAGTCTGTTGGTGCACATATCTGTCGTCTTCGTCTTGTATCGAGTCTCAGGTTCGGTGCGGTTCTAAACAAGCATGATGTCATCATCCTTGATGATGACATCACACAAGTGACATCATTGATGGCATCACAAGTATGACATCATCTTTCAAGAAGTCAAAGCAATTCAAAATATCAGATTGTTACATTTCATGTGAAGACAAATTGCATGGATTTCGCTTCAAGACAAAATGATATTTGTTTTTCGATTTCGCTTCAACTAAAGTCAAGGATTTCGCTTGAAGCCTTCAAGCGAAATCATGTTCACTATATATAGGATAGTTGTCTTGTCATTTGTAACAGTTTTCTCAGAGCTATACCGAAGTGCTGCCGGTTTCTCTTCTGAATGTAAAGGTTGTCAAATTAATATACAAGAAGATTAAAGTGTATCTCAAGCTGTTTCATTGTCCGTTTCTTAGTTTCCGCCTCTGAAATGGACTAGAACTCTTCCAAACGACTCGTTTAGGTCGAAATCCGATCCTACAACATAAAGTTGGCGAGTATACAAGTTTGATAATTTAGTATAATAGTGAAAAGAGTTTGCTCAAATCCAACATGATAAATGTATATACTGTTACTAACATACTAAACAAGTGTAAGGTATATGTGAAACCAGAGTTTAACGCAATCGTGATTACCAAATATCGTCGAAACGACAATGTCGTAACATAGTTTACTTAACAATACAACTAGAATACGGGCAGGGCGTTAGTCCTATAGCGCTATAATTGTTAAGGTAGGCTTGCAAAGTTAATGAGAATATAGACACAAGTATACATAGCATGTGAGATTAACAAGAATAACACAAGTCTCATTTTAAAGTGGATAGAGTGTGATTTGTAACAAGTTTACTTGTGATTGCGTGTTTTTGTATAAGTGTACATGTTGCACCCAAAGTGTATAAAATTGAAAATGGGATCGAGTAAACTCACGGTTTTGCGTAGCTTCTGTCGCAACCCCCTCCCCCTATCTGTCCCGGGAACGGGCGGCCGCGAACTCAGTGTCGGTGGTATCTGTGTTTATTAATTTGGCAGCGGAAATTACATCAGGACCGTAGTTAGGAAATATTTTATCAGAGTAAAATACCACATTTTATAGAAATAAACACATTGGGATAAAACCCAAGTTTTCATTACAAACTAATTTATAGGGATAAATCCCATTTTGTTGAATTAAAACGCCTTCTTTATTTAGGTAACTTTTATAGCCACTTTTCCAAGCCTTCAGTGCTATCCAGCTGGCTTCTAATTGGCTTTCACATTATGTTACCTGAAACGCGTTTTAAAAACATTTGTCAGTGGGAAATACTGGTGAGTGAATCCCAGTTTAATCAAGAAACATTAATTTAATTTAAACAGTATTGAGAGCAATCACAATGTTTATATCTACCCAATTACTCATTCAGTACTGTCAATCCTGACTGGTGGGTCATATTACACATTGGCTAACTCTTCGTCCAATGGTAACGTGTCTCACATTTTGTATAACAAACCCCAACATACCGGCAGTAATCGTAGAATTACAAAGACTCAATCACTGCTAAATTGCATTGTAAAATATTTAAGGTTTTGTAAAATCAGTTTACAAAAAGGAGATTACTTACATTGCTGTCTTAGATTATCCTTTAGGGTTTCCTGGTGACAATCTATAATTTACACAAATGCACACGTGTTAGTATAATAACCTATTTTAACATTAGTAATACCCTCCCCGAGACGGCATTCCAACGACTACGTCGGGCAGAACCACAACAGCCGTTACGGAACCCTAGATCAATCGGGCAGCGTATCTAATACGTATCCAGGGGTTATGATACTTACAACGGAGCAGAACTTCGCTAATTAGGGGGTATAATACCCGAGTATAGTGTACACTACGTAATATTGAGAGAAAGAAAGAAAGTTTTGAATGAATTCGACTGAAGGCTCGAGCTCCCATTATATAGGGGTTGATCTTGAGTTTCTCGCGGCCCGCGTAAGAGTAGCCAAGGGGCTACGCGGCCCGTGTCAACGCTGGTCAACAGCGTAGCTTGTCCGGGTCAGCAAGTAGGGTTGCCGGGTGTTGGGCCACGTGGCGGCCCAGGGTTTCGCCACATTTTACCTTGTCGCGGCTCGCGTAAGGTTTGAGGTGTAGCTTAAGCGGCCCGCCTCAAACCCAAAATCTTGATTTTTAATTAATTTTAATAATATTTAAGGTATTCGGGACCCGTTTTCACGTATGGGGTGTATTTTAAGACGTATTGTGATATTTTAAAATATATTAGGGTGTCGGAAAAATATTCAGGAGAGTGTCGGTTTTCTTTAGGGTTGTTATATCCTTCCCACCTTGTTTTAGAGCTCATTCTCAAGATCTACTGGAATAGGTGTGGATATACCTTTGCATTTCCGATTCAAGCTCCCATGTGTACTCAGGTCCTCTTTTGGAGTCCCACTTCACTTTGACCAGAACTAATCTCTTGTGCTTGAGGTTCTTGACTTTCCTGTCTTCAAACTGTAGAGGCCTTTCTACAAACTTGAGTTGTTCATTTACCTCTATATCCTTTAGAGGTACCATAAGTGATTCATCAGCTAAGCATTTCTTGAGATTAGATACATGAAATACATCATGTATTCCTGCCATTTCCTCTGGCAGTTGTAGCTGATAGGCTACAGGTCCTATTCTTCTAATAATCTCAAAAGGTCCAACGTACCTGGGACTTAGCTTTCCCCGTTTGATGAATCTTACCACTCCTTTCCAAGGAGAGACTTTTAACAATACTTTGTCGCCTATTTGAAATTCTAACGGCTTACGTCTATTATCAGCGTAGCTCCTCTGTCGATCACGTGCTGCTTTCAGTCATTCCTTGACTTGAATGATCTTGTCGGTTGTTTCTTGCACTATCTCAGGTCCAGATAGTTGTTTTCCCCTAATCTCTGCCCAACAGACTGGGGTTCGGCACTTTCGTCCATAAAGTGCTTCGAATGGTGCAGCATTGATACTTGTGTGATAACTATTATTATAAGAAAACTCTATTAAAGGTAAATGATCGTCCCAATTACCTCCGAAATCAATTACACAAGCTCTGAGCATGTCTTCCATTGTCTGAATTGTCCTTTCGCTTTGTCCGTCTGTTTGAGGATGATAAGCTGTGCTCAGATTCAACTTGGTTCCCATTGCCTTTTGGAAACTTGACCAAAAATGAGAGGTAAAACGACTATCCCTATCAGAAACGATTGATAAAGGAATTCCATGTAATGAAACTATTTCATTTACATATAATTTAGCTAACTGTTCCATACTGAAAGTTTCATTCATTGGTAGGAAATGGGCTGACTTGGTTAGCCTATTTACAATCACCCAGATTGTATCGTTGCCTTTTCTTGTTTTGGGTAATTTAGTAACACAATCCATTGTTATCAATTCCCATTTCCATACGGGCATTTCTAATTGTTGTAGCAATCCTGAGGGTTTCTGATGTTCAGCTTTAACTTGTGAACAAGTTAAACATTTAGAAACATAGGTTGCTACGTCCTTTTTCATTCCTATCCACCAGAAATTCTTTCTTAAATCCTGATACATTTTATCATTTACTGGGTGCATCGTATATTTGGACTTATGGGATTCTTCTAATATACGATGGCGCAGGTTTCCTAATTTAGGTATCCACATTTTCTTTTTATGGAATCTCCAAATTCCATCTGTTCTTTGTTCTAATTCCTTAATCATTCCTTTTAATTTTTCAGTGTCATCCTTGATTATTGATTCTTGTGCTTTTCTAATTTGATCATTTAAATCTACTTGTAGATTTAATTTAAGAGAACGTATCCTTTTTGGCTTTTCATGGTACTTTCGTTTTAAAGCATCAGCAACTACATTTACCTTTCCTTCATGATACTGGATATCACAATCATAATCACTAAGCATTTCCATCCAGCGTCTTTGTCTCATATTCAATTCCTTTTGCCCGAAAACATACCTTAAACTCTTATGATCAGTGAATATGGTAAACTTACTACCATAAAGGTAATGTCTCCAAATCTGAAGGGAAAAAATTATAGCTCCTAATTCCAAATCATGGGTTGAATAATTTTCTTCATGATTCTTAAGTTGCCTAGACGCATAAGCGATAACTTTTTGGCATTGCATTAATACACATCTATAACCTAATTTAGAAGAGTCACAATAGACTATAAAGTCTTCAGTTCCTTCTGGTAACGCTAGTATGGGTGCGTGGGTTAATCTTTGCTTAAGAATTCTAAAGGCTTCTTCTTGCTTTGGTCCCCATTCAAACTTAATGGATTTACAGGTTAACTTAGTTAAAGAAATGGCTATTCTAGAAAAATATCGAATAAATCTTCTATAATAACCGGCCAATCCTAAGAAACTTCTAACCTCGGTTGGTGACTCATGGGTTTTCCATTTGGTAATCGCCTCGATCTTTGTGGGATCCACATGAATTCCTTCATGATTAACTAAGTGTCCAAGAAATTGTACATGTTCTAACCAAAACTCGCACTTTGAAAACTTAGCATAGAGCTTTTCCTTTCTTAATAGACTTAATAGTGCGTGCAAATGCTTTGCATGTTCCTCTTTACTTTTAGAGTAAATGAGAATATCATCAATAAAAACAATTATGAATTTGTCCAAATATGGCTTACATATTCGGTTCATCATGTCCATAAATGCGGCTGGGGCATTGGTTAAACCAAATGGCATGACAGTAAATTCATAATGACCATACCTTGTTCTAAACGCAGTTTTAGGAATGTCCTCTTCCTGTACCTTTAATTGATGATATCCTGACCTTAAATCGATTTTTTGAGAAAAATCGAGCTCCTTGCAATTGATTAAACAGGTCATCGATTCTTGGTAATGGATACCGATTCTTAATCGTAACTTTGTTCAATTCACGGTAGTCAATGCACATACGCATCGATCCGTCCTTCTTTTTCACGAATAAAATTGGTGCTCCCCATGGCGACGAGCTTGACTGTATAAATCCTTTCTCCAACAATTCGTCTAATTGTTTCTTCAGTTCCTGCATTTCAGCGGGTGCCAAACGGTAGGGTGCTTTGGCAATCGGTGCTGTTCCTGGTAGTAGATGGATTCTGAATTCGACTTCTCTGTCTGGCGGTAGCCCTGGCAATTCTTCTGGAAATATATCTGAAAACTGAGACACTACTGGAATGTCTTTTAGTTCTTTTCCTTTAGTGTTAGTGATTATGGAAATCAAATACACTATAGATCCTTTTCTTATATAACTTGGAGTTTTCATCACAGAGATGAATTTTGTGGATCTAGATGGTTTATCACCTTTATTTGTGATCTTTTCACCCTTTGGTGAATTTACTTGAATTGACTTTTGATCACATAAAATATTAGCTTTATTGGCTATTAACCAATCCATTCCTAATACGATATCAAATCTTGTCAGATTCATTGGGTACAAGTTTGCAATATACTTTTGGTTTAAAAATTCTATTCTTGCTCCCTGCAAGTGTTGGTGCATATGTCTGTCGACTTCGTCTTGTATCGAGTCTTGTAAAAGAATAGATAGAGCAGGGCACGTAGTACGAGAAAAATGGGAAACTGAGCTGAACAAGCTGGTTCATGCGAAGTGACCAGTTCGTGCGAACTGGCCAGTTCACACGAACTGGACCATGCATATTCATGCGAAGTGGCTACTACTATAAATAGGTGTCTTGAGTCTTTCATTTGTAACATTGCTGATTCCGGAGCAGAGGTGCTGCCGAAGTGTCAATTGGTCTGTAAAGCTTTCAAATCAATATACAAGACAGTTAAAGTGATTCTTAGTGCAAATCAAGCCGATTCACCTTCAATACGTTTGTTTCCGCCTCTCGTATTGATCGAGAACTCTTCAGAACGACTCGTTTAGGTCGAATCTCGATCCTACAAGTGGTATCAGAGCTCAGGAGGAAGAGTTCTTACCGATTCAGCTTGTTTTTATCTGAAAATCTCACTTCTACTCACTTTCTTCACATTTTTTCAAAATTAATCGAGATTTTACGGTTAAAATGAACTGATTTTCACATATTACACGCGAAATACTGTTTTAATCAATCCGTGAACATATTAGACCCTAATTCAGCCTAGAAGTTAATCAATTTGTCAAAAAACCGTCCGATCGTTCAACAATATCATCAGTTCGCACGAAGTGAACCTCCACTTCGCACCAAGACCACTCACTTCGCACGAAGTCAGTTCCAGTCCGCGTGATTTGAGTCCAGTTCGCACTAAATCAAACCAGTTCGCACGAAATTGACCCAGGTCGCACGAAGTGAGACCTTTCAGTTCGCATAAGAGTCCAGTTCGCACAGAGTGAGTTCAGTTCGTACAAGATTGTTCATTGATCAGTTCACACGGATAGAAAGTCACCAGTTCGCACTAAGGGAGTTCAGTTCGCACGGGATTGTTCATTGATCAGTTCGCAAGACTTGACAATAGTTCAGCTCGCACGGTTTGAAATTTTAGATCGTTTGGTTTTAGCTTTGGTCCAGATTGTTTGATTGATAACCAGATCGTACAAAATTCAGATTGTTTGAAAAGTTATTTTTGTGAACCCTCGAAAACCAAAACATGGATTCTGAATTCTACAATGTGTTTGCTACGGCTCCGGGTACTCCTGTTACCGTTGCTCAGAGTGTAACCATGGAAAATGAAACTGGAACGTTGCAGAAACCTCCGAAACTGATGAGCATTGAAGAGTATTATAGTTGGCAAGAGCGTTTTGAAAACTGGGTGCAAGCAAATCATCTAAGGTCTTGGGAGTGTATTGAAAAAAAGTATGTTCGTCCTCGAAATAACATGGGAGTTGTAAAGACTATTTCTGAATTTACGGACAAAGAGAGAGACATGTACAAGGCAGAAAAAATGATGATCAGTTTACTTCAACAAGCTGTGAAAGAATACATTTTCATACTACTTCAACATGATGATAGTGCATATTCGATTTGGATAGCACTTCGTACAAAATTCGAACAAAAATGATCAAGAATAAGAAGTCTCTATTAAAGAAATAATTCGATTTGTTCTCAAGTTTGCCAGGCAAAACTACAAAGACTCTTATTGAGAGATATTGTCATTTAGTATATTCAATGACCCGGTTGGATATCAAAAAGGATCGTGAGAAATGGGTTGAAAAAATAGCCGATGCTTTACCTCAAAAAGAATGGGGTACATATCTTATGATCTTGAAGAATACCGGAGAGTATGATGGTTTGACAATTGCTCAGTTCATTGAAAAACTTGAAGGACAAGATCTTGAACAACAGAAGATTGCTAGAATGAACAATCCAAGTGGTCAACAAGATATCAATTTGTATTTCAAAGGTAATGTTCAAAATGTTGAAGCAAGTCCGAAGATCCAAATCGCTTTCAGCGCAGAAAACTCATCCGGATCATCCAATCAAAGCTCAATCAACAACAGTGGATTTTCTTCATATCCGAGTGTTAATCCTAATCAATCTCAAAGCTCAAACAATGGTAATGGTCATATGTTACAATGCAACATTGCGTTTCATCTTCAGAACGGTCATAATTTCTCTGAAGAAGTCGCTAAAGGTCATATGGCATTACTAGTTACTGTGTTAGAATCATATGAGAGTTTGGTTGCGGGAAGAATCGGAAATCCTATGTTGACAAAAGAGGATTATGATCAGATTGATGCTGAGGAATTGGAGTTAATGGATATTAAGTGGTGTTTAGCGAGCGTGTTGAGGAGAGCTGAGAAATTTAAGCAGATTACAGGAAGAGATGATTTATGTGAAGCTAATGTTTCTACTTTAGGTTTTGATAAGTCTAAAGTTACTTGTTTTCGGTGCAGGGAAAAAGGACATTTCAAGAGGGAATGTACCAACCGAGAAGCAGGTGGAGCTCAAAATCCTTTCGGGAACAATGATTATTATCGGAAAGCAATATATCATCAGCTTGCTCAACAGCCGCATCAACAACAATCGTCACAAACTTCACATGCTAGGAAGGATCTGATTGAAGAGCCATCAAAGAAAGCTTATTTAGTTAATCAAGATGATGAAAGATTGCCAGAAGGATTTAGCCGGGACAAATATATTCTGGCTGAAAGTAACTCAAAGTTTAGAGCATTTATTGCACAGATCATTCAAGAGCCAGAGTTGATGAAAGAATGGATGGATGTGTTTGCAGATGATGAGAAAAGTCAAGATGAAGAATCTGTCATTTCAGAAGATAGTTCAGAAAAGACACCAATTTTTTATCAATCATCATCTGATAGTAGTGATGATGATGAAGAAATTAAACAAATAAACATTGGAAAAACTCATCTTTCTCCTGAAAGTTTCAAATTTTATTTTGCAGATAAATTGGAGAAACTAAAGGAGAGACGAGCAGCAAAAGAAAAGAAAGAGATAAAATGTGAAATTGTTTCTCAAGAAGAGAAGGATGAACAGAGTAAAGAAGTTAAAGTGATTGAGAAGATTGTAGAGGTCACAAAACCTTGTCTGAAATGTTTGGAACCATGCAAACATTGTGAAGAGAAAGACAAGAAGTATAGTGAGCTCGACGAGATGAAAGAAACATTATTGTTTGATGTTAAGTACGTAAAAGAATCGTATGATGTTTTGAATAGAATAGTTAATCATTTGGAAAAGACAAATTCAGAAAGAGAAGATGCTTTGACAATGATGAATGCAGTGATGATGTCTAAGCAGAAAGAAATCAATCATTTTATTGAAGAGTGTGCAGAGTTGAAGCAGAAATTAGAGACTGAAAAGATTGAGAATGAAAGAATCAGATGATTGTTAATGAGTTATTCAGGTTCTGATTATTTGATTGATAGACTTTATCCTACTGTTGCAGGTTTTGAAGCCTTTCAAGATAAGAAATCGGAAGATACAGATACTGGTAAGAAACAAAGTGCAAATTATAAAAAGTGTCCGCCTCCGATCTGGGAAGGTTATTCTCCCAGAAAACCAAATGAGGAACTACTCAAAAAGGCAGTCAATATAAAGTTAAAGTCTGAAACAACTGATGAGTTACCAGACAACATTGATGTCACATTCACATCGTCTGACACTGATCATGAGTCTGAGTTAATAAAGAAAGTGGTCGATCAGGTGTTGGATAAAGATGAGGAGTCAGAGTCAAAGTCTGAATCTGAGAGTTCGAGTTCATCAGTCAACAGTTCGAAATCGTCGGTCAAAAGGGTTTACAATAAAGAATTTCTGTTATCAAAAAATAATTTGAATGACGAACCAATCAAAGTGGCATATACTTTGAATGATTCAGACAAATTATATTCTGATGAGGAATTTCCGATTAAAAATGTGAAAATTGAAAATATAAAAACAGTTTTTAAATTGATAGAAATAAAGTTTTCAGAAATAAAAGATAAAATGGGATTTTCAAAACCTAAATATACTTCTAGAGTACAACAACGTTTAAATAAGAAGAAAGGTTTCGGTCCAAGTCATCAAAAGAAACCTAATCATAAAAGTAATTTCAAAAAGAAGGGTTTGGGTTTTGATGTTGAAAATAATAATGATAAAAATTCTAAAACAAAAACAGTATTTGTTTCAGGAGCAGGTTCTGAGGAAGAAGAAAAGAGCTCATTCTGGAAACAATCGAACAAAGCGTTCTTTGAAGAAAAACAAAATTTTGAGAAGAATGGAGCTAATCAGAAAAAGGAAACAAGAACCTGTTACCGATGCAAAGTTGTTGGTCACATTGCCTGGAACTGTCCAAAGGCAACCAACACAAAACATGAAGTTGTTTCTAAACCCAAAGAAAAAGTTGTTGATAAAACTGAACCACCAACTGAAAAATTCAAAGTGTTTAAAAACTCAACATATGAAGTTGGTGAATGTTCGAAAAGGTTTTACAAAAGAAGGGTGAATCTTGATAACCAAACGTGGGTTGTTAAAAAATCTGATGTGAAATCTGGCGATGAATCTGACTCGTCAAAGTCAGAGGAGCCACAAGTTGATCTAAAAGGAGAAAATTCAGTTCCGCCAATGGATGATGTCAATTTTCCACCATTGCGAACTGAAAATTTTAAACAAAAAGTTGGTAAAGTGGATATTTCGAATCAATTCTATTCTGAAAAGAAGGAATTTGATGTCGAAAAGGCGTTTAATGTCAAAGTGAAAAATATTTTTGGAAAGATGGTTGAGGGAAAGGCTAAAGGGGTAAAGGAATTTTATGAATCAAAAAGAAATGTTCAAACCCCGAGTGAAGTTGAGAAGGTCACACCCAAAGCTGGTCAGGCTTGGGTGTCTGTATTCCATACTTAAAAATCCTGACTTGCCGGAACTCCCAGGTTGGTAATTGGGGAGTAGGAATCAGCATCTTTCTTAAGAAATTCAAAATTGTTATATTTTGACTTACAAGTGGTATTGTTGATAAGAACCTTCAAGTGGTTAATCAAGGTCATTAAGTTGAACTTGATTTAAGTGGTAATTTTTGAAAACAATGTGATGAAACCCCATGTTTGTGAAATGTCAAACAAAACTAATTTTCCGGAAAAACCATTTTGATTAAAACAAACTTAAGTGTTTTGAAATCATAATGGGAAAATAGTTTGTTGTCAGGGGGAGTTCTGATTGTTTACGCCAAGTGGATGGAGAATTGAAGCAATTCACATCAGTTTGTCATTTTCTTTGTACAGTTTATTGCATTTATTTTCAAATTTCCCAGAAAATCAAAATTGAAACATATTTTGATTTTAGGGGGAGTAAAAAATTTAGAAATTTTGAAAATTTGAAAAATCCAAAAACTTGATAAAATCTAAAAATAAAAAACATCGAAAAATCAAAATGAGTTTTGTTGTGAAAAAGAGGAAATGATAGTACATCAGTAGACAATCACAGTACGCTAAAGAATTGGAAAGTTAAAATGTGATAAACGGTCTCACTGATGATATGCCAGTAGGTTTTCGCACGTTTAGTAGATTGTTTTCGAGATATAAACCTAAATATCAAATACTTACTTATTTCGTGGGGAAAATCTCTCGGATATATATGTAACCCCTAAAATCTTGTTTGAAGGGCTTTCTATTTCTGACATACTAGGTCTTTGTGCGTGATGATATCTGGGGTATTATACCAGGACTTCTGATTTTCCGGGAGCAATAGCCTAGTCCTCGTATAATACTTTGCACAGCTTTAATCACTAAAGCCTACCCTCAGCATAAAAAATGATGAAACATTGAAAAATGCTAATCATGTGCTGTTGAAGAAAATATTCTCTAAAGGGAACACACCTAAAGACGAACCATCATCTCTCTGATTTTGCGGAAGCAATAGCCTGAGCTCTCATGGTCTCGCATTTAACCCCTTACAGATATCATTAGTGTACATTCACCTGTAAGACTGAATATAGGAGTCTGAATACGGGAGTATATTCTGAGGTGGTACACTCGAATAAGTTTAAGGTCCTAAAACACTAATCTCGTATCTCGAATCAATTGAACTTTGTGTGAAAATTTAAGTGGATCAGTATACTGACAATCTAAGTGAATCGTTTAGATCTTAAAGTGTTTAAAGCTCAACGGTGCTAGTGATTTGTCATAAACTGATATGATCTTCTTACACAAACTCACAAAAATATTGTTTGTAAATATTTCTTTACTGCTTTTCTTTAACCAAAAATCCAAAAAGAGTGTGTTTTAGCATAAAATTTTGAAAAATAAAAAAGATTTTATTTCATCTTATTTTCGACAACTGGTGTTGGAAAGCTGATTTTCAAAATTCTGAGTGCTAAACGTGATGGACAACAGGGTTGGGAGAGTTTGTTTGAAATGAGAAATGATTAAATGGTTTCAAATTAATGATTAAATATCCAAATTTGAATTTTTCGAATACAAGAGGTAGGCAGAGATTCTAAATTTGTTAAATCTTAATATTTGTGAAATTTATTGTTGGGTAGAGATTTGTGCAGATCCCCGATTCTAAGCCTGAGAAGAGCGAGAAGACTGATCAAGACTGAAGACTCGTCATACTGAAGACTCGACACCGAAGACTTCGTCAACATCCAAGGGGGAGTCTGTTGTTGCATATCTCTGTCGACTTCGTCTTGTATCGAGTCTTGTAATAGAATAGATAGAATAGGGCACGTAGTACGAGAAAATGGGAAACTGAGCTGAAAAAGCTGGTTCATGCGAAGTGACCAGTTCGTGCGAACTGGCCAGTTCACACGAACTGGACCATGCATGTTCATGCGAAGTGGCTACTACTATAAATAGGTGTCTTGAGTCTTTCATTTGTAACATTGCTGATTCCGGAGCAGAGGTGCTGCCGAAGTGTCAAGTGGTCTGTAAAGCTTTCAAATCAATATACAAGACAATTAAAGTGATTCTTAGTGCAAATCAAGCTGATTCACCATCAATACATCTGTTTCTGCCTCTCGTATTGATCGAGAACTCTTCTGAACGACTCGTTTAGGTCGAATCTCGATCCTACAGCAAGATTTCAGAAATCCTAACCGTTTCTCCATTTGCTGTCTCGACTAGACATTCTTGTGAGAGTTTAGTTAATGGTTGATTAAGGAGTTTGCAAAATGATGTATTAATAAAACTTTGGTTTGCACCAGAGTCAAATAATACTCTAGCAAAAACATCATTAACTAAAAACGTACCGGCTATCACATCCGGAATCATTCTGGCTTCATCTGCTGTTAGAACAAATGCTCTAGCATTTTTAGTGTTCTTGTTGTTCGCAGCTGGAGCCAATTTCGGACAGTTTGGCTTGATGTGGCCTTGTTCACCACAGTTGTTGCATATCCTGTTGTTGGCTTTCCTCCTGCAGTCTTCTTCCTTGTGTCCTGATATTTTGCAGAAATTGCAATATATGGAGCATTTTCCAGAATGCTTCCTTTTGCAATACTTGCAATAAGGTGCAAATGTGGAACCTACATTTTTCCCACGATTGAAATTTCCAGATCGGAATTCCTGGGTAAGTCTTTGAGCTAGGTTTCTTTTCTGGTCTTCTTCTCTAGTATGGATTAATTCATCTGTCAAAGTGTTGGCTAGTTCTACAGCTTCTTCTATGGTTTGCGGTCTAGCTGCCTTGACTACATGTCTAATTTCTCCAATTAATCCCCACATGTAATGGGAGATTAATACTGGTTCAGGTGATGCAAGGGTTGGTACTATTCTAGCATATTCAAAGAATGTGGTAGTATAACCCTTACTATCTACCCCGGTCATCCTTAGGTTCAGAAACTTATTCGCTATCTGTTCCTTTTCATTGGGAGGGCATAATTTCCTTTCTACCATATTTTTAAATTCCTCCCATTCCATGTTATAAACCTTATCACTTCCTCTTGACTGGAGGATAGTGTTCCACCATTCTAAGGCTGAGTTCTTAAATAGATTAGAAGCAAACATTATCTTGTCTTCTTCAGCACACTTGCTTATTTTTAAAACACCCTCAGTCTTTTCTATCCAGCGTAGAGTGACAATGGGTCCTTCATTGCCCGAGAATTCTATTGGTTTGCAGGACCAGAATTCTTTATAAGAACAATCGTAAGACACGGTTCTTCTTCTTTTGGGAATGGGTACTTGAAGTACAGGTCCATTGTTTACGTTGTTTTCTGGTTCAGTTGGTCGCTTACTGCTATGTTTACTTTTATTTTCCGCATCCTTAACAGTTTGAAGGATATATGGCATTGCATCTATAATTCCTTGTGCCACTATGTGTTGGATATCACTATTATCCACTTGGTTTCCATTGTTATTGATGCTCGGATTTTCATTAACCAAGTTAATGTTACTCTGGTTATCGTTATTCAGATTTCCTTGATTTCCTTCGTCGTCCATCTGAGTTTTAAACATTTACCATGTATTAATATCACAAAATAATATTTAATATAACCAATCACATGACACGCATTTTGGTCAAAAGCGTCGATCATTGCGACTTTACTCTATTCATATACTATGCATCTATTACACACTCGTACTGAAATTAAAATTACAATACCGACTGAAATTTAAAGTTATGCTACTAGTAATAGGCATCTGTAGTTTTTTTTTTCATACACATACACACATATTATTATTATTATTACTACCATTTCCACCATCACATTCATGGATATGGATTCATCTAGAAATCCATATTGCGCTCGTCGTACTTCCAGACGAGTCGCTCTCCCACCTGTCGCATTCTTTCACTACTCTCTAAAATTTCCTCACCAAATGTCCTAAGTTCTTGTACATTTTCTGCACTCATTGGGCGGTGCAGGTTCTAGGACTAGGTTCGGAATCTGGGGTACGAGTTCCTGGTATGGAGGTGTAGGTGCTTGGAATTGGTAAGGATTTTCTAAAATCTCCCTAATGAATACATCGTGGTAATAGGGATCTAAAGGATCCAAACCTGGGTAGGCTCCTATGTTTGGCATGGGCATGTCTTCATGTATCGGGTAACGTTGCACATAGTCCCTATTATCGTCCCACCAGGGGTCGTAATTTGGGTCTAAGGGGTTTGGTGCAGGTACCCTAGGTATTTCTTCCGGATTGAAGTCATGCATTTCTACTTGATTTTCAGGGTTTTCTATTTCCATCAGTTGGTCAGGAATTGGTGGTTGTGGTTGGGGTGCTATCATTTGTTCCAGGTTAGGGTCGGCTGCAGTGGTTGCTAGAATGTGGATGTTGGCTATACCCCTATTAATCATATCCTGGGCATAAGCATCGGTTTCTCTTTTGGCTGCGGCTAGTACTCTTTGGTCTTGTAACTTTTTTATACGCTTTCTACGCTCATGTGCCCCTCACACTGTAAACTAACAAATAGTCAAATAACACATAACAAGAAATACAATTATGCACGTATTCCCATGATTTATTTCCTAACAATTTGAATTTTGATGTCAGCAGAACGCTTCTGTTGCTGAATCAGTGGCTTCGCTCTGATACCACCTTCTGTCGCAACCCCCGCCCCCTATCTGTCCCGGGAACGGGCGGCCGAGAACTCAGTGTCGGTGGTATCGGTGTTTATTAATTTGGCAGCGGAAATTACATCAGGACCGTAGTTAGGAAATATTTTATCAGAGTAAAATACCATATTTTATAGAAATAAACACATTGGGATAAAACCCAATTTTTCATTACAAACTGATTTATAGGGATAAATCCCATTTTATTGAATTAAAACGCCTTCTTTATTTAGGTAACTTTTATAGCCACTTTTCCAAGCCTTCAGTGCTATCCAGCTGGCTTCTAATTGGCTTTAACATTGTGTTACCTGAAACGCGTTTTGAAAACATTTGTCAGTGGGAAATACTGGTGAGTGAATCGCAGTTTAATCGAGAAACATTAATTTAATTTAAACAGTATTGAGAGCGATCACAATGTTTATATCTACCCAATTACTCATTCAGTACTGTCAATCCTGACTGGTGGGTCATATTACACATTGGCTAACTCTTCGTCCAATGGTAACGTGTCTCACATTTTGTATACAAAACCCCAACATACCGGCAGTAATCGTAGAATTACAAAGACTCAATCACTGCTAAATTGCATTGTAAAATATTTAAGGTTTTGTAAAATCAGTTTACAAAAAGGAGATTACTCACATTGCTGTCTTAGATTATCCTTTAGGGTTTCCTGGTGACAATCTATAATTTACACAAATGCACACGTGTTAGTATAATAACCCATTTTAACATTAGTAATACCCTCCCCGAGACGGCATTCCAACGACTACGTCGGGCAGAACCACGACAGCCGTTACGGATCCCTAGATCAATCGGGCAGCGTATCTAATACGTATCCAGGGGTTATGATACTTACAACGGAGCAGAACTTCGCTAATTAGGGGGGTATAATACCCGAGTATAATGTACACTACGTAATATTGAGAGAAAGAAAGAAAGTTTTGAACGAATTCGACTGAAGGCCCGAGCTCCCATTATATAGGGGCTGATCTTGAGTTTCTCGCGGCCCGCGTAAGAGTAGCCAAGAGGCTACGCGGCCCGCGTCAACGCTGGTCAACAGCGTAGCTTGTCCGGGTCAGCAAGTAGGGTTGCCGGGTGTTGGGCAACGTGGCGGCCCAGGGTTTCGCCACATTTTACCTTGTCGCGGCCCGCGTAAGGTTTGAGGTGTGGCTTAAGCGGCCCGCCTCAAACCCAAAATCTTGATTTTTAATTAATTTTAATAATATTTAAGGTATTCGGGGCCCGTTTTCATGTATGGGGTGTATTTTAAGACGTATTGGGATATTTTAAAATATATTAGGGTGTCGGAAAAATATTCAAGAGAGTGTCGGTTTTCTTTAGGGTTGTTATAGCTTCAGCTAAATCGAGTGCCCAATAGATGAGGGTTGGTACACCGAGGTTACCCTACAATGGGTAAACGAAGGTTGAGTATTCTGATGTGATGAAGGGTTCGGATCGGACTTTAAATACGAAAAATTATAAAATAATTCAGGTTACAGGACCCTTCGTGCGATTGGATGCTCTGTTCGTGCGAATGGGTTTTCCCTTCGTGCGACTGGACCTGTTATGCGAGGATTCGTGCGTTAAAATTTTAATCGTAAACTGATTTAACATTGTACAGTAATAGTAATTTTCATAGGAATAAAAAAAGTAAATAAAATATCCAAACAGTCAAATAAGAACAACTCAGGCGTGTCATACCCAACACGGAAAATGTTGGAGGTGAGGCGGGGTTTGCTTACTTTGTTTCTAGCAAACTGTTGGGTGTTCATTCGTATGGTACGCAAATGAGGTGATGGAACTAGGTTGGAAAGCCAAGGCTCCCACAGTTCACACTTCTGCCATGACTCAGATTCATCCATATTGAAGATGGTGAATCTGAGGTGACTTCAACATTTGAAGTACTGATGAACTCGAATCAAACATGTTACAAATAAAAAAACGTAAACGAGTGACACAGTCCATTTGTGCGAAGGTGAATGCCCACTCGTGCGAGTGATTGTTTCCTTCGTGCTAAACACTTCAAAAAATCATGATTTTTGGCCAAAAACCTTATTTTGATATCCTAAAGATACTTTAACAATTTATAATTTTTAAGATCGGTAGCTAGGGTTTCTACTCTCAGGGTTTTTTTTTTCGGTATTGATTTTCTCTTTGTTATTTCCAGCAACTTTTTCACCAATTTTTCCTCATTAAACCACTATCCTAGCCTGGTTTAAGTATAAACTTAGTGGACTCATCAAAACTTGGTGAATCTAAGCCCTATTGAACACATCTTGTAGCCTAGTGTTTATTTCAACCTTATTTTTAACACTTTCTGTTTTCATGCGTTATTTTCCAAATTTGTGAACACCATTTCCATAAAAAGGTATATCTTTATGATTATAACAACTTATTGGTGATATTAGTTCAAGAATCATTCAAATCTTTTATCTAAACACAAGATGTGATACATAGAACATGTTAGTTTTGGTGTGTTGAATGTATTTTCATGTTTTGGGTGTGAAGGGGTATGGTCCCAAAAAAGCCGCGCAAACCTCTAATCAGGTCGCGCGAAGGACCATACTCCTTGTTCAACACATTTCTTATTGCCAACCTCGCGCGTGCTACTTCGCCATTCTTTGTTCCGGCGCGAGGTCCGAGCAATAGGAAACTCCATTTTCAACACTTTACATTCTGAAAGAGCATTCAGCATCCCATACCCTGCGCGGGGTAGTTACGTGTTCAGCAGGAATCAAGCGTGACTGCGACGCAAGGCTATTTCAGATAGTACACAAGGTACAAGTGGCAGAATGAAATGGAAAATCGCCGTCCTTCTGGTCCTGCTCAATCGTGCTCCATGATCGTCTGACATACAGGGGACAGAAGGTACTTAAGGACGCCTACGTGGCACCAATCACAGGGCAGAGACACCTGCCCCACGATCTCCACTTACCCGCTAATGGCAGAGTGGCGGCCAGGCCGACAACCATGACACGTGGCTCCAATCACGGTGCGCCAGCACCAAGGAGCTCCCAGAATCAACTAACGGTCGACACCAGTGAGACAAAGAGCATATCCTCTATGTTGTCGCCCTCTGGCCCAAGGCCCATCAGCCCACATCCTCTTACACCTCTCCGGCTATAAATAGAGACCTCAGTCCACAGGTTAAACATTCTACTCCCTCTACTCTCACTCTTAATACACAATTATCTCCTCAAAACGGTCGCTTATTCTCACGCCGGAGCCCGGTTAAGAGGGAAACCCCCATATTCCCCTCTTAACGAGTAACGGTGTTCTGTTTTGCAGGATTAGCCAGTCATTAAGGAGCTCAGGAAACCAAAGAAGATTAACCCCTATGGTTGAAACATAAACCAAACTGATTAATCCCATAATTAGTTCAGTGTTTCTTCATTGGCGCCCACCGGTTTTCTACAAATCACTTTCATCTTCTTTTTTCTGAGTTTTTATTGTTTTTTCCTTCGATCATGGCTGGTCAAGGAATCATTCCTGAGTTTGGTTTTGGAGCAAACTCTAATGCAGTGTTGGGGGAGGACAATCAAAACGTCCAAGTCCAACATGTAGAAGAAATCGGTGAAATCGACGTAACCAACACTGGGGGACCCCGCAGGAGCATCACCCGCATCACTCAGACGGTAACCCCAGGAAACAATGGCGCTGGACCTTCAAACCCAGCTCCACCTCAGAACATTTCGGCGCTATTAGGGCTACCAGAGGGCGAAACTCCAGCCTCGTGGTATGCCAAGCAAATTGCCACCATTAATGCGGCATATCAATCTTTGAGCGCACAACAAGCAGTCTTAACGGCAGAACCGTCCTTGGTTACACCCCAGGGACAGAGTCAGGGGGCACGCCAGATACCCCCACAGCAAAACATCCAAGGAAGAGCTAACAGACCTCCCCCTACGAGAAGGCTAAGCGTGCATGACACGCGCGATACACGGGGAGAGACAGAAAGCTATTATGACTACCCGTCACACGTCCAAAGAGGTCCAGTTCGTAGCCGGCTCACGCCGCACAACATGAACAATGAATGGGAGGATACTAACCCGAATGATCCAACTTGGCAGGATGATGAGGATTCGTCAGTCTTCAATCGCTTGAAGAGGAACCATGAATACTACAAACCAAGACAACACGTAGGTACACTGAAGAGGTAGAGCGAGACTTTCGCCTCGCCTATCGACCAGCTGAAGCTGCAGAACATTCAAAGTTCATTCCAAAGATCGCGCTGGCGCCGCTATCAAGAGAGAAATTACCTCTGACAGTTGGAAAGTTTAATGGATTGACTGATCCTGATGATCATGTCAGAGTTTTCACAAGCGTTGGTTGCATGGGAGGATGGAATATGCCCATGTGGTGCCATCTGTTTATTCAAACTTTTACAGGGGCTGCTCGCGCTTGGTTCGACAGCCTCCCTCCGGGAAAGATCAAGTCATGGGTTGATTCCAGGACACAGTTTGTGAATCACTTCAGCCAGCAGAGACGTTACCAGCGCGATACAGCCGAGGTAGCGGACATCTGGCGCAGAGAGAACGAGGGTCTAGAAGATTTCATCACTCGCTTCAACAAGGAGTGTTTGGAAATTGGTGGTGTAAGTGAACAACTCATGCGCTGCCACTTCAAGAAAGCCATTCGCTGTGATAGTCACATCAGAACTATCACCGGGAAAGATGGAATGCCCAAAGAATGGGATAAGCTTATGGAAGCCGCAAAAATAGTCGCGCAAACTGAAGAGTCACTGGCCGATAACAACAACTCTTATATTGAAGATCGATTTTCCAAGGGAAACTCGCGCGATAACAGCAAGCGCAACAAGCACAAAAGTAACGATTGGAAATCCGGAAGATCAAGGGGCCATGAAGAGAGACCGCGCTACAGAGAAGATGCGCGTGAAACAATTGATAGAATCGGGTATCGAAAAGCAGTCAGGGATGATAACCGAGAAAAGCATTGGACTCCGCTCACGAAGACACCAAAAGAGGTGTTAATAACGGAGAATCACGACTTCAAGGCTCCAAGGCCTATGACGAACAAGAAGGGCCAAGACCCGAACTTGTACTGCGATTTTCTCAAGGATACAGGCCATCTTACAGATGACTGTATCAGCTTACGTCAAGAGATCGAGAAAGTGCTAAAAAGCGGAAAACTAGGCCACCTGGTAAAGAATGTGCGCAAAGAGACATGTCATATCCAGCGCAACGATGATGGAAGAGAGAAAAAAGTTAGACGTTTGGAAACGCACATGGTCAACGAGCCAAGATATAGCGCGAGAGATAAAGGCAAGCGACCCTACGAGCCGTCGTGGCAAGAGCAACAGGTCATTTTCCTGGTGGTGCGCGGGGGTCCTCGCGCCACGCGACCCATCGTCATCACCGGTATTATCGGCTATTATGAAACGGAGTATGTCTTCATTGACCCAGGAAGTACAGCTGATATCATCTATGAGCAATGCTTTAATCAGTTTGATGGTGAAGATAAAGCGAGACTTGAGCCGGTTGATTATCCTCTGTCAGGATTTTGCAACAAAATGGTCTTCCCACTAGGCCAAATCAGCTTCCCCGTCACGCTTTCTGACGGGAAGCATTCAAGAACAACGAATGTAAACTTCATGGTGATGCCTGTCAAATCGAGACATGATGTGTTGATTGGGAGAGAAGCCCAAGGCGAACTGAACATGGTAACTTCCACACCCCACTCAGCCATCGGATTTCCAACTGAGACGGGGGTGGCAATTATCTATGCCAAGAAAGAAGTAATGTCGACGGAGGAGATGCGCCCAACAAAAGCGGCGAAGGTTTCAACAACCGAGCCAGAAAAATGGGTGTTAAACCGCAAATACCCGGAGCAAACGGAGACGATAGGCCACACAATCTCACCAAACATCAGAACGCATCTCAAACAAATCCTGTTCAAGAATATGGATATCTTCGCCTGGACTCCGGCCGACATGACCGGTGTCCCGCGCGACATTACCGAGCATTGTCTGAACACTTACCCCTCTGTTGAGCCAAAGGTCCAAAGAAGGCGTATCTTAGGGGCAGACAAGACCAAAGCAATGAATGAGCAAGTATGCGAACTACTCAAAGCAGGAATTTTGAGAGAAGTGCGCTATCAGAGCTGGGTCGCGAACCCTGTGATGGTTGAGAAGTCGAATGGAGGATGGAGAATGTGTGTCGATTACACTGATCTCAACAAGGCGTGCCCTGTCACACCCCGACCGCGTAAAACAACAAATCGCGGCGGAAACATCGGGGCGTGTTGCAACAGAATTAATGTTTCATAACCATGGATATCAAAAGTGTTTCGTTTTATTAAACATAGAGTAATTACATCGTCTGGAAATCTAAATACACTATTTAAACATAGTCTATCATTGTTATTGAGTTACTAAGGCCTTGTCCAGTCCTATGTGAGCATGCATCCTATCAAACGATATCTTGCAATACCTGAAACATATGTGAAAACGAGGTCAGCAAAGAAATGCTGGCGAGATACATAGGTTTTGTGAAAATAAGATTCATGACTTCTGTTTTAAGAAAATGTTTAGTCATGAACCTTGTAATTTGCTTTGTCTTTGTAAATCATTTGAAAAACAATTAGTTCAGATGATATGTATAAATAAGAAAATAATGCATGATTAAATGAATAACCATGTAAAATGAGTTTGTGTAAGATAAGTTGTTTGTAAATCAATGTCTTGTGAAAAGTATGTTACTTGTATAAAATGTTCTATGTCTCAAACTGAAATGATTCAAATAACGCTACAATATGTAATACCATACAAACACTTATATATAGGAAGTACCAGCGGCGTATCCACCATGCTTGTATCATATTACACCCGCATCGTTACTTAATCATTTACTCAAACCAAACCAACCAACGTAAGAAGTCTATGTTTAAATCAATTGTCAAATGTATTGGGTAATATGTCAAAGTGTTCATGTCAAGATGTAAATCATATCAAAATGTCTATGTCAAATATCCATGTCAAATGTCTACGTCAAAATGTCATGTATGGCAAGTGAAATGTCTCAACTAAACCATATGCACAAAAACAAAGTATTGAAGTAAAACTTGGTTTAAATCAAAGTTATGTTTTGTGGGAAATGCATGATCAAATGTCAATCATGTTAAAATGTTTACCCAATCGTTAACCCATTTTGTAAAATCGTTCTAGTCGTTCTTGTTTTAATTGTGAAACTACTTTATAGTCGATTCTCTAATAACATTCAAACCTTCTTGACACGTTCCTCGCTCCATCTCGCTCTCGCTCTCGTTCTTAACAAACCCTTACCAAAGGATAAGTTAATAATTACAGATTCAGTCGTTAACCACAACCCCCACACATAACAATGGGTGCAGTAAATAACGGGATTTGTCAGATCCTATGGTACCATAACCTAATACTGGTCGGCTTGATCATTGCTAATGAATGTCATCGGTCATGTAAACTACAACCAACAAGTTTGTTCACTTTTTGAAATTTGTTATTAGTTTTTGAAATCATCGTATTCGTTCTTGAAATCATTGTTAGCGTTCTTGAAATAATTGTTATTGTTCTCGAAACTACTTTGTAATTGTTATTGAAATTATTGTAATTGTTCTTGAAACCACATTGTAATTGTTATTGAAATCATTGATAAAGCATTTAGCACATATGAGTCACCCCAAAACAGTTTGGAAAACAGTAAAAGAGGGGAATAATGTACTCGCCTGGGAGTGCTTAGGAGTCTTGAACAACTACCAAGTAAGCTAGAGGAGTCCCGGAAATCAAACGGTACCTAACATAGGTAACTACATAATTAACCCGGACCTAAATCGGAAGACTGGGTAGCAGGAGGGTTTGTAAACCAAATGAGTGTAGGAACTCATATGATATGGTTTAACAAAGCCTACATACTAAAAGAAACTTAACCCAAGTATTATCGACCCATCGCGACCCATTATGGTAACTTATGCTACTTTAACGCGTCGTGCGCGTGAAACGCGTTCGGACCGTCTAACTAGTCCTATGACAAGTGTTATATGCCTAAACATGTTACATAATCAGTTATGTGACAAAAGTTTAGGTTACATATGCTTAATTACCAATTATACATGAAAAGGGTATTCTGGTAATTTACCTAAGGCATATAAACTACCTATCATACAACTACTTAAACGATGTGACCATAGGGTATAACCTCGGAAGGTTATGCCCTATACTAGGGTCACCTAATGTATTTGGTCGGATCCTAACGATCGACCAAACTGGGTCGGGTTCGAAGGTATAGGCGATTCATTAGATCACCTACCCTACGACCCTAGGCAACGTGGTAATCAGTGGGCATAGTCCCAAGGGACTATGACCAACGTGATTACACTCACGTTGCGAAGTTCAAACGAACTTCGCATTGACCATTACTGGTCAACGCTGAAAGTCAAACAAAGTTTGACTTTCTGACTCGAAAAGCAGTAAAATAAGGAAAAGAACGAAAGAATACTTACGAAGGGTCCCCGAATGCTAAACTCGATTCAAAAATCTCAGGTATGAAACAAATGTTTCAACTTAGAGTTTCTCAAATCAAGTTTCTAGTGATTTTTAGCAATGGGGGTGGTTGGGTATTTATAGGAATACCCAAACCGTTAAGATCGCTTGTCGAATATCGTGCCTTAATCCAACCCGTACACTTGTCGGAAACTCATGGTGACTTAATTGGCCACTCACCATAGGGTATCAACATGTGGCAAGGGATTAAGGAGTGGAGAACAGCTGTTAACAGCTGTTAATACGTCGAATCTGGTCCCGAATGCGAAAAACTGAGTTTCTGCATGTTTTCTGCCCAGAATAGGCAGTCGCGTAGCGCGACTGGTAAGGCTACATGCAGTGGCGCTACGCCACTGCCCCCTTGTTTCAGCAAACTTTCAAAATTGGCAGAAATGGTCCCTGCAGCCCGTTTAAGCGATTTTCGATGCGTTTGAACCCCGTTAACCTCATTTCAAGGCTCTAAAATGAAGTTAAAGTATAGGGAAATCAAAACATGCTCAAAAATATGCTGGATGATGGTTCGTTTGGTCGTACGAACGCGATGTTCGCTTAATTACGACGGAATACGCACAAGCGCGAAAAACGATCCAAATGACGCGACGAATGGATTTTTCTTATGGAGAACACTAAAATATAATGTAGTCATGCTTACATAAATTTTTGGATGTCCAGATGTATTCAGAACGTAAGTTATGCGCGAAAATGCAAACTTGTGCGCTTTTTGACACTTTTAGTCCCTGAATGACACAAAAGTTTATTTTAGCACACCAAACCCCTCAAAGCCTATTTCTAAGCTATGTAAAGGATATTTATGGTATGTTTAACTTATGGCCATGTTTCGGAATGTCTGTTACAGTTCAAATTGGCATACTTTCGCAGTTTGTCAACTTTAGTCCCTGTAAGCGATTAAACTTTGATTTCACCACACCAAATCTTCCAAAACTTATATCTAAGTTATGTAAAGGTTATTTAAGGTATTTTAAGCCTATTTCACTATTCCGGAGTGTTCGTTGGATTAAACTGGTTATATTTACGCATCAGAGCGCGTATAACCCTCCAGAAAGCGATTTAAAGCTTAAAATCAAACAAGAGTTGATATGTGTAAAAGATACACATAATTTTACAAATCCCAAGTATGAAATATAATATTTCATTGGTTTGGTATTTGTTTGATGGCCGTGGAGGCACAGGTGTTACAGTCTCCCCTACTTTAGGAAATTTCGTCCCGAAATTTATTTAGAGGAAACTTGTGAGAGCTTGGAAATATGAAGTTGAAAAGATCAAACAACATTGGTTAGGGTTCTGAACTTCTAGTAACCTTTAGTAACATCATGATTGCAATGTAAGAGGGATACTTATATACAAGTATATGAAGCATCATTGGTGCGTCCACCGTACCTCCATTACATCGTTCCCATTTCGTTATTGTTGTCACTATCGATTCTTACACATAATAAATCTTACTGGGTTTCTGTGCACTAAATTTCTTAATTATGTACGCGTCCATAATCAGACAATTCCTTGCACAGTTCACACAGTCTATTTTATAATGTGTAGGGGAAAACCAAATGAACATTCTTATGATGAGTGTGACTAGACCCCATAGAGTCCTTTTAATTAAATCAATAAATGATCTAAAATAGACTATCAAGGAGTCTGTCCAGCTACATCACTAGATGTCGTTCTTTAACCAAATTGTGAATCAATCTTTTTTACTAGACCACTAAAAGGGTCTCTTATCGAACCATGGAGTGGTACCATATAACCCAAGGGTCTTAACTACAACGTAGAAGCCCATAAAGATTAAGGTAGTACCTTTTGAATATCCTACTATGAATCCCTCATATGAAGATATGAAAGATTCTATGAGGATTTGAAAATCGTATCACACAAAAACATAGAGGAGAACACACAAACACATAACATATAATCGCATAATCGTTCAATTTGTTTAATTGTTTAATTTGTTATCGTTGGACACGGGTATTTAAAGCATACTAGGGATCAAATCCTTAATTGCGGTAATTTGGATTGATCCATATGAATACCCTGCTTGTTGACTACATGACCCAAGAACTGAACTTCTTTAAGCCAAAATTTCCCCTTGGAGGATTTAGCGAAAAATTTGTTCCTTCTTTAAGGGTTCCAGTGTCAATGAAAGTGTTGATCGTTACCAGCTCGGGATATGAATAGATCAAGATGTCATTAATAACAATGACGAACTGATCTAAATAAGGCTTGCAGACTCAATTTATTAAGTCCTTGAAGATGGCTGGAGTATTTGTCAACCTAAAAGGCATGACTGTAAACTCGTAATGGCCATACTTCGTGCAGAAAACCGTTTTGGGAATATCTTCTTCGAGAATACAAAGTTGATGATACCCAAAACGCAAATCGATCTTGGAAAAGCATGAACGCTATGCAGTTGATCGGAGAAATCGTTGATTTAAGGTATGGGGGATATCGATTCTTGATGGTAAGCTTACTAGGCTTACGTTAATCGATATACATTCGAAAAGATCCATTTTTCTTTTCACAAGGAGAACAGGAGTTTCTCCAAGGTGAAAAGTTCGGACGGATGAATCCTTTATCAGACAACTCTTGAAGCTGTTTTGATAATTCTTGCATCTCGAACGGTGCAAGACGATAAAATACTTTAGATTTAAAAGAAACCAGTGTTTGAGGTTCTTAGGGAGATCTCAAGTGATCGTAAAAATGACAGAACCACACGAGTAGTTTTGTCTTTGTGTTGACATCACAAGGTTGAATCAAACATTCATACAATTGCATTAGTTAGAAAATAAAACCACAAATTTTTATTTATATAACAACCGCATTGTCTTTAAATGTTACAAGATACCAACCAGAGGAAAAACAAAATACTAATTGTTCACTCCTTCATCAATGAGTGCCTCATTGATGTTAAACACTCGACCACGTGCTGGATTCACATTGACGTTGACATTCGCATTTGGGTTTGCGTTAGCATTTGCATTCACCAGTCTTGGGCAGTTGTGGCGGAAGTGACCAATCTCTCCGCAGTTGAAACATGAACCCAGTGGAAATCTCGCAGCATTCCCTTGAACCAGAGCTTGAACCTGAGCAGCCTGATTTTGTCCCAAACGACAAATCTTGGCCAAATGCCCAAGTTTACCACACGTCGTGCATTGCCAGCAAGCTTGTTGTACTGCGTGATGACCGTTGCAGCGTGCACAATAAGGTGCGGTACCGGCATATGCTTTCTTTGCAGGTGGCTGAGCTGGTTGGTTCCGCGGGTTCTGTGCAGTCTGTGCTGTAACAGCAAAATTTTGGGCACCCTTTCGCTTCTTTGATTTCTTTGACGTCTCACCTTCCTTACCCTTCTTGTTTTGGCCTTTCTTGCTATCCTCCTTGTCAGCTGACTGTTTCTTGCCCTTGTCACCCTTCCTGTGTAACTTGTTCTTCCGAATCTGCGACTCAATCAATGTCGCTGATAACTCGATCGCCTGACGGAGTGTGGCAGGGTTACTACCAGTAAGGATGTCTTGTACCGAGTCAGGTAGGCCGTCGATGTACCTTTCGATAGCTATGTCAAGTGGGGTAACCATTGTAGGGCAAAGCAGACTCAGCTCCTCAAACCTATCAGTATACGCCCTGTGCTCACCACTATCTTGCTTCAACTCATCAAATTCCTTCTCCAAAGCTCGCTGCTCATGACGAGGACAGAATTCCCTCATCATCAGAGTCCTAAGTTCAGCCCAGGTCTGTGCGAGAGCAACTTCCGCACCTCGGTCTCTCATTACCCCATTCCACCATGTAAGAGCCCTCTTCTGAAACACGCTCGAGGAGAACTCGACCTTGCGATTATCCGGGCACTGCACGTGGCGAAAAGTATTCTCAATGCTTTCGAACCACTGAAGAAGCCCAGTTGCTCCTTCAGAACCACTAAACTTGAGTGGTTTAGCCTGGTTGAAATCCTTGTATTTGCATAGCACATTGTTGTTGTTGTTGGCTTGGTTCCATTGAGCAAAGAGGTTTGGGAATTGAGCAGCCATTTGCTGCGCAATGATTTCTGCCAGCTCGGCAGTCTCTATCTGGCTTTCGCGTCGAGGAGGCATTGTCTAAAAGAGGAAACATGAAAGGAAACGAGTGAGAGAATTTAGACGAAAAGAATGAGATGAAACAAATCTGATGAAAGCAAGGATAGTGGTCATTTGTTTGTTACTACAAAGCAACAAACGACCTTGGTGATTAGTCAAAGTAAATAGGTTAAAAATAATGTATCGCGAAGACATGCTCGCCTATAAGTGAACACTCATCCCAAGAATTCCCAGGTAAGCACAACTGGTCTCGCGTCTGATGAGATGTATACGAAGTGCTTGCCTAGACAGAAAACCCAGAATACAGGCATTCACCCTTCCAGTTTGCACGTGTTCACATTATTTAAAACCCAAAACCTTGACGAGATTTTGAAAATTCAAAGGGGTTCAAAACCATATAACAGAGGGTTCAAAACCTTACAATAGAGGGTTCAAAACCTAGAAATTAATCATCCTAGAACAGATGATTAGTTTTCAAAGCGGTTTTGAAATTTATGTTCTTGTTGTGGTCGTCACCTAAGGATAGGTGACGGTATTGTTTTATGACTAAACGCAAGTAAACTCGCGTTAGGGTCCTAAGAAGGTTATAGACTAGGTCAAAGCATTACTAATTACTAATAACCTAATTCCCTATAACCATTGGCTCTGATACCATCTTTCTGTCACACCCCGACCGCGTAAAACAACAAATCGCGGCGGAAACATCGGGGCGTGTTGCAACAGAATTAATGTTTCATAACCATGGATATCAAAAGTGTTTCGTTTTATTAAACATAGAGTAATTACATCGTCTGGAAATCTAAATACACTATTTAAACATAGTCTATCATTGTTATTGAGTTACTAAGGCCTTGTCCAGTCCTATGTGAGCATGCATCCTATCAAACGATATCTTGCAATACCTGAAACATATGTGAAAACGAGGTCAGCAAAGAAATGCTGGCGAGATACATAGGTTTTGTGAAAATAAGATTCATGACTTCTGTTTTAAGAAAATGTTTAGTCATGAACCTTGTAATTTGCTTTGTCTTTGTAAATCATTTGAAAAATAATTAGTTCAGATGATATGTATAAATAAGAAAATAATGCATGATTAAATGAATAACCATGTAAAATGAGTTTGTGTAAGATAAGTTGTTTGTAAATCAATGTCTTGTGAAAAGTATGTTACTTGTATAAAATGTTCTATGTCTCAAACTGAAATGATTCAAATAACGCTACAATATGTAATACCATACAAACACTTATATATAGGAAGTACCAGCGGCGTATCCACCATGCTTGTATCATATTACACCCGCATCGTTACTTAATCATTTACTCAAACCAAACCAACCAACGTAAGAAGTCTATGTTTAAATCAATTGTCAAATGTATTGGGTAATATGTCAAAGTGTTCATGTCAAGATGTAAATCATATCAAAATGTCTATGTCAAATATCCATGTCAAATGTCTACGTCAAAATGTCATGTATGGCAAGTGAAATGTCTCAACTAAACCATATGCACAAAAACAAAGTATTGAAGTAAAACTTGGTTTAAATCAAAGTTATGTTTTGTGGGAAATGCATGATCAAATGTCAATCATGTTAAAATGTTTACCCAATCGTTAACCCATTTTGTAAAATCGTTCTAGTCGTTCTTGTTTTAATTGTGAAACTACTTTATAGTCGATTCTCTAATAACATTCAAACCTTCTTGACGCGTTCCTCGCTCCATCTCGCTCTCGCTCTCGTTCTTAACAAACCCTTACCAAAGGATAAGTTAATAATTACAGATTCAGTCGTTACCCACAACCCCCACGCATAACAATGGGTGCAGTAAATAACGGGATTTGTCAGATCCTATGGTACCATAACCTAATACTGGTCGGCTTGATCATTGCTAATGAATGTCATCGGTCATGTAAACTACAACCAACAAGTTTGTTCACTTTTTGAAATTTGTTATTAGTTTTTGAAATCATCGTATTCGTTCTTGAAATCATTGTTAGCGTTCTTGAAATAATTGTTATTGTTCTCGAAACTACTTTGTAATTGTTATTGAAATTATTGTAATTGTTCTTGAAACCACATTGTAATTGTTATTGAAATCATTGATAAAGCATTTAGCACATATGAGTCACCCCAAAACAGTTTGGAAAACAGTAAAAGAGGGGAATAATGTACTCGCCTGGGAGTGCTTAGGAGTCTTGAACAACTACCAAGTAAGCTAGAGGAGTCCCGGAAATCAAACGGTACCTAACATAGGTAACTACATAATTAACCCGGACCTAAATCGGAAGACTGGGTAGCAGGAGGGTTTGTAAACCAAATGAGTGTAGGAACTCATATGATATGGTTTAACAAAGCCTACATACTAAAAGAAACTTAACCCAAGTATTATCGACCCATCGCGACCCATTATGGTAACTTATGCTACTTTAACGCGTCGTGCGCGTGAAACGCGTTCGGACCGTCTAACTAGTCCTATGACAAGTGTTATATGCCTAAACATGTTACATAATCAGTTATGTGACAAAAGTTTAGGTTACATATGCTTAATTACCAATTATACATGAAAAGGGTATTCTGGTAATTTACCTAAGGCATATAAACTACCTATCATACAACTACTTAAACGATGTGACCATAGGGTATAACCTCGGAAGGTTATGCCCTATACTAGGGTCACCTAATGTATTTGGTCGGATCCTAACGATCGACCAAACTGGGTCGGGTTCGAAGGTATAGGCGATTCATTAGATCACCTACCCTACGACCCTAGGCAACGTGGTAATCAGTGGGCATAGTCCCAAGGGACTATGACCAACGTGATTACACTCACGTTGCGAAGTTCAAACGAACTTCGCATTGACCATTACTGGTCAACGCTGAAAGTCAAATAAAGTTTGACTTTCTGACTCGAAAAGCAGTAAAATAAGGAAAAGAACGAAAGAATACTTACGAAGGGTCCCCGAATGCTAAACTCGATTCAAAAATCTCAGGTATGAAACAAATGTTTCAACTTAGAGTTTCTCAAATCAAGTTTCTAGTGATTTTTAGCAATGGGGGTGGTTGGGTATTTATAGGAATACCCGAACCGTTAAGATCGCTTGTCGAATATCGTGCCTTAATCCAACCCGTACACTTTTCGGAAACTCATGGTGACTTAATTGGCCACTCACCATAGGGTATCAACATGTGGCAAGGGATTAAGGAGTGGAGAACAGCTGTTAACAGCTGTTAATACGTCGAATCTGGTCCCGAATGCGAAAAACTGAGTTTCTGCATGTTTTCTGCCCAGAATAGGCAGTCGCGTAGCGCGACTGGTAAGGCTACATGCAGTGGCGCTACGCCACTGCCCCCTTGTTTCAGCAAACTTTCAAAATTGGCAGAAATGGTCCCTGCAGCCCGTTTAAGCGATTTTCGATGCGTTTGAACCCCGTTAACCTCATTTCAAGGCTCTAAAATGAAGTTAAAGTATAGGGAAATCAAAACATGCTCAAAAATATGCTGGATGATGGTTCGTTTGGTCGTACGAACGCGATGTTCGCTTAATGACGCGACGAATGGATTTTTCTTATGGCGAACACTAAAATATAATGTAGTCATGCTTACATAAATTTTTGGATGTCCAGATGTATTCAGAACGTAAGTTATGCGCGAAAATGCAAACTTGTGCGCTTTTCGACACTTTTAGTCCCTGAATGACACAAAAGTTTATTTTAGCTCACCAAACCCCTCAAAGCCTATTTCTAAGCTATGTAAAGGATATTTATGGTATGTTTAACTTATGGCCATGTTCCGGAATGTCTGTTACAGTTCAAATTGGCATACTTTCGCAGTTTGTCAACTTTAGTCCCTGTAAGCGATTAAACTTTGATTTCACCACACCAAATCTTCCAAAACTTATATCTAAGTTATGTAAAGGTTATTTAAGGTATTTTAAGCCTATTTCACTATTCCGGAGTGTTCGTTGGATTAAACTGGTTATATTTACGCATCAGAGCGTGTATAACCCTCCAGAAAGCGATTTAAAGCTTAAAATCAAACAAGAGTTGATATGTGTAAAAGATACACATAATTTTACAAATCCCAAGTATGAAATATAATATTTCATTGGTTTGGTATTTGTTTGATGGCCGTGGAGGCACAGGTGTTACAGTCTCCCCTACTTTAGGAAATTTCGTCCCGAAATTTATTTAGAGGAAACTTGTGAGAGCTTGGAAATATGAAGTTGAAAAGATCAAACAACATTGGTTAGGGTTCTGAACTTCTAGTAACCTTTAGTAACATCATGATTGCAATGTAAGAGGGATACTTATATACAAGTATATGAAGCATCATTGGTGCGTCCACCGTACCTCCATTACATCGTTCCCATTTCGTTATTGTTGTCACTATCGATTCTTACACATAATAAATCTTACTGGGTTTCTGTGCACTAAATTTCTTAATTATGTACGCGTCCATAATCAGACAATTCCTTGAACAGTTCACACAGTCTATTTTATAATGTGTAGGGGAAAACCAAATGAACATTCTTATGATGAGTGTGACTAGACCCCATAGTGTCCTTTTAATTAAATCAATAAATGATCTAAAATAGACTATCAAGGAGTCTGTCCAGCTACATCACTAGATGTCGTTCTTTAACCAAATTGTGAATCAATCTTTTTGACTAGACCACTAAAAGGGTCTCTTATCGAACCATGGAGTGGTACCATATAACCCAAGGGTCTTAACTACAACGTAGAAGCTCATAAAGATTAAGGTAGTACCTTTTGAATATCCTACTATGAATCCCTCATATGAAGATATGAAAGATTCTATGAGGATTTGAAAATCGTATCACACAAAAACATAGAGGAGAACACACAAACACATAACATATAATCGCATAATCGTTCAATTTGTTTAATTGTTTAATTTGTTATCGTTGGACACGGGTATTTAAAGCATACTAGGGATCAAATCCTTAATTGCGGTAATTTGGATTGATCCATATGAATACCCTGCTTGTTGACTACATGACCCAAGAACTGAACTTCTTTAAGCCAAAATTTCCCCTTGGAGGATTTAGCGAAAAATGTGTTCCTTCTTTAAGGGTTCCAGTGTCAATGAAAGTGTTGATCGTTACCAGCTCGGGATATGAATAGATCAAGATGTCATTAATAACAATGACGAACTGATCTAAATAAGGCTTGCAGACTCAATTTATTAAGTCCTTGAAGATGGCTGGAGTATTTGTCAACCTAAAAGGCATGACTGTAAACTCGTAATGGCCATACTTCGTGCAGAAAACCGTTTTGGGAATATCTTCTTCGAGAATACAAAGTTGATGATACCCAAAACGCAAATCGATCTTGGAAAAGCATGAACGCTATGCAGTTGATCGGAGAAATCGTTGATTTAAGGTATGGGGGGATATCGATTCTTGATGGTAAGCTTACTAGGCTTACGTTAATCGATATACATTCGAAAAGATCCATTTTTCTTTTCACAAGGAGAACAGGAGTTTCTCCAAGGTGAAAAGTTCGGACGGATGAATCCTTTATCAGACAACTCTTGAAGCTGTTTTGATAATTCTTGCATCTCGAACGGTGCAAGACGATAAAATACTTTAGATTTAAAAGAAACCAGTGTTTGAGGTTCTTAGGGAGATCTCAAGTGATCGTAAAAATGACAGAACCACACGAGTAGTTTTGTCTTTGTGTTGACATCACAAGGTTGAATCAAACATTCATACAATTGCATTAGTTAGAAAATAAAACCACAAATTTTTATTTATATAACAACCGCATTGTCTTTAAATGTTACAAGATACCAACCAGAGGAAAAACAAAATACTAATTGTTCACTCCTTCATCAATGAGTGCCTCATTGATGTTAAACACTCGACCACGTGCTGGATTCACATTGACGTTGACATTCGCATTTGGGTTTGCGTTAGCATTTGCATTCACCAGTCTTGGGAAGTTGTGGTGGAAGTGACCAATCTCTCCGCAGTTGAAACATGAACCCAGTGGAAATCTCGCAGCATTCCCTTGAACCAGAGCTTGAACCTGAGCAGCCTGATTTTGTCCCAAACGACAGAAATGGTCCCTGCAGCCCGTTTAAGCGATTTTCGATGCGTTTGAACCCCGTTAGCCTCATTTCAAGGCTCTAAAATGAAGTTAAAGTATAGGGAAATCAAAACATGCTCAAAAATATGCTGGATGATGGTTCGTTTGGTCGTACGAACGCGATGTTCGCTTAATTACGACGGAATACGCACAAGCGCGAAAAACGATCCAAATGACGCGACGAATGGATTTTTCTTATGGCGAACACTAAAATATAATGTAGTCATGCTTACATAAATTTTTGGATGTCCAGATGTATTCAGAACGTAAGTTATGCGCGAAAATGCAAACTTGTGCGCTTTTTGACACTTTTAGTCCCTGAATGACACAAAAGTTTATTTTAGCACACCAAACCCCTCAAAGCCTATTTCTAAGCTATGTAAAGGATATTTATGGTATGTTTAACTTATGGCCATGTTCCGGAATGTCTGTTACAGTTCAAATTGGCATACTTTCGCAGTTTGTCAACTTTAGTCCCTGTAAGCGATTAAACTTTGATTTCACCACACCAAATCTTCCAAAACTTATATCTAAGTTATGTAAAGGTTATTTAAGGTATTTTAAGCCTATTTCACTATTCCGGAGTGTTCGTTGGATTAAACTGGTTATATTTACGCATCAGAGCGCGTATAACCCTCCAGAAAGCGATTTAAAGCTTAAAATCAAACAAGAGTTGATATGTGTAAAAGATACACATAATTTTACAAATCCCAAGTATGAAATATAATATTTCATTTGTTTGGTATTTGTTTGATGGCCGTGGAGGCACATGTGTTACATGCCCTAAAGACTGCTACTCATTGCCTGAGATCAACAAAAAGATAGACTCTCTCGCACCATACAGGTGGAAATGCTTTCTAGATTGTTACAAGGGGTACCACCAGGTTCAGATGAAGCCCGAAGACAAAGACAAGACAGCTTTCAGAACCGATCTCGGCACCTTCTGTTATACAAAGATGCCGTTCGGTCTCAAGAATGCCGGCGCGACATACCAGCGCCTGATGGATAAAATCTTCGCTGCTGATATTGGGAAACACATCGAAGTCTACATCGATGATTTGGTAATCAAGAGTCCCGAAGAGGACCAAATGCTGAAAGATATTGAGGAAACGTTCAACTCATTGAGAAGTGTGAACATGAAGTTGAACCCTGCGAAATGTTCCTTTGGTATGGAAGAAGGGAAGTTTTTGGGCTTCATAGTCACAAACGGCGGCTTTAAAGTAAAACCAGAGAAGGTTCAAGCAATAGAACGAATGCAATTGCCCAAAACAATCAAGGAGATGCAACGGTTAGCCGGCCGTCTAGCCGCGCTAAACCGTTTCCTATCAAATCACGCTGCAAAGTCAAATCCTTTTATCAGCACCTTGCGCAACTGCGTAAAAAAGCAAGAGTTTAAGTGGACACCCGAGGCAGAAGCCGCATTCCAGCAGATGAAGGAATGTTTAATAAAGTTCCCTACTCTGACCGTGCCGTACGAGAAGGAACCACTCATATTGTACTTATCTTCTTCGGATAAGACAGTAGGGTCAGTATTGATGGTAGAAAGAGACGGAGTACAAACTCCAATTTATTACGTCAGTAGGGAGCTCACTGATCCAGAGACGAGGTATTCAACGATGGAGAAGCTGGTACTCGCGCTGCTTCATGCTTCTAGGAGGCTGCGTAGATACTTTTCGGGGCACGTAATCACAGTACTTACCAACTTTCACATCGGAACAATATTGCAAAAACCAGAGACGTCTGGGCGGTTAGCAAAATGGGCAATCGAATTGGGAGGCCACAACATCTTGTATAGGCCGCGCCCAGCCATCAAGGGTCAAGTCTTAGCGGATTTTGTCACAGAAGTTCCAGTGGAAAAAATCAAAGATTGCGAGATTGTTGAGACTCCCATAAAAGACACGTCTAATGAGTTGTGGCTGCTATACACTGATGGGGCATCAAATGAGGACGGCGCAGGAGCAGGGTTGCGCCTTGTGAGCCCCGAGAAGCATGAATTTACATACGCCATCAAGTTGGCTTCAAGAACACCAACAATGAGGCGGAATATGAGGCAATCCTGGCAGGCTTACGTCTCGCCATAAAAATGGGGGCTCAAAATCTACAAGCACATGTCGACTCGCTTTTGATCGCCAGTCAAATCAACGGAATCTATGATGCAAAAGGCAAAGTTATGGCCTTATATTTGGATCAGGCGAAAGAATTGCTTCAGCAATTCAAGTCATACAGGGTAGTTCACATCAATCGTTCTGAAAACAAACCAGCAGACTCCTTGAGCAAGCTCGCTTCAACTTCCTTTCAACATCTTGCAAAAGATGTAAGGATTGAAGTACTCAAAAATCCATCAGTCCTGCTGCGCCAGGTAAATGTGATCGAAATAGGGCAGCCATCTTGGATGACCCCTGTAATTCGATATCTGCAAGAAGGAATACTCCCGGAGAGCAAAGCAGAGGCAAGGAAGATACAAAACAAGGCCCTGCATTATGAGATGAATGGTGGTATTCTATACCGAAATGTAACACCCATTCTTATAAATCAAGATTTAACGCATATTTTGCGTTAAATGATCATGTAATTAATGATTACATATACATCGGAAATACGGGTTTGTCAAAACTTTTACAATTTAAGTGATATACATAATGTGATTTAATTCGCCGTTTAGAATAACGACAAAACAACGTTGCGGAAGCTTTGTTTAACGTGTGTTCGGTTCTTGCTCGATGCTTGATCTTCATCCGGGACTCTCGACATTCACCTGTGATCAAAACTAACTTAAATGTCAGTTTTGATAGTTAAATAACCAATATAACAAGGAAATTAAGAAAATCCAACATTTAAATCTTGATTCACAAACAAACAATTGATTTCTGGCCTCCACCGTAACTTACGGTGGCACCGTAAGTTACGGTGGCCTCTGAATGTTCATTTCCCCTACCGTAAATCAGGGGTATCCTACCGTAGCATTTTTGGCTCCACCGTAACCTACGGTGGCACCGTAAGTTACGGTGGCCCCTGCATCCAACCTTTCCATTTTGCCGCTTTTTGACACGAAAACTTTCGTATCTTTCAAACCACTTGTCCGTTTGACCTACCGTTTCTTCCTACGTGATTGTAATTTGATTCCTCACCTTAAGAGGTTAAAATCCAACATTCGGTTTAACAAAAATTCAGACTTTTAAGTCTTCGGCTTATCGCCCTTTTACCCAATTTTGACCCATTCTTGTATTTGTCAAACAGTCATATTCATTTGACTCCGATTTCTTATAAATTCCATAAATTCATTGTTGTTTATCATAAGAGGTTCAAAATCCCGGTTTACATACATTCTTGAACCCGTTTTTACTCAAATGTTTATTTTGACCCGTTAAGGGTATTTAGGCACTCTCGAGCCTAAAAACGCTTTCGATTGCTTCTAGCATTCCATCACCACATTTCTTACCCTATAATATCCCACCTCGACTGTATTAAGGTGGGTTTATTGTGATGATCTTATATAACCCAAATTTTACCTCTAAAATCCATATTTTACGGCAAAACTCAAATAGTGGCATTTGACTAAAAATAATACCTCTTTCAGCTTCTATACTTATTCTAAGTATTTACCTAATCATAGAACTCGTTTCCAAACAACTTTTAAAGGTTGTTTGTTCGAATTAGCCAACAAGGGCGTTTTGGTCGATTTTGTTCTTTTTACTACGAAAGACTCTCTTTCCCATTTATTCGACCAAAATAGCATTTTAAACTACAACATGAATATGCGTACCTGGCCCGGATCAACAAGTAGACCCGATTTATACCTTGTTTTCATTATCACACAATCAATAGTGACGAAATTATCCGATTTGCTAATCGGTCCTGTTAGCATAAGACTTGACAACCATATTAGTCGGTATTGTCAGATGGTGTTATCACACCATTTGACCCGTTTGGCCTATAAGACTAGGCATTTTCATAAGTAGCAAAACATGGTTATTAATTGCCAATTTGTTCATCCGACCCATTTCGGATTTTTGCTACTAGACCCCTTTTCCTCTTAAACTCCTTTCTTATGTTTTCACCCATTCGGCTTACGCCACGGGTGCCCCTTTTGAACTCTAATTTACTTTAGCCAATACTTGACTAAATTTCCATTTTTACTCATTTTCTCGTTATTAGTTGCATTTAAAATAATCTTAACAAAAACTTCTTAGTTATTAGTCATTACATGACTAAATTACCGTTTCGCCTCTTTTCACCATAATACATGGTTTTTATCATTTTTGTTTGTTCCGACTCATGTTAATAGCGTCGGAACCCTTAATTCGGATATTACATTAATCGCATTAGTAATTTACAAAATAATGCATATTCTACAAAAAGGATGTAAGCGTCGCTTACCTTGCATCCGGTTATGCTCTTTTTCCTTCATTCTTGATTCGTTTGACCCGCTTTCACTCCAAGCTTCACCTAGCTTGTTTAAGCGCCTACTATCATCCATCATTCACAAGGTTGTTAGATTAGTCATTCTAAATCATGACTTTCACACCTTATGAATCTTTGACTACTTTTCTATTGAACTAAATCATAAATCATGAGTTTAATTCTTATGTCAAGACCCACTTCAAATCAAGTATGAACTCTTAACAATTTCCCCTTTTTGTTCAAGTAATTCATTTATACAAGTTAGTATGGTGTTTATAAACACCAATACAACATCAATTTCATTTAATCATCTAAAACCCATTTTTCATAAGTTTTAACGCATAATTATTTATAATAATCAAATCTGCGTTTTTACTCAAATTTTAGCATTTTAATCCTCACTTAGGCGTTTTATCAAACACCTAGCGGGTCAGATTTTTATATCATCAAAACCAAGTTTATGACTTGTAATTATCATCTAAATTAACTTCGATTAGACAATTCTACACAAGTCTTAACATCCATAATTCTGAAATTTACTCTTAAATTCAGATTATGCTAGAGCAAGATCATAATTTCTAGGGTTTATCAAGTTTTCTTCAAGTTCATTAATCACCTACAATGGTGATTATGAACTCTATAATTCACATGAAATCTTTTAACAAGATTTCACCTAGGGTTCATCCCTAGACGCCATATCCCTTCTAATTTCATTCATGCATGAAGAAATCAAGCTAAATTTCAGTTTTTCACAATTAACCTGGAACTTGAGATGAATCAAAATACAAGAATTTTGCATACCTTGTGATCCCCTCAACAAGGTGATCACTAATTCGTACTTGGAAATTGATTTGGAGCTGATTTAAACCCTCAATCTGATCAATTTTGACATGCTCTAGAGTTTGGTGGGGAGCATATGTCGCCCCCTGTGTTCTTGTTCGACCTGGCCTCACAAATGAGGTGTTGGGTTTTGTTTTTAATTAAAATTGATAATATAAGTTTCAATTTTAACAACATTGGCCACTCTAATTTGATTAGTTAATTAAGTAGGGCACAACCTACTTATTTCCAACATTATTCACCGCTTATTAACTAGGTTAAACATTACTAATTAAATTAGTGGGTTTTTGGGAATCTATGACCAAGTTTAGTTTAAGTCCCGTTAACTCGGGCCTTCTACAAATTTTATTTCCCAAACATATTCTTTTTCTCTTTTTATTAAATATTAGATTTAGTTATATAAATTCTAATATTTTCTGGCTTAACTTTTACCACTAACGGTTCTTTAGCCCTCTTTAGTATTAACGGGGTTTAATTACCAAACCCGTTTTCGGGGTGTTACAAGTCTACCCCCCTTAAAGAGGTTTCGTCCCCGAAACCCTTTCTTACCTAATTTATCGAGTTCAACTCCATGCATTTGCTCTCGATAACCAATTAAGCATTTCTCATATCTTAACCAATTGTTAGTATTACCAGAAAAGTATGGTAATATTCTTTTGGTTGTTAATCATCTACGTATCTTACATGACATAATGCGACTTGAAATAACGTAATCTCGTTATTTCCACTAGTTTAATTAACTTAGCGATATACATCGCTTTCATATACTATCGAATTCTTTATGAATCCGTTACTTTGACCCGTTTAAAGGTCTCTAGTGAAATCTTTCACTTTTAGCAACAAATCCTTTTATTTTCAAATTTATTTATTCGGTTCAGTTATACCGAATTTACCGTTTACAAGCGAACCAATTTTTTTTTTTTTTAACTTGAATTGCTGACTTTAACCGGTTTCACTAACTAGACTTATTTGTCCAGTTTCTTTTTACCACTTGCCTGGTTATAATGTGATTCTACTTCACAATGTATCTCTTGACCGTGATCATGTCACATCATGTTTAATTATATCAACCTTTCATTTTCGAAAATATCACTTTTCGGATATATTGTCTTGCGCCTATCAGTGTCAAGACTTGTATCTTTCATACTTATTATTTAAATTCCTATCAGCATTTATGTTTGTAAAAACATTATTTCTTACTAAAACCGAAGTTTTAGTTTTAGGATCTTCTCTTTAACTTTTGTCAATTATCCATACCAGGATATTGGCAGTCCATAATTTATTCTTATTTGGTTATATCCCAATACCGGGCTCATTATTCTCTTGCATTTGACGCTACCTTTATCTGGCTAGCGCTCATTTGTGCCATTCGGCGTTATATTGTATTCAACATGTTTGACCTATTAATGTGAAATCTACACTTATAAACAATCAACTTTATTCTTTATTCAACCCATTCGACTTAATAGTTGAACATATTTACTCACAATTTCTATATACGAAATTTTATAGTCATAACTCGTAATCCAAGTCCTTTGATTTTTTTTTTCAACCCGCATTCACGTCTCTTGGTTTACGCATGTGTTTAATTCTTACCCATCAACCGGGTGTTTTACCGAAGTCGTTATTATTGTAACCCACCTGGTATGCATTAAGACCTCGCTTCATTTTTATATTCCGATTTTGTCTTTAAGTTTGACGTTTTACAAAAACGACCCGTTAAGGGACATATTTGCATTTTCTGGGTTCGAGTGTAAGTACACTCCCTCCCAATGCTTGTCTAAATTATTTTACATGTTTGCGTTTTCTGGGTTCGAGTGTAAGTACACTCCCTCCCAATACTTGTCTAAATCATTTTACATGCTTGCGTTTTCTGGGTTCGAGTGTAAGTACACTCCCTCCCAATACTTGTCTAAATCATTTTTCATGCTTGTGTTTTCTGGGTTAGAGTGTAAGTACACTCCCTCCCAATACTTGTCTAAATCATTTTTCATGCTTCTTTGTCCCTTCACTCGGGCTCATTATCCTGATGTAATACGCTTCCGTCACTCGGTTGTGCGTTTACATTATTATCAAATATTTTGCTTATCTGATTCATTTGGGTACTTTTTAATTAGTCCCATTCACTCCACCCTTACTACATCGGATGTAAATGTGTCCTCTATAAGAAACTCGTGGTATCATATGCCACTACTTACTTGGCCAGAGTAAGCGATTTAACACATGACATACACGACCTTTTTATAGTTTTCACATCACGCCCTATGTAAGTAACGCCTCTATTCAGTTTTCTTGGAAATTATATCCTGGATATGTATTTCTGTTCAAGTTTTCCAAGTTTCTAATTTACCTATGCAACTATCATTCTCTACATGTTTGTTGCATATTGCTAATTGTGCGATTATGTTTTAAAAAAAACGCGCACCTGGTAATGCTTGCCCCGACGGGCGTTTCTTGCCATTAACCTTGTTCGCGGTCGTTACGCGATTTAGTCCTTAGTGAGCATGCTCCTATCGTCATACTTCGGACCGTTCCTCTATCATATCCTTAATTTGTTCAACTCTTGTCATCTTTAAATGCAAGTGTCCTTCAATCAAGATATTCACAAAAGTTAGTAATATCAACTTCAATAATCGCCTGTATTATAATACAAGGCTTTTTCTACTATACGCGTCAACGCGCGTATTTTGTCAACTATATCAATCATTTAATTGGGTTAACGTGTATTACACGGTAACCCTATGTGTTGTCTACAACACTTTAATACGCTAGACCATTAGCATACATGTACTTACCGGATTTGCGATCAAGCCTCGAACCGAACACCAATCTTTTTCAAGAGCATAAGGTTTAAGTCCAAGCATGGTTCTCCCACCATACTTGAATCTCTTAAACCAAGGCTCTGATACCAACTTGTAACACCCATTCTTATAAATCAAGATTTAACGCATATTTTGCGTTAAATGATCATGTAATTAATGATTACATATACATCGGAAATACGGGTTTGTCAAAACTTTTACAATTTAAGTGATATACATAATGTGATTTAATTCGCCGTTTAGAATAACGACAAAACAACGTTGCGGAAGCTTTGTTTAACGTGTGTTCGGTTCTTGCTCGATGCTTGATCTTCATCCGGGACTCTCGACATTCACCTGTAATCAAAACTAACTTAAATGTCAGTTTTGATAGTTAAATAACCAATATAACAAGGAAATTAAGAAAATCCAACATTTAAATCTTGATTCACAAACAAACAATTGATTTCTGGCCTCCACCGTAACTTACGGTGGCACCGTAAGTTACGGTGGCCTCTGAATGTTCATTTCCCCAACCGTAAATCAGGGGTATCCTACCGTAGCATTTTTGGCTCCACCGTAACTTACGGTGGCACCGTAAGTTACGGTGGCCCCTGCATCCAACCTTTCCATTTTGCCGCTTTTTGACACGAAAACTTTCGTATCTTTCAAACCGCTTGTCCGTTTGACCTACCGTTTCTTCCTACGTGATTGTAATTTGATTCTTCACCTTAAGAGGTTAAAATCCAACATTCGGTTTAACAAAAATTCAGACTTTTAAGTCTTCGGCTTATCGCCCTTTTACCCAATTTTGACCCATTCTTGTATTTGTCAAACAATCATATTTATTTGACTCCGATTTCTTATAAATTCCATAAATTCATTGTTTTTTATCATAAGAGGTTCAAAATGTCACACCCCCAAAATCCACCCGCGGAGTACTACCGCTTGGAGGCGTGACTGACCAGGATCCAGCCACCAATCATATTGAACAAGCATATAAGTAGTCATAAAAATCCACCCAATACAATTGGTGTTCAAACAAAACATAGTTAAGTTGCAAGCGGAAGCATAAGTCTTAAATCAAAACATAAGTTTAATTGTTTCATAGTTTAACATGGCACACAGTCGTCCATGTCCCACAACGATCCTCCTCCATGCAAGCTCCAGCTTAAGAACCTAAGGACCTGCAAAGCATGTAGTAACGAGTCAACAACAAGTTGAGTGAGTTCACGATTGGGTGTTCGTTTTAAGTTGTTTCGAAAACAGTTTCCTTTAGCTGGCATCCTGCCGTGGGGGTTACCCCATAGTTAAAAACGTGACTTGTTTATTCTTGGTTACTCTGGCAATCCTGCCGTGGGGGCTACCCCGTGTTAGTTATCTGGCATTTCGGCCGTGGGGGCTACCCCATGTATCTACTAGACTCGTTACCATATCGACTGCTGACTGTAGTCATGTTTATGTGCCCTGAACTGTCAATGTCTATCATCATTGACGTGCCAGTAGTCCATTAGTTCACGCCCGTCCTCTGCGGCACGGTGTGAGGTTTGTCAAACCTAAATAGCGCTATCTAACTAATGACCCGCTCGCCATTGGCCCGGCGATTAAGTCGATATAAAAATGAGGGACTTCGTGATAGAGTTTTGGTCTAGTACGAGTTATCTGTCCGTGAGGACGAGGAATTTCATTCCTGAACCTTTGCTGTCCTACCCAAGGAGGACGAGGAACCCAGTTCCTTAACCCCAATTCCCGACCCCTGGGAATCCCATGCTTTGTAGAGGGTGTGAACTCACCTTGGTTTGCTCGGTAGAAACACAGAAAGGTCAAACAAGCAATGTCGTGGCTACTCACGTCCTATCATAGTTGTATCATACAATCAGGTTCGTATTCAAGTAGTGCACGTATGGCATACACGTATAATCATAGCAGTTAGCAAGTAATGCATACGAGTTGAACGAACAGTAACATGCCCATAATTAATCAAAGTCCAAGGTCCGGCCCAAACACTAAGCCCATAATCATGCAAGTCCAATCCAGCACGTATATGTTGGTTTCGAGTCGCAACTAGGCGTTTGCGACTCGCAACCGGAGTCGCAACCATGGTTTCAGTCCATGCTGTTTTGGTTACGAGTCGCAACTGGACTCGCAACGGTGGTTTCGAGTCATAAGGTCTGTGCTTGATCAAGTGTGGTTTCGAGTCGCAACCGGATGTTTGCGACTCGCAACTGATGTCGCAACCGGGAGATTTCGACTCGTTGTGCTTGGTTTCGAGTCGCAACTGGCGGTTTCGAGTGGACAGGAGCTGATTCGGAACAGTGTACTATCCACTAACATTCTGATTTCATGCAGTTTGTACTATCCAACCAAAACCCTTAAACATGTTTCTTGTCTAGCAATTTTACTAAAAATGGATCAAACACATCAGATTTCAAATATTCAACATGTTCATATGATATTCAAGTTGTTCTTCACACATTCATCATGTTCATCATCATTCATATGAACCTAAGTCTAACCAAAGTCATGAACAGCAATCAAACTCCTGAACATATACATTTAACCCACATATATTCATCCGATTTCATGAGTAATAAACCTTCTAACCTAATCAAGCCACTCGGATTTGAGCCTATATGGAACCGATAACATTTACTCATATTCAAGCATACATTATTCATCCAACATAACCAATAAGTCATCATCAACCGAATATAAACACATAATATAGAACATTTATGCATCGATTTCTTGAATACTAACTTAACATCAATGTGTACTATCAAAACATGCTCAACCGATTATCATACATCATTATCAACTCAAAACACAATACACATCCGGTTCACAAACATCATCAAGCATACACTACACTAGTTAAGTTCTATCATTCATACCATTATTAAACAACAACAAACATCATAAATTCACTAACAACATCATAAACACTAACCGGTTGTGAGGTGGTGAAAGATGAAGCTTCGTTTGGTGTGAACAAGCAAAACCCGAGAATCCCTTTGGTGGTCGGTTGGTTGGATCCGAGATGAAGGAGGAGAAGTATGGTGCTTGGTGTCTAGGGTTTTAGTGTGAGAGAGTGGAGAGTGTGTGTGTCCAAGAAAATGGCAAGGATAGCTAGGTGCATAACATATATACTAGCTTCGTGTAGTGCACCCTAATGGGTTTCGGTTGGGTTAGATGGGGTGCGTGGCCCATCCGGCCCAAGTGTTACGGTTTACTCGAGACCACATGGTCTCGAGCCGGGTTCGTGTCGTTTCGGTTCATATACATACTCGCATATATACACATAAGCACACATGTAACCTAACACATAATCATATAAAAGGTTGTAGCTTATCATTAATCACATAAGTTTAACTATTCACACGTTTAAGCATACAACGAAAGGTTCTAAATTTCGAGTTGTCACATCATCCCCAAGTTGAAAGAAATTTCGTCCCAAAATTTGGTAGGCACTCACTGAGGAAGCTAGTTAAGTTGTTTGGTTTTCCTGGTTTTCCTGGGGTGTCACATCCACCCCCCGTTGATCTGGAATTTCGTCCCGAAATTCCGTAGCTTCGGCCTCAGTAGTGGGTGTACTGTTTGCGAACAGTTGGGGATACTTTTGTTTCATCTGATCTTCGCGCTCCCAGGTGAACTCTGGGCCGCGACGTGAGTTCCAACGAACTCGAACGAGAGGTATCCTAGTGCTCTTGAGGACCTTAACATCCCGGTCCGTGATCTCGACTGGTTCCTCGACGAATCGTAACTGCTCGTCGATCGTGAGTTCCTTCAAAGGAACTACGTGGGTCTCATCTGACGGACACTTCTTCAGATTCGACACGTGAAAAACGTTGTGAACTGCACCGAGTTCCGCTGGTAAGTTTAGTCTGTAGGCCACCCTGCCTATTTTCTCAATGACCTCGAAAGGTCCAACGTATCGTGGGTTTAGTTTGCCGCGTTTACCAAAACGGACCACACCCTTCCAGGGTGAAACTTTGAGTAGTACCCGCTCCCCAACCTGGAGCTCAAGTGGTTTCCTGCCCATGTCGGCGTAAACTTTCTGACGTTCACGAGCGGCCGTCATGCGTTTTCGGATCTGAGCGATCTGCTCGGTTGTATCTACCACATATTCTGGACCAGTGATCTGACTATCTCCCACCTCTGCCCAGCAAAGAGGAGACCGGCATTTACGTCCGTACAATGCCTCAAACGGAGCAGCTCCAATGCTGGTGTGGTAGCTGTTATTGTACGAGAATTCCACAAGTGGCAGATGCTTTTCCCAGCGGTTGCCAAAGTCGATTACACATGCACGAAGCATGTCTTCTAAGGTTTGAATAGTGCGCTCGGACTGCCCGTCCGTCTGAGGATGGTACGCTGTGCTCTTGTCTAGTCGTGAGCCAAAGGATTTGTGCATTGCTTGCCACAGCTCAGAAGTAAATCGTGCATCTCGATCTGAGATAATGGAGGTGGGCACCCCGTGCCTCGAAACGATTTCCTTGATGTATATTTCTGCAAGAGTGGAGAACTTATCCGTTTCCTTGATGGCCAGGAAGTGTGCAGATTTTGTGAGTCGATCCACGATCACCCAAATAGTATCGTTCCCGTGCTGGGATCTAGGTAGGCCAGTAACGAAATCCATGGAAATTTGCTCCCATTTCCATTGAGGTATCTCTGGTTGTTGGAGCAGGCCTGATGGTTTCTGGTATTCCGACTTGACCCTTGCACAAGTCAAACACTTGCTGACGTAGGTCGCTATGTGGGCCTTCATGCTAGGCCACCAGTACGTAGTCTTGATGTCGTGGTACATTTTATCCGACCCCGGATGTACCGAGTAGCGAGACTTGTGTGCTTCATCCATCACAAGCTCTCGTAGGTTGCCATAGAGTGGGACCCAAACGCGTCCCGTTACGTAATAAGCACCGTCTTCCTTCTGTTCCAATCGTTGCCTCGATCCGCATAGGGCTTCAGCCCTGACGTTCTCCGGTTTCAGTGCTTCTATCTGAGCTGCTCGTATCTGGGAGGGAAGACTAGAATGGATCGTGAGTTGTAAAGCTCGCACGCGCTTAGGCGCAGTGTCCTTCCGACTGAGGGCGTCAGCCACAACATTGGCTTTGCCCGGGTGATATCTGATTGCGCACTCGTAGTCACTTAGCAAATCGACCCATCGTCGTTGCCGCATATTCAGTTCCTTCTGCTTGAAGATATGCTCGAGGCTCCTGTGGTCGGTGTAGATGGCGCACTTGGTACCATACAGGTAATGCCGCCATAACTTAAGTGCAAAAACAACAGCTCCCAGCTCTAAATCGTGTGTAGTGTAGTTCTTTTCATGAACCTTGAGTTGACGTGAGGCGTAGGCTATAACTTTATCTCGTTGCATCAACACGCAACCAAGACCCTGAATTGATGCGTCGTAGTAAACCACAAAGTCGTCTGTGCCTTCCGGCAAGGAAAGGATAGGTGCGCTACAAAGTCTATCCTTTAGGTGCTGAAATGCCAACTCCTGTGCGTTTCCCCAGCGATAAATAACGCCCTTCTGCGTTAGTGAGGTGAGGGGCTGTGCAATCTTAGAAAAATCCTTTATGAATCTCCGGTAGTATCCCGCCAAACCCAAGAATTGGCGAATTTCCTTTGGTGTACGAGGTGCAGGCCAGTTCTTTATCGAGTCTACCTTGGACGGATCAACATGAATCCCATCCTTGTTCACCACGTGGCCTAGGAAATGGACTTCTCGAAGCCAGAAGTCGCATTTCGAGAACTTTGCATAAAGCTGTTCTGTTCGAAGGAGTTCCAGAATAAGTCGCAGATGCTGCTCGTGTTCCTCCCGACTCTTGGAATAGATCAGGATGTCGTCGATGAAGACTATAACGAACTTGTCCAAGTAAGGCTTGCACACTCGGTTCATCAAGTCCATGAAAACCGCAGGTGCATTTGTCATCCCAAAAGGCATGACCAAAAACTCATAGTGCCCGTATCGAGTTCGAAAAGCTGTCTTGGAGACGTCCTCTTCCCGGACTCTCAGCTGGTGATAACCCGATCTCAAATCGATCTTCGAATAGTAGCTCGACCCTTGCAGCTGGTCGAACAAGTCGTCGATACGCGGTAGAGGATAACGATTCTTCACCGTCACCTTGTTGAGTTTTCGGTAGTCGATGCACATTCTGAAAGTACCGTCCTTCTTCTTCACAAATAATACTGGGGCTCCCCAGGGCGATGAGCTAGGACGAATAAAACCCTTATCCAAGAGTTCTTGTAGTTGCGTAGAGAGTTCTTTCAACTCTGATGGGGCTAAACGATAAGGTGCGCGAGCGATAGGTGCAGCTCCAGGAGCTAGTTCAATCTGAAACTCAACTTGGCGATGAGGCGGAAGACCAGGTAATTCCTCAGGAAATACCTCTGGATAATCGCGTACAACTGGAAAATCTTCTATCTTCTTCTCTTTCTCCGTGGTGTCAGTAATAAGAGCCAAAATAGCAGTGTGGCCCTTTCGCAAGTACTTTTGGGCCTTAAGGAGAGAAATGACGTTCTCAACAGCACTCCTCTTGTCGCCATGAATCATGAGAGGTTCACCATCGGGACCTGGAATACGGACAACCTTCTCGTTGCAAAGAATCTCTGCTCGGTGTTGGGATAACCAATCCATCCCAACGACAACGTCGAAACTACCCAAGACGATAGGAATGAGGTCGATAGAGAAGGTCTGGTCGGCGAGAATAAGTCTACAACCCTTGACTACGTGTGTGGCTTCTAAACTCTTACCATTTGCTAGCTCTACGGTGTGCTTGATGTTCAAGGGTGTTGGAATACGCTTAAGCATTCGACTAGCTTCTAGTGACATGTAGATAGTATTGGCACCCGAATCAAATAAAACTGAAACATAAAAGTCGTCGAGAAGGAACTTACCCGCCACAACATTGGGGTCATTCCTTGCTTCACCTTGGCCGATCACAAACATCCGCCCCCTGGTGCCATTGTTGTTGTTGTTCCCATTGTTACCATTCCCCTGATTGTTGTTATTGTTGTTGTTGTTGTTCTGGTTCCTGTTCAGTTGGGGACAATCTCTCTTGAAGTGGCCTTCAGCTCCACACTGAAAGCATCCCTTGTTATCACCTTGCTGCTGCTGCTGCTGGCGCTGATTCTGTTGAGCTTGCTGACGATTCTGGTTGGCGGGGTATAAGCTCCTGCAATCCTTTGCAGCATGACCAGGCTTGTTGCACCGATGACAGTTGCCCCTGGTGCATGGTCCGCTGTGGTGCAGGCTGCAGCGATTGCATTTGGGATGATTTCCTTTGTATCCACCACCAGACGATTGCTGATTAGGGCTCTTGTAGTCCTCAGTCTTTCTCTGCTGAGACTGGGACTGAACAGAAGTCGAACCCTTACTTGAGTTTCCATCCCACTTCCGTTTGTTGTCACTAGAGGTACCAGTAGTAGTTGCAGCGCCAATGCGTTTTGGCAACTTGTTCTGCTCCACCGCTTGATCCGTGAGACGGTGAGCCAACTGAACGGTTTGCTGATAGGTGGCGAGGTTCGCTGAAGTCACATGACTTTGGATTTCCGGCACTAAGCCCTGAAGAAATAGTTCGATGCGTTTGATGGGAGGATCCACCATAGTAGGGCACAGAATTGCCAGTTCGTTCGACCTTTTCACATAAGCTTCAATTTCCGACCCAGTCATCTTGAGGTTGAAGAACTCCACCTCGAGTTTGTGAATCTCATCACGGCTGCAGTATTCCTCCTTGATCATTTCCTTGAAAGTTTCCCATGGGGTGGCGTTGGCAGCAACCAACCCTAGCATCTGAACTTGAGCGTTCCACCATGTGAGGGCTAAACCCTCGAGAGTACCAGTAGCGTACTTCACCCTGCGCGCCTCAGGGCATTCACACATTTCGAAGACAGACTCTAGTTTCTCAAACCAGTGTAGGAGACCTACTGCTCCTTCAGTGCCGCTAAAAGTGGTTGGTCGGCAGTCCATGAAAGTCTTAAAAGTGCACACGGGTGGCTGAACATGCTGACCTCCTGCGTGTGCAGCTGCAAGTGCTGCGGCAACTCGTTCGTTGATCAGAGCCGTCAACTGGGCTTGTGTTAGGTTAACGCGTCCAGACATGATCTTCGTACCAAGAAGAACGTGAGTGAGTGGGGTTTCGCGAAAGTGCGATGATAGGATAGAGTAAGCACGCACGTGTTCAAGCAACAGTAGTTATACTAACCAAGCATACCATAAGCAATGTACCATGTACTAACAAGTAGGCAATATATACACAGATCATATTACCTAGAATGTCGAGTCTTGCATGTGGAGTGAAGCATCGTTGTGGACCGTTGAGCACTGTACAGGTTATAGTCTGGTTTTAACAAAAATGTTTTCCCCTTTATTAAAACCAAGTTCACTATAACCAATGGCTCTGATACCAATCTGTCACACCCCCAAAATCCACCCGCGGAGTACTACCGCTTGGAGGCGTGACTGACCAGGATCCAGCCACCAATCATATTGAACAAGCATATAAGTAGTCATAAAAATCCACCCAATACAATTGGTGTTCAAACAAAACATAGTTAAGTTGCAAGCGGAAGCATAAGTCTTAAATCAAAACATAAGTTTAATTGTTTCATAGTTTAACATGGCACACAGTCGTCCATGTCCCACAACGATCCTCCTCCATGCAAGCTCCAGCTTAAGAACCTAAGGACCTGCAAAGCATGTAGTAACGAGTCAACAACAAGTTGAGTGAGTTCACGGTTGGGTGTTCGTTTTAAGTTGTTTCGAAAACAGTTTCCTTTAGCTGGCATCCTGCCGTGGGGGTTACCCCATAGTTAAAAACGTGACTTGTTTATTCTTGGTTACTCTGGCAATCCTGCCGTGGGGGCTACCCCGTGTTAGTTATCTGGCATTTCGGCCGTGGGGGCTACCCCATGTATCTACTAGACTCGTTACCATATCGACTGCTGACTGTAGTCATGTTTATGTGCCCTGAACTGTCAATGTCTATCATCATTGACGTGCCAGTAGTCCATTAGTTCACGCCCGTCCTCTGCGGCACGGTGTGAGGTTTGTCAAACCTAAATAGCGCTATCTAACTAATGACCCGCTCGCCATTGGCCCGGCGATTAAGTCGATATAAAAATGAGGGACTTCGTGATAGAGTTTTGGTCTAGTACGAAATATCTGTCCGTGAGGACGAGGAATTTCATTCCTGAACCTTTGCTGTCCTACCCAAGGAGGACGAGGAACCCAGTTCCTTAACCCCAATTCCCGACCCCTGGGAATCCCATGCTTTGTAGAGGGTGTGAACTCACCTTGGTTTGCTCGGTAGAAACACAGAAAGGTCAAACAAGCAATGTCGTGGCTACTCACGTCCTATCATAGTTGTATCATACAATCAGGTTCGTATTCAAGTAGTGCACGTATGGCATACACGTATAATCATAGCAGTTAGCAAGTAATGCATACGAGTTGAACGAACAGTAACATGCCCATAATTAATCAAAGTCCAAGGTCCGGCCCAAACACTAAGCCCATAATCATGCAAGTCCAATCCAGCACGTATATGTTGGTTTCGAGTCGCAACTAGGCGTTTGCGACTCGCAACCGGAGTCACAACCATGGTTTCGGTCCATGCTGTTTTGGTTACGAGTCGCAACTGGACTCGCAACGGTGGTTTCGAGTCACAAGGTCTGTGCTTGATCAAGTGTGGTTTCGAGTCGCAACCGGATGTTTGCGACTCGCAACTGATGTCGCAACCGGGAGATTTCGACTCGTTGTGCTTGGTTTCGAGTCGCAACTGGCGGTTTCGAGTGGACAGGTGCTGATTCGGAACAGTGTACTATCCACTAACATTCTGATTTCATGCAGTTTGTACTATCCAACCAAAACCCTTAAACATGTTTCTTGTCTAGCAATTTTACTAAAAATGGATCAAACACATCAGATTTCAAATATTCAACATGTTCATATGATATTCAAGTTGTTCTTCACACATTCATCATGTTCATCATCATTCATATGAACCTAAGTCTAACCAAAGTCATGAACAGCAATCAAACTCCTGAACATATACATTTAACCCACATATATTCATCCGATTTCATGAGTAATAAACCTTCTAACCTAATCAAGCCACTCGGATTTGAGCCTATATGGAACCGATAACATTTACTCATATTCAAGCATACATTATTCATCCAACATAACCAATAAGTCATCATCAACCGAATATAAACACATAATATAGAACATTTATGCATCGATTTCTTGAATACTAACTTAACATCAATGTGTACTATCAAAACATGCTCAACCGATTATCATACATCATTATCAACTCAAAACACAATACACATCCGGTTCACAAACATCATCAAGCATACACTACACTAGTTAAGTTATATCATTCATACCATTATTAAACAACAACAAACATTATAAATTCACTAACAACATCATAAACACTAACCGGTTGTGAGGTGGTGAAAGATGAAGCTTTGTTTGGTGTGAACAAGCAAAACCCGAGAATCCCTTTGGTGGTCGGTTGGTTGGATCCGAGATGAAGGAGGAGAAGTATGGTGCTTGGTGTCTAGGGTTTTAGTGTGAGAGAGTGGAGAGTGTGTGTGTCCAAGAAAATGGCAAGGATAGCTAGGTGCATAACATATATACTAGCTTCGTGTGGTGCACCCTAATGGGTTTCGGTTGGGTTAGATGGGGTGCGTGGCCCATCCGGCCCAAGTGTTACGGTTTACTCGAGACCACATGGTCTCGAGCCGGGTTCGTGTCGTTTCGGTTCATATACATACTCGCATATATACACATAAGCACACATGTAACCTAACACATAATCATATAAAAGGTTGTAGCTTATCATTAATCACATAAGTTTAACTATTCACACGTTTAAGCATACAACGAAAGGTTCTAAATTTCGAGTTGTCACACAAAATCCCAGTTTACATACATTCTTGAACCCGTTTTTACTCAAATGTTTATTTTGACCCGTTAAGGGTATTTAGGCACTCTCGAGCCTAAAAACGCTTTCGATTGCTTCTAGCATTCCATCACCACATTTCTTACCCTATAATATCCCACCTCGACTGTATTAAGGTGGGTTTATTGTGGTGATCTTATATAACCCAAATTTTACCTCTAAAATCCATATTTTACGGCAAAACTCAAATAGTGCCATTTGACTAAAAATAATACCTCTTTCAGCTTCTATACTTATTCTAAGTATTTACCTAATCATAGAACTCGTTTCCAAACAACTTTTAAAGGTTGTTTGTTCGAATTAGCCAACAATGGCGTTTTGGTCGATTTTGTTCTTTTTACTACGAAAGACTCTCTTTCCCATTTATTCGACCAAAATAGCATTTTAAACTACAACATGAATATGCGTACCTGGCCCGGATCAACAAGTAGACCCGATTTATACCTTGTTTTCATTATCACACAATCAATAGTGACGAAATTATCCGATTTGCTAATCGGTCCTGTTAGCATAAGACTTGACAACCATATTAGTCGGTATTGTCAAATGGTGTTATCACACCATTTGACCCGTTTGGCCTATAAGACTAGGCATTTTCATAAGTAGCAAAACATGGTTATTAATTGCCAATTTGTTCATCCGACCCATTTCGGATTTTTGCTACTAGACCCCTTTTTCTCTTAAACTCCTTTCTTATGTTTTCACCCATTCGGCTTACGCCACGGGTGCCCCTTTTGAACTCTAATTTACTTTAGCCAATACTTGACTAAATTTCCATTTTTACTCATTTTCTCGTTATTAGTTGCATTTAAAATAATCTTAACAAAAACTTCTTAGTTATTAGTCATTACATGACTAAATTACCGTTTCGCCTCTTTTCACCATAATACATGGTTTTTATCATTTTTGTTTGTTCCGACTCATGTTAATAGCGTCGGAACCCTTAATTCGGATATTACACTAATCGCATTAGTAATTTACAAAATAATGCATATTCTACAAAAAGGATGTAAGCGTCGCTTACCTTGCATCCGGTTATGCTCTTTTTCCTTCATTCTTGATTCGTTTGACCCGCTTTCACTCCAAGCTTCACCTAGCTTGTTTAAGCGCCTACTATCATCCATCATTCACAAGGTTGTTAGATTAGTCATTCTAAATCATGACTTTCACACCTTATGAATCTTTGACTACTTTCCTATTGAACTAAATCATAAATCATGAGTTTAATTCTTATGTCAAGACCCACTTCAAATCAAGTATGAACTCTTAACAATTTCCCCTTTTTGTTCAAGTAATTCATTTATACAAGTTAGTATGGTGTTTATAAACACCAATACAACATCAATTTCATTTAATCATCTAAAACCCATTTTTCATAAGTTTTAACGCATAATTATTTATAATAATCAAATCTGCGTTTTTACTCAAATTTTAGCATTTTAATCCTCACTTAGGCGTTTCATCAAACACCTAGCGGGTCAGATTTTTATATCATCAAAACCAAGTTTATGACTTGTAATTATCATCTAAATTAACTTCGATTAGACAATTCTACACAAGTCTTAACATCCATTATTCTGAAATTTACTCTTAAATTCAGATTATGCTAGAGCAAGATCATAATTTCTAGGGTTTATCAAGTTTTCTTCAAGTTCATTAATCACCTACAATGGTGATTATGAACTCTATAATTCACATGAAATCTTTTAACAAGATTTCACCTAGGGTTCATCCCTAGACGCCATATCCCTTCTAATTTCATTCATGCATGAAGAAATCAAGCTAAATTTCAGTTTTTCACAATTAACCTAGAACTTGAGATGAATCAAAATACAAGAATTTTGCATACCTTGTGATCCCCTCAACAAGGTGATCACTAATTCGTGCTTGGAAATTGATTTGGAGCTGATTTGAACCCTCAATCTGATCAATTTTGACATGCTCTAGAGTTTGGTGGGGAGCATATGTCGCCCCCTGTGTTCTTGTTCGACCTGGCCTCACAAATGAGGTGTTGGGTTTTGTTTTTAATTAAAATTGATAATATAAGTTTCAATTTTAACAACATTGGCCCCTCTAATTTGATTAGTTAATTAAGTAGGGCACAACCTACTTATTTCCAACATTATTCACCGCTTATTAACTAGGTTAAACATTACTAATTAAATTAGTGGGTTTTTGGGAATCTATGACCAAGTTTAGTTTAAGTCCCGTTAACTCGGGCCTTCTACAAATTTTATTTCCCAAACATATTCTTTTTCTCTTTTTATTAAATATTAGATTTAGTTATATAAATTCTAATATTTTCTGGCTTAACTTTTACCACTAACGGTTCTTTAGCCCTCTTTAGTATTAACGGGGTTTAATTACCAAACCCGTTTTCGGGGTGTTACAAGTCTACCCCCCTTAAAGAGGTTTCGTCCCCGAAACCCTTTCTTACCTAATTTATCGAGTTCAACTCCATGCATTTGCTCTCGATAACCAATTAAGCATTTCTCATATCTTAACCAATTGTTAGTATTACCAGAAAAGTATGGTAATATTCTTTTGGTTGTTAATCATCTACGTATCTTACATGACATAATGCGACTTGAAATAACGTAATCTCGTTATTTCCACTAGTTTATTTAACTTAGCGATATACATCGCTTTCATATACTATCGAATTCTTTATGAATCCGTTACTTTGACCCGTTTAAAGGTCTCTAGTGAAATCTTTCACTTTTAGCAACAAATCCTTTTATTTTCAAATTTATTTATTCGGTTCAGTTATACCGAATTTACCGTTTACAAGCGAACCAAATTTTTTTTTTTTAACTTGAATTGCTGACTTTAACCGGTTTCACTAACTAGACTTATTTGTCCAGTTTCTTTTTACCACTTGCCTGGTTATAATGTGATTCTACTTCACAATGTATCTCTTGACCGTGATCATGTCACATCATGTTTAATTATATCAACCTTTCATTTTCGAAAATATCACTTTTCGAATATATTGTCTTGCGCCTATCAGTGTCAAGACTTGTATCTTTCATACTTATTATTTAAATTCCTATCAGAATTTATGTTTGTAAAAACATTATTTCTTACTAAAACCGAAGTTTTAGTTTTAGGATCTTCTCTTTAACTTTTGTCAATTATCCATACCAGGATATTGACAGTCCATAATTTATTCTTATTTGGTTATATCCCAATACCGGGCTCATTATTCTCTTGCATTTGACGCTACCTTTATCTGGCTAGCGCTCATTTGTGCCATTCGGCGTTATATTGTATTCAACATGTTTGACCTATTAATGTGAAATCTACACTTATAAACAATCAACTTTATTCTTTATTCAACCCATTCGACTTAATAGTTGAACATATTTACTCACAATTTCTATATACGAAATTTTATAGTCATAACTCGTAATCCAAGTCCTTTGATTTTTTTTTTCAACCCGCATTCACGTCTCTTGGTTTACGCATGTGTTTAATTCTTACCCATCAACCGGGTGTTTTACCGAAGTCGTTATTATTGTAACCCACCCGGTATGCATTAAGACCTCGCTTCATTTTTATATTCCGATTTTATCTTTAAGTTTGACGTTTTACAAAAACGACCCGTTAAGGGACATATTTGCATTTTCCGGGTTCGAGTGTAAGTACACTCCCTCCCAATGCTTGTCTAAATTATTTTACATGTTTGCGTTTTCTGGGTTCGAGTGTAAGTACACTCCCTCCCAATACTTGTCTAAATCATTTTACATGTTTGCGTTTTCTGGGTTCGAGTGTAAGTACACTCCCTCCCAATACTTGTCTAAATCATTTTTCATGCTTGCGTTTTCTGGGTTCGAGTGTAAGTACACTCCCTCCCAATACTTGTCTAAATCATTTTTCATGCTTCTTTGTCCCTTCACTCGGGCTCATTATCCTGATGTAATACGCTTCCGTCACTCGGTTGTGCGTTTACATTATTATCAAATATTTTGCTTATCTGATTCATTTGGGTACTTTTTAATTAGTCCCATTCACTCCACCCTTACTACATCGGATGTAAATGTGTCCTCTATAAGAAACTCGTGGTATCATATGCCACTACTTACTTGGCCAGAGTAAGCGATTTAACACATGACATACACGACCTTTTTATAGTTTTCACATCACGCCCTATGTAAGTAACGCCTCTATTCAGTTTTCTTGGAAATTATATCCTGGATATGTATTTCTGTTCAGGTTTTCCAAGTTTCTAATTTACCTATGCAACTATCATTCTCTACATGTTTGTTGCATATTGCTAATTGTGCGATTATGTTTTAAAAAAAACGCGCACCTGGTAATGCTTGCCCCGACGGGCGTTTCTTGCCATTAACCTTGTTCGCGGTCGTTACGCGATTTAGTCCTTAGTGAGCATGCTCCTATCGTCATACTTCGGACCGTTCCTCTATCATATCCTTAATTTGTTCAACTCTTGTCATCTTTAAATGCAAGTGTCCTTCAATCAAGATATTCACAAAAGTTAGTAATATCAACTTCAATAATCGCCTGTATTATAATACAAGGCTTTTTCTACTATACGCGTCAACGCGCGTATTTTGTCAACTATATCAATCATTTAATTGGGTTAACGTGTATTACACGGTAACCCTATGTGTTGTCTACAACACTTTAATACGCTAGACCATTAGCATACATGTACTTACCGGATTTGCGATCAAGCCTCGAACCGAACACCAATCTTTTTCAAGAGCATAAGGTTTAAGTCCAAGCATGGTTCTCCCACCATACTTGAATCTCTTAAACCAAGGCTCTGATACCAACTTGTAACACCCATTCTTATAAATCAAGATTTAACGCATATTTTGCGTTAAATGATCATGTAATTAATGATTACATATACATCGGAAATACGGGTTTGTCAAAACTTTTACAATTTAAGTGATATACATAATGTGATTTAATTCGCCGTTTAGAATAACGACAAAACAACGTTGCGGAAGCTTTGTTTAACGTGTGTTCGGTTCTTGCTCGATGCTTGATCTTCATCCGGGACTCTCGACATTCACCTGTGATCAAAACTAACTTAAATGTCAGTTTTGATAGTTAAATAACCAATATAACAAGGAAATTAAGAAAATCCAACATTTAAATCTTGATTCACAAACAAACAATTGATTTCTGGCCTCCACCGTAACTTACGGTGGCACCGTAAGTTACGGTGGCCTCTGAATGTTCATTTCCCCTACCGTAAATCAGGGGTATCCTACCGTAGCATTTTTGGCTCCACCGTAACTTACGGTGGCACCGTAAGTTACGGTGGCCCCTGCATCCAACCTTTCCATTTTGCCGCTTTTTGACACGAAAACTTTCGTATCTTTCAAACCGCTTGTCCGTTTGACCTACCGTTTCTTCCTACGTGATTGTAATTTGATTCCTCACCTTAAGAGGTTAAAATCCAACATTCGGTTTAACAAAAATTCAGACTTTTAAGTCTTCGGCTTATCGCCCTTTTACCCAATTTTGACCCATTCTTGTATTTGTCAAACAATCATATTTATTTGACTCCGATTTCTTATAAATTCCATAAATTCATTGTTGTTTATCATAAGAGGTTCAAAATCCCGGTTTACATACATTCTTGAACCCGTTTTTACTCAAATGTTTATTTTGACCCGTTAAGGGTATTTAGGCACTCTCGAGCCTAAAAACGCTTTCGATTGCTTCTAGCATTCCATCACCACATTTCTTACCCTATAATATCCCACCTCGACTGTATTAAGGTGGGTTTATTGTGGTGATCTTATATAACCCAAATTTTACCTCTAAAATCCATATTTTACGGCAAAACTCAAATAGTGGCATTTGACTAAAAATAATACCTCTTTCAGCTTCTATACTTATTCTAAGTATTTACCTAATCATAGAACTCGTTTCCAAACAACTTTTAAAGGTTGTTTGTTCGAATTAGCCAACAAGGGCGTTTTGGTCGATTTTGTTCTTTTTACTACGAAAGACTCTCTTTCCCATTTATTCGACCAAAATAGCATTTTAAACTACAACATGAATATGCGTACCTGGCCCGGATCAACAAGTAGACCCGATTTATACCTTGTTTTCATTATCACACAATCAATAGTGACGAAATTATCCGATTTGCTAATCGGTCCTGTTAGCATAAGACTTGACAACCATATTAGTCGGTATTGTCAAATGGTGTTATCACACCATTTGACCCGTTTGGCCTATAAGACTAGGCATTTTCATAAGTAGCAAAACATGGTTATTAATTGCCAATTTGTTCATCCGACCCATTTCGGATTTTTGCTACTAGACCCCTTTTTCTCTTAAACTCCTTTCTTATGTTTTCACCCATTCGGCTTACGCCACGGGTGCCCCTTTTGAACTCTAATTTACTTTAGCCAATACTTGACTAAATTTCCATTTTTACTCATTTTCTCGTTATTAGTTGCATTTAAAATAATCTTAACAAAAACTTCTTAGTTATTAGTCATTACATGACTAAATTACCGTTTCGCCTCTTTTCACCATAATACATGGTTTTTATCATTTTTGTTTGTTCCGACTCATGTTAATAGCGTCGGAACCCTTAATTCGGATATTACACTAATCGCATTAGTAATTTACAAAATAATGCATATTCTACAAAAAGGATGTAAGCGTCGCTTACCTTGCATCCGGTTATGCTCTTTTTCCTTCATTCTTGATTCGTTTGACCCGCTTTCACTCCAAGCTTCACCTAGCTTGTTTAAGCGCCTACTATCATCCATCATTCACAAGGTTGTTAGATTAGTCATTCTAAATCATGACTTTCACACCTTATGAATCTTTGACTACTTTCCTATTGAACTAAATCATAAATCATGAGTTTAATTCTTATGTCAAGACCCACTTCAAATCAAGTATGAACTCTTAACAATTTCCCCTTTTTGTTCAAGTAATTCATTTATACAAGTTAGTATGGTGTTTATAAACACCAATACAACATCAATTTCATTTAATCATCTAAAACCCATTTTTCATAAGTTTTAACGCATAATTATTTATAATAATCAAATCTGCGTTTTTACTCAAATTTTAGCATTTTAATCCTCACTTAGGCGTTTCATCAAACACCTAGCGGGTCAGATTTTTATATCATCAAAACCAAGTTTATGACTTGTAATTATCATCTAAATTAACTTCGATTAGACAATTCTACACAAGTCTTAACATCCATAATTCTGAAATTTACTCTTAAATTCAGATTATGCTAGAGCAAGATCATAATTTCTAGGGTTTATCAAGTTTTCTTCAAGTTCATTAATCACCTACAATGGTGATTATGAACTCTATAATTCACATGAAATCTTTTAACAAGATTTCACCTAGGGTTCATCCCTAGACGCCATATCCCTTCTAATTTCATTCATGCATGAAGAAATCAAGCTAAATTTCAGTTTTTCACAATTAACCTAGAACTTGAGATGAATCAAAATACAAGAATTTTGCATACCTTGTGATCCCCTCAACAAGGTGATCACTAATTCGTGCTTGGAAATTGATTTGGAGCTGATTTGAACCCTCAATCTGATCAATTTTGACATGCTCTAGAGTTTGGTGGGGAGCATATGTCGCCCCCTGTGTTCTTGTTCGACCTGGCCTCACAAATGAGGTGTTGGGTTTTGTTTTTAATTAAAATTGATAATATAAGTTTCAATTTTAACAACATTGGCCCCTCTAATTTGATTAGTTAATTAAGTAGGGCACAACCTACTTATTTCCAACATTATTCACCGCTTATTAACTAGGTTAAACATTACTAATTAAATTAGTGGGTTTTTGGGAATCTATGACCAAGTTTAGTTTAAGTCCCGTTAACTCGGGCCTTCTACAAATTTTATTTCCCAAACATATTCTTTTTCTCTTTTTATTAAATATTAGATTTAGTTATATAAATTCTAATATTTTCTGGCTTAACTTTTACCACTAACGGTTCTTTAGCCCTCTTTAGTATTAACGGGGTTTAATTACCAAACCCGTTTTCGGGGTGTTACACGAAAGTCCTTCTTGGGGCCCTTATTGCGCTGCGTGGACCCCAAGGACGCGAATTACTTGATCAGAGAGATTCACGAAGGGATCTGTGGCATCCATGCAGGACCGCGCATGGTTGTCGCAAAAATTATGAATGCTGGTTATTACTGGCCAGGGATGCATGTCGATGCTCTAAGGGAGTTGCGCAAATGTGACTCATGCCAAAGACACTCCCCGAAAATGCTGCGCCCGAAAAACGATCTCATTCCTGTATCCACGGATTGGCCTTTCCAACAGTGGGGAATTGATATGGTGGGACCTTTCCCTGATGCTCCGGGAGCCGTGAAGTTCATAATCGTGGCCGTTGATTATTTTACTAAGTGGGTGGAAGCCAAGGCTCTCGCCTCAACCACTGCAATGATGGTGCACAAGTTTATATGGGAGCACATCATTTGCAGATTTGGTCTTCCACTCAAAATCGTCACAGACAACGGTACCAATTTTGCTTCTAAGGATCTTTAAAATTGGATGAAGGATTGAGCATACCTTCTCCTCCGTTGCGCATCCTCAAGGCAATGGTTAAGTGGAAAGTGTTAACAAAAGTATCGTCGAGGGGATAAAAGAACGACTGGGCATAAAGAGAAGAGGCTGGGTAGATGAGCTCCCAAGCATCCTGTGGGCTCACCGAACCATGCCGAAGACAAGCACCGGCGAAACTCCTTTTAGCCTAGTATACGGCTCGGAGGCAGTTATCCCGGCGGAAGTTGGACTCCCCTCACCGCGCTTGACAGCAGTCAACACGGTTGATAATGAAGCAGAGCGCCGTCTCGATTTGGATTTACTGGAAGAAAGACGCGAGATTGCGCGTATTAAAGAAGCAAAGTACAAGACACAACTGGAAAGGTACTACAATGCGAGAGTCCGCATTTGTACCTTCACTCCAGGAGAATACGTCTTCCGAGACAACGAAGCTTCAAACGCTGAACGCCTAAGAAAACTACCACCCAAATAGGAAGGCCCATACTTGGTTCACGAAGTGCTAGGAAAAGGGGCATACAAATTGCGCACCCTGGATGGACACATCATCCCGCGCACATGGAATGCGCAACAATTGCGCAAGTGCTATATGTAACTAGTCTAGGCCATGCGCCCTTTCTCACTAATGTTGGCCACGCGCCTTTTTTAATTTCCTATGTTGGCCTAAGCGCCTGTTTCTCAATTAATGAAAGCATACGACATGTTTTCCTTTTATCGTGAAGACCCTTACGTTACAAATGCATGTTAAACTTTTAATTAGCACGAAAACACTTCAGTAAATTACGAGCTCTTGAGTTATGCCTCCAAGGTCCTCCGCGAACATAGCGCGAGACCGGGCAGTTACACTCGCACAAGAGCCACACTTACATTTATTCGCGCTAACTTAACCAAAGTTTCTAACAACAGTGCAATAATTGTAACGGGACATAGAATAAACATAAACATCATAATTAATAAGCGCAACCGCGCAATAATTGCATAAAAACCAACTATCATTCATTTGATCCAAAACAAGCGCGATCGCGCAACTGGTTACATTCAAAACCTAAAGATAAAAGGCATAAGGCCCGCCAACACTATCTATTCAAAGCCATCGCCATCGCCATCACCATCACCACCATCGCCCGCTGGCTCCTCCTCATCAGATAAACTAACCATCTCTGGTGGGTCCAGAATAGCCTTAAGACGATGACACCAGTCATCATGCTCTAAAGCTTTTGTGACCAAGTCCATCACGGTCAGCGCTAGGAGATCGTATGCATTTTCAGCACGAGCCAACTCCGCATTAGCCTCGTCAGTCACTGAACAGTGACATGTGTCGAACTCTTGCCCAAAAACCTCCTTGACATGCTGCGCACATTCTAGATAACCTCCATGATGACCGACCGCGCGCGAGGCATCTATGAGAGTAGCAACACTCCCGTCCAGTTCTCCAGCATTCAAAATCGAGTTGGCCATCTACACCAAAACAAACAAATGAGAAACTGACTTTAGTAAATAAAACCCAAGTTAAAAAGAGAACAATACCAGCACTATTCCCCTGCCGCGCAGCCATTCAGCCTCCGAGGACAGCGTGTCAACAATACCCTGGACCTCAGCATAGTTATTTTGCGCCACATTCAGGGCAGACGAACTTATGGCAAGCGCCTCCTCGGCCCTTTGCATGGCTTCCTCAGCAGAAGCAGCCTTCGACCTTTCGGCCTCAAGATCGATCTCCAAGGACTCACTTTTGTCAACCTGCTCTTGCAGGCGACGCTTCAACTCTGCGATTTCAACGTCCTTGGCAGCCAGATCTTTATCCTTACTGGATACCTGCGCCTTAAACTCAGCCTGAAAAGGATAAAAGACTAAGATAATTCTACAAGTAGAAAACATAAAAGGATAACGCTTTACGCACCTCAGCTTGATCCTTAGCAGCTTGTGCATCTTCAACTTTCCTTTTCAACTCCGTAACTTGACTCTCAAGATCGGTAATTTTAGCTCGAGCTGCGTACATGCGCTCGTTGTCTTTTGCATAAATCTTCTTCCAGTCAGCACGCTCCTTTGCTAAGAGGTCTTCAGCCGCGCGAAGTTTGCCCTTAAGGCCTTCACGACCCCACTCCTCCGATTTCTTATCAGATTCGAATTTTGCCTTTTCCTCATCAAAGGCAGCTTTCGACTTTTCAAAGTCTTTGACATGCCTTAACAACCGCTCGCGGTATTTCTCCCATTCCTCCCTCTCCCTAACCATGGTTCGCCACTCACGAACAATTTGATGGTTAGCAGCACGGGTGTTGGCCTCACCAACAACGTAAGCGCGATACAAACCGTTGTGGGTTCGCGCTCTTTGTCGGTTAACCTCACCAGGAGGAATGGAGTTAAGAAACCAGTCGCGGCAAGGAGCGAACTCCAGAAAAGTGTCTTTTTGTTTCAAACCCCATGGCGGTTGGTGCGGAGCGTCACCACGGCTCTCCTCGGTATAAGACTTGTAGTAAAGATCTCCCAAGGTATCCTTGGGGCCTATTGGAGAGTGTGGCATTGCACCTTGTCTTCCCGCGCCAGCCTGGCCAGCAGCAAAACCAGCACTCACGCGCCTCCTGCAGCAGCAGATCTGTCTTGATGAGCACCAGAGCCCGATCCCCCAGCACCAGAAGTTATTTTAACAGCCTAAAGGGAAGGATCAGGCTGCGCAGATTGCACTACTTTCTCAATTTCTGGTTCTTTCCTTCTCTCAGGAATGGGCTGGTCAAGCCCTGTGATGTGAACGACCTCCGGACCCTGCGCCTTTTCAGGAAGGGTTACAGCAGTAACCTCGGGCTCCTTGGGCTCAGTAAGAGGCTTGTCAGCAGCTCTCTTTCTCTCCACCTCCTTCTCCTTAACAGGCTTCTCGCCAGCCTTTTGCTTCTCCTTCTCAGACTCAGCAGCCTTGAAGGGTTTGACGGTGACCTTGGGCATTTTAAGCGCCGGCTCTGAGGGCTCTGTGATGACAACTCCCTTCTTTTCAGGGGTCTTCTTTTTAGCCTCTGCAAAAATAAAGTGTTAAAAGAGTTGACAAAGGAACATAAAAAGTAAGATCCAGGAAGCTAACCAGGAGAAAATCTGTAAAGAGAGCGCAAGTTGCTCTTTTTTCCGATCAGGGGGACTTCACCAGGTTTTGGCATTACAGACACACCAACCGCAGCCTCCCTACTCCTTTTCCTGATCAACTTCACAGCAGGCTCTTCCTCCTTTACTTCTTCGTCCTCTTCTTCTTCATGCGCGAGAGAAGATGGAGTGGCCCCAGCGTCAGGGTTGCGAGAACCCGCGCTCCCTGAGCTCCTTAAACCAGCAGCTCCTGCCTTCTTCTCGCCTACGCGCAATAAACCTTCAAATGAGTCACTGATAATAACGAAATCTTCTATGTTACTTTGACGAAGGTGGAGGATACCTTTATCAGCAACACCAGCGGTTGCGCGGCTACTTCCACCCTTCTTACTGGTGACATCGGCATCAATAGTGATAACCTTCTTCTTCTTGGGTTTCTTCTTCTTCTCTTCGGGGTCGATACCCAAGTCGCGTAGCACACCTGCAAAGATGATAGACCAGGAACTTAACTCTCCATTGGAAGATCCGACAGACTCCTCGCTGGAAAGATAAACAATCTCTTTCCCAGCAGAAGTCAAAGCGCGCAAGGGACGAGGGTTTGGTATATGCGCACCTTCGGTTGCAGTAGGTGGATCGGCGAAAGCATCAGCAACTGGGTACATAAAATGACCCTTAATCTGGTCATACCAGTACTCTTCTCCAGCCTTCAGCGGGCGCACACCCATAGATCCGCCAAAAGTGGGGAAGGCAGCTTGATACAGACGCGCCTCTACATGTCAAATTACATAAATAAACACAAGTTACGAAACAAGAAATCAAAGAAACTAAGAAAATTACTAACCTCTATCGTTGAACACCAAAATTGGAACGTCTTTGCTATCTGCCGGCCATTGGTCACTCATCCGCGGCGCTACCAAGACGTTCTCACCAAACACTCGGTTTGGGGTGGCAGTAAGCTTCTGATACCAAGCCTCATTCTTGGGGATCGCTAGATCTTCCTTCAAGATTGGTTCGGACCATGCACGGAAAGTCATGGCAATCGGGATCATCTCCTCGCGAATATAAAAGAACTTTGGTTTCCAGTCATGGAAACTCTTGGGAGGGTTCAGGAGTATCTTCTTCGCGGCCCCTCGATTGGCAAACGAGTAGAATCCCATGTTTCTGATCAACTGGTAAAAGACTCTGAATCTTTCCACGGTCGGCTCTATGTCATGAGATCGACAAAGAAATTCAAAATGTTGAACCCTAACCATCCCAGGGGGACTCATCTGGGAGATATGAAACCCATAAAACTGAAGAATATGGGCCAAAAAATTCGTCGCCGGCAACCGGAAGTTGCCCTGATGAAAGAAATCTTCAAATAACGTAATGTACCCCGGCGGTGCATCAGCGGCCGTTTGATTCTGACCGGGATACCTGGCATCCCATTCCGGTGGAAACCGGAAACTCCGAACAATCTGCTCGAACAGCCCTAAATCCCACTTGAGGACGGGAACAGGACCTTCTTCACCGGGATTGTCTTCATGATGTTCTTCAGCCATGAATATGAGTTTAAACTCTGAAAGTTCCGAAAGAAGTTGTGAAGATGTGTAGAATCTTGAAGATCTGCTATCGTGTTCTTCAGTGATTTGAAGATTCAAAGAACTCGAAAGCAGGAGGAAAAGAAAGACGACAACAGAAGAGGAAAAAGTGATTTCCTCCCCCATCTCATAGGATATATATACCCATCGCATTTAATGCGATGGATAAACGTGCCGAGATCGTCGCGCGCGTGACAAATCAGAAGACGCCAAGTAGGGCGAGAATCCCGGAGTGACGGTTACCACGCGCGCGTGGACCTCACTCTCCTGACGGAAAGCACAACCGTCAGAGACAACTCGATGACAGCCGTGTAAGCGGTCAACTCAAACGTCGCCATCAACGACGTTTCCTACCAACCTGTCAAATTCAAATTTCGAGGATTTTCCCGCCCAAATTTCCAAAAACTTAATGCAGAAGTTACCTAGGCCGCGCAACATGCATGGTTACCCAAGACATCCACGCGCCTACCAATAAAAAACAAGCATTTTCTCCAACTTTCTTTTTCTAAGTCCAGAGCTCCAACCACTTGCCTCGCGCATGGTACAGCACTGGACTGGGGGGACTTGAAGGGGTATGGTCCTAAAAACGCCGCGCAAACCTCTAATCAGGTCGCGCGAAGGACCATACTCCTTGTTCAACACATTTCTTATTGCCAACCTCGGGCGTGCTACTTCACCATTCTTTGTTCCGGCGCGAGGTCCAAGCAATAGGAAACTCCATTTTCAACACTTTACATTCTGAAAGAGCATTCAGCAACCCATACCCTGCGCGGGGTAGTTACGTGTTCAGCAGGAATCAAGCGTGACTACGGCGCAAGGCTGTTTCAGATAGTACACAAGGTACAAGTGGCAGAATGAAAGGGCCAATCGGCGTCCTTCTGGTCCTGCTTAATCGTGCTCCACGATCGTCTGACATACAGGGGACATAAGGTAGACGCCTAGGTGGCACCAATCACAGGGCAGAGACACCTGCCCCACGATCTCCACTTACCCGTTGATGGCAGAGGTGCGGCCAGGCCGACAACCATGACACGTGGCTCTAATCACGGTGCGCCAGCACCAAGGAGCTCCCAGAATCAACTAACGATCGACACCAGTGAGACAAAGAGCATATCCTCTATGTTGTCGCCCTCCGGCCCAAGGCCCATCAGCCCACATCCTCTTACACCTCTCCGGCTATAAATAGAGACCTCAGTCCACAGGTTAAACATTCTACTCCCTCTACTCTCACTCTTAATACACACTTATCTCCTCAAAACGGTCGCTTATTCTCACGCCGGAGCCCGGTTAAGAGGGAAACCCCCATATTCCCATCTTAACGAGTAACGGTGTTCTGTTTTGCAGGATTAGCCAGTCATTAAGGAGCTCAGGAAACCAAAGAAGATTAACCCCTATGGTTGAAACATAAACCAAACTGATTAATCCCATAATTAGTTCAGTGTTTCTTCAGGGTGAATCATTGAGTAACACCTTTGCACGTACACATGTATGATGGATGATTCCTCTATCACCACATAAAATCCTATATTTGATCACCAAAAACCTAATATTATCAAACAAACTTACCTATTTGGATTTTTACACAATGTTGTGCCTTTTTTAGTGTGGTTTGTGGATTGTTTTGAAGCATGACCATGTTCCTCCATCATTTGAAAGCTTCAAATGCTTCATGGAAGACATGAATTCTTAGGGTTTTCTAGAGATAATGGATGGAATACTACTTGAACTTTAGAGAGAGATTGTAAGGTGTTTGAAGTGTGGTGTGGTCTTGGGGTGCTTTGGGTTTGGTTTTAAAGAGGGGAGGCCGCGAGAGAGGGAGGTGAGGGGTGGATTTGGTGTGGTGGTGGTGATGATGATGATGATATGATTCTTGTACTTGAGTTGATGGTTTAAGGTGTAGAGATAACATGCACCTATTTCCCATGGGTTTTAAGTGTATATTTCTTTGTTCTTAGAGCAAATAGTCGTATAGCTGGTTATGCAGTTTATACAGTTAGTTTTTGCAGTTACAAAGTGTTAGTTTTTAGTTGTATTTCCAGGCTCCTATATATACATAGGAGGTCGTGCATTGTAAAACTTCTTATGCATTGACCTAAGCAATGGTTTTATAAGTGGTTGCATTCATTCGGTAAATGTGAGGTTCAATAAGCACACCGCGTCTTTTGGATGTACGCCTTCGATCTTTAAAAGCGTGATGGTAACATGGTTGTGCCAACCTTTGTAACGTAGTCGTGCCTTCATATGGTTGACCTACTGAAAAGAATTCCAACTTCAAACTCCTTTCTTAACTTGGAGTTTCAAAGGTATGTCTTTAGGTAGTTACATCTGACTATGCCGAAGGAGCACAACTATGCTAAGTATATCTGTGTAGTTGTGGTTGTTGGTTTGACTCGTTCTTTTTTCTTTTGTTTGAAACTTCGTTTGTCATTCCTTGTATTGTCATGCGAAATTCGTACATGTAAAACAAATATAAAATAGTGTATTGAATTTAGTTTTTTCATCCGTAAAAAACATGAATATCCCTTATATAAAGTTAGGGTTGTATACTCAAACTTTCAAAATGTTTTCAATAGCTTCCAAACCTTCTTGCAATAAAAGAAAATTTGGCATATAACTCTGGCTATGCCAATGCCACACTGCCCTTTGTGCATTTGACTTCATTTCACTTTGTGTGCATATCATTCCAAACATGTTTATTGTTTAGCTGTTTGAAATGTTTTAATGTTTACTTTCGTTTCGGATTGAGTGACAAGCCAAAATGGTTCGAGTCAGAACGAGTTTGGAGAATAATCAATTTGGATCGAACAAGTTGTTTAAAAAGTAACAATTTTGTTACATTCAAAACAGATTCTGACCAAATTGACCCGCCTTGAAAGTCATTTAAAAAAAACTATCAAATAAGAAAGACCACTCATTATATTTTTGGCACCTACTGAGGGCGGATCTACCCACATTTGTGGGTGGGCGGCCGCACCCCTTGAAAAAAAAATACTTTTTAGTGTTAATTTTTCGGTAAAATCTCGACCGCACCCCTTGGAATTTTGCAATCGCACCCCTTGAACTTTGACCATCATGATAAAGAAGATATGTAGCAAAAGAAATAAAAAAGGTCACCTGGAAAAAAAAAGTTGCAGGGATGGATCGGAGAAGAAGGTGTGGAGAAGAAGGTGACTTTAGTCTTTAGGGGTATTTATCTTTAGGGGTATTTATGTAAATAGAAGTTTCTGTAATGTGGAATAGACAGAATACAGTAAAGTTGTCTGAAATTATCGGTGGAGCCATTAAGGGGCTGCCACATGGCAGCAAGTGTTTTTCTTTTTATTTCTTATTTCACAAATAACCGTTCTCCTTTTCATTATGTCACTTTCACAAATAACCTGCTATTTCTACACCTTTAAAAAATATCAGAAAATATTTTTTTGTCTTCATCTATACGAGACGAATAACATTATACGACCCGTATAAAATATTATACGACTTATATAATGTTATAGGACTCAAACCTTATATAATGTTATACGACCCATATAGAATGATATACGGCCCATATAGAATGATATACGACCTAATATTTTTTTTTCATTTATATGAGCCGTATAATATTATACAACCCAATATTATTCATGTCAGATTATTCTATATGGGTTATAGAGGGTTTGAAAATAAGATTTTGAGGTGTGACTTTATTAACACCCTAATTTAATTAGGCAGTTATTTTTCACATACCCATCCCTTCTATCTCTCACTATATATATATAAAAAAAAGATAAAGTGAAAAAGAGTGTAAAAATAAAATACAGGGGTGTATGAATAGTGGGAGCGTTAATTAATATAACCTACCTTTTACATTTGTAATAATGATAACTAGTATACGCTTTTAAACATTTAACAATTATTTGATCTGAATTTTCTTTAATAACTTTCTTTTGTTAACTTTTCTAAAACAACATAATAAAATTTTGTTGAAACGGAGTTGTATCAAAATGAAGTGTTTTTAATATATGGCGAGTGTCGTGAACAACATTTGTAAGGTGTTGATATTATCAGAACCGTTACTTATTTTTTCAATCGATTTAAAACACGTGTCGATATCTTATTATATAGCAATAGGACCGACCCGATGTCACACCCCTTTCTACGGCGGAAGCACGAGGTGTGATCATGAAAGGTTCTCATTGCATACGAAGAGTAAACATGCTACATGCTCGTAAAAAAATAACATTCAAATACCATAATTTGAAAACATTCGTTAGCGTTTACATCGCTAAGTCGCATAAAGCATTGTCTTAAAAGTTTACAACTTTATTCAAAGTTAAACACAAGCGACATCCACGAGCATAAGCTAGACCACGCGCACATCCATCCTAGTTACCTGAAATACATGTGAGTTTTTGGAAAAACGTCAACATAATGTTGGTGTGAATTCATGCTGTTTTGTATTTCATGTTTGTATACTTTGTATGAAAACATAGTTTGTGAGTAAATCAAGTTTTCATATGTAAATCCAGTTTCATGTGTACACCACGTACATCTGTATAATTCAATTTCTTCTTGAGTACCCCACGTACTCAAGTTTAATTCTCATTCTCTTGAGTACCCCACGTACTTCAAGTATAATTCAATCTTCTTGAGTACCCCACGTACTTCAAGTTATATATCAATTCTCTTGAGTACCCCACGTACTTCAAGTTATTTATCACTTTTTGTATGGTATGAATTTTATGTAAATACAGTATTTCTGTAATTATCAGATTGTTAATGGGTTGCAAAGCCATTAACATGTGGCACGACATAGGAAGTCACCAAACCTAAGGCATTTAATTGGTATATTCTGAGACACAAAAGCACCACTCGATTCTCGCCCCGACCGAGTGTGAGGCTGCCAGGCACCTGTTAGATCTAACCTTTTGTTCTGCGGTCTGAATGTATACGTTGATTAATGGTGCTTCTGTACCCTATTCGTGACACTATTTCTCATAACGCATCCTACTTGGTTCTCGTCCTCACCAAGCGCGTTTCTTGTTATCATTTCTCATTGCGCCTTATACTTGGTTCTTGTCCCACCAAATGCGCTTCTCATACTCTTGTATTTCGTCACACTTGGTTCTCGTTCTCACCAAGTGTACTTCTTGTATTTTATATTTCGTCACACTTGGTTCTCGTTCTCACCAAGTGTACTTCTTGTATTTATATCATACCATTTATAAATATTGTACTTTTGTACATGTATTTCACCCCCGAAGTTATAAAAACTGAAAACAGTTAAAGAGAAAAGGGGGAGCATGAACTCACAATTTTGCGTTCCTAGCGTCGTAAACTCCACCGGATTTGCTTACTTAACGTCGTAACCTATACGCGTTTTCTTATCGTTAGTCACTAGACTTGCGTCGCACAAGTACAGTCACTCTCTTTTGTGTATATTTTCTTGTGTTAAAAATATTCTATATTTTTAACTACGTATCTTACTTATATTATTTTCTCCAAAAATAAATATAAGTCTTTTGTGTTTTGCACTTTGCACCCGAATTATGTTTCTTGTATGTTGTATGTGTATTTTTATATTTCTACTCCTCATGAGTATTTAGTGTATTTTTAAGTCTTAATACACTAGCACGTATAACACATACTATATACACTTAACACACAAGTTGGTGATCAAATAATATATATTTTTCTCTCAAAAATATATATACATAATATCCATTTTTATTCTTCAAGAAATCACCATTTCTTATCATCAAAAATTAGGGAAACCTTGTTAATGTTTTGAGGTATATTTTTAGGGGATAAGTTTCTCAAAAACTTACATTTTTCTAAGTGTCAAAATTTATAAAAATTTTGACAGAGTTTCCCCTAAAAATGGAGGTTTCCCACGTTTTCAAAACGTGTGTTTATTTTCTTTTAAATCATCATCAATCATCAACAACAATTATCAACAATAATCGTCAACAATAATCACTAATTTCATGAACTTGCATATTTACAAAAATGTGTAGTAACTTACTAGCACATTTAGTAAGTCTTGTTATCTTTAAAAATAAGTTTAATTTCTTAAAAACTTTATTTTTAAAGAATATGAAGTTTTACAACTTCTAGTCGGTTTTTACGAAAATTATTTCTTTGTTATAACCTCTGTTACACAAGTATCCATACACTTGTTTGTTCACAAAAACTACTTTTGTTTGTGTAAGACCCGGTTTAGAACATGTGATTTCTTGGACACTTGGTCCTTTGAAAATACCGCTTGTAGATACGTAGATCTACTAGTTTTAAACATAATTTCACAAGTTAAATTGCTTTTACACAACAAAATGCTTTTACACAAGTCCATGTCTCATGTGTGGTAGAGTTTCACCTTTTAACCCTTATTACTTCTAAAATAGCTTTATGTTAAGATCCAAGATCATGACTAAACCGGGTTAAATGATGATCCGAGCTACCACAACATAGATCGGGTCCAAATATTCACACAAATCAATTACTACAACTTTTACACAACACAAGAGCTATTAACCACCATTTTTCATACTTTTAGTAGACTTTAATGCTTCAACTTGTAAGATTCCGAGTTTTAACCGACAAAAATTCTTTTAACCACTTTAGATAAGTTCAAGAAGGTGTTTTAAGCATTATACCTCTAGCTCAAGGCTAGGGAAGAATCTAAGCACAAATCGAGTGGATAAAAGCAAAGTAGAGAGGTCCTTCGAGTTCCGTGAGCACCGAGCCTCGTTAGCGACCTTCTTACACCTTAATATCACCTTGGAATGGAAGAATGTGGATCGAAAATGATGGTGGCTTGAGGGGCTTGTTTGGCCGTAGCCTAGGAAGAAGGGAGGAAGGAGTTTGTGTGTTTTTGAGATGAAGTGAAAGTGGTCTTGAACTTGTGGTTTAAATAAGCTTTTATCCAACAAATGTTTACCCAATAGGTTTTATGTCTTCTAAGTACAAGACACCACTTAATAAACAATCTAAATAAAATCATGGTGGGTCTTTTATGTTGGTAACCGTAAGTGGGGGGGGGGTGTCTAGTTCCATTTCAAGAATTAGTTACAAGTTCTAGTTACTTGTTAAATGTTAGATTTAGTGTGTTAAGTATGTTATATAATGTGAAGTGTGTTAGGGTGTTCGGGGACCCTAACTAGCTTAGAAAAATAAAAACAATGCTTCTAGCATTATTTTGGTGTTCCGGGTAATATCCAGTTGTTCGGTTACATACCGATTCGTTAAGGTGCTAAATTGCACCTTTTAGTGTCTAATAAGTATCTTTTTGTACCCTTTCAATTCCCAACACTTGGGGAGGTATTCTGGGTAATAAAACGACATTTCTGCATAATATTTCAGTGCCAAAATGCTGATTATAGCTGAATTATACAAAATTCTGCACTTAAAGTGCGTTTCGGGTGCTTTTTAGTGCTTATTTTTGCTTTCGTATTGCATATATATTAACCCTTGTATGTACTCTTGGGTTTTAATGCATTCTTGTTGTCGGACCTACACCTAGGCTCCAATTTTATTGTCTGGCTGCTTTCTGCAGTTCCGTTGACACATAGTGTCTTACCGGTGAGTTTACTATTGACGCAACGCTCTCGTTTATGCATAAAGCAATATTTTGTAGTATACAACATGCATGAATTCACTTGTTTATTATGTGTTCAGCCATTGCTGACAATTAAGGACATAATTGCAGTCATTAAGCAATAATTATAGTGTACGGAAATTACCGGTTTGTGCCAGTTGTCACAGTCTCCCCCCGTTAAAAGAATTTCGTCCCGAAATTCAGACTGAACTAACTCTCGCTGGAGTCTTCTTGAATAGGTGGGGATACTTTTTCTTGAACTGGTCTTCACGTTCCCATGTGTACTCGGGTCCGTGCTTAGAGCTCCAACGTACTTTGACAAGTTTCACACTGCTCCTCCTGGTCTTGTTGACTTTCCAGTCAGTAACCTCAACGGGTTGTTCTGTAAATCGGAGGGCTTCATCAATATGCACTTCATCCAACGGGATGGTCACGTTTTCTTGCGTTGGACTCTTCTTCAGGTTGGATACATGAAACGTATCATGTACTCCATTAAGTTCTGCCGGTAACTCCAACTTGTATGCCACGGTACCAATTCTTCTCAATATTCTGAATGGTCCGATGTATCGTGGATTCAACTTTCCACGCTTTCCAAATCTGACTACGCCCTTCCATGGTGAGACTTTTAACAACACCTTGTCTCCCACTTTGAAATCTACCGATTTTCTATTTGGATCCGCGTAGCTCTTTTGTCGCTCTCGAGCCGCCTTAATGCGCTCTCGGATCTGCGCAATCTTGTCGGTTGTCTCTTGTACAAGTTCAGGACCAACCATACGTTTATCTCCGGCATCTGCCCAACATAAGGGCGATCGGCATTTGCGGCCATACAGAGCTTCGAACGGCGCTGCTTTTATGCTCGTATGATAACTGTTATTGTAGGAAAACTCAACTAAAGGTAGATGAGTATCCCAGCTGCCGCCTAGATCCATGACACATGCACGGAGCATATCTTCTAATGTTTGTATAGTCCGTTCGCTCTGGCCGTCTGTTTGTGGATGGAATGCCGTGCTCAGATCTAACTGAGATCCAAAGGCTTCCTGAAATGATTGCCAGATTCTTGAGACAAAGCGTCCATCTCTGTCTGAAATGATTGAGATTGGCACTCCATGACGTGCCACAATTTCTCTCAAGTATATTTCTGCAAGCTTTCCAGTGCTATCCTTCTCTCGGATTGGTAGGAAATGCGCAGACTTCGTCAATCGATCAACTATTACCCATATCATATCGTGCCCTCTCGGGGTCCTGGGTAATTTCGTTATGAAGTCCATCGAGATTTGTTCCCACTTCCATACGGGAATCTCTGGTTGTTGTAGTAGGCCGGACGGTTTCTGATATTCGGCCTTAACCTTCGCACAGGTCAGGCATTTTCCAACATAGACAGCAACGTCGCTTTTGAGTCTCGGCCACCAGTAGTACTCTTTCAAGTCTCGATACATCTTGTCCGACCCTGGATGGATCGAATATCTCGATTTGTGGGCTTCATTAAGGATGACTTCTCGTATGCCACCATAGAGTGGAACCCAAATACGCTTCTTGAAGTATAAGGCTCCCTCTTCGTTTGGCACCATGTATTTCAATGCACCCCGGAGGTATTCAGCTTTACGGTTCTCTTCTTTAAGAGCTTCTTGTTGTGCATCCCGAATGCGTGCAGTGAGGTTCGTTCGAATCGTCATTTCCAATGCTCGAACCCTTAGGGTCTTAACCCTTTCCTTTCGGCTCAACGCGTCTGCTACAACGTTTGCCTTTCCAGGATGGTACTTAATCTCACAGTCATAATCATTCAGCAGCTCGACCCAACATCGCTGGCGCATATTCAATTCCTTCTGATCAAATATGTGTTGTAAGCTTTTGTGATCTGTGAAGATTGTACATCGAGTACCATATAAATAATGTCGCCAAATCTTCAAGGCGAATACCACTGCACCCAGTTCCAGGTCGTGAGTGGTATAATTTCTCTCGTGAACCTTCAATTGTCTTGAAGCATAAGCGATGACTTTTTGGCGTTGCATGAGCACGCAACCCAAGCCTTGTCGTGAGGCGTCGCAGTATACCACGAAGTCTTTAGTGCCTTCGGGTAACGATAGTATCGGTGCATCGCATAGCTTGCTCTTAAGTAACTGGAAGGCTTCTTCTTGTTTGTGACCCCAGTCGTACTTCTTGTCTTTCTGAGTAAGGGTCGTTAGCGGTTGAGCTATCTTCGAGAAATTCTCAATGAATCGCCGGTAGTAGCCCGCTAAGCCCAAAAATTGTCGAACTTCAGTTGGGGTCTTGGGAGCTTCCAAATTCCTTATTGCTTCAATCTTGGACGGGTCTACATGAATGCCTTTCTCATTCACCACGTGACCAAGAAATTGTACTTCGCGAATCCAGAATTCGCATTTCGAGAACTTTGCATAAAGCTTCTCTTTCTTCAGTAGTTCCAGAATAGTCCGGAGATGTTGCTCATGTTCTTCTTTCGTTCGCGAGTAAATCAGGATATCATCGATAAATACAATCACGAATTTATCGAGATATGGTTTGCATACGCGGTTCATTAGGTCCATAAAGACCGCTGGCGCGTTCGTCAATCCAAACGGCATCACAAGAAATTCGTAGTGCCCATATCGCGTTCTGAATGCAGTCTTTGGTACGCTTTCATCTTGGATTCTCAGCTGATGGTATCCAGATCGAAGGTCGATCTTGGAATAGTAGCTTGATCCTTGCAATTGATCAAATAAGTCATCAATCCTTGGTAGCGGATACCGATTCTTGATTGTGAGCTTGTTCAGTTCCCTGTAATCGATACACATCCGCAGTGTTCCATCCTTCTTCTTCACGAATAATACTGGAGCTCCCCAAGGTGAGAAGCTTGGCCTTATGAATCCTTTATCCAACAACTCCTGGAGCTGTGTAGATAATTCTTGCATTTCGGATGGTGCAAGTCGATAGGGTGCCTTGGCTACAGGAGCAGCTCCTGGAACCAAGTCTATACGGAATTCGACTTGTCGTTGCGGAGGTAGTCCTGGCAGATCTTCAGGGAACACATCAGGAAATTCCTTCACCACAGGAATGTCTTCGAGTTTCGGCTCCTCAGCCTTCTTGTCTATAACGTGTGCTAGGAAAGCAACACATCCTTTCCTTAGGCACTTCTGTGCCTTCATACAACTGATGATTCGTAGAGGCGCGTTTCGTTTTTCTCCATGCACGATGAGAGTTTCACCATTCGCTAAAGGGATGCGAATGATTTTCTCATGGCAAATAACTTCAGCTTTGTTCTTGGACAACCAGTCCATCCCGACTACTACATCGAAGCTACCCAATTGAATAGGTAGGAGGTCGATGTTAAATCTTCGTTCACCAAGTTCTAGTGTGCAGCCTTTAACAACTTCGCCCGATTCAACAAGTTTACCATTGGCTAGTTCTATGGAATAAGGAATTTCTAATCTACTAGATTCTATTCCGAGTATGCGTTTAAATTCCACAGACATGAAGCTATAATCGGCGCCAGTGTCGAATAATATGGATGCAAAGTGATTGTTAATGAGAAACGTACCGGTGACCACGTTAGGGTCCTCGCGTGCGTCTCTTGCTCCAATCACAAATGCTCGAGCTGGAGCATTGTTTCTCTCTGGGCAGTTCTTCATGAAATGATCATTGCTTCCACACTTGAAGCATCCTTGGTTCTGCCCTTTCCCGTTACCATTCTTGTTAACAGCACCGTTTCCATTTCGCTTCTTTTCTTTTCCCCAACAGTCTTCGGTTTGATGACCCAATTTACCACATTTGTCGCACCTTGGAATGCGACAAGCTCCATCATGATGATACTTACATTTTTGGCATCTAAGCATGGAGCCTTGGTATGCTCTGGTTGCAAGGGTTTTCGTCTCCTGAGATGGGTTAGCGTCACGCTTCTTGCTGAAACCCTTGTTGTTACGAGTTGCTTGGTTCAAACTGGCATGCTTTCTCTTTTTGTCGCCGGACGACTCAGCATGCGTCTCGGTCTTCTCTGTTGGGTTTAATGACAACTTCTTCATACGAACACAATCTTCAGTAAGGCTGACAGCCAGAGTTACAGCCTCGGTGATTGTTTGTGGTTTGGCCGACGTCACCATGCCGCGAAACTCTGGGGCCAGTCCCCAAATGTAGCGTTCGACACGCTTAAATTCGGGAGTCACCATGTAGGGAAGCACTCTAGACAGGTCGTGGAACCTTCGAGTATAACTGCTAATACCCGCACCTTCCATGGTCAAGTGCCAGAACTTCGTTTCCAGACTTTGGAGTTCAGCACGAGAGCAATACTTCTCTCTCATCCTTTCCTTCAGTTCCTCCCAGGTTAGGCCATAAGCGGCATTATCGCCCAAAGTTTGGACTTGCAAGTTCCACCAAGTCAGAGCTTCATCGATGAATAACCCAGTAGCAAAGGTGACTTGTTGATCCGTGGTACACTTGCTCATGCGGGTAGTAGCTTCAGTCTTCTTCTTCCAGCATACGAAGGCTACTGCACCTCCTGTGCCGTCGTAGTTCATTGGCTTGCAGTCGAGGAACTGCTTGAGAGTGTAGCCTTGAACTGCGTTGCCTCCAGACGAATCTCCATGCCCGTTACGCCTAGCATTGCTTGGTCCTCCACTGTCTTGAGTACGGTTCGCCTCGTACAGCGGAGATCCTTTCTTCCAGCAGAGCTTCCAGCTCTTCGGCAATTCTTGGCAGTGGGGGAGGAGGAGGTTGGTCACGAGCGTTCACAGCTCTTCTGGGTGCCGTGTTCTGACGAACACAACCCATTAGGTTTAGGCATTTGTTTGATATCGTCATACGAGACAGTAGTATATATATATACATATACACACAAGTATATACCACATAAGTGACCTCAAACAATTATTACTCTAGCAGAGTACTTAGTAGGCTTGCACTGAGGGAATCTATACGTGACAAGACTTGCTGTGGTTTCTGTGCACTGAATTCCATAATTACGTATGCATCCATAATTACGTAACTCCTTGCACAGTCCGCACAGTTCGTTTCATCCTCGTATTTCTCCCTTCAGATGGGCCATCGCTTTCAGGTAAAGTCACGTATACTTGTGACATTCTACCTCTAGTATATGCTAATTATCACACATAATTGCAAGTCATTTCTAGTCAATGACAAGTGCTACTCAAGTGCACTCTAAGTCTTGTAGTGTCTTTTCTAGACTTATGTAGACAGTTTCAGGCAGTGGATGTCGCGGGACGTTTTATGCAATGAAAACTCTTTGAAAATTGTTTTCGTGAATGGATCCTAGAGATTGTAGACTAGACTCGAGAATGAATCCTGGTTCACTACAATCGCAGCTCTGATACCAATCTGTCACACCCCTTTCTACGGCGGAAGCACGAGGTGTGATCATGAAAGGTTCTCATTGCATACGAAGAGTAAACATGCTACATGCTCGTAAAAAATAACATTCAAATACCATAATTTGAAAACATTCGTTAGCGTTTACATCGCTAAGTCGCATAAAGCATTGTCTTAAAAGTTTACAACTTTATTCAAAGTTAAACACAAGCGACATCCACGAGCATAAGCTAGACCACGCGCACATCCATCCTAGTTACCTGAAATACATGTGAGTTTTTGGAAAAACGTCAACATAATGTTGGTGTGAATTCATGCTGTTTTGTATTTCATGTTTGTATACTTTGTATGAAAACATAGTTTGTGAGTAAATCAAGTTTTCATATGTAAATCCAGTTTCATGTGTACACCACGTACATCTGTATAATTCAATTTCTTCTTGAGTACCCCACGTACTCAAGTTTAATTCTCATTCTCTTGAGTACCCCACGTACTTCAAGTATAATTCAATCTTCTTGAGTACCCCACGTACTTCAAGTTATATATCAATTCTCTTGAGTACCCCACGTACTTCAAGTTATTTATCACTTTTTGTATGGTATGAATTTTATGTAAATACAGTATTTCTGTAATTATCAGATTGTTAATGGGTTGCAAAGCCATTAACATGTGGCACGACATAGGAAGTCACCAAACCTAAGGCATTTAATTGGTATATTCTGAGACACAAAAGCACCACTCGATTCTCGCCCCGACCGAGTGTGAGGCTGCCAGGCACTTGTTAGATCTAACATTTTGTTCTGCGGTCTGAATGTATACGTTGATTAATGGTGCTTCTGTACCCTATTCGTGACACTATTTCTCATAACGCATCCTACTTGGTTCTCGTCCTCACCAAGCGCGTTTCTTGTTATCATTTCTCATTGCGCCTTATACTTGGTTCTTGTCCCACCAAATGCGCTTCTCATACTCTTGTATTTCGTCACACTTGGTTCTCGTTCTCACCAAGTTTACTTCTTGTATTTTATATTTCATCACACTTGGTTCTCGTTCTCACCAAGTGTACTTCTTGTATTTATATCATACCATTTATAAATATTGTACTTTTGTACATGTATTTCACCCCCGAAGTTATAAAAACTGAAAACAGTTAAAGAGAAAAGGGGGAGCATGAACTCACAATTTTACGTTCCTAGCGTCGTAAACTCCACCGGATTTGCTTACTTAACGTCGTAACCTATACGCGTTTTCTTATCGTTAGTCACTAGACTTGCGTCGCACAAGTACAGTCACTCTCTTTTGTGTATATTTTCTTGTGTTAAAAATATTCTATATTTTTAACTACGTATCTTACTTATATTATTTTCTCCAAAAATAAATATAAGTCTTTTGTGTTTTGCACTTTGCACCCGAATTATGTTTCTTGTATGTTGTATGTGTATTTTTATATTTCTACTCCTCATGAGTATTTAGTGTATTTTTAAGTCTTAATACACTAGCACGTATAACACATACTATATACACTTAACACACAAGTTGGTGATCAAATAATATATATTTTTCTCTCAAAAATATATATACATAATATCCATTTTTATTCTTCAAGAAATCACCATTTCTTATCATCAAAAATTAGGGAAACCTTGTTAATGTTTTGAGGTATATTTTTAGGGGATAAGTTTCTCAAAAACTTACATTTTTCTAAGTGTCAAAATTTATAAAAATTTTGACAGAGTTTCCCCTAAAAATGGAGGTTTCCCACGTTTTCAAAACGTGTGTTTATTTTCTTTTAAATCATCATCAATCATCAACAACAATTATCAACAATAATCGTCAACAATAATCACTAATTTCATGAACTTGCATATTTACAAAAATGTGTAGTAACTTACTAGCACATTTAGTAAGTCTTGTTATCTTTAAAAATAAGTTTAATTTCTTAAAAACTTTATTTTTAAAGAATATGAAGTTTTACAACTTCTAGTCGGTTTTTACGAAAATTATTTCTTTGTTATAACCTCTGTTACACAAGTATCCATACACTTGTTTGTTCACAAAAACTACTTTTGTTTGTGTAAGACCCGGTTTAGAACATGTGATTTCTTGGACACTTGGTCCTTTGAAAATACCGCTTGTAGATACGTAGATCTACTAGTTTTAAACATAATTTCACAAGTTAAATTGCTTTTACACAACAAAATGCTTTTACACAAGTCCATGTCTCATGTGTGGTAGAGTTTCACCTTTTAACCCTTATTACTTCTAAAATAGCTTTATGTTAAGATCCAAGATCATGACTAAACCGGGTTAAATGATGATCCGAGCTACCACAACATAGATCGGGTCCAAATATTCACACAAATCAATTACTACAACTTTTACACAACACAAGAGCTATTAACCACCATTTTTCATACTTTTAGTAGACTTTAATGCTTCAACTTGTAAGATTCCGAGTTTTAACCGACAAAAATTCTTTTAACCACTTTAGATAAGTTCAAGAAGGTGTTTTAAGCATTATACCTCTAGCTCAAGGCTAGGGAAGAATCTAAGCACAAATCGAGTGGATAAAAGCAAAGTAGAGAGGTCCTTCGAGTTCCGTGAGCACCGAGCCTCGTTAGCGACCTTCTTACACCTTAATATCACCTTGGAATGGAAGAATGTGGATCGAAAATGATGGTGGCTTGAGGGGCTTGTTTGGCCGTAGCCTAGGAAGAAGGGAGGAAGGAGTTTGTGTGTTTTTGAGATGAAGTGAAAGTGGTCTTGAACTTGTGGTTTAAATAAGCTTTTATCCAACAAATGTTTACCCAATAGGTTTTATGTCTTCTAAGTACAAGACACCACTTAATAAACAATCTAAATAAAATCATGGTGGGTCTTTTATGTTGGTAACCGTAAGTGGGGGGGGGGTGTCTAGTTCCATTTCAAGAATTAGTTACAAGTTCTAGTTACTTGTTAAATGTTAGATTTAGTGTGTTAAGTATGTTATATAATGTGAAGTGTGTTAGGGTGTTCGGGGACCCTAACTAGCTTAGAAAAATAAAAACAATGCTTCTAGCATTATTTTGGTGTTCCGGGTAATATCCGATTGTTCGGTTACATACCGATTCGTTAAGGTGCTAAATTGCACCTTTTAGTGTCTAATAAGTATCTTTTTGTACCCTTTCAATTCCCAACACTTGGGGAGGTATTCTGGGTAATAAAACGACATTTCTGCATAATATTTCAGTGCCAAAATGCTGATTATAGCTGAATTATACAAAATTCTGCACTTAAAGTGCGTTTCGGGTGCTTTTTAGTGCTTATTTTTGCTTTCGTATTGCATATATATTAACGCTTGTATGTACTCTTGGGTTTTAATGCATTCTTGTTGTCGGACCTACACCTAGGCTCCAATTTTATTGTCTGGCTGCTTTCTGCAGTTCCGTTGACACATAGTGTCTTACCGGTGAGTTTACTATTGACGCAACGCTCTCGTTTATGCATAAAGCAATATTTTGTAGTATACAACATGCATGAATTCACTTGTTTATTATGTGTTCAGCCATTGCTGACAATTAAGGACATAATTGCAGTCATTAAGCAATAATTATAGTGTACGGAAATTACCGGTTTGTGCCAGTTGTCACACCCGACCCGACCCATTCTAACCGGATTCGAACCGAAAAAATATTATATAGCAATAGACAAATAATGCTTAAAAAATTTCCGCACCCCATGAAAAAAATTTCCGGGTCCGCTATCTCAGCGGTGGTGCTAGTGTCGGCAGTGGATAACATCAACAGTGGTGGTGATGGTGTTGACGTCATCGATGACTAGTAGGTGGCGGAAACAAACATTGATTGGTGGTGGTGCAAACGTATTTAAATCCATTTTAAGTTAACGAGTTTCATAAAAATGGCTAGTTTTTACCCGTTATAAACTTTGAACAGACCAATTTGTTAATTTGATTCAAATAAACCAATTTGCATTTTTTCCCCCAATCAATATGTTCATTAAAGAATGGGTCATGATAGCCAAGATGAATCATAAAGCCATCTTAATCAAGAAAAAAGTAGAACAATAATTCTTTGATATAAGTCTGGTCTCGCAACATTACAACGAGGGGCTTATAATCTAGATCAGTTTCTTGTTTCGGAAGAAACGAGTCAAGTACCATAGTTGTGCACACGACGCTAAAATGCAGATACTCAACGAAGAGATACTGTACAATGCCACCCGAGAATTGGTGGTCTCACTTACTCCCCTCATTTTCGCCTCCCTGCATAACCATAAAAACATAACATATTGTGAATTTCAAATCAACGATATCATATTAACAAAGGTGAAAATTCAATTCATTTATGTACGAACAGATCAATTTGGGTTGTATTTTTATGTCAAACCAAAATAAAAAGTTGGCAAAATAAAGGAGTGTGTCAAACGGGATGAAATTCATCTGTCCATATTCTACATTTTTAAAATCCTTCAATATTTTTTAAATATTGATGTATTCTCTGAGAAAACGAATTCGTGTATAAAAAGTTCTACTGTATAGAAAGCTCTGTAGATTGGACAAATAAGGTCAACCCGTACATTACCCAACCCATCCATATTGCCACCTCCACAAATTAGCACGGTTGCACTAATCACCTGCGCATGCGGTATATCATATTCTCATGAATGGCATCTACAGCTCCTTCAAGCTTTCTCAACTCGAGTTCAACGCCCTGTGGAAATATTCAATCATAATTGCTATGTTTACTCGACACATTGTTATTGTTAGAATGTATGGCTATTGTCAAACTTCTAAAAATATCCTTCAATCAGACCCAAATCAATACCATCAGATATTTAGAAAGAATTCATATTGTAATAAAAACCATAAAGCACATTTTATTTCAAACCAAGATCATTAGTATAAAGATATAAACTTTTGTCATATTTTAAACTTCAAATAATTGTAATCAAAAGTTAATGCTCACATCAATATGTTCTTTTTTAGCAATGGAGTCCCAATCCTTGGCTGCAACTCCTACTCTCCAGTCAATACTAACGCTTAATTTACCACCTATATCAGGGTGGTCAGACAAGAAACATGCCATATACAAACCAGACCCACTTGATGTGAAGGAAAATTCTTCATGTGTTACGTTCTCCTTATGATGAAGAATGTTTCCATTAGGTGATGTAACCTGCAAAAGTAACAAATCATTGCTGTGCAACGGTTCAGAACCGGACCAAACTGAACCGGAACCGAACCGTATTCTAACGGTTCCGGTTCGGTTCGGAACCGGGTTAAACGGTTCTAGCGTAAACGGTTCTTGCCGGAACCGGTTGTCAATTAAATCCTAAAACTAACAACAAAATAATCACAGTAAAAGTAGCAACAATAAAATGTTTTAAACCGAAAGTATACAATTTAGAAAACCAAAAGTTAACTTTTAGTTAACCATCACAAAAACTTCATTCAAACATTATGTCAAAACTATTTTAATAATCTTTAATGCTAGATACATTTTTTAAATATAATATTTTAAGTTTAAATGAATTAATAGGGTTTTTAAATATATTATATTTAAAGTTTAAACCCAAACGGGTTCTAGCGGTTCTTTAAACAGAACCGTCTGTTATAACCGGAACCGAACCGGAAACCATTTTCTCCCATACTTAAGAACCGGAACCGGACCAGAAATACAACAATACGGTTCGGATCTAGTGGTTCCGGTTCGGTTCCCCGGTTGAGTTAACCGACATTCTTCTCACACAAGTAACAAACCCTAGCTTTCGAACAGATTTTCATAAACTAAAACCACATTAATCAAGTTGAAGTACATAAAACAATCCAAATATATAAGAAATATTACCGTGACGGATATTGTGGGATTAGAATGAAGGCGACCTTCGAATGTCATGACAAGGTACTCGCCGATAACGACGACATTGTTGTGAATTTCTTCCCTCACACACTTGACTCCCGATTCAGGTAAAGTTAACCACACAGATTCACCATTTTGCACCAGAACTAGCATCAATAGCAAACTGGATATCTTCATTCTGTATGTAAGATTACTATTGATTGTAGCGAAATCTGTATGAATCGATCGTTGAGTTCTGATGAACAAACACGTTGTTTTGTTCCGATCGATAGGGTTTTTAGGGTTTACTTTGTGTGGGAGTTTTGAAATGTGATTTGGGTTGCATGCCAGCATTTTTTTATTATTATTATTATTTGGAGGTTTAAAAATCAAATTAATTAATGCGATAGATGTTATATTATTATTGTTGTTATTATATATTATATTATTAAATTAAATGTTAGTATTAATTACACGGTTACTTGGTTAGTTTAATTGGTTTATTTATTTTTTCATTTTCATTTTTTTTTTAAAGGTAAACTTCATTAAAAAACAAACGCCCCTAACAGACCTCAAAACGGGGACCATCGGGCTAAAACGAAATTACATCGAGTTCATAGGATTATTACACCAAGCATTCCAATCTATACCTTTCAATCTAGATCTATGACGAAACAAAAAAAAAACGACACAGACTTAATATATTGCATGACTTCAATAGTTCTCCGGGGCTTTCCACCAAACACTCTAGAATTCCTTTCGTTCCAAATGGTCCACATAGTAGTGAATATGATGCCTCGCAAAATGTACCTCTCCTGTTTCGTCTTCGTTTGAGTCTCCGCCAAAGACAAAAGATCTTTCACGTCAAAAACAAACAAGGGAGATAACTTACACCACGATGCGACCTGAGCCCAAATTTCCGAGGAGAAGATGCAGCCAGTAAACAGGTGTATAGCCGTCTCCGAATCCACTTCACAAAGGACGCAAGACATATCTTCAATTGTTACTCTGCGTTTGATTAATTCCATCTTAGTAGGAAGACGATTAAGATCGGCGCGCTAAACCATAATTTTGTATTTCAACGGAGTCCATCCTTTCCATTTCATGTTTGAGCCGGTTGAAGTCATTGGTTTATAAGAGATCATTTTCATATCTATTTATTACTTTTTTTATTAGATAATTTTCATTCTTTCAACTTTTTAAATCTAAATACATAATTGTGTTTTACTTTTTCCCTACATTTTAGTATAACTTATGTTATTCGAAATAGGGCATTTTCTTTTGTATTAAAAGTTATAGCGAGTATCAATCACATATTGGTATTCATTTTATGGTTTCAGATCGATGTAAAACACGTATCGACATCCTTTTAGGTATAACATGACTTTGTTTTTATTTTTTATTTTTTATTTTTTTTGGTTTTCTTTGTAGGTTGTTATACTAAAGTGCCGGAACCGTATGAATACCAATTGAATTTCCGGCGCAAAACACGGAAATTATTTATTGGTTATAATGTATCAAGAGAAAGACTAGATAAAACTTTATCTTATTGATTAATCTTTATCATTGAAACAAATGTTTTTATGATAATATGTTTATAAAGTAACTAGTTTTTTTTATAAAAATAAAGGAAAACAATAAAAAATAGAGTAAACTACAATTTTACATCCCGGTGTTTACAGGCGGGATCAACTTTACCCTTAAAATGAAGATCTTGCTATTTTACACCCCGACGTTTTCTGATTGCATCAACGTTCACCCCTCAAGAGGCAAACCTGCAATCTTACCAGAGGTCATTTTCGTATTCTTACCCATATTTATAGAGTAAACTTGAATGGCCCCCTTTTGACTAAATACATAAGCCTCTTTTAACGAAAACTTGGAGCATGAAATCATCAAGCTTTTGCAGTTTTGAGTGAAAGGCATGCAAGTGATATAATGTTGAGATTTCATGATTATTGCCAAAACTACAAGGTACATGGTTAAATATGATCTATTTTCATCTGAACTAAATACGATTCATTCTTACCTGTTAGGGGTGACAATTCTGATTGTTAGTTCATGCTGAAACATGAATATTTGGTCTATGTGAGTGTATAACATGAAGGTGGAAGTTTAAGTTTTTATTATGATATGATTATATGAAAGTTTACTCATCAAAGATCATGAATGAACTTAAATCGAATCTTAGTGCTGGATGTTATTAATTGCTCTTCTCTTTGTTGCAGGTTCATAGGAAACAACAGGAACCGACTGTTTTTAAGCTTAAAGAGCCTGTATTAGATGAAATTACCCGTTCATTAGCAGCACGTTATGAACTTAATTTCACAATAAAGGATACTTCCACACTTTTTGGTTTTTATGCAAGCAAGTAATTTACTGTTTTTCGGGTCCCAAGTGATAGAAAGTCACATAATTTTTGTAGTTTTTTTTGTTGGTTCAGGCCCCAAACTCTACACACACAACACACTCACAACTCACTTATATATGTATTATGAATGTGAAATGTATAATGTGCACAAGATAAAAACGAAGAAGAAAGCTTTTGTATTCAACTGGAAAATATGGGTTACAAAAGAAAATAAAAGAACTACTCCTATTTATAATAGAACCAAGAAACATAAAACACATGCATTTTTTTTTTTAAACGGCCAACAAAAGATTTTATTATATAACCAAAGGTTAACAACTGTTAACCCAAAATTACAGTCACCAAAGATTTATAGATTCATACAAAGTAAATCAAACATGCACCAGTTCTCCCAGGTAAGCGACACTACCTTTGCTCGATTTTTCAGCCATAAGAAACATAGGACCTTAATCTCATTCACGACGTTCGCCACGGCCACCCTTTTACTATTAAAGACCGCCTCATTACGCGCATGCCAAATACACCAAATTTCCGTTTGAACAACCAAATACACGACATTCTTCCATTTTTTAGAACCTCGGCAATGATTGTGATAATCAAGCACATCCTTTGCGCTGAAAAAGAAAGGAGTAGAAAGTCGGCACCAATTGAAAATTTCCTCCCAAATCGCCTGCACATACCTACACGACGCAAACAAATGATCGCTAGACTCCTCCGAATCTTCGCAAAACACGCATTCGGTACCTCCTAAGTGGATGTTCCGCCTCACTAAAGCTTCCTTAGTCGGTAAACGATTCAAGAACAGCCTGCATGTCAGGAAGTTAACTTTTAAAGGACACCAATTGTTCCAGCTATGCGTCTGACTCGAACCACCACTCGGGGAAGGAACCAGACTCATCCATGATCCATTTCCACGAATCTTCATCATTGACATCGATATTTTCCAACATGTTCGACAAATCTGCCAGCTCCTTTATTTCCTGTTGTTGATACGGACACCTGACCCAGCTAAAAGCCACATACCTCACCCCCGCTTGCACCTTTACCCTGTCCGAAACCAAGGCCTTTTTATTGCTTTCTAACTGAAATAGAGCTGGACATATCACACTCAGCGGCACTTCAGCAACCCAACAATCCAACCAAAACGACGTCCCCGAACCGTTCCCCACTTCTGCCCGAAAACATGACCCCAGCTCAATTCCTAACACCAATAAGTCCTTTGAAATGCCCACAATCTACTTCCATGTTCCTGGCATGGACATTTTAACCGACACCGGAGACCACGACCTGTTATGATGGTGTATACTCCACACTACCTTCTTCCAGATACTACCGTTGTCCACCTTGAACCGCCACCACCACTTGGCTAGTAGTGCAAAATTAGCATCTTTCAAGGACCCGATACCCACCCCTCCCATCTCTTTCGGAGCCATAATATCATTCCATGCGACCCATGAGGCCCTTTTGTGTTCCGGTGTGTTGCCCCACAAGAAGTCTCTTCTCAATCTTTCCAACTCTTTTAAAATCTGCACAGGAGCTCTAAAAAGCGAGAAATAATAGGTAGGTAATGCATTAAGTACCGATTTGATAAGTGTTAGCCGGCCCCCATATGATAGTGTGTTAGCCTTCCATACCGACAACCTACTTTTGAATGTATCCACAACCGGCTTCCAGTTACGAACTAAATTCATATTTTCTCCCACTTGCAAGCCCAAATATTTGAAAGGAAAGGTACCCGTTCTACATCTTAAAATGTTCTCCATGTCAATAACCTCCGCCTCCTCAACCCCAACCCCAAATAAACTGCTCTTTCCCAGGTTAACCTTCAAACCCGATGCCAAATAAAAACATCTCATGATCCTATTTATATTCCGAACATTAGCCACTGACCACTCGCCTAAAAATACCGCATCATCCGCATATAAAAAATGTGATAAAACTGGGCTCTGGGGCGTACACTGAATACCGTGGAGTAACCCCGAAGAGACTGATTTCTTGACTACCCCGGATAGTGCCCCCATAGCTATTACGAACAAAAACGGGGATAATGGATCCCCTTGTCTAAGCCCCCTATGACACACAAACTCTTGGGTCGGGGACCCATTTACCAAAACCGAAGCTTTAGCCGTGGTCACGGTAGCCATAACCCAATCCACCCACAAATTCGGAAAACCCTATGACACACAAACTCTTGATTGTCCGATTCGTTTACATATTTCCGTTAATTGCCTAATGTTGACCAATATGCCCTTTTGACCATAAAACGAGAATTTAAGAAATATGAAAGGACAATAATCTTTGCTACTGATTTATAAACATGTCCCTAAAATTTCACATCAGTTGGAGGTCTAGATTAGGAGTTATGCTCAATGACGTAATTAGAACGCTTTTAGTAATTAAACGGCGTCATTAGCATAAAGCCTATCTAAACCCAATTTTTGGCCCCAAAACTTTTACCCACTGATGTAAGATAATATTTTGGGATTTTTAAAGATTTTTAATTATTTTTAACCTGCTCATAACCTAAGGTTATGGCGTTGATTCGATAAATACCGATTATACCATTTTTGTTCATAAAATGAATTTTACATAATATTTTGACACCAATCCAATTGCTACTGATTTTATATAATAAATGTAGTATTTTGAACCATATAACCTGATCAGAAAACTCAGATTTCCTGTATAACCTGGAAATCGCTTAAAACGGCTTTTTACGCGTATTAAACACCTAGTATGGGTTTAAAACCATTTTGTCATATAAGACTTATCACCAACTGATATAACCTAATAAATTAAGTTATTTTACTGATTTATTCAGACCCGAATCTCAGAATTTCATTTAATCTCTTTATAATCTTTAAAATGACCAAAATGCCCCTACGGGGCTTATATTTAGATTAAACTCGTTTTGGGCATAATGGAAGGTATCCTACTGATAACCCAACATATTTAAGACATATTAACTTTGGAAACCTGTTTATGACTCTTATGGTTAACCGTTACGCCTCTTGCGCGTTCGGTTCGGTTTATGTAACTAGTTTGCATAAATTAGCCGAAACTGGTCAAACCTTATCGTTTTATCTCAAAATCCAGAATGTGTTTAGTTTACCCATATTATACAAGTCTTCAAACTTGTCGGGTCTAAACCACATTCTATTCCGGTCGTCGCTTAATCGCGCGTTCGAACCGTATCTTTCATTAAAGCTAACCGGTCTAAGTTTAGGCTTAATTAAAGACCCGTTAGGATTCTAATAGGTTATTATAAACCTTCGTTCCAGAATAGGAGACCCGGTAAAAGCTACACGCACTTGCTAATTGTGATTGATACTTGCAAAGGTAAATACTTTTAACTTATTTTCCCTTATACGGGCTTGGGGTACGGTATATAAAATACTGCTTGGTCCGGCATTGAATCTTTAATCGAATAGAGGTTAAATCATTGATATGCCCCGTTTTGAAATGTTTTGTTTGCTTAAAGCCTTTGGGGGGTTAATGACCATGTCCCGGATATCCTTGGCATCATCTTACGAGATGGCCACGACCTGTGCACGGGGTGTAGGCGTACACTGCCTACACCCGTCAATGCATAAATAAATAATGTGGTGTGTCTTTTGATCTTTAACCCGGTCTACGGATCGGGCTACTGAATGCATAAGGAACATGTAATTCTTTTACAAGTATTATATTCGAATAATTATCCCAAGTTATAAAAAGTTTGTGCCACGTGCATTCAAATCAATTTTATTAAACCTTTTCTAAATGAGTCAGTTAATTGTATTTACCAGTGTAAACAGGCGTATTTTCTCAAAAAGATTAAGTGCAGGTACTACGTGACCTAGGCTGGCTTTCTCCTAGCGTCCACAATAAGTCTCGCAAGCTTGGATGTCAAAACTGTTGAACAATGCTTCCTATTTATTTTGATCCATCTGTGGATTATTTTCAACTGTTTATGATACTTGATATTACAATTATATTCGGTTGAAATATATCTATCTTTTGCTTCCACTGTGCATTTTAAATATTGTGTTGTTTGACTGTAATGTTACCAACTACGTCACGATACTCCCCCACCGGGCCCACCGGTAATACGTGGAAATATCGGGGTGTGACACTGGAAATCAAGAAAAAAATAAAATAATCAGCAGGGAAGGTGCCGCGTGACGCCTAGCCTCGTCGCGCCACGCCACGCCTAGCCATTTGATTCGCAGAAAATGTGATTAGCAGCTAGGGTTTTGATTGAAATTCTGAAGAAACTAAAAGATAACCCTAATTACGAATTGGAGACATCTTTGGGCAATCTTGGAGCATTCTTGGCGCACAATCGGAGATTTCAAGGCTTGGGAATCATTGGTACGAGTCAAGGGCGAAGAATCGAAGGATATATCGGGTTTTCTAATCCCTTGTTTTGTCGATTACTTTTCTTGAAACTTGTCATAATGAATTCTTGTTTAGACTTCTTTGGATTGTTTTCACGTTTTAGTATGCTTGGCTAAATTTATAAACCACCTAGACTTGATGAATGGATTAATATAAGGTTTTTACCGTTTTTGTTAATTGCATGATTATTATGGATTAATTGTGTTTAGTAAGTGGTTTGATTTAATGATTTGATGTGTATGCATGCTTTGAGTTGGTTTATTGTTATTATTTGCTTCATATGATTCTTAGTGACGGTCTATATCACAACATAGAGTCATATTAGGGTTTAGGATTTCGGTGAGTGTCTATATCACATAAGAAAACCTTAACTCTTTAGGGAGAATTGCGCAATAACCCCTAGAAGTAATTGGTAATAATTTGCTAAGTCTAAGTGTTCTACTAGTCCTAATACCTGGAAAGTGAGGGGCTATTGGTAGGTCTTACCCGGCGAATTGCTTTAGATAGTCCTTGGAAAAGGTCATGTCTTGGTTTACCTGTCGGTTTTATTAGTCTATCAAATCAAATTAATTACTTCAAACTACCCTAGATCTATGATTGGAAAAGAGTAGGTCAACATTAGGGTACTTACACAATAATTAGACAACTGGAAAGGCGTCTAATAACCGGTAGGATTAACGGCCTAGGTAGTTCCACCGGTTTCTCCTTGAGAAGGGTCGAGGGGCTTAGTTGGTTCTTAATAGGTTTAGCACTTTAAGTTCCCGGTTCCATAATTCATGCATTTAACTTAATCGGTAATTTCTTAAAAACAATCCAGGATTCTTGTCTAGGTGGTCTCGTTCTCATATAAGGAAAGTCCTCAGTCTTCGTTCGTCTTTAGTCTAGCTTTAGTCAACTTAGTAGTTTAATATAGATTTACTTAGTTTTCCGTAACCCCCCCCCCCCCCAAAACAAATAAACAAGTTTCAGTCGTGTCTGTCAGTGTCTATTAGAGTCTAGTCTACGTGATTTATAGAGTCTCGCGGTTCGATATCCGGACTTCCTAGGTTTATACTACATTGATCGGTACACTTGCCGATTGTGTGGTTTTAGGTCGAGTCTAGAATTAAAGCTTTTTAGTGTCTAGCTTAGAGAGTCTAATATAGTTGAATTTTTATAGTCTGTTTAGCACACATCAAGTTTTTGGCGCCGTTGCCGGGGACTCTTGGCAATTGTGTTCACTAGCTTTGATAGATTTTATTGATATATACGTGCTTCGTGTTAGTTTTGTTTTTAGTCTTTGTCTGTTATTTTTTTTTTATTTTCAGTCGTAGTGACTAGTGTCTTTTTCTCTTGTATTCAGGTTTTTGCTTGTAGTGGATGCCACATCTGCGCTCGCACGGACCGCCACCACCAGTCAAGCAGTCATCATCTCAACTGGGCCAAGGCCCACAGGTTAGTTCTTCATCCTCTTCTCGTTTCCCCAATTTCGATTCCACCCCGTTACCCACCCCACCTCCTACACCACCACCTTCGCCAAACCATTCACCTAAAACCTCACCTAAGGTTTCCCCACCCGATAGTCCTACTTCTAGCACCTCTAGCAATCCAAAAAACTTAGAACCAATGGCCAACGCTAGGCAAACTGTCCATCAGCAGGCCACTCAGAATTTCACGGGCCTTGCTTCACCCATCACCGTTCCACCCATAGTTAATGAAAATTCATGGCAGATTCCATCTTATGCTATGCAGGCTATCACCAATAGTATCCAATTCCATGGCCGAGATGATGAGGATGCCCCGGCCCACATAAACCGTTTCTCTCGTATGCTAGCTACTTTTAGCCTACACGGTGCCCCTAACGATGCCACTTACTTACAGCTTTTCCCAGTTTTCACTATCTGGCTGTGCAGCTACTTGGTTGGACTCACAACCAGCCGGTACCTTCACTACTTGGGCGGGGCTTCGTCAAGCCTTTTTGAATAAGTACTTCCCGCCCGCTAAGGCCTCACGTCTTAGAGACCAAATCCACTCCTTTCGCATGGAGCCCGACGAGCCTTACTACCTTGCTTGGGAGCGTTTCCAAAACCTGTTTGCTCGTTGCTCCCAGCATGGTCTTTCCGATTGGGCTTTATGTGAGAATTTTTATAACGGTCTCACCCAAGAGACTCGTGATAGGTTCGATACTAATGCGGGGGGGGGCATATGATGGGTATTCTTACTGTTGCTGAGTGTTTAGAACGTTTTGAGGCATTTGCTCAGTCTCAATCCCAATCACGATCCGATCAGCGGTATCAAAGTGGTAATTCTAATACCACTACTAGTGCACCCGCCCGAGGGGTGAACCATGTCACCATGGATCCTAGTTTAGCCGCTGTCTTGGAAAACATGTCTAGGGAACTTAAAGAAATCAAGGCTAAGGTAGACAAATGTGAGTATTGTCGAGGGGGTCACGACACGAGTGTGTGTCCATTACTTGTTGGTGAGGAGCAGGTCGATTTTGTAAGAGGAGGGTTTGCTAGAGGTCAATCTAGCGGTTTTGGTAATAATAATAATTTTGGGTCGGGTTGGCGAAGTAATAATAATAACTTTAATACTAATAACAATTTCCGCTCAAATGGACCCCCTGGCTTTCAAATGGCTCAAAACCCAAATAGGGGCCAAAGTTCACTTTTTGGTGGGGGTTCAGGTGGGCAGTTCAACAAGGGGTTCAATGGGCAGGTCAAAGATGGGGGTCAAATAATCAGGTTCAAACAGGTCAAGGTCCAAGTTTTGATTTAGGGGGTAGCATAGAAAGAATGGAGGCTATGATGAGCCAGCTAGTTGTTAGGGACCAAACCACTCAAAAGACCCTTAGTGAGCATGATCTCATTCTTAAGAACCATCAAGCCTCCTTCCAAGACCTCCAAAGGGTCGTAGGTGATATGTCTAAGAAGCTAGAAGAGAGATTACCCGGTCAGTTTGCGGGTAACACCCAACCGAACCCTAATGCCCATGCTAAAGCCATTACCACCCGTAGTGGCAAAACCGTAGGAAATCCGAGCGTAGAGGAGAGAGTAGTTGATGAGGATGGAGATATCATAGATGAAGAGATCGAGATGGAGGCTCCCGGCAAAGTGCAAAAGAGGCTAAGCCCAGCAAGTACCGCACAGCCCGGTGAGTCTCAAAGTGAGAAGAAAGTTGAGAAAACCCCCATAGACGTTAGACCTTCACCCTTAGTAGACCATTCGTATATCCCGTTTCCCTCACGTCTTAAGAACCAAAAATACTCAAGGGAATACGGGCAATTTCTAGACATCTTCAAGCAATTGAAGATTAATCTTCCATTTATCGAGGCACTCCAATCGATGCCTAAATACGCGAAATTCTTGAAAGATCTTCTTAGGAATAAAGAGAAGTTAGGAGAGTTGTCTAACGTTCCGTTGAATGGAGGATGTTCCGCCGTTGTGTTAAATAAGCTTCCCGAAAAGCATACCGATCCCGGTATTTTTACCATTCCTTGTCTATTCGGTAGCAATACCAACACTAGAGCTTTGGCCGACTTAGGTGCTAGCATCAATTTAATGCCCTTTTCTCTTTATGAGAAGCTAGACCTAGGAGAGCTTGCACCTACCCGAATGACATTATCCTTAGCCGATCGGTCCGTTAAATAACCTAGGGGTATAGTTGAGAACTTGCTAGTTAAAGTAGACAAATTCGTGTTTCCCGCCGATTTCGTAATTCTTGATATGGAAGCGGATGAGAGAGTCCCCATTATACTAGGTCGTCCTTTCTTACGTACCGCTAAGGCACTTATAGACGTCCATGATGGTAAGATTACTCTTAGGGTCGGTGAGGAAAGAGTTACATTTGAGATAGAGCGTTCCATGAACCACCCGAATGGTTCGGATGACTATAGTGGTCCTTGTCATTCCGTCTACTTCTTGAACTCGTTTATCTCGTGTGTCGATCATTGCTTAGAGTATATTAGTGGAGCGGACCTAGTGGTAGGAGAGAAGGTAGAAGAGGAGGTGAAGAGGGTAGAAGAAGTTGAAGTTGAGGGAATTCCTTTAATTCCTGATGTGTTAGCGGTTAGTGATGACACCACCCAAACCCCACCCTTAGAGCTTAAGGTACTTCCATCTCATCTAGAGTATGCTTTCTTAGGGGAGGGTTCCGAGCTACCCGTCATTATTTCATCCGAGTTAGAGGAAAGTGAGAAATTGAGGTTGTTGGATGTGTTGAGGGCCAATAAGGAGGCCATTGCATAGAGGTTGTCCGATATCAAGGGCATTAGCCCTTCTTATTGCACCCACCAGATACTCATGGAAGATGATTATAAACCGATGGTGCAACCCCAAAGGAGGCTTAACCCCAACATGCAAGATGTAGTGAAGAAGGAGGTTCTTAAACTCCTAAATGCCGGGATGATTTATCCCATTTCCGATTCTCCATGGGTTAGTCCCACTCAGGTTGTCCCCAAGAAGGGGGGGATGACCGTTGTCATGAATGAAAAGAACGAGCTTATCCCTTCACGTACGGTCACAGGGTGGCATGTGTGCATCGACTACCGAAAGTTGAATGATGCCACCAGTAAAGACCACTTCCCATTGCCTTTCATAGATCAAATGTTGGAGCGTCTCGCCGGTCAACAATTCTATTGTTTTCTAGACGGCTTTTCCGGTTACTTCCAGATCCCCATAGCACCGGAGGATCAGGACAAGACCACCTTCACATGCCCCTATGGCACTTACGCGTACCGACGCATGCCATTTGGGTTGTGCAACGCTCCAGCTACTTTTCAACGGTGCATGGTCGCCATATTTCAGGATATGATAGAGACTTCCAGGGAGATTTTCATGGATGATTTTTCAGTTTATGGTGATTCTTTCGATGTGTGTTTGAAGAATTTGGAAAGGATGTTGAAGCGATGCGTGGAGACGAAGCTTATGCTAAACTGGGAGAAGTGTCACTTCATGGTGACGGAAGGTATAGTGTTAGGGCATAAGATATCGAGAGAGGGTATTGAGGTAGATCGTGCGAAAATAGATACCATTAGTAGGTTACCTCCACCCACGAGTGTTAAGTCGATTAGGAGTTTTCTAGGGCATGCGGGCTTCTATAGGCGCTTTATTAGGGATTTCTCAAAAATTACTCGCCCCATGACCCGTTTGCTAGAGAAAGATGTTCCATTCGTCTTTGACGAGTAGTGTCTTAAGGCCTTCAACTTCTTGAAGGAACAGTTGGTGAGTGCACCTATTCTTATCTCGCCCGACTGGAGCTTGCCCTTTGAGCTCATGTGCGATGCGAGTGACTATGCCGTTGGAGCGGTATTAGGACAAAGAAAGGATAAGCACTTCCACCCCATTTACTACGCGAGCAAAACGCTCAATGATGCTCAAGAAAATTACACTACCACGAAGAAAGAGCTTTTAGCCGTAGTTTTCGCTTTTGATAAATTCCGCCCGTATCTCGTGTTATCCAAGACAATCGTTTTCACTGACCACTCCGCGTTACGTTTTCTTTTTCAAAAGAAAGACGCTAAACCCCGACTCATTCGGTGGATTCTTTTGCTTAGTGAGTTCGATATTGAGATTAGGGACAAGAGAGGGGCCGAGAATGTGGCGGCCAATCATTTATCGCGTCTAGAAGATCCCAAAAGAGAAGAGATTCGTGAGGAGGAGATTGGAGACACGTTCCCTCACGAGTCTATAGAGTTTGTTGAGGCCGAGAAAGAAGGATTGCCATGGTTTTGTGACTTAGCGAATTATCTCTCTAGTGGCAATGTTGTGAAAGGGATGTCCACACAACAAAGGAAGCGATCTATTAGTGAGTCAAGAAAGTATGTTTGGGACGATCCTTTTCTCTTTAGGATAGGAGGAGATAGAGTTCTTAGACGTTGTGTGTCGAGAGAGGAGGGGTGGAACATTATTAAGCATGTGCATGAGGGCCTCACGGGAGGACACCATGGTACACATGCCACCGCCCAAAAGGTATTCGATTGTGGTTTCTACTGGCCTACCGTTCTTAGAGATACCGAGGAGTTCGTGAAGATGTGTGATGCATGTCAACGGACCAGCAATATTTCCGCCAAAGATGAGATGCCTCAAAACCCCATACAAGTAGTGGAGGTTTTTGACGTTTGGGGCATCGATTTCATGGGACCCTTCCCAAACTCCAAGGGAAACCGTTATATACTCGTGGCGATCGACTACGTGTCTAAATTGGTTGAGGCTCAAGCTCTTCCTACAAACGAAGCCCGAGTACTTTTGAAATTTCTCAAGAAGCTCTTTTCCCGATTCGGGACTCCTAAAGCCTTAGACCGTGGCACTCACTTTTGCAATGCATTGATGGAGAAGTTGCTTGCACGCTACGGTGTTACTCATCGTTTGTCTACCGCATATCATCCACAAACAAGTGGACAAGTGGAGAATGCAAATCGTGGTATTAAACGAATCTTAGAGAAAACAGTGGGTAAAAATAGGAAAGATTGGTCCGACAAGCTAGACGATGCATTGTGGGCGTTTAGAACCGCCTACAAGACGCCTTTAGGAACCACACCATTTATGATCATCTACGGAAAAGCTTGTCATCTTCCCGTAGAATTAGAGCATTGAGCGCTTTGGGCTTTGAAAACCATTAATTTAGACATGACCGAAGCCGCTAGGAAGCGTTTCTTTCAAATTCATGAGCTTGAAGAGCTTAGGGATACGGCGTATGCTCGATCGTTGGGAATCAAAGAGAAAACGAAGTTGTCACATGATAGAAGGTTGTGAAAAGTGAAGGAGTTTAGCAAAGGCGACATAGTGCTTCTTTACAACTCAAGGTTGAAGCTTTTTGCGGGTAAGTTAAAATCAAAATGGTCGGGACCTTATATGGTTCACTATGTGTTTCCGTATGGGGCGGTGGAAATCATGGATGAGACGGATGGCCGTACTTGGAAGGTGAATGGCCATCGTTTGAAGCATTACATTGGAGGAGCGATAAACAAGGATGAGAGGGAGGAAACTCCTCTCGAAATCCCACCTAAAGCCGCCAATTAGTGTTTTGGATGAAAGCCCAAGTGTATATTTTGTATTGTTTGTATAAGAGTCGTCGCTTGAGTATTTTTGCGTTCTAACAAGTATTTTCATAGATTTTCGGTGTTTGTTTTGTGTCGTTGAGAATTTCACAGGTTTCGTCACCGCTATGGAACGTAAGAAGCATGAGAAAAGAGGTCCCAGGTATGTTTATTTGATACTTAGAAAAATTTTGGGGAGTTTTGGATGGTTGGGAAAGATCTTGAAAAAAATTCTAAGGCATGAAAGCCAATCAATTTCGGAACATTCTGTAAAAAACGACCCTAGGCGTGACGCCTAGGACCTTAGCGCCACGCGAAGCCAAATGGTTCAGATTTAATTATTTCCTAGGGCGCCGCGTCACGCGAGGCCCCCCCCCCCCCCTTCACCCTAGACGTCACGCGAGGCCCCCCCTGGGCAGTTTAAAGTGTTTTCCTTGACCCTATTCACTGCATAACTCTCCCTTCTTCTCCATTGCGAGCCCTAGCCGCAAAATTCACTAAAATCACCATATCTTGCTCATTTTTCCACCAAATCACTCCATTCTTCTTCCTACATCACCACAATCACTTCCCCTACAATTCTCACCATCAATTTCACCCGAAATCGCTATACATTTTCGCGTTTTTCGACGACTTCGTGCACCACAAGTTCAAGGCTTCATTTTTCTTGCTTAATCCGACTCCAAGGTATGTTTTCTGTGATTTCTCGTTAGTAGGTAACTTTATTTCTCATTTGTATTGTCGGGTCAGTCATGTTTTAGGTCTAGGGTTTGGGTAGTTTGCTAAAGTTGAGATTTTTGAGTCGTTATTGATGCTAGTGGTATGCGGGTGGTTTTGTTTGGGATGTTTACACATAATGGGGCTTGCGGATGGTTCGGGTTGGTTTACTTGGGGTTGTTTGAGACTTGTGGGATATGTTTGGACATCTAGGCTACGTGTTTGAGCTTTATGGGTTTGTTTGGCTACCACTAAGAAGTTTTTGCTAAAAGAAATAGGTTTTTGAACTGATTTTTGCAAATCTAATTAGTTTTCTAAACGGCTTTTGTTGCCCAAAACATCGCTTTATGGTTTAAAAGTTTCAAACTCTCACGTGTTTAGCCTCAAGTGTGGGGATATTTGGGCACTTGTGCTTAATTGAGGACAATTAAAGTGCCGGGAGGAGATAGTGTACATTGAGTCTTAGGTCGTTCGAGTTCTTGAGTCTAGTAGTTTTCTTAGAGTAATACTTAGAGTCTAGTGTCGGGTTTACTAATATGCACGTACAAGCTCACAACATTTTGCCCGTACTCAATCTCCATTCGGGTAAAATGGTGTTTAACTTACGCTTTTGTAAACAGTAACCCATGTTTCTCTTCAACTTTATTTTCAGAATTAGCCGCGAATGAAATGCTATACGGCTATTCTAGTTTTTCTTTATAAAAAAAAAATAGTTTGTGATTACTAACACTCTACATTGTTTTTCTTGTCAAATTCTTCGTGTTTTGCATAAACATGTCAGGTGAAGGCTCATCTTTTAACCCAAGGAAAAGGAAGATCCAATATCGTGGAAAAGATAGGAGAGTTTATTCTCTAGTTGAGAGGCTAGTTGATCACCCAGTCTTGGATTTTGAAGAAGACAGTGAAGAAAGGGAAAAACTAGTGAAATATGTGTCAACCAATATGTTGGAGCATCGCACGATTGATTGGGAATGGTTGCAAGGAATGGGAGCTAGTGACCGTGTAGCGGAATTGCTGGGGCCAAGACTGAGAGCGGCAATGGATTGCGATTGGCCACAGTATACGGAGTTGACACTTGAGTTTCATTGTACTTTTCATCATAAAGAGGGTACTTTTACTGAGAAAAACGCGGTTTCATTCTCTTTGGGCAGGAATTTGTATGAGATGAGTATTGCTCAGTTTGGAGTGGCTTTGGGTTTCTACACTGAGGAGGAGGTGTAGACGGATGAGTTTGTTAATGGGTTAAGGGGTGTGTACAATCATGCTAGGCCAAATTGTTTGGGTCCGGAGGATTTGGCTAGGTTTTGGGAGACGATTGCGACCCAACCGTTCGCCAACACGAACCTTATCTCATCGGTTCGTGATCCGATATATAGGTATATTCTGAAGGTATTGGCGACTACGGTTGTAGCAAGAAAGTCGAGTAATAAGGCTAATTGGTTGGATATTTTTGCTTTGATGTGTATGGTGGAGAAAAGGAATTGGAACTTGGCGAGTTTCTTCGCATGGTCGTGCAATCGACCTCATAGGGGAGGAAAACGGGCTGGGATGGATCTTGGGCCATACATTGCTAGGTTGGCAAAGAATTTACAGGCTCTCACAAAATATGTGACAACCCTCAAAATTCCATGTATTCCGTACAATTTATTAATAATAATTAATGTGCTTGACGACTGTGTGGAATTACGTAACTGCTTTCTGATATCTGTGTTATGCTTACACATATTTGTTAATACACTAGTAGTGTACAGAAAAGTCATTAAATAGTCTGTTATGACTTCCTGAGGGTTAAAAAGTAAAAACGTTACAAAATATATAAGTAGGACGCTTTACGGAGATTGTTTGCAAGGAGAAAATCATCCGCATTCCTCGTTCTGATAAAGAACCCCTCGTGATTCGTGGCGACAAGAGTGGTGCTGTCGAAGGCATCATCTCTTTCCTTAAGGCCCAGAAGTGTTTGCGAAAGGGCCACACTGCCATTTTAGCACTCGTTACTGACACATCCACGGAAGAGAAGAGAATTGAAGACATCCCTATTGTGCGCGAATTTCCCGAGGTATTTCCTGAGGAATTACCTGGTCTTCCTCCTCATCGCCAAGTCGAGTTTCAAATCGAGCTAGCTCCTGGAGCAGCGCCAGTAGCTCGAGCACCATATCGTCTAGCCCCATCAGAACTCGAAGAACTGTCCACACAGCTACAAGAACTCTTGGAAAAGGGTTTTATACGTCCTAGCTCTTCACCCTGGGGAGCTCCAGTCTTGTTCGTGAAAAAGAAAGACGGTACCTTCAGGATGTGTATTGACTATCGCGAACTTAACAAGGTGACTGTGAAGAATCGTTATCCTCTTCCACGTATTGACGACTTGTTTGACCAGTTGCAAGGGTCGAGCTATTACTCCAAGATTGATTTGAGATCGGGATACCATCAGCTGAGAGTCCGAGATGAGGACGTCTCCAAAACAGCATTCAGAACTCGTTACGGCCATTACGAGTTTCTGGTTATGCCATTCGGGCTGACGAATGCACCGGCAGTCTTCATGGATCTCATGAACCGAGTGTGCAAGCCTTACCTGGATAAGTTCGTCATTGTGTTCATCGACGATATCCTGATCTATTCTAAGAGTCAGGAGGAACACGAGCAGCATCTACGACTTATGCTGGAACTTCTTCGAAAAGAACGGTTGTATGCCAAGTTTTCGAAATGTGATTTCTGGCTTCGCGAAGTCCACTTTCTAGGCCACGTAGTAAACAAGGATGGAATTCATGTGGATCCATCTAAGGTTGAATCGATCAAGAACTGGCCCGCACCCCGCACACCAACAGAAATCCGCCAATTCTTGGGTTTGGCCGGATATTACAGAAGGTTTATAAAAGATTTCTCCAAGATTGCGCAACCTCTCACATCACTGACTCAGAAGGGCGTCATCTATCGTTGGGGTGATGCACAGGAGTCCGCGTTTCAACATCTAAAGGATAGACTTTGTAGCGCGCCTATCCTCTCATTGCCAGAAGGCACCGATGATTTCGTGGTTTATTGCGACGCTTCCATCCAAGGACTTGGTTGCGTATTGATGCAACGTGACAAGGTCATTGCCTACGCATCGCGCCAACTTAAAGTTCACGAAAGAAACTACACTACTCACGATCTGGAGCTGGGAGCAGTTGTATTCGCACTTAAGATATGGAGACATTACCTGTACGGTACAAAGTGCACCATTTACACCGACCACAGGAGTCTCGAGCATATCTTCAAGCAAAAAGAGTTAAACATGCGACAACGCCGATGGGTCGAACTCTTGAATGATTACGAATGCGCTATCAAGTATCATCCGGGCAAAGCCAATGTTGTGGCTGACGCCCTCAGTCGAAAGGATACTTTACCTAAGCGTGTACGAGCATTACAGCTTACCATCCAGTCTAACCTTCCTGCTCAGATTCGAGATGCCCAGGTCGAAGCATTCAAAGCAGAGAACATCAGGGCTGAGTCCCTACGAGGATCGAGGCAGCGGCTAGAACAAAAGGAAGACGGCGCTTACTATGTAAACGGACGCATCTGGGTTCCATTTTATGGAAACTTACGCGAGCTTGTGATGGACGAAGCGCACAAGTCTCGTTATTCGGTACATCCTGGTTCGGATAAAATGTACCACGACCTCAAGACTACGTATTGGTGGCCTGGCATGAAAGCCCACATAGCAACCTACGTCAGTAAGTGCTTGACTTGTGCGAGAGTCAAGTCTGAATATCAGAAACCATCAGGCCTACTTCAACAACCGGAGATCCCGAAATGGAAATGGGAGCAAATTTCCATGGATTTCGTTACCGGCCTGCCCAGATCTCAACGCGGAAACGATACCATTTGGGTGATCGTAGATCGACTAACCAAGTCTGCACATTTTCTGGCCATCAAGGAAACGGATAAGTTTTCTACTCTTGCAGACATTTACCTAAAGGAAGTGGTATCAAGGCACGGAGTGCCCATCTCTATTATATCTGATCGTGACGCACGTTTTACTTCTGAACTGTGGCAAGCAATGCACAAGTCCTTTGGCTCACGTTTAGATATGAGCACCGCTTATCACCCGCAGACGGATGGGCAATCTGAACGCACCATCCAAACCCTTGAAGACATGCTTAGGGCATGTGTAATCGATTTTGGTAACGGCTGGGAAAAGCACCTCCCGCTAGTGGAGTTCTCATATAACAACAGCTACCACACCAGCATCCAAGCCGCTCCGTTTGAGGCATTGTACGGACGCAAATGCCGATCGCCTCTCTGTTGGGCAGAAGTTGGTGACAGCCAAATCACTGGCCCAGAACATGTGGTAGATACCACCGAGAAAATTGCTCAGATACGACAGCGAATGGCGGCAGCTCGTGACCGTCAGAAACGCTATGCTGATGAGGGAAGAAAACCACTCGAGCTCCAGGTTGGGGATCGAGTGCTACTCAAAGTCTCACCTTGGAAAGGTGTAGTCCGCTTTGGCAAACGAGGCAAACTCAATCCACGTTATATCGGACCGTTCAAAGTCATTGAGAAAATTGGCCAAGTCGCCTACAGGTTGGATCTACCTGAAGAACTCAGCGGAGTTCACAACGTATTCCACGTATCAAATCTGAAGAAGTGTCTGTCAGATGAGACCTTCATAGTTCCTCTCAAGGAACTCACAATCGACGACCAGCTGCGATTCGTCGAGGAACCAGTAGAGATTACTGATCGAGATGTTAAGATTCTCAAGCACACAAGAATACCTCTCGTTCGAGTTCGTTGGAATGCTCGTCGTGGCCCAGAGTATACCTGGGAACGAGAAGACCAAATGAAACTCAAGTATCCCCAACTATTTAAGAAAAACGCAACCACTACTGAGGCTGAAGCTACTGCAGAATTTCGGGACGAAATTCCAAATCAACGGGGGGATGATGTGACACCCCAGGAAAATCAGGAAAACAACGCAACTTAACTAGCTTCCTCAGTAACCACGCGCTAAATTTCGGGACGAAATTCTCTTAACAGGGGGAGAATGTGACAACCCTCAAAATTCCATGTATTCCGTACAATTTATTAATAATAATTAATGTGCTTGACGACTGTGTGGAATTACGTAACTGCTTTCTGATATCTGTGTTATGCTTACACGTATTTGTTAATACACTAGTAGTGTACAGAAAAGTCATTAAATAGTCTGTTATGACTTCCTGAGGGTTAAAAAGTAAAAACGTTACAAAATATATAAGTAGGACGCTTTACGGATTAATTAAGCAGTTTATCGGAACAGTGTCGAACCGAACAACCGGACTATACCCGGAACATGAAAATATTGCCAGTAACATTGTTTTTCTTTTTCTGAGCCAGTTAGGGTCCCCGAATACCCTAACACCCGCTATAACGCATAACATACTAATAACCGAGTTAACCTCCACACTTAACTAACTAATACTTAGTGTTTAGTTGAAATGGAACCGGATTACCCCCCCCCCCCCCCATATACATAACCGTCCCTAAGGGGACCCACCACCACAAGATTGATTAAATCTTCACAAATCTCCTAATTCCCCATAAAAATCTATTCTTGGGATTATGTGGATCATGTATGGTACTTAGTGGACATGATGACCATTGGGTAAAAGATTTAGAAATTTATAAACCACCTATCATCCTCATTATCATTCACCAACACAAAAAATTCTTTCCTTCCTCTTGCAAAGCTACGGCCAACCCCTTGTCCACACACCCACCATATTTTGTTGCAAGTCTATCCAATCCAAGGTGATAGCAAGGTGCTAGGAGGTGAAGTAGGAAGCCTGGTGCACTCGGAACGCGAAGGACCACTTCCGTTAGCTTTTATCCACCCATTTTTCATCAAGATTCTTCCCTAGCCCCGAGCTAGAGGTATATCACTTAAAACTCGCTCTTGAACGTATCTAGAGTGGTTAATAAGAGTTTCGTCGGTTAAAAGTTACGAACATATAAGATCAAAGTCTAAAAGTTTACTAAAGTAATGAACAAGGTGGTTAATGGATGAATATGTGTGTAAATCATGTAGATCTTGTGTGATTATGATGATTGGGTGATTATCTGATGCTTTACTGAATAATATTAGTATATGATGTTGTTGTGGTCACTAAACTTGTTAAAGGAATCGATCGAACACGATTTAGAAGGTTAAACACAAAAGAATCAGAATCTGTCTAACTTTTACAGCCCACTTCTGTTGGCTGTAAACAGGTCTTAACTTCAACGAAAAATTGATATTTTGAATCTAAAATATGCTATTATGAAATACGGTTCTAATGGCACCGGAATCGTAATTTTTGGACTCCGTTTACTATTTTTAAAGTGTTAATTTGTAACAGCTACTTAAGCTGAATTTTGACAGCAATAAATGGGTGTCGTACTTTCGGTCATAACCTGAGTTTTGTGATGAATCGGACCATGAAAATTTTACTGTAGATGATAACTGAAGTATTTGTAATTACCCCACTGGAATTTCGCAAATCGGACTTACGATGAATTTTTAATAAATTGTTTCGTGGACTGTGGTCAGAAATACATAAATCTGAGTTCAGTCCCGAATATGAATTTTTATAAAATGTGGGTAATGAACCGGACCCCGATATTTTTACACAATAAAATATGGAATGTTTATGACGTTCTATAAAAATTTGGGAATTTTTGGAATAATCTAACTATTTTATTTAAATGCCCGAAAACAGCCGGTTTTGAATATTAATGCTGAAATAACATAAGTTGTGATTTGCGCGTCTAAATGTCGAGTATGCTATCTGTGAATGATTTGACATGTTATATATGTTATGTGCATTATCGTATGTTTGATTTTGAGTGGGGAATGGACGGGAAACTTAGATGGGCGTAAACCGTTACAGTGGTGCATGTTGTGTGATAGATACGTGTAGGAACTTTTTGTTCTATTTGAAAGCCACTAAATGACTAACTGGTAAATCATACTAGGACGTGATTGACCGACCTTGACTGTTAGCTATATTGAGAATCTAACCGAGCAAACCGAGGTGAGTTCACACACTTTCTAAGGCATGGGATTCCCGGTGGTTTGGGAATGGGTTAAAGAATTAAAACTAAATCTACATATCCTCCTTGGGTAGGATATGTACGGCCATCCTCCATAGAGCGGATGCCATTATTAATCCTACGAATTCTCCTGGTGCAGAATACGTACGTTCGTCCTCCTGGTGCAGGACAACAACCTTAAAACTAGCTAGACAAAACTCTATCATGAAGTCCCTCAATTTATATCGACTTAATCGCCGAGGCCAATGGCGAGCGGGTCATTAGTTAATAGCGCTATTAGGTTTAACAAACCTCACACCGTGCCAGTCGGACGGGCGTGTACTAATGGACTATGGCAGATTGTCAGTGATGATAGACACTGATATAGGGCACAACTTATTTGCGTAGCAGTCGATATCATTCCGTCTAGTAGTTCAAACGGGGAAAACCCCCACTGATCATGGTTATGGATTGGGTAAAGAAAAAGAGAAATGGTTGAACATACTTTCAACAACGGGGTAACCCCCACGGCAAATAAGCCAACGAAAGTCAAACCACGTTTTCAGAAACAACTTAAAACTAAACAACCAAACGTGAACTCACTCAACTTTGTTGTTGACTCGTTGTTACATGCCTTACAGGTCGCTAAATGCTTGGAGCTTGCACGGGGAAGGAGTCGTTGTGGTGTACGGACTGTTATGTTCCGTGCTTAATGTTTAAATCCTTATGAACTTACTAAACTTGCGTTTTGAAACTTTAACTTATGAACTATGGACTTATGCTTTTGAACTCACGTTTATGCTTCCGCTGTTTAAACCAAACAAGGTTAACTAGCCTTGGTCACCAATCGTATTATGTTTGGTTTTATTTACTTAATTGAGTTGTTCAATATGATTGGTGGCTCGATCCTGGTCATGTCACGCCTCCAAGCGGTGATACTCCGCATGGTGGATTTTGGGGGTGTGACAAAATATAAGGTGGAGCAGATGAGAGAGAGTTTTGAAATGACTTACTGGAGTATTGGGGATCTACAGTTAGCGGGTGTTCAGACATCTTCAGACCCGCCGGAATGGAATTTCTCACATCGTGCTCCTCCGCCACGACAGCCGGTACCTCGACAGAGGCGTGAGTTCCCCGCTCCATAGCACCCACTTCGACAGCCACGACCTAACCCATTCACTCATGAAGCTGCTTACGACCTGACCCAGCAGCGGTTCGATCAGCTAGAGAACAGAATGAGAGTTGATCATCAGTGGACGATGCAGAGCCACCACCGCCAGGATGACATGCTTAGGTACATGATGTCAGGTATGACACTAGATGTTCCTCCACCTTTTTTCCGGGTTACTTCCTCCACCAGTTTATGGAGGTGAGCAGCAGACTCCGTACGTCTATGGACAGTATCCGGGGTACGATCAGTGGGGTGGACAGAGTGGTTATGGTTATGGTGGACAGTATGGATGGCAGCAGGCTGGAGGCTCGGGAGTGCAGCAGATGGAGGAGGAAACAGATGAGGAGTGATGGAGATAGTCTGGAGCAGCATATATCCTTTCTTGATTATTTTACTTTATGCTGCTTTAGTAGTTCGATTGGGTTGTATTAGTAAGACATATGTTTTTATTTTTCGTTTGAACTTCGGATGTTGGTACGTTGAACGTTTGATAGTAGTTTGCTTGGTATGGTATGTTTGCTTTAGGTTGATGATTGGAGCCGCTTTCCGTTCGTGTGAGAGAGAGTTTGGTATTGTTTGCTGAGCACGTTCGGTGTTGGAGGGCTTATGTGGAAATGACTGGCACTTTGACAGTTTCACATACTCAGCTAAGTCGTTTCCCTTTTTGTTGTTGTATATTTTTATTTATTCCGTATGCAGTTTTTATTTTTAGGTAGTTGTTGAGTAGTATTTTCGTTCTTGTATTAGGGACAATGCAATCTCTAAGTGTGGGGATGGGATACATGTAAATAATCGAGTCTTAATCATGAAAAACACAAAAAAAAAAATTAAAAATGAAAAAAAAATTGAAAAATCAGAAAATGTCTTTCGAATAAAAAAGAAGTTTGCAAATATACACGGAAAATGATAGAAAGGATGAATTTTTGCTAATAAATCGAGCTTGTGTCTAGTTTGGGATATGTGGATAGGCCTGGGTTTGGTTTTAAGTCCCTTTGAGTTAATATACCTTAATTGTCGGTCTGCTAGTGGGTTTTCGCCTGTGAAATATGGGAAATTAAAACTGCCAATAATAGTATAAGGGGCACCGTTATAAGTTAAAACTGTTAGAGTTTGTGATCATACGAAAAACAATAGAATAAAAAGTGAGCTAGAAACTAAATGAGAGTAGTGCATTCCTATGTAGTCTGAGCTGGGGATAGCGACTCTACAGCAAGATTACCGCTAGGGTGTGTGAAATCGATCGTGCAAAGAAAAGAAAAAAAAAGTACCGAAACCTAAGTAATCTGTGGTTGGGGATAGTGACTCTACAGCCGGATTGCCTCTTGGTTAGGGAAAGCATCGTCTAAACTCACGGAAGAAAGAAAGAAGAAAAAAAAATTTGATTGTAAACTCTCTTGGTTTTGATATAAGACGGTTGGGAATTGGTCAGTGATCGTTCCTTTAGTCCTATAAGTTTGAGGTGGGAGTAGGTGGACCGTTGATTCTAGCGTGAGGCCCTAGGTAGATTGACCGCACTTAAATTAAAATCACATGATAAGGGCTTAGGACCGGACTTGGGTTTAAGGGGACAAGTATATTCGCAATCGCGGCTAACGCAAGCCTTGGTTTTAATTAAATATACCTATGCTTTTGACCCGCGTGATTATTCGTCTCTGATTCCGTTGCATAATTCTTTTTCGAGGACGAAAAAAGAGTAAGTGTGGGGATGTTTGATGTACTGCAAAGTACATATGTTTATAGTGTATATATTGGTCAGTTTTCGGTTATTTTGAGTCTAGTTTAGGTTAGAATTTCGATACTGCTGACGTTAAGCTTTGATTTCAGGTCCCGTAGCTTAAAGTGATGAAAAACGAGTCAAAACGAGCAGTTTGGAGGAAAACGGGATTCGAACGCGAGTTGGAAAGCTGGAAATCAAGAAAAAAATAAAATAATCAGCAGGGAGGGCGCCGCGTGACGCCTAGCCCCGTCGCGTCACGCCTAGCCATTTGATTCGCAGAAAATGTGATTAGCAGCTAGGGTTTTGATTGAAATTCTGAAGAAACTAAAAGATAACCCTAATTACGAATTGGAGACATCTTTGGGCAATCTTGGAGCATTCTTGGCGCACAATCGGAGATTTCAAGGCTTGGGAATCATTGGTACGAGTCAAGGGCGAAGAATCGAAGGATATATCAGGTTTTCTAATCCCTTGTTTTGTCGATTACTTTTCTTGAAACTTGTCATAATGAATTCTTGTTTAGACTTCTTTGGATTGTTTTCACGTTTTAGTATGCTTGGCTAAATTTATAAACCACCTAGACTTGATGAATGGATTAATATAAGGTTTTTACCGTTTTTGTTAATTGCATGATTATTATGGATTGATTGTGTTTAGTAAGTGGTTTGATTTAATTATTTGATGTGTATGCATGCTTTGAGTTGGTTTATTGTTATTATTTGCTTCATATGATTCTTAGTGACGGTCTATATCACAACATAGAGTCATATTAGGGTTTAGGATTTCGGTGAGTGTCTATATCACATAAGAAAACCTTAACTCTTTAGGGAGAATTGTGCAATAACCCCTAGAAGTAATTGGTAATAATTTGCTAAGTCTAAGTGCTCTACTAGTCCTAATACCTGGAAAGTGAGGGGCTATTGGTAGGTCTTACCCGGCGAATTGCTTTAGATAGTCCTTGGAAAAGGTCATGTCTTGGTTTACCTGTCGGTTTTATTAGTCTATCAAATCAAATTAATTACTTCAAACTACCCTAGATCTATGATTGGAAAAAAGTAGGTCAACATTAGGGTACTTACAAAATAATTAGACAACTGGAAAGGCGTCTAATAACCGGTAGGATTAACGGCCTAGGTAGTTCCACAGGTTTCTCCTTGAGAAGGGTCGAGGGGCTTAGTTGGTTCTTAATAGGTTTAGTACTTTAAGATCCCGGTTCCATAATTCATGCATTTAACTTAATCGGTAATTTCTTAAAATCAATTCAGGATTCTTGTCTAGGTGGTCTCGTTCTCATATAAGGAAAGTCCTCAGTCTCCGTTCGTCTTTAGTCTAGCTTTAGTCAACTTAGTAGTTTAATATAGATTTCCTTAGTTTTCCGTAACCCCCCCCCCCCCCCCAAACAAATAAACAAGTTTCAGTCGTGTCTATTAGAGTCTAGTCTACGTGATTTATAGAGTCTCGCGGTTCGATATCCGGACTTCCTAGGTTTATACTACATTGATCGGTACACTTGCCGATTGTGTGGTTTTAGGTCGAGTCTAGAATTAAAGCTTTTTAGTGTCTAGCTTAGAGAGTCTAATATAATTGAATTTTTATAGTCTGTTTAGCACACATCACCCAATTAAGCGTATCATACGCTTTCTCGATATCCACTTTAAAGATCATACCACTCCTCTTTGTTTTCTTCATCCAAGACACAACTTCATTCAGGATAATCGGACCGTCTAAGATGCTACGGTTAGACTGGAAAGCTGTCTGTTCTTCAGAGATGAGCTTATGTATCACCACCTTCAATCTATTTACTAAGACCTTGGAAATAACCTTATTGATGCAGCCGATAAGGCTAATAGGTCTAAAATCCGTCAAACCACAAGGATCATTACACTTAGGAATCAAAGCCAAGAATGAGGAAGTGCACCCGCTGTTGATCGAAGCATTCTGATAGAAATGGTTGAAGATATTGACTAAGTCCTCTTGAAAACCCGCCCAACATCTCTTAATGAAGCTAAAATTGACCCCATCAGGCCCCGGCGCCCTATCCCCATGACAGTCCCAGACTGCACGTTTAATTTCGTCCACCGAGAACGGAGCAATCAAGGCATCGGCCTCGATATCCGCTAGCTGAACCAGATTCGGGCACACTAGCTGAGGTCTAACCTCCATCGGATCAGCAAACCGATCCCCAAAAAAGGTCGCCACATATTCTTTTATTATAAACGGATTATTAACCCATTCTCCTTCTATACGCAGCCCGCTGATACGGTTATTGGAAGTGTTTGCATTCATAATCCCATGAAAATACGCCGAGTTTTCGTCTCCTTCAACCGCCCACCTAACACGTGACTTTTGTTTCAAATCCAAATTCTTCATCCTGTCGGCCTCTAAAATGTATTTTTTGCATAAATTCCTGGCGTCAAGTTCATCATCCGTCAAGTCTCTAGTTTCAGCCACTAAATCCATTGTTTCCAGCTTATTCACATAATCCCCATATTTACCTTTCTGTTGCTCCTTAAAATTTAAAACCCACTCCTTTGTTTTCTTCTTGACCCACTTAATTTTAACCCCCAGTCCTAGGTCAGCGGGGCCCGTGAAACGGAACATAACGCACAGCTGGTTAACATAATCCAGCAACCCAGGAAGCTCCATCCAGGAATTAAAGATACGTGTTGGGGTTGGACCAAAGTCGTGTGGGATAGTAGATAGGATAACCGGGCAGTGATCCGACGCAACATTATTCAAGGCAACCACCGAAGCATTTGGCCACATGTCTCTAAACTCCTTAGAAACCAAAAATCGATCTAATTTAGTCAGTTTAAGCCCATTATCAGACCTGTAGGTGAATTGCCTGCCCCCATATTATATTCAAACAATTCCGCAACCTCTATAAACCGATTAAAGTACTCCACATTTACCGCTACAAACTCAGAATTTCTCCTTTCAGTAGGCGATCTAACGTCGTTAAAATCACCCATAATCAGCCATAATCCTTGTAATAATTGTTTCCATCCCCGTAATTCCTCCCACAAACCCCTACGAGCAACCGGGTCATTTTGCGCATGAATGTTAACTATGTTAATCAAATCCCCTGAGGCTTTAATAACGCCAATCACAATAAGAAAATGTCGATGTTTAATCGTACTAAGCTTGTCAAAGTACATAGGGTTCCGCAGTGACACAAGCCCACCTGAATAACCAACTGCATCAACAACCTCAGATTCAAAAATGGATCGACCCCAAAAATTACTCAATGGGAATCTAGTTCCTGGACCAATCTTTGATTCCTGAATAGCCATAAATTGAATTCCATGTGTTGTTTTGAGACTCCGGACCCAATCCGACTTCCTGGTGTCCCTTCCACCCCTCAGATTTAAAGTCAAAAAATTCATTGGGCCCGATTTAATTCACCTTCACCATTAACCAGAACACTAACCTGATTATAAAAACCACCAAGTTTAAAACCCAAGAAGGAACCGACTTCCATAGTAGCTGCGACTAGCTGCCACTAGCATAAAAAGAAAAATTCTACTCCTTTATTTCTGCCACTAGCTGCCAAACGTGTATCCCACAAACTCGGTCAAACTTGACCACTTCTCAATTACTTGCAGCTTCATTTAAAACAAGGGTAAAATCCCTTTAAACATGCAACCTATAATGGACCCTTTCAATAACCCGTAAACACACCCGTGACCCGATAACGCACCGACCCATGTGACCCGTAAAACAAACCGAATAACCCAACATTTTTTTCCTATCAAATTCGCAGGAAGCATCTTTGCAAGACATAACTAATCAAGCTTGTGGCCGCTTCTAACTAAATACATAAGCCTCTTAATACACTCTTATTAACCATAACTGCCATCTCCTTGTGTGATACATTATTTCAGACAACAGACAAATCGGACAGATGGACAAACTTATACATATATATTAAGGAAATAATATATATACAAAACCAACAAATTAAGATATTCGAAGAGTTGGCAAGAAATGAATATATATAATTCACCGACAACGACCGTTCATACCCTCACCACGAGGAGCTTATGCATCCCACCGGCAACATCTTGGCGATTTGACAACGAAAATATATATATAAACGGCTACGACGATAAGATTTAAAAATAATATATTTTTAGACATTTAGTTAATATATATGTTTCACAAATGACAAAACCCGGAAAGTTATATATAAATTTCTAAGTGTAAGAATAAGAGTATATAAGTATACTTATACGCAGAGCCGTCTCCGAACACTCTTGAAAAAATTTAGGCCTCGGGCGACGAAAAGAATTGGGCCCAAAATTATGGTTAAGGGTTAATGAATTACAAAAATAAAAACTTAGTGATGGAGTAAAGACTTGAACTTGAGACCTTTACATTATTTTAAGATGATTTTTACCACTACACCACCAATATTTTTTGCATAATAAATGGATGAATATACTAAATATATAATTTAATAAATATATACAAGCTTATAAAGACTATTCGGGCCCTTTGAAATTTTGGGCCTCGGGCGTCGGCACGGGTGTGCCAGGCCCAGAGCCGGCCCTGCTTATACGTATGAAATACGTACAAGACAGTAAAATGAAAGAATTACAAGTAATGTACATGTACAAAAATACGTATAAATATGACATAAATACCTACAACAAAATTATACAAGTGAAGTATACATACATGGTATACATATACGTATAACAATACAAGTACAAGTGATGTACAACGAATACACTTGATGAAGTGTACATATACAATGGAACTTAATACATGTACATATAACAAGTTCAAGGTTAAAAATATTTACTTTTAACAATGTATCCAATGAGATATACATATATATATTTGAGATAAATATATATACATAGGATCAAGGATCCCTTCAAACATGAATATATATATATATATATATATATATATATATATATATATATATATATATATATATATATATATATATGGGGCCCCTAAAATAAGAACCACCCCAAGTTGTAAGAACCGCGAGAACCATTATCAACCAATTAGATGCTGCCATTCAAAAGGGTAATTTGGTCATTTACCATTAAATGTCATTTCCATCTCTCTCTCCTCATTTATTATGTACCAGACCCTGTCTCTCTCACCTTTTTAATCCATTTGCCATTTTTGTATTTGTAATCCAATTGTTCTAATCTTTCTGAAACCCATCTCTCCAAACAAACACACACCCCGGCAAACCCAAACCCCCACCGCCACACCCCCCACTCCGGCGGCTACAGTTGATGTTGAAGCCCCTCATCCGCCGCCACACCCCCACTACGAATCTCTCTCTCTCTCTCTCTCTCTTCTGCGACACTCTCTCCCACTTTCTCCATTTTTCTGTGTTTTGTAGGGGAAATCGGGATGGATGGAGTGTGCAGATGTAGGATCAGTGGGTGTTTAGGGTTTTTCTAAGAAAGAATGAAGAAGAAAGAGCAGGGGCGGAAGGCGGTGGTGGGGGCAGTGGTTTGGTGGGACTTGTGCAGAGGCGGAAGGCGGTGGTGGTTTTGTGGGGAGACCGGTGGGGGTTTTGTGCAGAGATCGGTGGTGGTTTTCTGGACGACTGGACCTTTTGTCACCACTTGTTGATTTATCTGCTTCAATGGTGATTTTTGATGATTTTTGGTAAAGTTGTGAATGCTATTTTCTTTTTGGGTTTGTTGTTACTGTCATTTTTGTTGCTACTGCCATTTTGAATGTTTAAATCGGTTTGAATGATGTTCAAGTTCCTTTTGAATGTTTAAATCGGTTTGAATGATGTTCAAGGTCCTTCTTGATTTGAATGATGTTCATGTTCCTTCTGGGTTTGAATGATGTTCATGTTCCTTTTAAATGTTTAAATCGGTTGAATCTGGTGCCTTTTTGAATCGGCGGTGATGATGAAAAAAAACGGACGATGGCGCGGCAAGGATGGTGGAGGGTAGGTTTTTGAACCCGCAACCCCACTTTGCAGCCTCTGATTATCGGAAAATCTGAGCCAAAACTTCATTTTTTTTCCAGAATCCACTCGTTCTTTTTTATTTTTGTCTGTTGGGTTTTTTTTTTTTTTGAGGTGTCGATGATGATAGCAAACTATCTGAGACACCTACCGAGTAACGATTTTCTGGGTGCGTTCGTTTTTGTGTAAAAGAGTTTTTGTAAAAAAAAAAAAGTTAAACCGTAAACTTTTTAACGTAAAACGTAAAAAGTTTTACGTAAAACGTAAAAAGTTTTTCGTAAAACGTAAAAAGTTTTAGGTAAAACGTAAAACGTAAATTTTTTTTAGTAAATCGTAAAAAGTTTTACGTAAAACGTAAAAAACCGGCGCGTAAAACGTAAAAAACCGTTAACGTAAAAAACCGTTAACGTAAAAAACCGGCGCGTAAAACGTAAAAACGTAAAAAACGTTAACGTAAAAAACCGGCGCGTAAAACGTAAAAAACCGGCGCGTAAAACGTAAATAACGTTAACGTAAAAATGGCGCGTGAAAAAGTCGGGCGTAAAAACGGCGCGTCAAAAAACGGGGCGTGAAAAGGCCGGGCGTAAAAACGTAAAACGTTAAACGTAAAAATCTGTAAATAAATCTGAATTTAAAAATGTTTAATAAAAAAACTATGTTTAAAAAATAAAAATCTAATATAATAATACAATAAAGTAATAAAAAACAATAAACTCAAAAAGACAAAATAGAGTGATTTTACTTAAATACCCTTTTGGATTAAAATATTAAAGACATAATAAGACAAAAAAATACTTAATATTATTTTTAAATACTTTTAATCTCATCCATCCATCTACTTGATCTAATGGCTAGAAAGTGGTTCTCGCAGTTCTTACAACTGGAGGTGGTTCTCATTTTAACAGTCCCCTATATATATATATATATATGTGACATAATATGTATATTTCATATGAACGACACTTGTGTGAGGCACAAGCACGACACAAGAGGCTAGCCCGGTCATGCGTGACAAAGACATACTATCGGTTGGATGAATCCAATGCGAGCAACTCAATAAAAGACCATTAAGGGCGAGGCCCGTTCATACATAACGAATATACATGACTATATATATATATATATATGAAATATATATTAACAACAAATGAATGAATAAGCTACCAACGTATAAACATGAACAAGGGTATCTAAACAAGACAAATACAAATCTAATAAACATTCAAAATGAGCAACGTGTACACGGTCTAGTAAAGACCAAAGTGTCTAACAAGTTAAAACACTTGTAGGTTGTAATACATATACGGACGCCCAAGTTTGCTAGCACTTCATTTACGTGAATGCAAAACTATGAGTTTATAACTTTTCAATGTTTTACTATTGAACTAGGGATGAGAATTTGGTACCGGGTACCGGTACCGAACCGTACCGGGTATATTCGGTACCGGTTCCCATTTTTCCCGTTTTTCGGTACCTGTACCGGTACCACTTTTCCCCGTTTTTTGGTACCGGTACTTTCGGTACCGAATGGGTACCGTGCTCATCCCTATATTAAACAATCGAGGGGGAATACATGTTACAATAAATGGTATGTTTAGCTATGGAATGAAATCACTTTAGATCATGTGCGCATACGTAGAAAATGACAATAGTAACAATTAAGCATACATAGCGACCGAGGTGCAAAGGGTGTAGATCTATTGAGTTTTGGAGAGCTCCACTCCTGGTTTATTAACCTTTTAGGGGTGCTTTTGTGGTCCCATATCGGAAGGTCCGAATAACATCGTCTAGGTTTGGTTGCTTACTTATGTGGCACACATATTAATGTATTAGCTACACATTGATGGATCCTCGAATTTCATAGACGCTTTCACATACCGGTTTACAATACAAAACTTTCAAATGTTTTCGAGACTCGTTCGATACAAAGCAAACAAACGCATGAATTCACCAACTTATTGTTGACCTTTTCAAATTACATGTATTTCAGGAAAGAAAGTATAACACGAATGAAGAACAAGGAAAGTGGAAAAAGTAGTGAACGATGGTCATTTTTTAAGGGTTTGCCTTATATATTCCGTCTTCGTGCGTGCATATAGAAGTCAAAGCCTTGTTTTACATTATGAAGCAAACTATGTTTTGTTAAAGTTATTTTGTAACTTGAAATACTATTTGGGAAACGTTGTGAACATGTTCTAAAACTTTTGTACTTATGTTTCAAACTATATATCAATGGCATCGTTCTCATTTTATTGTTTACTTGGTCGTATGCAATGTTTACCTTTCATAGTCACACGAATGCGCTTCCGCTACGAGCAAGGTGTGACAAATTTTGAGCCAAGTGATTTAAAGTAGACATACGTCAACAGATCTTATTGTTTATGTTAGACTCGGAAAGTGGTGCATGTTGATATATAAAGATATGCCGTTTTGGTATGAAGTACATCTATGAGTTTTAGTCCTTTCGAAACAATTTCGAAACAATATACCAGTTTTGTTTCCACTTTTGTCCTCAACTGCTATATATTTTGATCTTCTGCTTGTGGTGTTTTGTGGTTATCCAAAGAATGTAAGGCAATTCATATGTAAAGGTGTTTATCTTTAAGTTAGTTTAATATTCATGTATATGTTTGTACTCTTAATATCATAAAATATATATAGATAATTTATATATAAGAAGTCATTATGGTTTATAAAATAAAGATAAAAAGTGAAATAAAGGGAAAAACCTAAGGATAGATAAACCAGTTCGTTTTTTTATAACATGGTTTTACAAACCACATAACAATTAAATTAAAACAATCCATAATAAAAAGGGGAAAAGATCAAATAGGAAGTTAATTTTGGCTAGGAAGGATAGGAAGCCATAGGATTATGACATGTGGCAAATTTTAAAATAAAGAGAAAGGGTATTTTAGTCAATCTCATCATTTCTTCTTCCTTCTTCTCCCCGTTACTTCAAAACCCACCATTTTCAAAACCCACCATCTCCAACATTTTCTTCACTTACTATCTCAATAATCACTATATTATAGTGTGATTTTCGTCATCAATCAATGATTCAACCACCCGATCAACGTGTTCTTCAGCTTTTTTCGAAGAAAACCCAGTTTAATTTCATTCAAAATCTCGTTTTTCTGGTGATTTTGAAGATAATCACTCGATTTGTTCGATTCAATCGCTGATAAGTGTTTCTATCATTTCAAATTTCGTCAATTGATCAAGAAACCGGCTTCGATCCATGTAAGAAATTCTTTAATTTCATTTTCACGATCTGGGTTTTTATTTAGTCATTGCGTTTTACGATCTTGGCGGGGGTCCGGGGGCGGCAGCCCCTGGTAGCGGGGTCCCGGGGGCGGCAGCCCCTGGTAGCGGGGTCCCAGGGGCGGCAGCCCCTGGCGGGGTCCAAGGGGCAGAGCCCCTGGCTCGGAAATTTTTTTTTTCGATTAAATTGCTGTACTAAAAACGCATCAGAAAAATTAATTTTCCAGAAATTGGCTCATTTCGAAGACAGTAATTCGTAGACAATTCAGACAGTTCACACACAATTCACAAACAGTTCAGAAACAGTTTTATGTGTCCATTGCGTTTTAGAAATAAGAGAGTTTTATGTGTTTTCTGGCTATTGCGTTTTAGAAAAAACACATTTTTAAGTATCTTTAGTCATTGCGTTTTAGGTAAAACACATTTTTGAAGTGTTTTTAGTCATTGCGTTTTAGGTAAAACACATTTTAGGTGTTTTCAGTCCATTGCGTTTTACAGAGAACACTTTCTTTTATTTTTTTAGGTCATTGCGTTTTAGAAATGAGACATTTTTAAGTGTTTTCTGGCCATTGCGTTTTGCAAATAAAACATTTCTTTGTGTTTTCTGGCCATTGCGTTTTACAAATAAAACATTTCTTTGTGTTTTTTGTGCATTGCGTTTTAAGTAAAACACTTTTTTATGTGTTTTCAGTCTATTGCGTTTTAGAAATAAGACATTTCTTTATGTTTTCTGGCCATTGCATTTTACAAATAAGTCATTTCTTTGTGTTTTTTGTGCATTGCGTTTTAGAAAAATGTCATTTTTTAGGTTTTTTTTTTTCATTGCGTTTTACGTAACTGGTGGTTTTTCTATTGCGTTTTACACAACTGGGTTTAAAATTTTTTTTTTTTTAAATATAGCAATAGTATACTCGTTTTAAAGATTAAAAAAACGCTCGTTTTTTTGGTGCAATTTTTATAAAAAAAATAATGTCGTATGAAAGAGTTATTAACGTTTAAAAAATGGGGGGGAATTGGAGGAGAGAGAAACTATTGGCTTGGATTGACTAGAATGCCCTTGAACAAACTCACGCGCCTCTTTTCTTCCTTTCAATTTCCCTGATTTAATCTTAGCCCTTGATTAACTTAATGGATGGTCAAGATCACTTCCTAGCCAAATAAACTTCCTATTGTATCTCCACCCAATAAAAAGGTAAAAACAAAAATAATAACTAAACCTATTTTATTTAATAAATTACCAACCTAAATTATTTTAATAACAAGAGTTGTTTTGATTTTGAATAACTTATATGAAAAAAATATGGTTATGTGCACAAATAAAAAAAAAGGTTTATTTTGACTTAGACGTAAGCGTAGCCTTCAATTTGCAAAATATGATAGCAAGTAGTAACACAAAGTTATAGCATCGGTATGCCTTAATATGAAAGCGAATACTCTCTCATTGTCCATTTGACTTTGTTTCGTTAGCTTATCATTCATTTATGCTCGTAAACATCCAATTGTCGATTCGTTAAGATACATCTAAGACTGTCTCTAGCACGAGGGGGTCAGGGACACCATTGACCACCCTCCATGTCGGCTTTCCCTGATTCTCCCCTTCCTCTCCCCATGATTCTCTCTCTCTCTCACACACACACACAAAATTTTTCATGGGCTTCTCCACACCATACATACGCTCTCATGGGGTGGTGCCATGCCCTTGCGTTGGAGAAGGTCAAAGTTATGTCCGAAAATTTTTAGATCGATAATTCTATAATTAAGTTATCGTAAAAGTGAATATGGCAACTAAAATCTTGAATCCACCATAATCAAGAAAAAGAGAACGAACAACACTATAATTTAAGTCCGGTCTAGTGACGTTACCACGAGGGGTTGAAGTTCTAGATCAGTTTCTTCTTTTGGAAGAAACGGGTCAAGTACCATAGTTGTGCACTCGAAGCCAAAATGCAGATACCCAACGACGAGATGCTGTACCATGCCACCCTGGAATTGGTGGTCTCACTCACTCCCCTCATTTCTGCCTCTCTGCATAACCATAAAAACACTACAGATTATGAATTTATGATTAGGATCATGTGCACAAAACAGTATTATATTAGCAGAGATGAAAAATGTTAATAGATCGATTTGGTTGTATTTGTATGTCAAACGGGTCAAACCAAAATAAAACAAGCAAGGGTCAAATGGGTTGAAAGTCATCCATCCACATTCTACATTTAATAATTGCTTATAAAAAGATTTTAATTATTAACATAAACTGAAATGACAAATTCAGTATCATAAGTGTTAGCAGCACATCCCGACCTGGCCCATTTAAGTTAACCCGCTTTGACACGTTACCCAACCCACCCGTATTGCCACCTCTACATATTAACACAGTTGCATTAATCACCTTCTCTTGTGGTATCCCAGATAACCATGAATGGTCTCCACAGCTCCTTCAAGCTTTCTCAACTCGAGTTCAACGCCCTGTGGAGAAATTCAATAAAAAATGCTATGAATAACTCGACACATGATTATTATTAGAATGTGAAAACAGACCAAGCAGGTCAAAAGTCGCCCTAACTGTATTCAAAACGTATAAAGCACCCTATATCATTTTATTTCAAACCCAAGATCGTCATCGTAATAATATAAACTTTTATCATATTTAAGACCTTGGTTTTAAAATGCGCGCATCAGGAGCGCATAATGCGCGCGTCATATGATGCAGTCATGAGGTTGCATCGCATGTTGCGAGTCCAAGATGCGCGCATCACATGATATCGTCTATTCTGGCGCCTGATGTAGTTGACCGGTATTTGAACAAATTAGATCTTTTATTGAACAATTCTGACTATAGATGATAAGAATATATTATATTTTAGTGTTTAAAGGTTCACAAGTTAAAATATTAGCTATACATATTTTTTAGTATTTTTAAGTAAAGAACTCCTCGCATACCTGATGCTTGCACTTCGCGCATTATGCAGCACGCATCAGGTTTTTGGATCAAAACGCATCTGATCGCTACACGCATTTTAAAACCAAGTTTAAGACTTTAATTGATTGTAAGCAAAATTTAATACTCACCTCAATTTTTTCTTTTTTAGCAATCGAATCCCAATCCTTTGCTGCAGCTCCTATTTTCCAATCAATATTAACAATTAACCTACCACCTTCACCAGGTTGGTCATCCAAGAAACATGTAACATACAGCCCAGACTCAGTTGATGTGAACGCAAATTCATCATGTGTTGCGTTCTCCTTGTGGTGAATTATGTTCCCAGAAGGTGACATAACCTGCAAACGTAACAACATCAATAACTAGACTTCCTTTGTATTCGAAAACATACAAGATTATGTACTCTATATTGGTAACATACAGAAAAAATAAGTAAAAACAAACATTAATCAACCATAGAAATGCCATCTTTCGCATCCCTCCCATCCCACAACTTTTCTTCAAAAACTAAAAGTATTAAATTAAAAAATAGAGTAAATTACTTGTTGAGTCCTTGTGTTTTAGTGGTTTTAACCATTTGAGTCCAAAATCAAAATGTTTAACGCCCTGAGTCCCTAGACACTTTTTTTATAACCATTTGAATCCTTTTGAGTCCAATTTTTTTAACAAAATTAGACTCAAACCGTTATAAAATGAACAAAATTGGACTCAAAACGTTATAAAATAAATGGCTAGGGACTCAGGGCTTTAAACTTTTTTATTTTGGACTCAAGTGGTTAAAACCACTAAAACACAAGGGACTCAAAGTAATTTACTCTAAAAAATATATACTAAAAAAGAACACACAAACCTTATATATCACCCCTTTATATTAGTGTTACTAACACAGACTTGTAATCAGAACTAACTTAATAAAAATATTATCATCATCAGTGTATAGTAAGAGGGTGTTTGGGGTTGAGTTTTGAAAATAGATTATGCGTGTTGAATAATCAGAATCAGATAATTAACTGTAACAAAACGTGATGTTGAAAGATAGAGTTTGGATTTGATTATGTTGCTTGGTATCACAATAATCAGATAATCAACTATTTAAGTGTTTGGCAAATATATATTAAAAAAATAAACAAGTGAAAAATCTTTTTCTAAACGCAAATAATCAATTTTTGGAAAACTGCGTTTTGTTGCAGTAGGGGGGGGGGGGGGGGGGGGGGGGGGGGGGGGGGAGCTGCTTTTGGAAAACTGCGTTTTGTAACTTTCTAAACGCAAATAATCATTTTTTTAATTTTTTTACCCAAACACTCAAAACTGATTATTTACGATTTCAAAACTCAATAATCTAAAAATCTCCTTCAAAACTCAACCCCAAACACCCCCTAATTCT